>JANAVB010035018.1:10979893-11649893 GCA_029216955.1 Iris pallida | reverse complement strand
TAGGACTTTTGGAATTTATTGTGCTAGTCTAAGAGCAAATATTGACCCCAAATATTTTTCTAGGGTTCATTATGCTATTTCATATTTTCTAGAATTTTTTCATAATTTTTGGGAATTTTTAAGTATTTATTTATTAAGGTTTATATATTTTTGAAGGCTTCCAATATTTATTATGAGGCCATTTGGAACTAATATGAGGTAAAGTATTTTTATTTATATTCTAGAAGTTTAGATATATTTTCTGTAATTTTCTATAATTTTTAGGAATTTTTAGAATTTTATTTGAGTTTATTTGGCTCTCAAATGATTTTTAAATTATTTTTCTAAATTAAAAACCCAGTAAATATCCAGTCAGCGCTGGCCGGGCCCACCCGTCAGCCATCGCAGCGCTGTGGGGCGGCCCGCCTGTAAGTCAGCGGGTGATGACTGTACCCGTCTATATATATATATATATATATATATATATATATATATATATATATATATATATATATATATATATATATATATTCACGGAGAACAGAAAACCCTAGTTTATTTCTGCCAAATTTTGAGTTTTTGATCTTTGGAGAACCCCGAATTCCCGAGGCGTTCGCGGACAGCTCTGACTTCCTTTTTGCATGTCGTTTTTTTTTGTTGGAAGCGTATTGAGGTATATTTTCTGAATATGTAATTTATTTTCGTATAGTTTGTTCCTAAATTTTTGGAGAATTCGTAGAGTGTCGGTTGTCCGAAACTTTACACGTTTTGGTGTTTTCGAAATTCCGGGAGGACCGAAAATCGAAATCACGAACCGTTTGAAGTTTCAGAAAGACAACACAAAGCTCTACGACATATTTTTTCCCAAAAATTAATTCATTCATCTAGTATTTTAGTTATTCTGTTGAACTTAGAATTGATCGGTGAATCACCGTTTTGGTCACGATTAGCCATAACGGCGACATCTTTTGACCAAAATGTGAATTTGCGGCACGGTTAATTTCAGCGCACTCGTGGCGCTGAAACCTACCAAGGTGCACTTTTCAAATCTAGAGTTCACGACGTTTGGCGAGATAGTCAACGGCACGCCTCGATTTACGTGTCATAGTTTCTAAAATTGGAAACATGACTTTTGATGACCAAACTTGCATGTTTAGATTATATTCAAATTATTATTAGATTAAATTAGGTTTTTAAGTAATTTATTCTAGAATCAACTATTATTAGATTAGTTAACCCATTAGCCACTTATTCCATGAATTTAGAACTAGAATCTTATAATTGACTTATGGTTTTCGTACACGATTCGTGGTACGATATATGTTATAGGTTGACAGCTTCTAGATCGACAACCCTCTCATCCTCGACTTGTGACTACGGTTTGTGCAAGGATTCGGGCAAGTACAGTATTGTATTTATGTTTTAGTTCATTATAATATTTTCTCTATCGTTTTCTTGTTTGATATCCCGTTGAGACATTGTTTGATATTCTGTTGAGACACAATTGTGACACCACAGTTATTGTATCCTTCTTAGTGTATCATTGACCATTGTTGATTGTTAGGGAGTCGGGAGGAGAAATACTCAGTAAATACATGAACAAACCCAAATATTGTTATTGTAGATAGCTAAGTCATATACCCCCTGTATGAGTTAGCCGTACCATATTATTGTGGATAGCCATCGTATGATGTGCCGTTTTAGCCCATCAGTTCACGTATTAAAAGGTATTTCACACACACATAGTTGTTTCCATTGTTCCTTTATCTAGTTCTTGTCCTGCTTGATCATATATTAATAGTTTATATCTTGCTAGTTCATATCTTAATAGTGTTAGTTCATATCTTGCTAGTTCATATCCTGTTAGTTCATCTCTTGCTAGTTTTTTATATGCTCTTTGCCATTATTGTTTCTCATTGTTCTAACTTATTTTGTGCTAACAACATTAAATGCAATATGGTTGTACTCTGCTCCTTTCTTGACTAGATCGTTGTTATAGGTGAGGTTGACGTGCCTACTCTTGCACTATGGACCATACGAGGGGGAGATAGAGACTCGAAGGCCAAACCAAAGAAGACTAGTTAGATGTGTGGTAGTTTTTATAATTATAAAAGTTTATATTCTTCTTCAAATATAAAACTTATAAATTTTGTAAAGTTGATTTAGTTGTTGTGAATGAGCAGTTAGTATTTATGAGCATTTTGTTTATTGCGGGCTAGACAGCGTACTACCGCCGATACTGCGGCATATGCTGGGCTTGGCCACGTCTCGTATCCGAAAATCGGGTGCGGGTCGTGACAACTAAGCCCCTCCCTTATATCATGACAAGTTAGGGATTAAACCTTCCTTCCTAATTAGCTGTTTAGTCAAACTTCCTATTTAATATTGCTAGTCTAGCTAGAGGCTAACCAAAGTTTAATTAGGCTAGTCCTAATCATTTAGTTGGGTGGTAATGTCAAGTCGGTTTATGTAGTGTCCCGTCCCGCTCAGTCAATCGGAGGAATCGAAACGCCGACGGCGTTCGGACTTAGCCTTGCAACGGCTGCTCGAAGACATCGCTCGGTCAAGGCGACCGCTCGCTCAGGTGGGGTAGTTTAGGTGAACTTGCCTCATCTTAGCCTTCACATAATAAATCGTATGTTTTCAACTTGCACAAGTAGGATTGATAATAAAAGAGACGAATCCACATAGCTAAAAGGAATAATCCCGACGGGTCGAATTGAGTTAGAATATAGAAAGGTCCAACGGTCGGCTTAGAGTGGGTGCACGACGTGCTTTGAAAATGACACTCGATCCTTCGTCCCGTGGCTTGGGAGAAGGAAAGTTGGTATTCGCCGCAAAGCTAAGAGTTAGCCAAATTCATAGGCGTCGCCCGCACAAATGCTTCATAAAGCATGCACGATCTCATCGCCCAAGGCGTAGCATAGCCTCTGCTCGCCCGACAGGTTAAGTTGTATTGCACGGCTTGCGGCATAAGTCTAGGCACCCCAAATAACTTGGTTGTTCAAGTCGATCGCGTGCACGGCACGTTCCCACGACGCAAGGCTTGATGCAGCCTTTACTCGTCAAGTTGTTGTAAAGTAAGTTAGGCAAGTTACGTTAAGCTATCAGGAGTAGTAGCAAGCACGACCCTATGAGTTCTACGGCTGGGTGTACCCACATAGTCTTACAGTCTCAAGGACCGTCATATAGAATATGACTTGGGCGGTGGTGTCGCATAGGCTTAAGGCACGATGCACGGACTTAGTGTTCAAGGCACGAGCCACGGTTGATTCAAAATTGAGTTTAGAAAAAGGGCTATCAAATGGTCGTTTTGAGTTGAATAAAATGATATGGTAACATGGAAAGAATGCTCGCGACTATAGGTCGTCGAGACGATTTCAGAAGAAAGAAGAATGCTCGCGACTATAGGTCGTCGAGGCGGTCTCAGATTTGAGAAGTATTGAACTTGTTCCTGAAAGACATGGTGACCCTAGAGATAGCATAACTGTGTGAGACGTCAGTTTGTGTCGAGTCTTACATGGTCATGGACAACTTGTCGACAAGGTGGGTCGTTTTCCTGTACGACAACCCGGCGGCCACGGGACCGTTGCGGCCGTCGATTAGAAACGAGTAATTAGCTGTGCTGGGCACGGGTTAGGCGGAGACTTGCAGCAGGGCTAGCTACCTTGCGCTGAAAGGGGCACCCGTCTAACAAAAGCTAGAGGAGTCCACGATGGCTCTGGGAGTCAGTGACCAAATCATATAGATGAGTCGGCATGGCGGCAATCCGCGTGTGTGCCTTCGGATTGAGTTGAGTTGTTGAATGTGTGTACAGTTAGAATACAAATGTTTGGGCTTAAGAATGGCTACAACATAGGCGACGTGCTTCGGCACGAGATGTGGCATCGAGTCTTGAGTTGTCGGCATATAAGTTGCATAAGTTGGTTGAGTTGTTTGAGTTTAAGTCGAAAAACTGCCGCAAGGCAAAGTTGGTTGGGTGACACTAACATTCACAAGTCTTGATTGTGTCAGTTGGTGATCAAAGTAGCAAGGGCCGCGAGACGGCGATATGGTTTAGTCACCCTGAGTTGCGAGGTACGGCACGATGGATTCTTAGCACGATCACATGAATGGAGCCTCATCGCGTACTTGCGTCTCTGATTAAGTGCCGTAAGGCAAATACGACTCGATAGGTTAACGTCGATGTTGCAAGCACGGGATGGTCTTGAAACACGAAATAGGCCAAGGCGTCTGTCCTAAAACTGATCCTAAGGCAAGAGTAGAAAGACAATTGATAAGAAGGGACTATGTTGCACAAAGTAAAATATCGTATCAGTTTTGTATGGGTGGGCGAGGAGCTCATTCCACCAGTACAGTTGAGTATTGACACCCACATAGTTTTTATGTGTAGGCACAGGTAGAAGCTCGTGGCACGGAGCTCGCTTGGATGCGTCGAGGCACGGAGTTCCTTGGCGATTCGAAGCGTGCGGCCGCATGGATTAAAGACTTATACGGGTAATATATGGACGTCGCCTTCCGAAGCATCCGCTGGCTCAAGAATTGTAATTGAGAGATGAGAGAAAGCTGAGTGACTTGTAATATGAGATGAGTGAGCTTGAGAGACTTGTAACATTGGCCTTGTGCCCCATTATAATCTATGTTTCAATATCAATAAAGAGCTTCTTTTGAGTAACTTGTGTTTCGTTCTAAATTTTTGCTGCTATTATTCAATGTATCTGCTTGGGACTTCTGTGCGACGACCCCATCGCAGCCGCTGAAAATCGGCCGTTATGGAATCCGCCTTACACGAGCGCAATCTAGGCTCGTACGACATCACGCCTTAGCGAGAACGATCGCTCCTACGGGAGCGGGGCGTGACATAATGGTATCAGAGCACGGCTTTACGTCCTTGGACTATCGATTGAATTCTTTAACTTTGTTGTTTCCGCAAACTCTGAATTGTGCTTCCGTAAGTTGATATCGTTGGTGCGCTCTCTCTCAAATGTCCCACGGGATGTCCGTACAATAAGTCTAACTATTTTGCAAAACATAGAAAGAACAATTTTTGACAAAACAAAAAGATGGTTCGCGTAAGCACGGTTGGCTAAGTCGGGCTGGGCATATACACCAAAGTTGCATCGACCATTAGAAAAGTCGAGTGCGGAAATTGAATAGTATCGAACAAGAACGAGTTGAACTCGATTGAGCAAAATGAGATGACTATCGATAGGGGTACTATCGAGCGACGATAACGTCGGTGCGATATAGATGAGCGTGCTTGGATTTCGAGGAATGGTTGAACGAAAAATTTGAAGAAGTCAATTTTGACTCGAATGATAAGTTGAGGATTTGTCGAATGACTTCATCCCTGAGTGGTGTATGCGATAGCCTCAGGGATGTCGATTGATCGATTGAGGATACAGGGTGTCGATGAGTCTGTGAGCAAGCGTCGCACTTATGCAAAGCCTTAGATCGTCTACGATGGAGAGAGTTGTTGTCTTGAAGTTTGATAAGTTGATTCAAACAATCTAAGAATTGACGAGCACGGAACGTGCACGGGATTGAGGATTACGCGAGTATGAAACACGAAAATGATTGAGTAGATAAATCAAATCGAGAAAAAGTTAAGGTGTGCGAATGGATGAGTTGATCGAGAAAATCGATACGGATCGTATTCGAAAAGTTAGCACGACGGGAAGATAGCGTGCTTGAAAAAGGTTTGATTTTAAAGTTACGCAAATGACTCTGAGGATTTGAAATGAATGTTGCTCGATGATTGAGTTAGCAAAGGAATGATGCGAATTGAGGGAATACGTTGGTCGATGACTTAAGATAAACGGATGAACAATATGTGAAATTGGTTTAAGGAAATAGATGTTGTGAATGATTCGAAGGATAATAATCGAACTAGAATTTAAATATCGAGGAGATTGTCCAGTCGGACGATAGCATCGTTCGCACGACTCAAAATTTGGTTGCAAAGAAAGATCGTCAGGTTACGCATATCGTCGATGGTATTGAGGCGTATCAAAGATCGTTATGCGATAACTCGGGGGTTCTCTAACTCGACGAATGACGATCGTGCAAGTATTATTGTTCGGTTGGATGCTATACTTAGAATTTTGATTAAGATGAATGCCGGATGAAAATGAAAGTGTTTTGATGGTTACGCGGATAACCACAGCGTCGACATTCTTGTCTTGTGCGAGCGCAACTCTAGCCTCGTACATACGTCGCGTCGGATTTGAGGCGATCGTTCCGCGTGAGCGCTGACATGGTTATTCATGTCGTGAGAATGATCGAACTCGGAAAATCAAGACGCGACAACTTTGATTGTCTCGACTTGTCGGTTTGATGTGAAGGAAAATTCGAGGATGTTTAGACTTACGATTGATGAATGAAATAAACTTGAGGATTGAGTAGGTCCAATCCGCACATCGAGAATGAATTAGTCTAGACATAAAACAAGAGTTACGTCCCGATGAGGATGACTATCCCGCGGGAGCGTGCATGGTGATTCAAGCCCACCGTGGATAATCTGAATCGCGTGAGATCGGGACACAAGATATTGTTAAGCTAGACGACCTCATGATCGAATACGTGAATTGGGATGAATGACTTAGGGAATATGAAATATGAATTATGGTTTAGCGATGGATTGTGTCATAGCGTGCTTGACTTGGAAGGGATGATAGGAGAATTATGTCGAACGTGTTCGAAGAGATTGACTATGCAAAATGGCTTGTTGAACGAGTGAGATTGATATGTTAAGGAATTGGTTGAAACGTAAGTTTTCATATGATGGCTTTGCTGAATGACTCAGACCCCGTGCGACGAATGTTGAGATGTGTGTAGGGAATCGATGCTCGATGTTTAGAAATCGGAGTGATACGAGCTTGGGTAAAAAATCCCGTATTATCAACTTGGTTTGACCTTAGGATGGGATCAGTGTTGATATTGTTGTTTGGGAACTATGATTCCAATACTGACGAATGACCTTAGTCTAAAGACATAGCCTAACGGTTAGGCAAGACGTCCATGTTGCGAGAGCTAGTATCGGTGCGAGTGATCTTGAGGATTGATTGGTTGGAATATTGGTATTGATGAATGGAATGATACAGGAATATGAAAATACCACTCATGAGCCTCGGCTGACATGCATGTATATCAAGGACGCTTGAATGCGTGCACGATCCGACTCGAGTGGTAATGGCAGAATTCGCTATCACGAGGCTTGGCTGAAATGCATGTATTTTGGAGGGGCGTAAAATATGTGCACGATCCATACTAAGTGATACGTTGAATTCAAGCGAGACTTGAGGAACAGGAAAGTGTCGAGGATTTTAAGATTGTAATTTCTGAAAAAAAAATTGAGGGTAGTACGAGCGTGGCTCGGACTGAGGAAACGCATAGGCGTAGTATGTGCGAGAGTCTTGAATGTTGAGTAAAGTGATAAGTCAATAAGTAAGTACTCAGTTAGTTTCGAGGACGAAACTTTTTCTGAGTGGTGTATGATGTAGTGCCCCGTCCCGCTCAGTCAATCGGAGGAATCAAAACGCCGACGCCGTTCGGACTTAGCCTTGCAATGGCTGCTCGAAGACATCGCTCGGTCAAGGCGACCGCTCGCTCAGGTGGGGTAGTTTCGGTGAACTTGTCTCATCTTAGCCTTCACATAATAAATCGCATGTTTTTAACTTGCACAAGTAGGCTTGATAATAAAAGAGACGAATCCACATAGCTAAAAGGAATAATCCCGACGGGTCGAATTGAGTTAGAGTATGGAAAGGTCCAACGGTCGGCTTAGAGTGCGTGCACGGCGTGCTTTGAAAATGACACTCGATCCTTCGTCTTGTGGCTTGGTTGAAGGAAATTTGGTATTCGCCGCAAAGCTAAGAGTTAGCCAAATTCATAGGCGTCGCCCGCACAAATGCTTCATAAAGCATGCACGATCTCATCGCCCAAGGCTTAGCATAGACTCTGTTCGCCCGACGGGTTAAGTTGTATTGCACGGCTTGCAGCATAAGTCTAGAAACCCCAAATAACTTGGTTGTTCAAGTCGATCGCGTGCACGGCACGTTCCCACGACGCAAGACTTGACGCAGCCTTTACTCGTCAAGTTGTTGTAAAGTAAGTTAGGCAAGTTACGTTAAGCTATCAGGAGTAGTAGCAAGCACGACCCTACGAGTTCTACGGCTGGGTATACCCACATAGTCTTACAGTCTCAAGGCCCGTCATATAGAATATGACTTGGGCGGTGGTGTCGCAAAGGCTTAAGGCACGATGCACGGACTTAGCGTTTATGGCACGAGCCACGGTTGATTCAAAAGTGAGTTTAGAAAAAGGGATATCAAATGGTTGTTTTGAGTTGAATAAAATGATATGGTAACATGGAAAGAATGCTCGCGACTATAGGTCGTCGAGGCGGTCTCAGATTTGAGAAGTATTGAACTTGTTCTTGAAAGACATGGTGACCCTAGAGATAGCATGACTGTGTGAGACGTCAGTTTGTGTCGAGTCTTGCATGGTCATGGACAACTTGTCGACAAGGTAGGTCGTTTCCCCGTACGGCAACCCGGCGGCCACGGGACCGTTGCGGCCGACGATTGGAAACGAGTAATTAGCTGTGCTGGACACGGGTTAGGCGGGGACTTGCAGCGGGGCTAGCTACCTTGCGCTGAAAGGGGCACCCGTCTAACAAAAGCTAGAGGAGTCCACGATGGCTCTGGGAGTCAGTGACCAAATCATATAGATGAGTCGGCATGGCGACAATCCGCGTGTGTGCCTTTGGATTGAGTTAAGTTGTTGAATGTGTATACAGTTAGAACACAAATATTTGGGCTTAAGAATGGCTACAACATAGGTGACGTGCTTCGGCACGAGATGTGGCGTCGAGTCTTGAGTTGTCGGCATAATAGTTGCATAAGTTGGTTGAGTTGTTTGAGTTTAAGTCAGGAAACCGCCGCAAGACAAAGTTGGTTGAGTGACACTAACATTCACAAGTCTTGATTGGATCAGTTGGTGATCAAAGTAGCAAGGGCCGCGAGACGGCGATATGGTTTAGTCACCCTGAGTTGCGAGGCACGGCACGATGGATTCTTAGCACGATCACATGAAAATGGAGCCTCATCGCGTAGTTGCGTCTCTGATTAAGTGCCATAAGGCAAACACGACTTGATAGGTTAACGTCGATGTTGCAAGCACGGGATGGTCTTGAAACATGAAATAGGCCAAGGCGTCTGTCCTAAAACTGATCCTAAGGCAAGAGTAGAAAGACAATTGATAAGAAGGGACTATGTTACACAAAGTAAAATAACGTGTCGGTTTTGTATGGGTGGGCGAGGAGCTCATTCCACCAGTACAGTTGAGTATTGACACCCACATAGTTTTTATGTGCAGGCACAGGTAGAAGCTCATGGCGCGGAGCTCGCTTGGATGCGTCGAGGCACGGAGTTCCTTGGCGATTTGAAGCATACGGCTGCATGGATTAAAGACTTATACGGGACATAGTGTATAGACGTCGCCTTCCGAAGCATCCGCTGGCTCAAGAATTGTAATTGAGAGATGAGAGAGAGCTGAGTGACTTGTAATGTGAGATGAGTGAGCTTGAGAGACTTGTAACATTGGCCTTGCGCCCCCATTGTAATCTTTGTTTTAATATCAATAAAGAGCTTCTTTTGAGTAACTTGTGTTTCGTTCTAAATTTTCGCTGCTATTATTCAATGTCTCTGCTTGGGACTTCTGTGCGACGATCCCATTGCAGCCGCTAAAAATTGGCCATTATGGAACCCGCCTTACACGAGCGCAATCTAGGCTCGTATGGCATCATGCCTTAGCGAGGACGATCGCTCCTACGGGAGCGGAGCGTGACATAATGGTATCAGAGCACGGCTTTACGTCCTTGGACTATCGATTGAATTCTTTAACTTCGTTGTTTCTGCAAACTTTGAATTGTGCTTCTGCAAGTTGATATCGTTGGTGCGCTCTCTCTCAAATGTCCCACGGGATGTCCATACAATAAGTCTAACTATTTTGCCAAACATAGGAAGAATAGTTTTTGACAAAACAAAAAGATGGTTCGCGTAAGCACGGTTGGCTAAGTCGGGCTGGGCATATACACCAAAGTTGCGTCGACCATTAGAAAAGTCGAGTGCGAAAATTGAATAGTGTCGAGCAAGAACGAGTTGAACTCGACTGAGCAAAATGAGATGATTATCGATAGGGGTGCTATCGAGGACGATAACGTCGGTGCGATATAGATGAGCGTGCTTGGATTTCGAGGAATGGTTGAACGAAAAATTTGAAGAAGTCAATTTTGACTCGAATGATAAGTTGAGGATTTGTCGAATGATTTCATCCCTGAGTGGTGTATGCGATAGCCTCAGGGATGTTGATTGATCAATTGAGGATACAGGGTGTCGATGAGTCTGTCAGCAAGCGCCGCACTTATGCAAAGCCTTAGATCGTGTACGATGGAGTGAGTTGTTGTCTTGAAGTTTGATAAGTTGATTCAAACAATCTAGGAATTGACGCGCACGGAACGTGCACGGGATTGAGGATTACGCGAGTATGAAACACGAAAATGATTGAGTAGATAAATCAAATCGAGAAAAAGTTAAGGTGTGCGAATGGATGAGTTGATCGAGGAAATTGATACGGATCGTATACGAAAAGTTAGCACGACGGGGAGATAGCGTGCATGAAAAAGGTTTGATTTTGAAGTTACGCAAATGACTCTGAGGATTTGAAATGAATGTTGCTCGATGATTGAGTTAGCAAAGGAATGATAGGAATTGAGGGAATACGTTGGTCGATGACTTAAGATAAACGGATGAACAATACGTAAAATTGGTTTAAGGAAATTGATGTTGTGAATGATTCGAAGCATAATAATCGAACTAGAATTTGAATGTCGAGGAGATTGTCCAGTCGGACGATAGCATCGTTCGCACGACTCGAAATTTGGTTGCAAAGGAAGATCGTCAGGTTACGCATATCGTCGATGGTATTGAGGCATATCAAAGATCGCTATGCGATAACTCGGGGGTACTCTAACTCGACGAATGATGATTGTACAAGTGTTATTGTTCGATTGGATGCTATACTTAGGATTTTGATTGAGATGAATGCCGGATGAAAATGAAAGTGTTTTGATGGTTACGCGGATAACCACAGCGTCGACATTCTTGTCTTGCGCGAGCGCAACTCTAGCCTCGCACATGCGTCGCGTCGGATTTAAGGCGATCGTTCCGTGTGAGCGCTGACATGGTGATTCATGTCGCGGGAATGATCGAACTCGAAAAATCAGGACGCGGCAACTTTGATTGTCTCGACTTGTCGGTTTGATGCGAAGGAAAATTCGAGGATGTTTAGACTTGCGATTGATGAATGAAATAAACTTGTGGATTGAGTAGGTCCAATCCGTGCATCGAGAATGAATTAGTCTAGACCCAAAACAAGAGTTACGTCCCGATGAGGATGACTTTCCCGCGGGAGCGTGCATGGTGATTCATGCCCACCGTAGATAATCTGAATCGCGTAAGATCGAGGCGCAACATATTGTTAAGCTAGACGACCTCATGATCGAATACGTGAATTGGGATGAATGACTTAGGGAATATGAAATGTAAATTATGGTTTAGCGATGGATTGTATCGTAGCGTGCTTGACTTGGAAGGGATGATAGGAGGATTATGTCGAACGTGTTCGAAGAGATTGACTATGCGAAATGGCTTGTTGAACGAGTGAGATTGATATGTTAAGGAATTGGTTGAAACGTAAGTTGTCATAGGATGACTTTGCTGAATTACTCAGACCCCGTGCGACGAATGTTGAGATGTGTGTAGGGAATCGATGCTCGATGTTTAGAAATCGGAGTGATGCGAGCTTGGGTAGAAAACCCCGTATTATAAACTTGGTTTGACCTTAGGATGGGGTCAGTGTTGATATTGTTGTTTGGGAACTATGATTCCAATACTGACGAATGACCTTAGTCTAAAGACATAGCCTAGCGGTTAGGCAAGACGTCCATGTTGCGAGAGCTAGTATCGGTGCGAGTGATCTTGATGATTGATTGGTTCGGATATTGGTATCGATGAATGGAATGATACGGAAATATACAAATACCACTCATGAGCCTCGGCTGACATGCATGTATATCAAGGACGCTTGAATGCGTGCACGATCCGACTCGAGTGGTAATGGCAAAATTCGCTATCACGTGGCTTGGCTGAAATGCATGTATTTTAGGGACGCCTAAAATATGTGCACGATCCATACTAAGTGATACGTTGAATTCAAGCGAGACTTGAGGAACAGGAAAGTGTCGAGGATTTTGAGATTGTAAGTTCTGAAGAAAAGATTGAGGGTAGTACGAGCGTGGCTCGGATTGAGGAAACGCATAGGCGTAGTGTGTGCGAGAGTCTTGAATGTTGAGTAAAGTGATAAGTCAATAAGTAAGTACTCAGTTAGTTTCGAGGACAAAACTTTTTCTGAGTGGTGTATGTTGTAGTGCCCCGTCCCGCTCAGTCAATCAGAGGAATCGAAACGCCGACGGCGTTCGGACTTAGCCTTGCAACGGCTGCTCGAAGACATTGCTCGGTCAAGACGACCGCTCGCTCAGGTGGGGTAGTTTCGGTGAACTTACCTTATCTTAGCCTTCACATAATAAATCGCATGTTTTCAACTTGCACAAGTAGGCTTGATAATAAAAGAGACGAATCCACATAGCTAAAGGGAATAATCCCGACGGGTCGAATTGCGTTAGAATATGGAAAGGTCCAACGGTCGGCTTAGAGTGCGTGCACGGCGTGCTTTGAAAATGACACTCGATCCTTCGTCCGTGGCTTGGGAGAAGGAAAGTTGGTATTCTCCGCAAAGCTAAGAGTTAGCCAAATTCATAGGCGTCGCTCGCACAAATGCTTCATAAAGCATGCACGATCTTATCGCCCAAGGCATAGCATAGCCTCTGCTCGCCCGACGGGTTAAGTTGTATTGCACGGCTTGCGGCATAAGTCTAGGCACCCCAAATAACTTGGTTGTTCAAGTCGATCGCGTGCGCGGCACGTTCCCACGATGCAAGGCTTGATGCAGCCTTTACTCGTCAAGTTGTTGTAAAGTAAGTTAGACAAGTTACGTTAAGCTATCAGGAGTAGTAGCAAGCACGACCCTACGAGTTCTACGGATGGGTGTACCCACATAGTCTTACAGTCTCAAGGCCCGTCATATAGAATATGACTTGGGCGGTGGTGTCGTATAGGCTTAAGGCACGATGCACGGACTTAGTGTTTAAGGCACAAGCCACGGTTGATTCAAAAGTGAGTTTAGAAAAAGGGCTATCAAATGGTCGTTTTGAGTTGAATAAAATGATATGGTAACATAGAAAGAATGCTCGCGACTATAGGTCGTCGAGACGATTTTAGAAGAAAGAAGAATGCTCGTGACTATAGGTTGTCGAGGCGGTCTTAGATTTGAGAAGTATTGAACTTGTTCCTGAAAGACATGGTGACCCTAGAGATAGAATGACTGTGTGAGACGTCAGTTTGTGTCGAGTCTTGCATGGTCATGGATAACTTGTCGACAAGGTGGGTCGTTTCCTTGCACGGCAACCCGGCGGCCACGGGACCGTTACGGCCGTCGATTGGAAACGAGTAATTAGCTGTGCTGGACACGGGTTAGGCGGGGACTTGCAGCGGGGCTAGCTACCTTGCGCTGAAAGGGACACCCGTCTAACAAAAGCTAGAGGAGTCCACGATGGCTCTGGGAGTCAGTGACCAAATCATATAGATGAGTCGGCATGGCGGCAATCCGCGTGTGTGCCTTTGGATTGAGTTGAGTTGTTGAATGTGTGTACAGTTAGAATACAAATGTTTGGGCTTAAGAATGGCTACAACATAGGCGACGTGCTTCGACACGAGATGTGGCGTCGAGTCTTGAGTTGTCGACATATAAGCTGCATAAGTTGGTTGAGTTGTTTGAGTTTAAGTCGAAAAAACCGCCGCAAGGAAAAGTTGGTTGAGTGACACTAACATTCACAAGTCTTGATTGGGTCAGTTGGTGATCAAAGTAGCAAGGGCCGTGAGGCGGCGATATGGTTTAGTCACCCTGAGTTGCGAGGTACGGCACGATGGATTCTTAGCACGATCACATGAAAATGGAGCCTCATCGCGTACCTGCATCTCTGATTAAGTGCCGTAAGGCAAACACGACTCGATAGGTTAACGTCGATGTTGCAAGCACGGGATGGTCTTGAAACACGAAATAGGCCAAGGCGTCTGTCCTAAAACTAATCCTAAGGCAAGAGTAGAAAGACAATTGATAAGAAGGGACTATGTTGCACAAAGTAAAATAACGTGTCAGTTTTGTATGGGTGGACGAGGAGCTCATTCTACCAGTACAGTTGAGTATTGACACCCACATAGTTTTCATGTGCAGGCACAGGTAGAAGCTCGTGGTACGGAGCTCGCTTGGATGTGTCGAGGCACGGAGTTCCTTGGCGATTCGAAGCGTGCGGCCGTATGGATTAAAGACTTATACGGGACATAATGTATGGACATCGCCTTCCGAAGCATCCGCTGGCTCAAGAATTGTAATTGAGAGATGAGAGAGAACTGAGTGACTTGTAATGTGAGATGAGTGAGCTTGAGAGACTTGTAACATTGGCCTTCCG
This sequence comes from Iris pallida, assembly GCA_029216955.1. NCBI lineage: Eukaryota > Viridiplantae > Streptophyta > Magnoliopsida > Asparagales > Iridaceae > Iris > Iris pallida. The sequence continues at coordinate 11,635,267 of JANAVB010035018.1, read as the reverse complement.
CCCCATTGTAATCTTTGTTTCAATATCAATAAAGAGCTTCTTTTGAGTAACTTGTGTTTCGTTCTAAATTTCCGCTGCTATTATATTCAATGTCTCTGCTTGGGACTTCTGTGCGACGACCTCGTCGCAGCCGCTGAAAATCAGCCGTTATGGAACCCGCCTTGCACGAGCGCAATCTAGGCTCGTGCGGCATCACGCCTTAGCGAGGACGATCGCTCCTACGGTAGCGGGGCGTGACAGTTTAGGTCCTCTAGGATTACTAACAACTATTCTAGCTAAAGGCTAAACACTAGTCATATTCAATAATTTATCATATGCACTATTTAATATTATAGCTAATTAATCAAAAATATAGATTCTAATTTTGTAAAATAATTTATCATTCAAAATATATTTTAAATTCACAATAATATCAAGAAATAAGAAAAGTCAAAAATAGTCCTCTTCCAGGAAAGTGGTGTTTACAAAATCGATGTGAGGACGAGCAATTTTCAGGGTCGGGGCATGATAGATACTAGGTCTCTAAGTCATTTCTAAGTCAAACTATGTCAATACCTTGCTAAACTTGGTCAAACTAGGTCAATCCTAGGTTTTTAGGCCCGTACCTTGCCATACTAAGGTATTCTAGCCACTACTAGGCAATACTAGGCCAATAACCAATGCATTACCTATATCTCCAATATCTAGACAATACCCAATTCTTTACCTATCCTACATTTCCCATACCTAGTACCCAATTACCTAGACTCTTACTTAACCTTATCTATTAACCACACATACCTTACATACGTATTTCCATTACCTTAACCTTATCCAATACATATATACTTACCTACACATTCCATTCCACATGTGAACTTCTCATTACACTCCCATACACCTATACTTATTACCTAGACATATCTATAGGGATACTCATATCCTATACACATACCCCTCTTTCTACCTCTATCCATTGCCTACACAATCCTTACTCAACACACAAACCTACATAGGTGTACTGCTAGTAGTCTCATCTTTACGGTTTGATATGCTACTGAAGTAGCCTAAATGCTACTGCTAACATCACTAAACGCCCCCAAAACCTACTATTTAAGAGTGCACAGAAGCTATTGGTACTGCCCTACCCAAATTCTTGCTGTTGTGCCACAGTTGGTACTGCTGCTCTTACCTTATTCCTCCTACTGCCTACTGTGGCTGCTACATGCAATGCAGCACATGCAGCTGCTTTTTATGCTCCTTTTCCCTACTCAACAACAGCTGCTATGACCCTCTACTACTGTCACCAAGCCACAACAGTGATTTACTACTGCTAGCCCCTTATTCTCCTCAATACAACAAAAATACCTTTTTATGACGGCTAAAAACCGTCATAAATGATATTTTATAACACTTTTTTGTAAGCCCACGACCGTGATAAAAACCAGTGTTATAAATATTTTTTAAAACCGTTATAAATGGTCTATTCATATATAACACTTTCGCCGTAAAAATGTTATAAATAATACGCCTATATATACCACTGAATTTCTAAAACATTATAAATATGACCATATATATATATTACTTTATTTTCAAAGCGTTATAAATAGAAAATATATGTATAACACTTTTTTAAACTGTTATGAACCCCACACACACACACACACACACAAACACACACTCACCTGTTAAAGTGTTATAAAAAGAAATGTTCAATACTGGCCAAAATATATATATATATATATATATATATATATATATATATATATATATATCACCTGTTAAAGTGTTATAAAAAGAAATGTTCAATACTAGCCATTTCATAAAACATGCATTTAGAACCAAACAACATAAATTAAACAAACATTTGAAATAATACATTTGAATTAAAATATCATATTCCAAATGTATATAATATCACTATCTTAATTACATTTTTTCAAAAATATATCCAAATACATGTATACATGTTAATTTCTCCTTTTTCTAGGGCACCCTCAAAACTTAGTACGTAGCTTTCTTTGGCTTCATCATCCAACAATGACCTCTGTGTTGCTGAGGATTTCCGGAACTGCAAGCACCATTTGAATTATTCTTATATTGCACAATATAACATCATATTACTCAGTTAATGTATAAGAAGATCATACTCAAAAGGAATCCTTGCACTAGCTTTATCCCGATTGTCTTGTACATGTAAATGGAACTAAGAAAGAACACACTTATAAGAATATATTAGATCAACAACACAAAACAAACTTACATATAAAGTACCATATCCGATTTATTAGCTACAAGTGGCAATAAAATCCAAAGGAAAAAAGCAAACCGACGCCTTCAAACTAATAGAGAAAATTGTAATCAATAATAAGCACGTCATCTAATCACCGTATATAATATTTTTTAAACAAAACTAACATAGAAGCATACCAGGCACAAACCACTCCAGTCACCAGACCTTACATATTCGACATATGCTTCATTTTGGTCAATCCTTGAGATCATGTTGCAACTATATATAATTAAAAAAAATTGTTCCAACTCCAAAGGAATATAGTCGACATATACCTCTTCCATGGATCACCATCTGTTGTTCTCCAACTATTTTCCAAATTTTTATTCCAAAGAGCAGGTACATGCCCTCCTATACCATAACAGGACAGAAAAACAATCAATCGAACTAAGGAATATATCAACACAAAAACGTTGACAGGAATCAAGTTTAACATTCACAAAGAGAGAACAATATAGGACGACCGATCTTTCTCATTAAGGCTCGATTCATCACTGGATAGTTAGTCAAGGTTAGAAACTGATAATTAGATATTTCACCATTGATGAACAATATTGAACTCCGGTTTAGTAATACAAAATCAAGTGCCTTCTACCTCCAGTCAAGAAAATGGGACTAAATTTACACAGTACGTAATATTATCGTATTGCAAGCCATATTTTCTATGCTCGTAAAAAATGGGACAAGTTTTCAACAAATAAACATTCAAGTAGGTAAAAGAACATTCTGAAATAATCCACTTCACATAACCATAGGCAAAAAAATTACAAAAAGGAGATCATCAAGTCTTAAACCAAGATGGCGATGGACATTCCCATACAAATAAGACTGCCAAAAAGACAAAGGAGAACCTTTCAAAGGACCATAAAGAAATAGGAACAGAGACATTTAACACCTAAGAAAAGTTAAATATAAGTAGTACTGGTATGTGCTAATAGTTTTAGGGTTAAACAATCAACTATGTTTTTCAACTAACTGGGACAACTCAAAAATCATATTTGTTGCTAAAAACATCAGCCATATCAAATCCTATTATGCGGGATTGTGTAAACTTCAATGAACTTCACATGCAATACCAAACTAGGGTTTACCCATCGTCAATGTTTTATATTGCATTCCCAGCACATAGTTTCTGTTATTCACAAAATAGATCGTTAGATGAAAATCTCGATCTCTACGAGAACACGAGTTGATGAAAGCAACTTAGAAGGCAAAATTAAATCACAGCAATTCTGCTGGATTTAAAGCAACTTAGCAGGCAAAATAAATCACGACAATTCTACTGGATTGAAAGCATCTTAGCAGGCGAAATAAATCACCGCAATTCTGTAGGATTAATTAAGATCAATATTACTGGGGTGATAAAGATCACCATTGCTCAAAGCAAGATTCGTCCTATTTCGATCTGCTCCCAGGAACCAACAAGTTCGAAAGAACTTCTTGAACGCTTGTTGTCACCTCCTTTCACGAACACGAAGAACTCCAATAGACTCCAATGGCAATGGCGACACAGCTCTCTTCGTCTCTTAATTTCAGCGTAAGTCGTCAATGAATGCACGAAGAGAGTATTTATAGAGGTGGGCCAAAACCCTAATCCTGCCCTTAACTGATTGCCAAAAGATAGGAGCGAATAATGGAAAGATATGAATGCATTAAATTCAAATTCCACAAAATATGGATCTAAATAATTGACTTAATCTTTTCAAAATCGCTCAAATCTTCCAATCACCTACATCATACACCACCTGTGCCCCAATGCCCACCCAGCACGTCAACCTGTGCGCCTGCACAATTGCACAGGCATACAACACAACATCGTAGCAGCTCTGCGTGGAGCAATGCAACATAGCAGATCTGCGCGCAGCCGTGCAGCAACACAACACAGTCGCACAGCCGTGCAGCCGCTCAGCAGCGCAGCACCGCAAGCGCGCAGCTGCGCCGCAGCCCTATGGCTCCTGCACAGCTCCTATGCGTGCACCTGCGCGACCCCTGCGCATGCGACTAGCACAGTAGATGAGCGCACGAGCACATCAACTGCGCACAAGGTGCCATGCACCGATGCTGACGTGCTAAGTGCAAAGTGCGCCAACAAAGCGCCACTTTGTGCCCTTGAGCCCAAGTCTGAACAAAGCGCCACTTTACGCCCTTGAGCCCGAGTCTGAGTCCGAGTCGCTAAGCCCCTTTGGGGCTTAGGTCCATAGGAAAATTATCCCATGAGCATGACAAAAAGCATTAATGCTTCTTTGTTGGGTTAGCCTTCTTTCCACTATAAAAATACCCCCACATGGCACCCATGTACCACACCTCATGTGATCTCTCAACACAAGCAAACTTTATATAGAGATACAATCCATTTGGCCTAGGTAATATGGGACTATCTTTCTCGTCTCCAAGGAAAAATACCAACAATCTCCCACATATCTCTATATATGGGTTGAGCATTCCCCACAGTAACTGTCTATCATGCATTAGGATAGATGTCGCTACGACTTGAATCTTTCCGCATGGGTTAAATAGCAGCCTGATACAAGAATGGACTAAGCCTTGAATTCTGCACCATAACTGTAATTCCTTACACTCACATAATGACATCAACTGTGCTTCTGACTGCACATTAAAGGCCTTATGCCAGCCTGGTTTTGGTGTATGTATCTTGGGTGTCTACAAAATTTTTCTTAAGAGACGGCCTACATCTCTATCCATACACTTTAGGTGAGTTCTTTTAAAGAGTCTTTGGCATGAAGCATTTTGCTTTCTTGCGGTGCTACACCGCTATGACATGGCCCGAAGCTGAGACACTGTCTCATGGGGTGTCATACCACCTGTAGCATGAGGCCCAGCCTCTTTACAGCGCCAAACTACCCACCATGAAGCATTTTGCTTCTTTGCGGTGTTACACCGCCATGACATAGCTTGTAAAGCCGAGGCACTGCCTCATGTGGTATCACCCATTGTAACACGAGGCCCAGCCTCTTTGTAGTGCTGCCTACCACTCTTCATCATACAGCATTAGGCCCTCTTGCCTATGTGCGGTGCTACGCCGCTGTGACTTGGCCCGAAGCCGAGGCTTTACCCTCATGTGGTGTCACCCCACTGTAGCATGGAGTATTACGCTCCTTTGTAGTGTTGTGCTACCCGTACTTCTTGTAAAGTACGTCAGACATCCCAGATGCCCGAGAACTCATTAAGGCTTCCAAGCCATTATCCTACAGGACTTTGTTCTTTATAAAGAATAATCAGTAGACAATAGTGGTTCTGGGTTCATAACCCCGCAACATCCCCAAGGATTGCCTACTGCTCCTGATATTCTTCTAGTCAATGGTCCTTTTTGAACTAAAAGCTAGATGCCTAGTAGATTTCTCTTTGAAATAATAGCATAAAGCTTTGTAGTAGAATTATAAAGACATAATATCAGAGTATCTTCAAGCCCATTTTACCTGCTGTGTCTTCAACCAGCTGGCGCTTGAGACCTTTGGTGAACGGATCTGCCAGATTCTCCTGACTCTGAACATCAACTACGGCAATGACTCCTTTTTTAATAAGATCATTTACCGTCATGTGCCTTAGGCGCACAGTCCTCTTCTTCTCATTAAAGAGGTCATTCGATGCCACCGCTATAGTCGCCTGGTTGTCGCAGTAAATCAGTACTGCCAAAATTTGTGCACGGACCATAGAAAGATCATACATTAGCTCCCGAAGCCATTCTGCTTCATCTACTGCAGCCGCCAGTGCATAGAACTCAGATTCCATAGAAGAATAAGACAACATAGTCTGCTTCTTCGACTTCCACGATATAGCAGTTCTACCCATGGAGAAAACCTGTGGACCTTTCATTCTCTACTTCTGAGCACCAGCTTGCATCGCTGAAGCCTTCCACTACTTTTGGATCTCCGCAGTAGTGCAGTGCATACTTCTGAGTCCTTTTGAGATATCTCATAACCCTCTTCACAGCTTTCCAGTGCTCCACACCTGGATTACTCGTGAACTGACTAAACATCCCTATGGCAAAAGCTATGTCAGGTCTTGTGGCAGTAGTCGCATACATCAAACTTCCGATGACGCTTGAATACTCCAACTGTCTGACGCTTTCCCTTGGATTTGGCCTCAGCTTCTTGTCACATATATATGGCGTATCGATCCCTGGAAGATCATGATACCTATAGCGTGTGAGCATCTTCTCAATATAATGAGACTGTGATAATGTCACTCCAGTTTCCATCCGAATGATCTTCATCCCCAGGATAACATCAGCTTCCCCTAAGTCCTTCATGCTGAACTTAGATGAGAGAAACTTCTTTGTCTCAGTGACACTTGCTAGATCTATACCCAAGATCAGCATGTCATCCACGTAGAGACAAACGACAACTCCTCTCCCGTCAGCAAACTTTGTGTACACATACTTGTCCATCTTACTAACCCTGTAGTCGTTTGATCTTATGACTTTATCAAACGTCTCATGCCATATCTTGGGAGCTTGTTTCACCATACATAGATTTTACCAACTTAGCCCTTGATGACGAATCCTTCTGGCTGTTGCATGTAAATCTCTTTGGTCAATTCACCATTCAGGAAAGCGTTCTTAACAGCCATCTGATGAATTACTAGCTCGTGAATTGTGCTCAGAGCAATCAACATCCTGATGGTCGTTATCTGCGCTACTGGAGCATATGTGTCAAAATAATCGATCCCCTGCTTCTGAGAAAACCCCTTGACAACTAATCTTGCCTTGAACTTATCAACAGTTTCATTGGCCTTCATCTTCTTCTTGAAGATCCATTTACATCCGATTGGTTTTTCTCCTTCAGGCAAATCGACCAACACCTACGTATTTTTGGAGGTTATCGAGTCGTACTCATCATTAATAGTCTCCTTCCAGAAGACAGCATCTCTGGTCTTCGTCGCCTCATCATAGGTAAGCGGATCTGCTTCCACATGATAGGTGACAAAATTCTTTCCGAAGTCCTTCTGTCTCCTCACCCGCTTAGATACAGGTTCTACGAGTTCTGGTTCAATAGTTGTTTCTGCAGCAACATCTTCTTGGACTACCTCTTCGTAAGGAACTTGAGCCCCCTGTGCACTTACATTGTTCTCTAGAATGTCCACGTGAGCAATGTTCTTGTGCCTTGCAAATTTATCTTCAAAAAATTCTGCATCGCGAGATTCAATGATATGATTTGACTCAATATCAGGGAACCTCCGAGCATCACTTTTATCAGCATAATCTAGGAATATAGTCTTCGTAGTCCTTGTTCCTAACTTCTGAATCTTCAAATCCGGAAGCTTCATGTATGCCAGACACCCACACACTCGAATGACATCCAAGTTTGGTCTGACCTTGAACCAGATTTCATGAGTGACTTCCAAAGTAGCATGCGGCACTCTATTCAATATGAACGTAGCCGTAAGCACTGCTTCACCCCAGAAGCAATTTAGAAGACCCGCAGTCAACAGCATTGAGTTCATCATCTCTGTTAACGTTATGTTCTTCCTTTCTGCAACACCATTTGATTGAGGAGAGTATGGTGTAGTTGTCTCGTTGATAATTCAATGTTCTCTACAGAACGATGTGAATTCATGAGACCTATACTCGCCATCTCGATCACTTCTGAGTCTCATGAGTTGTCAGGTTTGACGCTCAGCTTTAGCCTTGAAGTCCGTAAACTTCTCAAATGCTTCATCTTTAGACCTGAGCAGATAAACGAACGTGTACATTGAGAAGTCGTCGATGAAAGTAATGAAATACTTCATCCCGGCCTTTGTGGAGAACTGTTTGAAGTCACAGATATCTGAGTGCACCAACTCCAGAAGATCTGTACTTCGATTTATCTGTTTGAATGGTTTTCTTGTGATCTTTGTCTGTGCACAGACCTCACACTTCTCCAACTTCTTATCCTACATTTGGAGATAAGCCCTAGACTAGACATCTTGTTTATTCTTTTACAATGAACATGTCCTAGTCTATTATGCCACAACTTAAGAGAATAACCAGAAGAATAAACTGCATTCACTATCTCCATATGAGTTACAAGTTGAAGTTTGAACATCCCTTCTGTGTAAAAGGCCTTCCCAAAGTTTGTTCCTTTATAGGACATAACGACTTGATCAGCGTTAATGTCCATCCTCAAGCCTACATTGCAGAGCAGGCTTCCAGAGACCAAGTTCTTGGCTATAGCAGGTACGTGCTTTACACTCTGAAGCATCAGCGACTTCTTCGAAATCAGTTGCAATACCACCATCCCGATCCCGAGTACTTTAGCTTGTGTCCGATTCGCCACCATAACCTTCTCAGAAACATGTTGGTACGTGGTGAAACACTCCTTTGAGCAAATATGACACGAGGCCCCAGTGTCTATCCACCAGTCCGTCTCAATCCCAGTTAAGTCAACCTGCGCAATCATAGCAACAAAGTTAGCCTCACTTGCTCCTTTTGTTTTAGTTTTTCTTTACAATCCCTCTTCCAGTGGCCTTTTTTGCCACAGTTGAAACAAGTCCCAGGTTCTTTGGACTTGGGCTTGAACTGAGCCGACTTCACCTTCAGATGGTGAACGTCTTTCTTCTTTTGGTAGGGAGCCTTCTGCTTCCCTTTAGAATTACCTCCTTGTACCATGTTCGCCTTAGCCATCTGCTTGGACAAGGTATCCACTTTGAGTTGAGCCCTCAACTCGTCTTCAATATGTATCCAGTGCAAAAGGCATTCCAGATCTACTTCCATCTTCTTGTGGTGCATGTCTGCGATGAAGTTGCTCCACCTAGGTGGAAGCTTGGCGATAATACCCTCGACGACAAAAGTATCGACCAAGGGCATGTCGTCATCGGCCAGCTTTTGACGTAACTTGAGGAACTCCTTGACTTGAGGCAACATGGTTTTGTCGTCCTCAAACCGCATCCTCCAGACCTTTTCGGTCACGTGGATCTTATTTCAGTTCTCATCTGCCTTGTAGAGATTCTCTACAAACTCCCAGACGTCCTTTGCATTGACCGTCTTGCTGTATGACTCCGCTAGAGAGTCCTCCATCGAGTTCTGGATCAACAACTTGCAGAGGTTATCTTGTCTCCACTTCGACTGCAAAGCCGTGGCTTCAGCAACCCTTCGAACATTTTCACCCTCTGGAATTAAAGGCTCGGGATCTGTCAACACATAGTCGACGCTCATAAGTTGAAGATTAATGATGACCTTTCTCTTCCAGACGTTGAAATGCTCCCTTTCAAACTTCTCAAGTTTAAAACTTGTATCGAGATGTTGTGCATGGTTGTTCTCCATCAGATCTGAATCTTGTTTTGGGATTGTTATTCCCGAAACAGATCGTTAGATGAAAATCTCGATCTCTACGAGAACATGAGTTGATGAAAGCAACTTAGCAGGCGAAATTAAATTACCATAATTCTGCTGGATTGAAAGCAACTTAGCAGGCGAAATAAATCACCGCAATTCTGCTGGATTGATTAACATCAGTATTGTTGGGGTGATAAAGATCACCGTTGCTCAAAGCAAGATTCGTCCTATTGCGATCTGCTCCCAGGAACCAGCAAGTTCGAAAAAATTTCTGGAATGCTCGCTGTCACCTCCTTTCACGAACTCGAAGAACTCCAATGGACTCCAATGGCAATGGCGACACAGCTCTCTTCGTCTCTTAATTTTAGCGTAAGTCCTCAATGAAGGCATGAAGAGAGCATTTATAGAGGAGGGCCAAAACCCTAAACCTAATCTTGGACGTAATTGATTGCCAAAAGATAGGAGCGAATAATGGAAAGATATGAATGAATTAAATTTAAATCACACAAAATATGGATCTAAATAATTGACTCAATCTTTCCATAACCGTTCAAATCTTCCAATCAGCCACATCATACGCCACCTGCGCTCCAATGCCCACCCAGCATGTCAACCCATGTGCCTGCGCGCAGCTGCACAGATGCATAGCACAACATCGCAATAGCTCTGTGCAGCAACGTAACACAGCAGATCTGCGTGCAGCCGTGCAGCCACTCAGCAACGCAGCACCGCAAGCATGCAGCTACGCCGCAGCCCCGTGGCTTCTGCGCAGCTCCTGTACGTGTACCTGCGCAGCTCCTTCGCATGCACCTGCGCATGCGACTCGGGCAGTAGATGAGCGCACGATCGCATCAACTACGCACAAGGCGCCATGCGCTGATGCTGACGTGATAAGTGCAAAGTGCGCCAACAAAGTGCCACTTTGCGCCCTTGAGCCCGAGTTCGAGTCGCTAAGCCCCTTCGGGACTTAGCTCCATAGAAAAATTATCCCATGAGCATGACAAAAAGCACTAATGCTTCTTTGTTGGGTTAGCCTTCTTTCTACTAGAAAAATACCCCCACGTGGCACCCACATGGCACCCATGTGCCACACCTCATGTGATCTCTCAACACAAGCAAAGCTTTATATAGAGATACAATCCATTTGGCCTAGGCAATGTGGGACTATCTTTCTAGTCTGCAAGGAAAAACACCTACAGTTTCGCTCCCACCTCTCAATAAAAGGCACATGAACGTAAAATGAATCAGTTAGAATTATAGATAAATTTGTGTGTTTTTGCGGGATATAAGAAATTTACTGAATAGGAAAAAGGTTATGTAACAGAGATAGCAAATTCAAAGATTAAACAGGCACTATTTTGTTATATAACAGGGATAGCAAATTCAAAGATTAAAGAAGCACTATCTTGTTAATTATATAACATTGATAACTCAACTATACGAAAAAATAAATTTAGACGGCCACGGGACACCATTAAGCAAACAACAGTTATAATGAATCCAATTCCTATAAGTCATGTAGACCTCTAAATGATGCATAAATAAAATTGTCTTGACCTTGGGGTAGAATTGTATGACAGAAGAATCAAAGCTCTTGTTTTAACATTAAACTGAAGAGTCAATGGCTAAAATATTTGGACATGCCAGATAACATAAAGTAGATTTTGGTTTCCAATTTATAAAACGAGACACTAGACCCAACTCTGCGCAACAATTTCTCCTTTATCCGCATGTTGTTTGTAGGCAGAGTCCAGTTACGAGCTTACTTATATAAAGGAATTCAGAACAATATGCTGTTTATGTATGGCCAAAGAAAGTGAAGGTGTGGTCTGAAATCACAACCACAATTACTAGAAAGAGAAATCTATGTACTTCTTGAATGCCTATGATATAAAATCATAGCCTCAGTGCTCTCTAAACCTAACATCCAGTAATTTTTATAGTCTAACAAAAATCTGGAATTTGCAATCTAATACTTATCAGTAACTACAAGTGTTCAACACCCTCTTCCATCAAAGTATGAATCCTCTTTTATAGAATAAGGATATTAAAATCAACAGACAATCAACATCAATATTCGAACCTGTATTCGCTCGCAACTGATGACAAACTAACCATGTCCTAGCTAGGAGCTTTATCAATTTCTTACAGCAGCAATCAGTTGGGCCATACAATTTCCATATTGCACGGCAGTGTGTTGAGACGTGTAATGGTCTTATAGTCCAAAATCTGTATAGTTGGATTCAATGTGCATAAAATGTTCAGGCAATGACTTCTTCGATACCGCCTCCTGCCAAATGTCAAAGAACTCTTCTAGAACTTGTCTTAATTTCTCTATAGAGGACAATGGAAGGTATTCTATCTACAAAAGAGACGAAGAAGTTCATATTCATGATGTTATTCGTCATTGATGAATGAAATCATTAAATGCAGCTGCCACTGAACTACAATTAACTAGCTTAGTGAATCACAAGCAGCAGCAACATCAACAACGATGATAACAATATGATTCTTAACTATAATTTCTCAAAAAATCATTAGTAAATGCTTCCGTTTCCATGCACCAGAGTCATCACCCATATATCCACCTCATCTCGGAACGTATAGGAGTACATGTCTTGGTATGAAGAAAAGTCTCACATATATAGCATGTAAAGTTCTTCTCCTTCCATCATGGGGATTATAAAGAACATGGAATTAGAGTTTTTGATGTCTCACGTCTGACATGGTGACTATAAAATCATAAAAAGCCCATAAATTAATTCTGATAACAAGATGGACAATGTGCACAACTTAAGGCTATGATAGGATTGATGCAAATAAGATATCATAATTGTCCCGTAAGAGAGACAAGTTTAATCAACTGCTGATGACTCGGTTATAAATTATAAATACTTTCTTTTACTAAAAATAGAAGATGTAGTTGGCTAGTTACTATCCTACACAGAAATCTTTAACAAATTTTACTATTCAGATAATTGACCTCGAAGAGAAGTTCAACCATCCTCTGGTTGCAATCAAAAGAACAAAAACAGTCGTTAAATTTCAAGAGAAACCAATTAAAATTCTATTATGTCCTTTCATAAAGATGCCAGATTTAATGCACATTTTTTCTCAATTAGTAGATCAAATGTGTTTAACAATCAAAACTAATGGGTGTACCACAAAAGCAAATGAGTAGGACAAATAATAATGTTAACCAAACATACAAAAGTTTGTGATACAACATACCTCCATCATGATTCCCCTCAAAGATTCAGCTTGATTAGGAATACATTTTCCTACCCTCATTGGAAGTCCCCAAGTTGGTACTGAGATCCCTAAAGAGACAGAAATATAAAGAAATTGTGAATTTGTTCAATTGGATTAGTATGAGAAATTTAAGCAGCTTACAGGAACTAAAAGATTCAGATGTAGATAAACCATAAATAAAACTATGCAAGGAGCGCCCAAAACCCAGTAAATTATAAAGCGTTTAAGCTGAAGAGTCGGTGGAACTCCAAAAAAGTGGGTGAGATATATAGGTTTCCTACCTACTGAGAAAATTCATCCTCAAGACATAACTTATGCGACATTATCTTTTACATGAATAGAGCAAGTCATATACTAAACCTACAAATCTTATTTTTCTATTATTATGTATTATTCCTTTGACGAGCACATCAACTGATGGTGAGTATTCCAAAATTCTAAGTTTCCTCCATACAATCTAAGACTTCCTATTTTGATGACCCTTTCAGTGGAAATTAATTCTAACGGCAGTAGGTCTCCTCAGCACATTCAACCCTACTAAAGTTGTGAGGTTATCCAACTGATACTACAGAACATATGTTATCCATAACTCAGTGACCAGTTCTAAGCATCAATGAATGCCAACGAAAAGTAAAGTTTGACAAAGTGGCAATAATCCTAAGAAAACTTAGGAATTATAATTTATAATAATGCTTCTTAGGAACATCCTACAACAAATCTTAGATACCATATAATCTTCCATGATTGTTTAATAATGATACAAAAAAATCAGAGAAAAAAAATCTGGAAAACAGAAACATGAGCAACACAAGCAAGTGCTATAACTCATTAAATCAAACTTCTAGAAACAGATTTTTTTTTCCCATTACCATTATCCAATGCTATAAACACAGGATCACAACTTGACGATTCCTTCCCATAATGCATTTTGATTGCCCAACTTTAGTCCTAAAGCAAAAGGCTTGAAACATCTAGTTACCCTTTAACTACCAGATGCCAATAAAAAGCCTGAACCATAATAAGGAAAACAGAAAGAAATCCACAAGAAGTTGAACTTTTGGAGCTTGACAAGAAATCTGCACCATCCTTCAACAAGACAGCAATTTGTCGTATAGAGTAACACTTCAGTTAACTATAACATTGATGTAAATGAGTTGTGTGATGAAGATGAATATGCATACTAACAGACCCGAATCATCAAGCATGACCATCGGACTTGATCAATTTCGTGAGTATGGTATATTAACGGAAACGAGGAACTGCTACCTCGGTATCTCGAACACCTCATTATCGTTGTCACTAGAGGAACACTTTACTAGTCATATTTGACTGCATATGAAAGTAAAACAGATGCCTACAACCAAAATAAAACAAAAGTAACAAAAGTAGCTAAGTAGTTATGTTCGACATTCCCTTCTCACAGAGACATTTCATCAAACATGAATAGGTCACCACATAGGAACTACATCCGTCAGGAAGAATGCTCTCCAGAGCAGAGCACTCCTCTACTTGTGTAGGCAAATCAAATAGAACACCTAATAGTAACACGTACGATTACGGTGTTGGAAAGGAATTGAAATTGAAATTTAAACTAGTAAGTACCACAATGACAGGGTTTCGAGGGAGAAGAGGAAGCCCCCAACGGGAGTACGGAAGCCGGCGGACCCCGCAGCCACCCCGCAGGGACAAGGTCCCACCTTTCCCTGTCGTTCTTGAAGTATCTGAGCGAGCGGCATGCTATGGCCTTGTCGTCCCAAAGGAAATCTGTGGAGGCATCAACGTCGGCTCCATCTCCATGTGCTTCCTCCATTGTAGGATGAGGATGGAAAATTAGGGTTAGGTTTTTTGGGTCTGAAGGTGGTGGGAGTGGATCCGAGGGGAGAGCAGGAGAGAAGGTGCATGAGGGAAAGAGGAGAGGAGGAGAGCTAGAGGAGGGGGAGAGCTCTGGGTTGTGGTGTTAGGGCTCGAGATGGAAATGGAGAGATTAAGAGAAAATAGGAGAGAGATAAAAAAAGGAACGATGGTTTTTGATTTAGTCGGGTTTGAGCAGATTCGAGTTTGTTTTTAATTTTTTTACCACTTTTTATAATGTTTCTGTGAAATAACGTTACATATGTGTGAACAATATATAACGCTTAGCACTATAAATCGTTATAATAAGCCAAAAACTCTTCAAAATTGTCATATTATGTGGTGTTGCTGAAATTCTGTAACACTTATATATGAACCTTTGTAATAGCTTCCTTTCAAGCGTTATAATATGGTATTTTTCTTGTAGGCCTATCTATCTATCTGTCTATCTGTCTGTCTATCTATCTATCTGTCTATCTATCTATCTATCTATCTATAAAGCAAATATCTATCTAACTATCACTCTATTTACCCATATGCACACACACAAATATACAACCACACACACACACTCATCTACACTCATGGTACATGTGTGTTCACACGCGCGCACACACACACACACATTCCTATAGGTAACCCCTATATATAGGCGCACCTATACCTATATTCATATACATATATATACATATAGGACACCATGGTACACATGATACTCATATGAATGTCTAAAATGAAATATTTGGTGTGCACCACCCTCGTATTGCACTAGTCTACAATACATTTGTGATAGCCCAAGATACACGAAACCTTGTCTGAATTATACCAAATCACATAAGCATGCCAAAACATAAATTAGAGCCTAAATAGAATAATCTATGGCTAATGTAAGGTGTCATGAAGAATTGGACATGTGTGTCACAAGTGTCGGAGAGAAAACCCCCCCAAAATGACTTCGTGTCCTACCGTATCATGATACGGCCTACTCGTATCCAATTATGGACACGAATATAGACACACACAACCAAATCTAGTCTAAGTAGATCTAGATTACCAAATGACAAGCAATTGGTGCACCAACCTCCGAATTTCTCCAAAATTGCACAAATCTTAACATAACTTTCACATAAAGGGTTATTAGAGCCTAATCTTCCTCCTATAGGTAGTCCTAGTCTATGGGTGAATTCCTAAGGATCAAATTGCACAATTAGAGTCTAATTAGAGAAGAAATTGAGATGTATACCTATTGGGATATGGATTTCCAATACCAAGCCAAATGGACATGGTCCAGACACGAATTCCTAGCAATTAGCTACCTTTTTTATGGCTCCTAGCCACCAAGCTCCTAGGCTCCTCCAAGTGACAAAAATTAGAAGAGATTTGGAAGAAAACTGAGAGGAATTGGTGGAGGAATAGATTAATTTGGGGAAGAACACCAAATTGAGATGGAATGTCACAAATAAATGAAGAGAGAGAGAGTGAGCACTCCCCTCTTAAGTGGCCGGCCAAGTCCTAGGGCTATTCATGCCAATGCAAAATGCCTAATGTGCCCTCTAAACTTGTCATGAGAGTTAATTAACGCATGGAAGTCTCTAATCCTATTTTGGAAAATAGTCGAATCTCTATTTTATTAAATGACATAACTAAATGGGTCTAATTGGGCCTAGTCCAATATATAAGTCCAAGTGTCACATCATTCTAATTATTGGACTCTAGTGTAGTGTCTAGTCTAATTGATCCACTAACACCAGTTTAACAAATTGGCTAGTCACTAACCATAATAACTAACACAAAATAATAAACAAATATGCACAATATTATATAATATGAATTGACAAAATTATCCCTATTTAGAAAAGTGGTAGTAACATGTCTACCCCCTTAAAATAATTTTGTCCTCAAAATTAAAAGACGAAACTATCGCAGGAACACAATCAGAACAAAAGAAGATCAATACCTTAAGGCTCGAAGAGATAAGGGTATCGCTCGCGCATGTCGTCCTCCCTCTCCCAGGAAGACTCACCCGGAGAGTGATACCTCCATGCGATGCGAACCAAGGGAATAACTTGGTTCCGGAGCACCTTCTCCCAACGATCCAGAATCTCAATTGGCTACTCTGGATAGCTGAGAGTCAGGCCCATCTCTATCTAGAGTGGTCCAAAATATGACTAGTACCGTCTCAGCTGTGAAATGCAGGTGGTAAATCTAGTCAGTTGGCCACTGCACCGACCCTCTCAAGAATACTGAAAAGTTTTGAACCGCGGACTAAGCTTTCTACCTCCACCAAAGCGAATCGTGCCTCGTGTCGGAGAAATCCTTAAAAATACCAGATTTCCAACCTATCACAAAAGAAAGCCTTAAAACTTAATCTATAACAAACAACCATAATCAAACAGAAGTACCAAAATTTAGACTATACCTCAAACTCCAAAGGTCTCCAGTGGCTATCAGCCCAATGCTGATGTCTGTCCTGCGCCACCCGAAGTCTATCTCTAATCATCTTGAGCTTCTCTACTGCATCCACAACCATCTGGTCCTAGCAAAGCTCTCTCACCAACATCATCCCAAGACAAGGGAGTGCGACACCTCCGACCGCACAGAGCCTCAAATGGTGACATCTGTATACTAGCCTGGTAACTGTTGTTGTAAGCAAACTCAACCAAATGAAGATGGTCCTCCCAAGATCCTCCAAAATCTAGCACATAGGTGTGAAGCATATTCTCAAAAGTCTGAATAGTCATTTCCGACTGCCCATCCGTCTGAGGGTGATATGCAGTATTAAACTTGAGCTGAGTGCCTAAGCTATCCTATAAACTCCTCCAGAGATAAGAAGTGAACCGACTATCCTGATCCGAGACTATGCTCACAAGAACCCCGTGAAATATGGCGATCTGTCTCACGTATAACTCGGCTAGCTTCTCCGTAGACAAATCCACCTTGAAAGGCAAAAAGTGGACCGATTTGATCAACCTGTCAACGATGACCCAAATCACATCTTTCTCTCCTAAAGATTATGGAAGTCCAGATACAAAATCCATGGTAATGTGTTCCCACTTTCACTCTGGCATGGATAATAGATGAAGCAGACCACCTGGCCTCTACCTCTCTTCTTTCACCTACTGGCACACTAAGCATCTGGATACAAACTGTGTCATCTCCCTCTTCATGCCATACCACCACATGTTGGCACTATGATGCATAGAGTACTGAGAACAATGCGCTTCCTGAAGAACATCCTTTTGTAGCTCTCCACTAGGCATGCACAATCTAGTACCGTGCCTCAATGACCCATCCTCGGTAATAGAGAAGTCATCCAACAATTCTGCCTGAACCTACTCTCTGATGCTCTTCAAAGTCACATCACCAAACTGTTCAGACTTGACCCCGTCCATCAACTCAGACTGAATTTATAAGTCCCATATCTGTATCTCCATCTCAGGAACGACTACCGCGATACCCAAGCTCTCCAGATCTGCCAATAAGTGATGGCCAAAGTCAAGTACATAGCTACCGGATACATGCTCAAGGCATACGTTAGCCTTCCCTGGATGATACTGCAAGAAGATATCAAAGTCCTTTATCAGCTCCAACTACCGTCTATGTCTTATATTCAGCTCTTTCTAGGTAAACACTTACTTCAAGCTCTTGTGGCCTATAAAGATCTCCACACGCTCTCCGTACAAATTATGTTTCCACAGCTTCAAAGCAAAAATGACTGCTGCCAACTCTAAATAATGGGTATGGTAGTTCTTCTCATGAGAACGTAATTGCCTGGATGCATAGACAATCACCTTTCCATGCTGCTGAAGTACACAACCCAAACCCTTCCCAGAAGCATTACTATATATAGTGAATCCACCTGACCCTGATGGCAACGTCAAAATAGGAGCTGACACCAACCTCTTCTTCAACTCTTCAAAGGTAGCCTGGCACTCCTCGGACCACACAACTCTATATCCTTCCTAGTGAGTCTTGTCATTGGCTGCGTAATCCTATAAAAGTCCTGGACGAACTTCCAGTAGTAGCCTGACTGACCCAAGAAACTCCGAATCTCTGCAACTGAGCTCGAAGTAGTTCAAGACTCCACTATTGCGATCTTTGTAACCTTCGTTAATCTAATTCTAATTTTTTTCAAGTTTTTAAATTTCTATTTTTCTAAATTTTCCTAAATCTTTGAAATCGTGAATTTTAATATGAAGTATATTTTCATCGCAAATATGCTATTGGTATTAAGTCATGTTCGTTGGGTCATTGGTTTTATAAAACTATATTATATGAGATTTTATCCCAAATAAATTTATTGTCCATTTTCTTGAATTTTTATAAGTTATGAAGACTTACTTTTATATAAAGAAAAAGATTGTCAAAATATTATTGTAAATCAATATACTTTTATTACTATTTTATTTTTATTCTAAAGTTTATAATAATTTGTAATCTATTCTATTTTCCTTCATATTGGGTCAAGACCATGTCAGCCTTAGTTCTAGCCTACCAAATTTGGACTTGGATCATGAGCAAGTCCATTTTAGCCTACCAAGCCTAGGTTTTGGTTTGTGGACTAGGGCTTTGAATTTAGCCAGTAATTGGTAGTTATGGTAATTAGCTAGTAATTAATTAACTAATTATTAGTATTTAGTGTTAGTGTTAGTGTTAGTTGTTAGTGGTTTCCACCAGTATTCCTACATCTATTACAACTACAACTTTGCCACTAGGGTTTGTGGCTCACCCTTAATATTGGGGACTCTCCAATATTCTATATGACAAAATTCTTACACAAAGCCCAGTCGCCACATCCTGCAGACCCGACCATATCTGCATTACTCCTCTACGGCGGCCCCGCCGGCCGTCGTCGGAGCCCCGCGACCCCGTGCTCGACCCCAACAGCACACTCCATCACCCCCACTCTAGTATGGCCGACCCTGCCCTGTCTCCACGCAACCCCGGCGCTGCACAACGACCACCATCTCCTCCGACTGCCACACTCTCCATGACCCCGATCTCCACAGTCACCTCCAAAGCCTAGCCCAGCCACCAAGTCACCACAACCACCGCCCCATAGTCACCACCGTTCACTGCCACCGTCGGTACTCTCGCTCCTCCACCACAGCAACCCTTCTGCCACCGTTACCACAAACACTACCCTTCACTACCGCCATACCCTGTCGTTGAAGACCGAGCCACTTCATCACCACAGCAACACCCAAACCCTACCCCACCACCACTATCACCACCATTCTCCCCTGCCGAAATCCCACCACCACCAAAACCAACGCTACCACCAACACCAAGTGTGAAGACACTCACCTAAGCCACTGCCGTTGCTCTGCCCCGTGCTGGCCGCCAGATCTGCCAGAGCCTGCGGAGATCCGGCCCCGTGCTGCCACGCTGATCGTGCCGCCGACGAGTGATTCTTGAGCGTCCCAGCCCCGATCCGCCTCCGCCCGGCACTGCTCCTCTAGAGCTGCTGCACCGCTCCACCTGGCGACCACCTACGCCAGCGTCGCCGACGAGACCCCCTAGGTGAGCCCCTATCTTCTCCTTTCTCTCTCTCTGTGAAGTAATTGGGAATGAGGAAATCGAAGAGTGAACATCATTTTCCCTCTTTTATTGAATGAATGGTGTTGCTGTGGGCAGCCATTCATTTAGAGCATCTCCAACCCTATTGTCTTGTTAAGTGTTGTGAGTCTTAGAGCATCTCCAACCCTATTGTGAGTTTGAAAAAAATGGTTGCCACATAGGAATGACAACCATTTTTTCCAAAAGTACTTCTCCAATGTAAATGTGAAATAAAGTGTGGAATTGACATGGCAATGACATGGCAAAGACAATGTGAAGTTGGTTGTCTAGATCTAGACAATACACTTCACAATGTCTTTATGTCCACATCATCATTTGTGAATAAAAATATTTATAAAAAAGAAGTAGAAGAGTAAAAGTTGTCTTGGAAGTTGTAAAAAATTATTTGTATTGTCTTCTCAATACTTTTGCATTGGAGATGACTTTTTAAACCCATTGTCATTTGTGAATATAACCTTGCCACCTATACAAGACATTGTCTTGTCCCTCATGCCACATAGGATTCACAACACAAAACAAGACAATAGGGTTGGAGATGCTCTTAGCCTCTTAGGTGGCTCCTATGTGGCATGAGCCACAAGACAATGTCTTGTTTATATGGCAAAATTATATCTCAAAAGACAATGAGATAGAAAAACTATCTCCAATGCAAAAGTATTGAGGAGACAATAAAAAGTATTTTTTCCAACTTCCAAAGCAACTTTTAAGACAACTACTCATCTTCTTTCTTTTTTCTAATATTTTTTATTCATAATTGATGACATGGAAGAGAAGACATTGTCAAGTGCATTGTCTAGAACAAGACAATCAACTTCACAATGTCTTCTTTAATTTTTGCCACATAAGCTTCAAAATTGACTTTATAATTGCATTGGAGAAGAACTTTTGAATAAAATTTTGTCATTCCTATGTGGCATTAACTTTTTTCCAAAGTCACAATAGGGTTGGAGATGCTCTTACCGTCTATTCATTATTATTATTATTATTATTATTATTATTATTATTATTATAACAACTAGGGGTATTATTATCAGGATTACTATTAATATTATTATCATACTATTGTAGGGTTAGGGTTGTATTGTTGGCTTTGAGCCCTAAAGATTTGGGCTTTGAGCCCATTAGCATTTTAATGAAATATATATTTTGTAATAACATTGGTGTATATATATATATATATATATATATATATATATATATATATATATATATATATATATATATATATTCAAAATACTTTCCATTTTATTTCATAAACAGGAAAAGTCGAAGCTATACAAGTATACCAGAAGGCGCAAAATGCCGAATCCTATACACGTATACTAACAAAGGGAGGGGAGGAGGGGAACCCAACACAACTAGACTCTGGCGAAGAGGGAGTTCCAAAATGTCATCTGGCCGTGATTGCAGGAAGCGCGCCGCTTGCCACACTGCCTGATAGTCTCCTTAATCAGTTGGTCGACGGAGAACTGATGGCCTTCGTATCTCGCCTTATTGCGATTCTTCCAAATAACCCAAGTCGCAGCTGCTCCGACGACTAGATGACCATGGGACTGGGAGCTCCATGTCGTGATAAGGTCCTTGTAGCACCTGGCCTCGGTGTCCATCCTGCAGCGAAGGGAGAGAGAGTTCCAAACCATGGCGGGGAGGTCTCCCTGACAAAAGATGTGGTCTACCGTCTCCGAGGAGCGCTCTGCGCAGCATGTGCAAGTGGACGCTAGGCTGAAACCGATAGTGCTGAGGGTGTCGTCGATGGGAAGGATCTTGCGGAGGGCTCTCCAGATAATGAAGGACCATTTCTTGGGGATGCATGTCTGCCAAAACGGCACAATGCTGGGGGTAGGCGCACCCGTGCCTCGGATCAATATTCTGGCCGACTTGACCGAAAAGCAGCTCGACGTGGTCTCCTTCCACCGGATTACGTCAGCTTCAGTCCCAATCGCCAGTCCCTCACGACGGATAAGCTCGACTGCCTCGGGGCCAGCCCACTCCCGCACTTTGTTCCAGATCCAAGTCTTCCCAATGGGATCCCACATGTCCTTGATCTTGCAGAGCCGTTGGCCTTCTGAGCAGATTGGAAGTAAAGTATCTCCAACCCATCGTTCCAGGAAAGCCTGAGATTCTCCAACGCCTACCTTGAGACGCATCACCGGTTCAGCCAGAGCGCGCCCGATGAGAATACGGCGCCACGCTGCGGAAGATCTGCTGTTGGAATTGGCCGTAGATGGGTGCATGTTCTTGAAATATCTGGCCTTCATGAATCTGATCCATAAGTTCTGAGTGGTGCGCAGCTTCCACCACAGTTTCATTGAGAAAGCGTTAATAATATGGGAGAGTTTGGTGAATCCTAGCCCCCCTCCTCGGTCGGCCTGGCCATGGAGTCCCAACTAGCCCAATGGTGCTTATCATTGTCATCGCTATGCCCCTAGAAGAAGTTGTTGAAGGTGCTCTCGATAGAGTTGAGAACTATCTTGGGGGGAGAGCATGCCGCAAGAGTCTAGATAGGGATAGATGTGAGGACATGGTTAATAAGGATCATCTTGCCTCCCGGCGAAAGCGTCGCATTGTGCCAACCTTCAAGCTTTTTTCTGATGCGGCTGGTGAGGTCTTCGAAAATACCAGCGTTGGATTTTCCGTACACAAGAGGGCAGCCCAAGTATTGGAATGGTGGGTGCTTGATTGGAAAGGAGGTGGTGTTGGAGAGGGTGCCGACATGCTCTCTTGTGGTCTTATGGTGAGTGTAAATAACACTTTTATCCGGGTTGATCTTCTGGCCCGAGAAGGTAGAATATTTTTGGAGGGTGTTGAGGATCACTTCTACCGAACCAACGTCCCAGGATGAGAAAATGAGGATGTCGTCAGCAAATGCTAGGTACTTGATGATGGGGCAGCCGCTGGCAGTGTGATAGTGATGGAAGTTGGTGGTGTGCGGCATCCTATTAAGGTTCCTGCTCAGGGCGTCCGCGGTGATGATGAAGATGGTAGACGATAAGGGGTCACCTTGCCTAACCCCGTAGAATTTGAAGTAGCCGTCGGCCTGACCATTAATGACCGTAGAAAACCAAGAGTTGCTGATCGATCTCCACACAATGTTGGTCCAGGTTTCAGAAAATCCGAAAGCTCTGAAGACCCAGATCATGAATTGCCAGTCCAGCCTGTCGTAAGCTTTCTCCATGTCTAATTTGATTGCTATGTTACCCCCTCTAGCCGGGAACTTCATACAGGTGATTAATTCTTGGGCCAACATGATGTTGTCTTGGATATTTCTGCCGCGGACAAAACCACTTTGCTCATCCGAGATGATCTTGGGAAGAAGATCGGACATTCTGGCTGCGACGATCTTGAATATGATTTTGTTGGTAAAATTGCAGAGATTGATGGGACGGAAGTCACGAAAGGACTCCGGGTTGTCTTTTTTCGGGATGAGGATCAGATTGGTGCTGGAGATGGCTCTGGGCTACGACGCACCTTGGAAGAAGGCGTTGACTGCCTTGTGGATATCTCCCTTAATTAATCATGTCCCAGCAGGAGCAAAATTTTTTTCCTGAGAATCCGTCAGGGCCGGGGGCGCTATGCTCGTCTAGAGCCCAAACGGCGTCTTTCACCTCTAGCTCGGACGGAGTAGACTCGAGTCGGATGTTATCACCGTCGCTGATGAGGTGCGGGATTTCCTTCAGGAAGGAAGGGTCCATGATGATTGTCTCTTTGGAAAACAGTTTGGAGTAGTACTCAGCCACTGCTTCCTGGATACCTTTTTGGTCCTTGATGATGTTCCCGTTGTTGCCCACAATTTGATGTAGGGTAAGCTTCTGCCTGCGACCATTGACGCAAGCATGAAAGAAACTCGAGTTTTTGTCCCCCTCGTTGTCCCATTTAAGCCTAGCTTTCTGCTGCCAAAAGTCGGTCTCCACCTTCAGATGGAATTTAAGGATGGCTTTGGTGAGGTTGAGGGCTATCCTGGTCTCGGGGGATCTATCATTCATGAATCTGATCTCCGCACGATTAACGTCATCCTCCGCCTCGCGGATAGCCTGAAAAATATCCCCGTAGGCCTGCTTGCTCCAAGCCGCCAGGGCTTTCCTCGTGGCCTTGAGTTTGATGGCTACCCTGGTGAGGGGTTCTACATTGTCCATGCTATTCCACGCTTCGGTGACGACCCCCAAGAACTGGGGATGGTCGCTGCAGAGATCAAGGAATCTGAAGCCCTTTTTGTTCGACCCGGAGTTGCTGGAGATAGTCAGTAACAGAGGGGCGTGGTCAGACTCGGTGGCATTGAGGTGGGAAAGCTTGGAGGTGGTCCCCATATCGAGCCAGTGGGCGTTCGTAAGGGCCCTGTCCAGGCGAGAGTATTGGTGGCGGTCTCCCTCCTGCATGTTGCACCATATAAAGGTGCTGCCGGTGAACGGGAGAGGGGCAAGGTTGGAGTTGAAAATAAAATTGTTGAAGTCTTGCATGGCTGGAAGAGGGGGTAGCCGACCTCCGGTTTTCTCCTCTCTACACGTGACGGCGTTAAAATCCCCAATGCAGAGCCATGGAAGCTTGTTGTGGTGGAGGTTGATGTTCAGGAGGTTGTTCCAAAGAAGTTTGTGTTCCGTGATGTCGCAGCTGCCATGGACCGCAGACAGGATGGCCCGGTTGGGGAGTAACGGGTGTTCCATCTAACAGAAGAGGGCCTGATTGGAGTCGTTAATGACACCTATTTTAACATCCTTCGAACAGAGGATCCAGATGTTGTGTCTGCCAGCGATGGCTGTCGGAAAGCCTAACTACAGCTGAATGGATTTGAGTCTCTTATAGGAAATTTTGGGTTCAAGGATGATCATGACGTCTACCATGTGGATTTTCTTAAGGCCGGTTATTCTCCTCTTAGTAGGTTTGTTCGCCAGACCACGGACATTCCAGGAAAGGATGTTCAGCATTAATGGAGTTTGTGGGGGGGGGGGGGGGGTTGGTTAGCCCGCTTTACTGCGGACCTGGTGCGAGTAGCCGGGGATTCGACGACTCTTTTCTGTTTAGGTTTACCGACGGAAGTCGTGGCCTCCCCCACTCTCGAGGTGGAGGAGCTGGGGATGTAGTCATCGACGGCGGTGATGGGAATGTCGATGATCTGATCGAATAAGTCTTCAGCAGAGTCCGACAAAGGTACCGCGAGGGGGATGAGAATAGTGTTGTCCTGATTGCCCACGAGGTCTCCTTCCGCACGCAGGAGGAAACCGGCGACGATAACCTGTAATCCTCTCTGAGCTTGGTCGGACCCAGAATAGCCAGGGCTTTGATGGTATCGATAGCCAGGGGGGCTGATCCTCTATAGGGGCCTCCTCCGCGACATCCCTCTCCATGTCCGGCGGGCTGTGTGATTCCCCGGAAGAGAATCCCGTGGAGGAGATCTCTAGAGCTGGCTCTGACGTGTCCTCTTCGAGGACGTTAAACTGGTTAGACAGGTTCAGGGTCTGTAGGCGATAGGGGACAAGCGCTCTGGCCGGTGGGGGATTCTCCCTAGAATTGGACGGGGTGTCTAGCTCTGTATCGCATTCGCCTTTTTAAAATCTGATGTAGGAGTTCGGTGGCGGAAGAAGGGAGACCTGGATTACGACTGGGACTGAGCTACTTTGGTGTGGGCTGTCGGCCTCGATGGTTTCTTCTTCAGCTCAGGATGAAGGCGATGACAATGTTTGGATTGGTGCCCGCGCAGATGACAGTGGAAATAAAAGATGTGGTTATCGTAGATGATTTGTTGGGTATGGGACTGGTTACCCAGTTCAATGATGATGTGGTTGGGGGGCTCTTGAGAGAGGTCTAGCTCCACACAGATCTTCGCATAGTAGGCTTTGGTTAGGTTGCTGGTTTCTGAAGCGGTGGCCACATACGTCCCGAATGAATTGGCTATACGTTTTAGGGCTGTCGGGACGAAGCAAACGAGGGGCAGATTGGGGAGGGTCACCCATGCGGCAACCGTCGCGGAGTCTTCCTTGGTGCTAAAATTTGTGGACCATTTGATAAACTTTATCTGGTGGGAGTCTACTCTGCTGGTGCCTTTAGACCACACGGTCCTGTAGTCAGTATCTGAAGAGAGGTGGAGCAGGATATGTCTGGGATCTAGAGGAGCCACTCTGTAATCAGATGACAGACGCCATCCTGCAATAACCTCCTGGACCCTGGCTAATTTGGGGCATTCCGAGGAGAACTTGAGAATAAAGGAGAAGGAGAAGGAGGCGGCCAAGGATACTAGTTCCTGGTCGGTGAAGGGGGCAGTAGGTATAGGGTCTGGTGACGGATAAGCGACTTCGCTGAGGTGAACGTCTTGGACCAAAAGACCCTGCTTCGGAGCTCTGTCAGGCCGAAGAATGTCAGCGAAGGAAGGCGGTGGGGCTAGTGCAGCGTGGGAGGCCTGCTGCACCGTAGGAAGGAGGTTGGAATGAGGGAAGGTTCTGGGTCTACGCTCCCAACAGGGATTAAGAGCAAGGAGATCGACCGGGGTAGAGGATCCGGGTGGTAGGGGTGACAAACCCGAAGGGGCAAGTCGGTCCTGGCTGCCGGGCCGAGGAGGGCCTGCGACAGGGTCACCCATGCCCACCGAAGAGGATCTACCCGAAGATGTCGACGATAAGGCCATCGATGGCGTTGACACAAGGGGGACGACGCCTGAAGCTGGGACGGGGACGCACGCGCCCGAAGAAATGCCCCAAGCGCCCATCGATACTGGGGGGTATGCGCCCACTGCCGGAATGGTAGGATGAATATATGCGCCTATGGCGCAAGGGGGTACGAGTGCGTCCCGAGAATCTGGAGTGGCGAAGGGGGCATATGCGCCTGGCAGGCCAGGGGGGCTGAAGACAAGGCCACATGCTCCCGCTGAGGAGGATCTGTCCGAAGCTGCCAACGATGAGGCCATCGCTGGAGATGGCACAAGGGTGACATCGCATGTAGCTGTGAAGGGGAGACATGCGCCCGTCGAAGCGCCCCAAGCGGCCGACGGCACTGGGGGGGTATGCGCCCACCGCTGGAAGGTAGGGGGAGTATATGCGCCGATGGCGCTAGGGGAAGCGTATGCGCCCGAACCCGAAGGCCCATATGCGCCCAAAGCTGAAGGAAAATATGCGCCCACAGCCTGGGGGAAGTGTGCGCCTCCAATAAGAGGGCCGCATAGCGGGTCGACTCCAAACGGCTTGATCGTGCCGCAAGGAGGATGGGCGGGAAAAACAAAATTTGAAAACGACTTTTGTGAGTTTCCTGATAGAGTCGTACCCGAGGGGGTTGGAAGGGTGGGTGGAGGGGTGGAGGAGGTGGCGATGGCAGGGGAGGGAGGTGGTCGTGCCAGGAGCAAGTTCGTGCTTCCGACGGCCAAAGGATCCCCCCTGACGGCGTAGAGGGGGGCCGGCCGGCGAATGGAGTATGAGGGGTGAGAAGGAGTGGGGGGAGGAGAGATGGTGGGGAGCGTCGGGGGCGGTGAGGGAGTTGGGTGGGGGGCGGTGGCGGGTGGATAAGATGGGACGACGGCGGCGACCGTCGTCCAAGAATGGCGAGGAGATCTGGAGGGTCGATTAGCAAGGGGGCTGGTCGAGCCCGAGGCGGGGGTGCCATTCGGGGAAGGAAGGAGAATGAGGCGCCGGGGAGCTGGCGGACGCCGGCCTAGAAGAGGCCGGCCGGGGAGGAGATGAAGAGGAGGCATTGGGGGGGACCAGGGAAAGGGGAGCTCGGGAGCGATTGATTTTCTATATCATATATATATATAAGTGGAGCTCGGGAGCGGCATGATTTTCTATATATATATATATATATATATATATATATATATATATATATATATATATATATATATATATATATATATATATATATATATATATATATATATATATATATATATAGTATGTATATGTATATGTGTATGTATATATTATTATTATTATTACTACTAATACTCACTTGGTATTATTATAATATTTTATTAAATAATTATATGATAAATAATTTTCTGAAAAATGTTTTGTAATAAATTATTCCATTAGGTTTAATTCTTCTAGTTTCAAAATTTGTTTTAAAATATTATTATAGTTTTCTAATTAAAATAATTAGGGGGTTAAAAGCCCTAAAATGATTTTTAGAGTATTCAAATATTTCGTTTTATAAAATATATTTTCCAAATAATTTTCTAGGGTTTGAAATATCTATCTAAAATATTGTGATTAACAAAAATATAGTTTCTAAATATTATAGACAATTTCAAGAATAGTTACATGTATTTAGTGATACTTTTTCCTTCAAATCATAAATCGTGACTAATATAGTCGTTTCCTACTTCTTGATCGTAGAATTCTTTCTCACCTCGATTATCGTGTCGAACTCTGATTTTGGACTTTTATATACCAAACTAGGCTATTTGGACTATTTTGGACTCAATGAAACCACTTGTGCCATTGTTTGGGACCATCTTGTGGAGCATAGTACCGTTACCTATCTCATGCTAATACGTTTGTGTCGTGCACGTCGACTCCAACTATATTGAGGCGAGTACATTCTCTGATATTTTTTTATTATCTTGATAGTCTCTATGATATTAGTTTGTAGTGTTGTGCTTGATCCCGGACACGAGAGTACACGGATTATTATATCTTGGATTCCGTCATGAGATGTTATTCTTAGTTATCCTGGTATACTGGTACATGTCTTGTTATTGTTCTTGTACTTATATGGACACTGATTCCTAAGATGATTTGCTACCCTCTTAGAGAATCCCGTGTTGTAGCATACCATAGTTGGATATATTATACTAGTCGGGGGATGGGGAGGTATTAGGAGATTATGTGATCATACCCAAACTACTTGTGCATAGCTCACCCTCACCACACATAGGCTGTAGCCTGATCTTCCTTGTACTTGTGCATAGCTTTCCATGTATGGCCGGCCTGATCCATTACTTGTACTTGCGCATAGCCTGTCATATAAAATAGCCTAATCCTAGTCCCAAGCCAATCACATAATAAACTAATATCTCAAGACACTGTTTAGTATTACATGCTATATGCTAGATATTACATGTTCTTATACCGTACTTATGATTACTTATAGTACATTGTTATCCTGATATGCTTACATAATTACCCTATATTTTTTTCTGCTCAGTATTACTTACCCATCATGTATTTCTATTGCTTACAGTTATTTACAGATTTTGTCAATTTAGTGGAACTGTTGTTAGTTTATGTACTTCACTCCAATCCTGACTAGATAACCATATTTTTGGAGTTGTTATGCCCCACATTCTCGGACCACATGATGATGCTAGCTGAGATAGATCTCGATATTCCATTGACCGTGAGTTGACCTCTTGGAGCTCTAGGCTATTATTTCTTTATTTAGATATCTGTTTCATTACTGGATTTGTCTCCGATAAATTTCTGATATGTATGATCACTTGTAGATCCTAGATGATCTAGTGTTACTACTATCTTTCTTATTCATATATGCCTTAGTTGTATATGATTTGAGTACATGTTGTTATTGTAGATCATAAATGTTGTAGATATTTATTGGATACTTGACAGTGTTCAACCGTCGATACTGCGGCATAGGCTGGGCGTGGCCCACGTACTCATGCCTAAATATCCGGGTACGGGTCGTGACAATCTTCTTCGGATCAACTAAAATCCCATCACCAGACACAACATGCCCCAAGAACTCCACCTTGTCCAGGAAGAACTCACACTTCGACAGCTTTCCATACAGCTGCTCCTTTCTGAGAGTCTCTAGTACAATCGTAGATGCTCTTCGTGCTCCTCTGGCATCTTCAAATAGATGAGAATATCATCAAAAATACTACGAATGTCAAGGTATTGATGGAATACCTAGTTCATCAAGTTCATGAACACCGCCGGGATATTAGTAAACCCAAACGGCATCACAGTGAACTCGTACTAGCCATAACAAGTCCAAAAAGTAGTCTTCGAAATGTCCTCTTTCTTTACCTTCACGTGATGGTAGCATGACCTCAAATCTCTCTTCTAAAATACCTTCGTGCCACTCACTTGATCAAATAGATCATAATCCTCGGCAGCGGATATTTATTCTTGATAGTGAGGTTGTTCAATACCATGTAATCGATGCACATGCTTACCGATCCATCCTTCATCGGTATAAACAATACCAGAGCACCCCAAGGTGAAGAACTGGATCTAATAAACCCTTTATCCTGCAACTCATCCACCTGCTTCTTCAACTCAACCAACTCGCTGTTGTTTACCCTATAGGTGTGCTACAAAATAGGCTCTATACTCGGCACCAAGTCCATAGAGAACTCAACATCCCTGTCTGGTGACAACCCTGACAACTCATCTGGAAATACATCCATAAACTCAGCTATTAATGGATAAGGCAACTCCTTATCTTCCACCATAGCTCTACAAATAATACCATCACCCTGCTCTGCTGCCCCTCTGGCAAAGTTAAACTCTGGCTCTCTTGGCAGGCTGAACAAAACTTTACCTCATCTACAGTCTATGTTAACAAAGTGCATACTCAACCAATCCATCCCGAGTACAATGCCGTAGATTGAAAGTGGCAATACGAGTAAACACGTACTCATTTTTCAGCCTCCCAGAGAAACTTTTTGCCCTTACAAACATCACTTACCAGGATAATACCACCCCCGGTCATGATCTTGCAAGTCCTATCCAAAGGTTCATCATGAATATGATGCTTGGGAGCAAATAAAACAGAACAAAACTATGAGAAGCACCACTATTAAATATTGCTAAAGTTTGAAAAGAATCAAGAAGAACAGAACCTGTAATGACATCTCCAATGGGCTCGGCCTCCTCGATCGTCATAACAAACGCCCTGTCCGGAGCACCCCTCTGTTGCTGGTACTGAGCAAACCATTTCTGCTAGGTTTGGAGTGGAGGTCCCCTCGGCTGTACCGCAGGTGAGCTCGCTTGTGCTCTTTGAGCTGCACCCGCTCCCTGAGCTGTGTGACGAGGGTTCGAAGGATAATCCCTCAACTGATGCCCCTCGGTGTCATAAAATAAGTACACTCCCAGTCATTTCCTGTAAACCTCCCAGATGTGGCCGAGCTTCTTGCAGAAATAGCAAGAAGGAATATGCTGCACCTCTTTGTTGTAATGTCCCATCCCGCTCAGTTCAACCGGAGGAATCAAAATGCCTACGATGTTCGGACTCAGCCATACAATAGCTTGCTCGAAGGCCTGCTTGGTCGAGGCAACTCCTCGTTCAGGTGGGTAGCTTTACTGAACTTGCCTCAGCATGGCCTTCACACTAATAAAACAAAAGTTTTCAACTGTACATGTAGGCTTGATAATAAAAGAGACGAATCTACATAGCTAAAAAAATAATTCCAACTTTGGTCAGATTGAGTTAGAATATGAAAAGGTTCCACGGTCGGCTTAGAAGTGTTGTATGTCGTGCTTTCAAAATGACACTCGGTCCTTCGTCCCGTGGCTTGGGCGAAGAAAAGTTGGTCTATGTTGCCATAAAGCTATAAACTTAGCATAAGTCATAGACGTCGCACGTATAAATTCTTGATAAAGTATGCACTATCCTACTGTCCAATGCTTGACATAGCAAAAGTGTCCAACAAGTCTCAATGCACATTTTTATGGTGCAAGGCTTGGCATAGCCTTTGTTTGTCCCACGGATTAAGTTGTTGCACGATTGAGTTAGGCAAAAGTTATGTCGAGCTATCGAAGTCATAACAAGCATTGTCCCACGCTTTCTGTAGTTGTTGAAGTCACACAACCCTATGATCTTAAGGCTCGTCATGTAAAGTATGACTTGGACGATAATGTCACATAGAAAACATTGGTTTATGGCACGAGCTACGGTTGGTTCAAAGATAAGTTTCCTACAGTCTATGGCACACAAAGGAACACATTTATTCTAGTCAAATTGGAAGGCTATGTAGTAGTCGTTCCCTGGATTTCAAAAGATGTAAAGTCCATGCGATCGTTTGTCGCCGAGACCGGTCCCGTGGCGTGGGAGTCTCTCATGAAGTATGGAAATCAAGGTCATGAATAAAAAAGGACATGGGAAATCAAGTTGAGTCTTGCATGGTCATTAGACAACTTGTGCACAATGTTTGATTCCTCGAATGATCACCAGGGCACTAGGTTCGTGTCGACCTAGGAAGATGAGCAGATATTGTACAGCCTTCAACGATGATGCGACTCGCCTTGAAGTGAACCATTAGAATATAGGCTGTGGGACCATTCGGTGGAGCTCGTACCTCGCATGCGAATAGTCACCGTATGTAAAAGATCCAGTATAGCATAACATTACTAGTGACCTCTCATATAGATGAGTCGGCATAAAAGGGCCTATCCGCGTGCATGCCTTTAGATTGAGTCGAGTATGTATGCACGGGTTATAACATAATATTTGGACCTAAGATTTGGCCGCAACGGGCACACCGCACTTTGGCACGAGATATGGCGTAGGGAGTTTGTGTCATTGATACTAAGTTCACAAGTCTTGTTTGAGTTAGTTGATGAGTTGAACAGAAAGCCGGCGAGGCAACAATATGGATAAGTCATGTTGAGTTGTGAGACACGGCCTCGACCTTGAGGCACGAGAAAAGTGTAGGGCACGATCAGATGTTGAGTCTCAAAATATGGTACGAATGACAAGCACGAGTCGACACATTGATGTCGTTGATACGAGAATGGCCTCGTGGCACGACCACGTGGTCGAAGCATAAAGTTTGGGCAGGTTACTATATGATGAGGTACTGCCTCGGTTATGTTACACGAAGGAATTCATAGCACGACCATGTCATAATGCCCCAAATTGGCCAGGCGTCTATGTCTTAAACTGACCCTAAGGCAAGATTAGAAAGACAATCAAAAGGATATGTTGCACAAAGTAAAATAACATATTGGTTTTCTATGGGTGGGGGAGGAGCTCACTCTACCAGTACAGCTGAGTACTACACCCACACAATTTTTATATACAAGCACAGGTAAAAGATCGATTGGCGCGGAGCTCGCTTGGATGCGTCGAGGCACGGAGTTCCTTGGCATTTTGAGGCATGCGGCCGCATGGAGTTTGGACTTATACATGACATAATATATGGACATCGTCTTTTGAAGCTTCCGCAAGTTGAAGCCTTGAACATTTGTATTGAGAGGAGAAAGAGAGAGAGAGAGAGAGAGAGAGAGAGAGAGAGAGAGAGCTGAAGGACTTGTAAAATGAGAAAAATATGAGCTTGAGCGACTTGTAATTTTGGCTATGCACCTTGTAATTTTATATTCATTATCAATAAAATGACTAATTATGTTTTGTCACGCCCCAGAACCAGAATACTGGAGGGCGAGGGACAGACACAGCCAGCTACGTATATTGAAGTGAGTCCCACCTCGCAATACGGTCACGGCTGTCTAGATGCATGAGGGTTCAACTACAAGCCATTAGTCTCTTAAGGTCAAGAACAAGCCTAGTGTCTCAATCTCAAACAAGCAAGTAAATGTAACAAGATGGTAGATCATCAGACATACAAAGTAAGGCATCCCATACATTACATATTCAGATGATCATGAAGCTAGTCATACAAAATGCGAAAACTAGCAAGAGTTTAGGTCATACATGATCAACCCTAGGATTTGTCAATCATGTTACAGCCCTTAGGCATACAAGAATGTAAGCTTTCAACACGAGCTAACACTTGCTCGACGGCTAAACGCCTCAAAAGAATAATTTACAATAGAGTGGGAGAGCAAAATAAAATCCACTCATTGCCATGGTTGCATCTAGCGTTCACCATCTGGTTGGAAGGCTGGAAGATCCTCGGAAGCTACTCCGAAATATGGCCATACAAAACTAGCTGGGTCAGACCCCAAAAGGAGCAAGTGCCACAAGGAAGGCTTCACTTAAGAACTAAAACCAGCATATTAGATCATAAGGCATAAAAATAACAAAAAACTGGAGTTATGAAAGTAGGGTGATAAACGATGAGATAACTAAAAAACTATTCCGGTAACCAAGTTACAACCCTTAAACCAAACAATGACCAGGGTTGTAACCCTTTACCTGAACAGAACTTAGTTTCTGACCAATTATCGACAAGGTAAAGCACAAATAGTAACGTGCTGAAGTAACCATGAGCTGGCCTTGTCTAGACAAGACTAGACTAGACTCCATTCATCAATCACGATCAAGCAAAGAGTACGGCTTGATACTTTAACTAACTAGGGTTATCACAAGCCTAATTACTATAAGATGCAATGAGATGTTACAACAGTCACAAACCCTGCAGACTTAATCCAGGTTATCCTTCCACGGGTTGAGAGAGTTGTATTAGGTGACTTGGGGGTGCAACATATAATAGTATGCTGGAAATGTGCCCTACTCGTCGACAGGCTACAAGTTCACTTGAAGCACCCAGATAACGGGATTGCATGTGGCTGGAAAATCTCACCATGAACTACTTGATCAATCTAGTTGTTAACCTAGTCAGATTCAATACGAATCCCTGACCGTGGTAACCAGGAATCCATGTCCTAGACATGATGCAAGACGAGACATGTAGCTTATACAAGCACAATCACCTACGGTGTCAAGACAAGAGTTACTTAGCAAGCCAAGATAGTCGTCGTAACAGCATATCAAGATTATCATGTTAGGTTACTTATCAAGATTACTTGTCAAGAGTGCACCTCGGCGGGCCACTACAAGATTATTCATGTCTTGTTATATTGCTTATCTTGTTAAGAGTGCGTCACGACGGACCACCATCAAGGATTATCATATCATGTTACTTGTCAAGAGTGCACCAAGACGGGTCACTATTTATCATGTAAAGCCATGTTGTCATGTCGTGTTCATGTTAAGAGTACTTGTATACCAAGAATTCACTTGGTCATGAGTGTGCCACGGCAGACCACTGAAGGAGTTATCAGAGAGTGTACATGCCTAGTTGAGATCGTGTTCAAGCTCAAAGCACGCACTTGGCACAGATATTAACATTATACAATGCTATCAGGGAGACAAACATGGATAAGATAACATAATTATCCTGGCCAGAAAGGGCACAAAGGATCAATGGGGTGTCATGGGTAGCATGCGCCCAAGGTCAACATGCATCAAGGAGAGTATACGCCAAGGGTGGTATGCACTTGGAGTGGCATGCGCCCAAGACTATGTGTCTAAGGCCATACGCTTAACGCTAGTCGTTTCATGGAGGGTCAAGTGTTGGGGAAGGCATGCGCCTAGGGTCAAGCGCCCATGGCTATGCGCCTGAGGCTATGCGTGTCATGGAGAGCATGTACTAAGGAAGTCATGCGCCCAGGGCTGTATGCACCCAAGCGTGCATGTGCCCACATGATGGAGACAGGGTGTACTTGAAAGAAGGCCAGGAGACTATCTTCTTAGGCAAGTGGGTGCATAATCAGGGCTATGCGCCCAAGCGAAGGGGAAACAGGGTGTACTTGGGCGCATATAAAGGCTATGCGCCCAGGGCTATGTGCAAAAGGCCATGCGCCTAAGCACAGGAAGCTGGGGGCCTTGGGCGCATAAAAATGGCTATGCACCCAAAGGAAGACTGTTGTGGGCACATGGAAATGCTATGCGCCCAGCACTGTTCTTCTTCCCCAATCTGAGAACATGTGTTCATGGAACCCATGAACTTCCCAAGTTCACAAATCACTCAAAACAAATAGAAATCCGAGTTTTTAAAGGTCTATTTTGAGTAAAATCAAATTCTCTACAACATGGAACAATCAAAACTTGAAAATAATAAAGTTTGATAGATCAAAACCCAAGAAAACCAAGATTTGAATAAACTTATATCTACAAGATTTCATCCTCCAAAACCAAAAAAGCTAAGTACTAAAGAGTCTTAAAAGCTTGTAGGGAAGACAATAGAACAATTAAAATGGAGTTCCTCCATAAAGCAAGATGACACTTGCCTAAGGGTTTGGGAGAGAATTAATGGAGAAGAGAAATAAATGAAAGAGTAATGAGGAGAGAGAGTGGAGTTGGGTTATAAAGGAGGGGTTTATCATGATGAACCACTTGGCCCAAACCAAGCAAAAATAAACCAAGTCGAATTAAACCAAGACCAAACCAAGCCAAGCCATGCTAGACAAGTCAAGATACAGGATGAAAATTTCGTACACGTATACTGAAAAATATGTATAATAGAAAGCGGGAGTGACAACTCTACCCACCTTAAAAGAATTCCGTCCTCGAAATTTAATCAAGAGGCTAAGATGTCAGGGCAAGCTATATTAATCACAAATAATCTACGACTAGCTGTCAATCAAGCAATCATTCATAGAAGCAAGGAATTAAAAGCATAAGGCATAAGGAAGATATTATACCTTATGAGTCAAACAGGTGTGGATATTACGATCGGATATCATCCTCACGTTCCCACGTTGACTCACCAAAAGAGTGATGACCCCAAGCAACACGAACTAAACTAATAGTCTTGTTCTTGAGTATCTTCTTTTTTTGGTTCAATATGGATATGGGTCTTTCCTCATACGAAAGGTTGGTTCCAACAACCAATTCCGAATGGTAAAGGACATAACTCAGATTCGAAATATACCGTCGCAATTGGGATACATGAAAGACATCATATACCTCACGTAATAATGGCGGAAGAGCGAGACGATAGGACACATCACCTACTCGCTCGAGAATATCGAACGGCCCTATATACCTGGGATTGAGCTTTCCCCGTATGCCAAAACGAATGACGCCACGGGTAGGCAAGATCCTAAGGAATACGTGGTCGTCGATAGAAAATTCAAGAGGACGCCGATGAGAATCGGCCTAATAACGCTGGCGATCTTGCGCAACTCGAAGATGATCTCTGACTTGCCTGACCACCTCAATAGTCCGCGTAATTATCTCTAGACCAAGCATCTATCTCTCGCCTATATCATCCCAGACTAGAGGTGATCTGTACTTTCTGCCATACAGGGCCTCAAAGGGTGCCATCTGGATACTGGCCTGGAAACTGTTATTGTAGGAGAACTCCACAAGATGCAGGTGAACTTTCCATGAACCACCGAAGTCCAGTGTACATGATCGTAACATATCTTCAAGAGTTTGGATCGTACGTTTTGACTGACCATCTGTCTGTGGATGATAAGCTGAACTGAACTTGAAACGAGTCCCCAAGCTCTCTTGAAGACTCTGCCAAAAGTGCGATGTATATCTTAAATCTCTGTCCGATACAATACTGACTGGTACTCCATGCAACTGACTATCTGCCTGAGGTACGTCTCTGC
The DNA here is from genome assembly GCA_029216955.1 of Iris pallida. Taxonomy (NCBI): domain Eukaryota; kingdom Viridiplantae; phylum Streptophyta; class Magnoliopsida; order Asparagales; family Iridaceae; genus Iris; species Iris pallida. The sequence continues at coordinate 11,597,790 of JANAVB010035018.1, read as the reverse complement.
AAGCTAGTCCGTCGACTGGCCAATTCTGAATGGAAGAAAATGAGCTACCTTCGTGAGTCTGTCAACTATAACCCAGATAGCATCTCTTTCAGCTGGGGATTTAGGTAACCCAGTTACAAAATCCATGGTAATGTGCTCCCATTTCCATTCTAGGATCGGTGAAGGTTGAAGAAGTCCAGCTGGTCTCTGATGTTTAGCCTTGACTTGCTGATAAACTAAACAACGAGAGACTAACCGGACTATCTTCCTTTTCATGCCATTCCACCAGAAATACTGACGGATATCACGATACATCTTCGTACCTGTAGGAGCGTAAAAAGTGCTTAATGGACTAAGTCAAAGAAGTTGAGAACTTTACGTAATTCAAACTGAGTCAAACTCAGACTCTACGCAAGCTACTCTCTACGCAAGCTATACTTTATGCTGGAAGCTTTTAGCGAGAGTTATCCTCCACTTTATGCTTGGACGACAGACTGTCAGGCCGCATTTAATACGAGTGATTTGATCTGACAGCAGGATTTTCTGACAAGAACAGTGCACAGAAGCCGATAGGATTTGATTTACACTAAGCCCAAAGCTTGTCGTTTAGTGTGCAGATGGGCTACTTTACGCTCAATAAAATGCTTCTTTTATGCACGATAGCTATTTTGAGATTTTACGCTCAAGGCTATTGTGTGCGTAAAGTCTATTTGAGCTAATTTTACGCTCAAGGCTATTTTTAGCCACTTTACGCTGGAAGTTTATTTTGGGCTATTTTTATGCCCAGTCTGCTACTTTACGCAGGGGTATGTTTTGGGTCATTTTTATGCCCGAACTTTCCTGACTACATGAGAACGTGGTTTGCTTACGTGGCTTTCATGCCACACTTATCGAGGAACGTGTATACGTGCTCTTCTCATTTTATTGAAGTAGTGGGACACGTGTCACCATGCGTAGAGATCAAAACTCTACATGGGACACGTGTCAACGTGCGTAGAGGATAATTTACATCGTGGGTGACAGTTACTCGCGTAGAGACCCAATTTTGTTACTTTTTACGCACAAAGGGTCAAGTCTATAAATAGACTTATTTTAACACAGACAAAATCAAGAGATCAATAGAGACATGAGAGGAGATTCTGAGAAAACTCATACTTTCAGAGTGATATTTCCAGAAGCATTTTTTCTACTTTTTCTCAAGAACAGTGTGAAGCAAAGCAAGAAAGCATTCGACTGTGCCATCAGTGCCGTTGCTCGATACCTTTTCGGTGACTTAGTTCTTCCGATTATTCGTCTTCTTTAAGCAGTTTTCTTCATCATCATCATATGGTCCAAAGAACAAAGTGATCACTCTCAGATCAGACTTCCATAGCAATACTTTCCAGAACAATTTGTACTTTGGTACTTTTTCTCGTTTTCTTTCAAAAGCCAATTTTTAGGCATTTTGTTAAGTGAAACAAAATGGCGACTCTGCTGGGGACGACCTTCTCCTCTGACGAGAAGGCAATTACTAAATATGATGATGTGTCGGTCAGATCGACAAAGAAGACTCTGGTTGTGCACTTCGACCAGACTGCCTACGAAGAAATGCTCCGAACTGGGGGGTAGTACTCACTGCTCCAATGTTCAGAAATCGCGGAAGGTGCGAAAAGTTTGGATCCCTAAGTCCAAACCATCCTCGGATCTCCCTGTTGTCTTTGAAGGCAAAGGAATCCTTCCTACTCCTATTGTGGAGACTCCCGTCGGTGACGAGACAGTCTCTACTTCAGTGATACGCCCTGGGCATAAAAACTAGTCTTCCGTCTATGACGTGGCAGACTATCAAGTTTTACGCTCTGCGCGTAAAAATCAAGTTTTACGCTCTGTGCGTAAAAATCAAACTTTACGCTCTGTGCGTAAAAACCAGTCTCCTGTCTGTGACGTGGTAGACACCCAAACTTTACACTCTGTGTGTAAAAAAAGTCTCCCGTCTGTGACGTGGTAGACACCCGAACTTTACGCTCTGTGCGTAAAAAACAGTCTCCCGTCTGTGACGTGGTAGACACCTAAACTTTACGCTCTGTGCGTAAAAAACAGTCTTCCGTCTGTAACGTGGTAGACACCCAAACTTTACGCTCCACGCGTAAAAGAAAATCTCCCGTCTGTGACGTGGCAGATACTCATGTTTTACGCTCTATGCGTAAAGGTAAATCTCCTGTCAGTGACAGAGTAGATAAAATTCATAATGATGCCTCTGTATCTAAAATAAATTTGCCTACATGCATATAAAGTAAAAACATAAATTCTATTGTTGGTAAAACTTTAGTTTTCCACCAACAGCCTTCTTACACTGCTTTACGCAAGGTACCAAACCTTCAAATTACGCGTAATGCTGATGGAGTCCTTTGTGCACAAAAATCTCAGGATTTACGCACGCAACTACAGGCGCGTAAAAATGCTCAGTTTGGTTCTGCTAATGCAGCCAGTAATCTTCTTTATACACAAGGGACTAAACAATTTTCTGTCCCAAATATAATAAAGAAGACTACTCCCTCTACTCCTTCTGATTTACGCGAGCTGCTTGTACAAAAGCGTAAAGACAGAAAATCTTCTGTGACACTCCCCAAAGAAGATCACCATTGTGAGTGTCACCATATTGTAATCAAGTATTGCTGTTCGGCTTCTAAACGGTCAGTTTTTGATCGGTTAGGCTACAATGTGCCTCAGTAATCGATTGATGTTCAAGAACAGGAGTTGACATATGCCTCAGTTAATATGGCATCTCATACCAACAGGGGACGACGTCCAAGATACAACTCGTCCCAGACTCCTGGTCAACAACAGTTCAATCGACTTCTTGATAATTTCGAAGGAGTATATCAGAATACTCGATTGAGAAGTCAAAAACAGTTGCAGACTTCTGACTCAGAAGCTGGGGGTACCCAGTCTTTAGAGTTCGAAACTGATAGCGTTGATTCATACTTCTACATCAATCCCTCTGTATCTTCAAGGGAGGTTGAATCTTATGCTATCGGAGACGAACCGGAGACGTCAACTGCTAATATAGAACAACGTCTCTCTGCGGTTGAGTAGTCGCTGAAGGACATGCTTGCTATGATGCAAAGTATGCATCAAATAATAATGACTCAGCAAATTGCTCAGCCAGCAGTGATAACTCTGGTGCAGGTAGCAGCACAAAATCAAGATAGTCAAGGGATTGATATACCCTTGAATAATCTTAGTCAGGAACCTGCTATCAATCAAAATTCTGCATATCCAGATCCTATCATTCCAGAAGATGTACCACCTCCGGTGGGGGACACGGTACATCCAACAACTATTCAATCGAATGTGCTTCCTCAAACCAGTGAAGCTATTCAAGCAGTGCGTGAGCTAAAAGCACAGTTTGAAGTTTTGAAGCATAAGGATCAGCTCCAGAGGTTAGGGATTAAGCAACCTTATCCTCCTCATTGGAACGATGTGCCATTTCCTCCAAAGTTTAAGCCACAATCCATGGTATTATTTGATGGAAAGGCATCTCCTAGTCAATATATCAATTACTTTGATATTATGACAGTACATTTGCAGAAGAATGATGCTCTTCTTACCCGAGTTTTCATCTGGTGTTTGACAGGTTCAGCTTACGACTGGTATCGTAGTTTACCTAACAATTGTATTTCGTCTTTTGACGAATTTAAAGTAATGTTTCTCTCCCGTTTCTATGAGGGAGGAATGGATATGAATATGTCATCCCTAATAGAGATCAAGCAAAAGGAGAAAGAAGATACTCGGACATTTATAGAATGCTTCCGACATGCTACCTTGAAAATGCCTCCAGGCATGCCAGATTCAGCACTGATTGATATGTGCAAGATGAATCTGTGACCATCCATTGCTGTCTTCACGGGTTCCCAATTCACAGATTGGGCCTCGTTTATCATAGCAGCAGTTTCAGCCGAGACCAATGGTAGGTTGGCTCGTAAGCACGGGATGATCTTCGCTTCAGAAGACAAAGGGAAGAAAAACTCTTCAAATAATAATTCCGGCAATCGTAATGGGAAAGAGAAGGAAACCTTAGTGGTTAATCTTTCAAAACCTAAAACGATGCCGAATAATCAAGAGTCTTCCAAGCCAAAAGAAGAATATTCTTTCGATGACAGTGATATTCCATGGATATTCTAATATCTGGTAAAGAGTGGCAAACTCCAGATTCCAGAGCCGAAAAGGCCTAATGAGGTGAATCTGACAGACAATCCCAAGTATTGTATCTATCACAGATACATAAATCATCCTACCAAGGCTTGCTATGTCTTGAAGAAGAAAATCTAGGAGCTGATAAATGCCAATGCCATCGCTTTAACCAACGATGAGCATACGTTTACAACCAATATGATTTCTTTTCAATTTGGAGGTTTTCCTCCACAGCAAGTCCCAGATGGAATTATTCTAATTCCAAAGGCGATGATGAAGATTGTGAATATCCCGCCTGCCAGAGAGCAAAATAAAGGACTTTTGCCTCTTACACTAAAAAATGGTGAAATCATGTGGGTACACCCTAATTTAATGCCTGAAATAGAGAATAAAGGTAAAACTTCGAAATCCAAGAAAGGTAAAAAAGTCAAAACCTGTAACATGATGTCTCATGTTTTAACCCCAGACCATGATGATTTGGATCATTTATGGGGTGGCATTCCTTTGGAGGATAGACTGAGGGGTTTGAATATATGCCCTCCAAGTTTAGCTCCTCATACTAAACTCAAGCTTACTCATCGGCAATGGTTAGCAATGAATAGCGTCCCCTTATACAGGGCACAACAAGTCTTTGCTGCTTATGAGAAAGCTCCTACAGGGATTTTTCCTTCTGTCCCGAGTATTTCTCCTTCTCTTGTAGTTACAGAGGTTTCTGTCTCTTCTTCCTCTATTAAACCATCTATTGAAATTCCGCTACCCATTCATTTGTATAGTCAGCAATCAGTCCATCTCATGAAAAAGATAGACTATGACTTTCAAAAGACAGAAGGCTTAAATTATGATAAAAGAATGCGACTTCCTTTACAACTTCAAAGTCAGAAATCCACTCTCGGATTGGGTTTTGAGGTTCCTCATAAAAATTCTCACAAGAAAAAGACTAAGGGAAAGAAGACTAAATCCTGCAATATGGTACTTCATTCTCCTGAGTCTAAAGAAGAGACCTTTGCTGGTACGAGATCGGGGAAAGAGTACCACAAAGATTATGAGGGATCTTCCAAAAAAGCGGAGGATGTTGTTGAAATAGTTCCAGCTCAATCATCTTCTGTTCCTACTAAACCATCTGTGGTTGAGAAGGGGAAACAGAAAGCAGTGCGCTTTGACGTCCTATTGAAATCTGCTACAAATTAAGGGGTAGTGATAAAACCCTACAAATTTGACATTCTAGCCCAATTAGCTAATACTCCGGCTAGACTTTCGATCTTTGAGCTGCTTCGCCTTTCTAAAAAAAGTCACGAAACTTTGAGTGAAGCTTTGCTACAAGCTGATTCATGCTTAGCTCAACTCAAGAGTCCTGACAATATACCAGTGTCATGTCCACAATGTCATAGTGTGATGGAAGCAATTTCTAATATTACCTTCATACAAGAAGATATGTTGCTAAAGCATAACAAGCATGACAGGCCTCTCTGCTACACCGGGTATATTGAATCTACAGAAATTGACAGGATTTACATCGATCCTGGGTCTTCAATTAGCATAATTCTTCAAAGTATGCTACGACCTTTGAGGATCCCTACTAGTGATTTGACTTACACTAGTACTACAATAGTTGGTTTCAACTCTGGAAAGAGTAAACCACTGGAAAAGATTCGTCTGAAGATTCAAATTGGTGATCTTCGAACTATGGCGACATTTTATGTTATCAACTCAGATGTATCTTACAACATCCTCCTTGGAAGATCGTGGATACATAAGCATAACATTGTGCCTTCAACTCTCCACCAATGCTTCAAGTACGTAGATTCTCAAGGGATTGTGAAGACCGAATTTGCAGATATCAATCCCTTTAAGGGTGTTGAAGCATATTTCTCTGATTCAATACTCTACAAGCAGGAGCATGTGAAGGAGATATTAGAAATGGCCGAAGATCGATCACCTGCCGAAGATCAATCTGTCAATGAAGATCCTCCGGAAGAGCAACCTTTGAATATTAAAGTCAAAGGTCGAATTCAACCCCAACCTGTCAATGATCAACCTTTGGTGATCAAGGTTAAAGGAAGAACTCGGGCTTCATCTGAGGAATCAGCGAGTATTCCAGCCAAGAGCCAAGTTCAACCTCTTATGATCAAGGTCAAGGGACGTACTTCTCGTACGAATGATCCAGAACCACCACTGATCATCAACCTTGGCAAGTCTACGCAGAAGACGGATGACGGTCCATTAATGATCAATCCGAAGCATAGTAGTCAATCTGTAAATGATGTAAATATTGATCACTCTGTACTTTCTAATATCAATAAAGATTTTCTTTTTGAGTACATGGCTGTCAAATTTATTAAAAGAATGACTTTATCTTCTAATGATCAAAGTCATTAATATAAAAATGACATAAATACAGAGGAAACCTTATACATTGACCATAAAGAAAATTCCTTTCCTCCTCAGGTTGATGTCGGACCTTATGCTCAAAGGTTCCTAACATCTTCCTTCTATCTTCTTCCTGTAGCCTCATCATCACAAGCTTGTGTAACTTAAAGACGTCACAAAAAATCTTATTTCGTGATTCCGTCTGATAAAAAAAACAAGCGCCAAATTGTGTTTGGTCTGGCTAAAAATATCCATGTTATTCAGACAGATGATCTTAGAGATAAAGATAAAGGAAGAATCCGAATTAACAAATATAGTCAACAATCTCTCAAGATTATCCAGAATATGGGATATGATTTGAAGACTATGCAAGGTCTCAATCAAGGCAAAGGTAGACGGTTACCATTATGCGATGATCCATTTTACCAGAAAACTCGACATGATTTGGGATACGATCTGTCCCACATGTTTAATGAAGATATAAAAGAAGAATTTTCTTCTAGTTCTTCACAATTCTCAGATTCGGAAGAAATCCAATTCATCGAATCAGATACATTCCACACGTGTAAGGAAAATATGGAAGAAGAATGTTCTTCCAGTTTTTTACAATCCTCATATTCTAAGGAAGACTATTATGATGAATCTGAGTGTATATTCTCTGTTAACATGGTTCAAACAGATGGTAAATCAGAATCATTTGAGAATGACCCTTGGGCACAACAAATGGACACTCAATGGGATCTTCGTTTTGAACAACGACAGCCACCTACAGAGGATGAAATTGTCCAGATTGATGTCGGAGATAGAACTACATCCAAGCCGATATTCATCAGTAAAAATCTTTTTAAAGATGAAAAGGAAGAGTTGATACAGCTGATTAAAGAATATATCGATATTTTTGTATGGAGTTATGAGGATATACCGGGTTTAGATCCTAAAGAAGCTACTCATAAACTCAATATTCTTCCTAATGCCAAGCCTGTGAAACAACATCAGCGACATTTTCGACCAGATATGATAGACGTAATTGAAGCAGAAGTCAAAAAGCTGATCACATGTGGCTTTGTTCGTGAAGAACAACACCCAGATTGGGTTGTCAACATTGTTCCTGTTATGAAAAAGAATAAAAAAGTACGAGTTTGCATAGATTTTCGAGATCTTAATACAGCTTATCCGAAAGACGAATTTTCACTTCCGATTACCGATGTCATGATAGACAACACATATGGTTTTGAACGCACGTATTTCATGGACGTATTTTTAGGATACAATCAAATTAAGATGTATCCAGGAGACGAAAAACATACCGCTTTCCGTGCACCCCTTGGAGTTTACTGCTATACGGTTATGCCATTCGGACTGAAAAATGCCGGTGCTACGTATCAACGGGCCATGAGCAGCATCTTTCCAAAACATCTACGGAAAATAGTTGAATGTTATGTAGATAATATTGTTGTTAAGAGTCGATCAAAAGATGATCACATTCAAGACTTGAAAACAGTATTTGAGTTGATGCGCCAACATCAGCTGAAGATGAACCCTACTAAGTCTTTCTTAGGGGTTTCCAGTGGCAAGTTTTTGGGATTTGTCATCACTTTTCAGGGTATCCATGTTGATCCTGACAAAATTAAGCGATTCTTGAAATGCGTCCTCCACGCAATCTAAAAGAACTTCGTGGCTTCCAAGGTCGTATTGCTTATATCAGGAGATTTATATCCAATCTTTCTGGGAGATGTCAACCTTTCTCCCGTTTATTAAAGAAAGGTGTATCATTTGTCTGGGATGAAGCATGTCAGAAAGCCTTCAATGACATCAAGCAATACCTTACAAATCCACCTGTTTTGGTACCCCCAGTGGTGGGAAGACCATTTTTTCTATATGTTCGAGCCTTTCATCATTCCCTTGGTACTCTTCTTACACAGAAAAGTGATATGGGACATGAACAGGCAATTTATTATCTTAGCCGAATGATGGTCGAAGCTGAACACAGGTACACTCCTGTGGAAAAAGAATGTCTGGCCTTAGTTTTTGCTATTCAAAAGATACGACATTATGTGTCAGGGCAGACTATTCATGTCATCTCCAGAATAAATCCTATTCGGGTATTGATGAGAAAATCGAGCATTCTTAACTCCAGGTTAGCCACCTGGGCGATGTTGTTCACTCTTTATGATATGGTCTATGTACCTCAAAAATCAGTGAAGGGCCAAGCATTAGCTAATTTCTTAGCAGCTCACCCTATACCTGAAACATCGAAGCTATATGAGGATATTCCAGATGAAGTTGTGGATTGCAATATGACTTTGAAGGATGACATTTGGCAAATATATTTTGATGGAGCATCACGGGTTGGACCTAAATTGCCTCTGGAGTAGGCATCGTCCTAGTCTCTCCTGACAAAATGGTCATATACCGTGCTTATTCTCTTAATGAGTCATGCTCCAACAATGTGGCAGAATATAATGCTTTGTTGATTGGTCTCCAAGTAGCCAAACAATTGGACATCGAGTTCCTGGAAGCTTATGGAGATTCTCAACTGATTGTTAATCAGGTCAGAGGGAGATATGAAGTCAGAAATCCTAACCTCATTCCTTATCATCAAGTGGTAATCGAATTAGTCCTTTCATTCAAAGGATTCTTCATCGAATTCGTACCACGTTCTCAGAACTTGGAAGCTGATGCTCTTGCTAGTTTAGCTGCAGACTTAGCTGTTCCAATTAGAAGACAAAATACCATAACTTTGTTGGATAGGGACTTATTCTGTGTAAAGAATAACTTGCATATTGAACAGAGTTATACTACAGAATCAAGTTCTCAACAAAGGGATTGGAGAAGTCCATTCATTGATTATACGGTCCATGGAATTTTACCTGAAGATCCAAAAGAAGCTGCATCAATCAAGAGACGATCATTTCGATTCTACTATGATTCTTCCTTACATATGTTATATCGTCGGTCATATGATGGACTTTTGCTACGTTGTCTCTCTGAAGATGAAGCTAAGCAAATGCTTCGTGAAGCTCGTGATGGTGTCTGCGGTGCCCATCAATCGGGTCCGAAATTACAGGACCGTATTCGAAGAATGGAATATTATTGGCCATCCATGATAGTAGACGCTATGGATTATGCTAGACGGTGTAAAGCATGTCAGATTTATGCTGATTTTATTCACCAACCATCTGAATTCCTACATCCTACAGCAGCTTCTTGGCCCTTCGAAGCCTGGGGCATGGATATTATTGGTCCGATTAATCCTCCTTCTGTCAAAGGACATCGGTTTATATTGGCTATAACCGATTACTTCTCTAAATGGGCGGAAGCTATTCCTCTTGTTGAAGTAAAAACATCAATGTGGTTAGTTTCATCAAATACCATATCATTTATCGCTTTGGAATTCCTCGACGGATAATTCATGACAATGGACCATAATTTGCCATCAGGCATTTTATTGATTCTGTGACAAGAATCGGATCCAAAATCTGGCTTCTACGGCCTATAATCCAGCTGCTAATGGTTTAGCCGAAACTTTCAACAAGACAATCATTAAACTTCTTAAAAAGTTTATCTCTTCTAATAAACGTGATTAGAATGAGAAACTTGGAGAATATTTATGGGCTTACCGAACAACAGTCCGAACTCCTACTGGTGTTTGCAAAAACAAAAGTATAGAACTTTATTGATACAAACTGTAATAAAGATTACAAGAATTCTGGGAAAATTACAACTATAGGAATCCAATCTTGATGACGATTGCTTTATCCCTTGGACGATGTGAACTGTGAAGACGAAGCCTTTGAAGTTGAAAATAACTCTGGAAACCGAAGGCAAAAGCCTCTGAAGTTGAAGACAAAAGTCTCAGAAGAATGCAGCAGCACTTTGGCAAGAACTCCTGAACTCTCTGATTTCTGATCTCTGATCTTGATCCCCCTTGAAATGAAGACTTGAAACTCTATTTATAGAGTTCTAGAAATAACTAACTTTTAGTTATTTTGGGACTGCGCAGGATGATTTGCGCAGCATTGGTTTGCGCAGCTTTGATTTGCGCAGACAGTTACTGGATCGTGGGCCAACTATCATGGACACATGGCATCATTTGATAGAAATGCGCATGATCGTGCATAAACAGTTGCCACGTAATAAGCAATCGATGGCATGAATGCCACGTGTAACTTATCAGTTATATTGATGGAGTGCGCAGAGTTGAATTGCGCATACATGGTTTGCGCAGACTCAAACTGCGCAGGATTGGTTTGCGCTGCCAGCTGTCAGCCGCCCTCGAGCACTGTGCGGCACAGGAAACGAACAGACTCCTTGTTATCCGCGCTGTCAGTTGTCAGAAAAGATTTGATTTGATTTAGTAATGATGACTTCTGCCACGTCAGTCTGCACAGTTGGAAGTGTGCGCAAAGCAGTATGCACAATCGGATTGCTGCGCAATCTGTTGTCTGCGCAATTCATTCAAATGATGGGTTTCTTGATTTCTTGACTTTGTTGATTGATGCAACTTGATTTTTTAGGACCTACAAGACCCCCTTCAAAGTTTTCGAAAGTTGATTTGATTCAAAGTTTCGAAATACTTTGAATTTTTGAATTTTGAATCAAGTTGCGCATGATGATGAGCTGTCTGCGCAAAGTGAAGTGCCCCCAAATTTTAGGCGCAATCCAAGGCAGCCGTTTCGTATTTCAAAGGCTATAAATAGCCGTCCTTTCATTTTCAAATCTTTACTTTACAATCTCGAAAAATCTCCTCTGAGCCCTTACTGTCTTCCAACTCCAACGACTTGCCATGGCGCCCCGACGATCTAATGCTGCCGCCGCCGCCACCGCGAAGGGAAAAGCTCCGGCCGAGTCATCTGACAGAGTTGCACGGCGAGCATCTCGACATGAGTCCGCGCACCCCGCTCTGATAGGTAGTTAAACCGATCGAAAACCCCTTTTTAGGGTGTTTCGACTTCCTCCGATCTTCGAAACTCATCTCTTTTTAGAGATGAGTTCAAATTGCGCCACCCTTTTTAGGGTTTTTGGTCGCATAAACAGTCAGTCTTCATTTTTATGAAGGCTGTAATCCTGCGCAATCTATCGAATTGTGCTGACAGAAAGTCAGCGCAATCGATTGATTTGCGCTGGATGTCAGCGCAATCGATTGGTTTGCGCACCCTGATGAGATGCGCAAACTGATATTGCGCAATCTATATCAGCGCAATATGAGGATTGTATACTCTACTGTTTTATTTGTCTAAAAAATAGAGTCTTTGACTTGTACTGATCTTCATCTATTTTTAATGCAGTTGAAACCAATGAAGATCCAAACTATGAACATTTTGTGAGAACTTTGTCTGAATCTGAATATAAAGAAGATCTGTCTCACGTTCATTATCCTCAGTACGATCTGCCGGCTTCTCGTCAGGCAATATTGATTTCCCAGGACAACGAAACTTTAATGTGTCTGATGAATGGACAGCCTCTGGAATCAGCAGATGCTGTTATCCACAAAAAACCCTTATTTTTGTTTGGTGACGCCTTTGAAAAAGTCTCCCAGCCTAGACCAAGGATGGAGGAGATGGTAGTCCACCGGGAAGATAGATCATTCTTTATTCCTGACATTTCTCGCTGCCTCCCTTTGTCGAGGTATGCTCATGCGAGTTACCCAAGGAAGATGGAGTGGAACATCACCCTTCTCCAGGATGCTCGTGCAGGAAAGATCTTTGTAAAGAAGGTTAACGGGAAAGATATGTTTTACAGCTCTTCTGACAGATACAGTGTTATGTTGAAAGGTTTGAGACCCGGCTGCATTCCACCGGAGAACTCCTCTATGCTGATGCCCGTCAGAACCCCTATATTCGCAAATGAATTTGCGAAGGAAGAAGGAAAATACCCTGAACAGGATATCAGAATGACTGGATTAGTGAATCCAGATTACAAGCGATGGAATTATATTGCAAATTGGGTTCTGACAGCCTTCCAAGACAAACTCCAACAGATTAACCTGTTTCAAGCAGTGCATGCCACCGTATACGGCTTTGCTCCTAACCCTCATATGTTTTTGGCCTTGGCTGAGCGATACAATTACAGGACAGGAACCTTCATGACCCCGGGTGGAGAGATGGGGTTTGCACTCCACGAGATGAAGTACATCTCATACTTGCCCATGGCGGATACTCCGTATGAGGAGTTTGTTCCCACAAATGATGAGTTAGAGAAACTCAGAAAAGAAAATGCAGAAATGGTAGCAGTGTTTGAGGAACTGCTATGCCATTACAAGATTTGCTCTTTGTACTATAAGAGTGCTACGGCCAACACTTGCTATTCTTCAAAGTGGCTGCCATACTTGTTCTTAAATCATATTGAAGAGAAGAAAACCAAGGAAAATGACAAATGTTACCCTAATTTTTTCAAACCCTTAAGTAACACGGAAGTCATGAAGATGATGGAAGAAAGTAAACATTATGATAAGGAAATGAAGGATGATTATCAATGTCCACCTTTAAAGAAAGGTGACATTTTGGAGAGTTTTTTGAGAATGGGTTACAGACCCAGGTCCAAAGAAGCCCAGTTAGCAGGGTTTCTGACACACTGGCTCAGACGATTCGTGGTCCCGGGATCTAGTGCAGTGGACCGTTTTCATCGCGGTGTACTTTTTGCTGCCGTCAAGCTAGTCTTCGGTTATAAGGTTGACTTGTTATCAGCAATGACCTGCAGATTGAATGCGAGTCTTCGTTTATATGTTGACTCGATGCTGAAGGCAAAGGGAGAGAAAGAATTCCCCCGCCTCGAACTGCCGTACACTTATCTCTTTGGATGGTTACTCCTCCACTATCCAACTTTAATGGACCTTGGTATGGGACCAGTAGATGGCAGCTTCTTACGCAGATATTCTCAGGGTAAATGGAAGTACACCTCTCTGAGTGAGTGCAGATTTGTTTTAAATTTGAACAGAGGATGGAACTTCTGTTGCGCCCCTCTCCCTGCCGGTCATGACCAGATGCCACCCAACATGGTAGATTCAAAGCTGCAGCCCTTAAACCGTGTGGCCTTTGAATGGTTGAAGACAATTCGACCATCTCATTTAGTATACCGCTTTGAGGAAGAATGCTTTTTGGAACCATACCTCCCTAGCCGGTTTGTCCGGCAGTTTGGATATGACCAATTCCATGTAGGAAATGTAATCACCTGCCTTCAGGGCAAGGGTTTCTTGATTGACGGGGCCCGAGCTTGGGCCTACTACAATGCCCGTGACACAAAGGCTACTTTCTCGATGCCACCAAAGAGCACTCCTCAAGGGCCTCGGATGCTCTTCACATACTCGGTATTTTACACATCTGCAAATACTTTTGCCGAGAACTTTAATCTCGCCGATAGTTTTGCTTCTGCGATAAGATTGAGGAAAGGGAGGATAGCTTTATCAATCCCTGCCAATGATGAGGCGAATGAGCTGGCGGATGCACCCCTAGAAACTTCAAGAGAAATGATGTTCCAACAAGAGGTAAACGCAGCAATGCGTATCTCTCTGAGAGTGGAAAAGTCTCCTGCCAAGAAAAGAAGAAGAGAGGAGCCTCCTACTCCTACAGCAAAGAAGAAATTGGTCTTGGAGCATTCTTCTGATAAAGTTACTACAAGATCCCAATCTCGGCAGCTAGCCGAGACAAATCAGGAAGCTGCTACTACACCAACTTCTGTACAGAAACAAACAGCACCAATAGATGTAGAGAGTCCTGATAGACCTCTACATAGAAAGAAGAAGAAGAAGCTGGTCACCAGAAGAAATTTAGAAGCCTCTTCTTCCAAACAACTCCTAACTTCAGTAGATGCTGCAGCAGGACTTATGATGCCATCTCCCACACCTATTTCTGAATCAGGAAGTAAAACCCTTAAAGAGACTGAACAGATGGGAGATCTTGACCCCAGAACTGAAGTTGAAACACTCAGAGAAAACATCATTGAAGAGGAGCTAAATATTACACGACCTCTTTCACCTGTCGCGGAGACGACTCAGCTTCCTCCTACTCCTAAGACTCTTCGTGAAGAAGAAGAGCGTGAAATGATCGGAGCTTTAGAAGATTGTTATAGCCTGTAGGAGGATCTAACCGCAACTGACAGTGGGAATGCAGCCCAAGAAGAAGAAGAAGATAAGGATGAAGAAAGTTCTTCGTCTGGAAATGTTGATGAGTATATACAAAATCCTGAAGGGGACAACGAAGAACACATATCTCTTGATACCGCCAATGATGCTTCGGATCCTAAAAAGGATATTGAAGTAGAGGCGTCCGTAGAAAAGGTTGTTAACCCTGATGAAAACGTCGAGATAGAAATATCTCCTGAAGAAGCGGCTGATGAAGATGTTCAGCAAGAGAATCCCGTCGGCGAACCCCAAGGTATAAAACGAGATTTAACAATCTTCTTTCTTTAAAATAGATTGATATCTAATATCTTCATTTGTAGTTCTTGCAGATCTTGATACTCTACCAACACCTCCGATGGACCTGACAATGGTGCCTATTCCGACGGTGGTTGTTAGTAGTAGCCATCACTTATCTTGCGGTTCTGAAGCGGGTAGCAGCCAAGCTGTCGCAATTGAAGCTACTTCCGTTCAACGGGAGTCTATTCCAGCAGGAGATGCAGTTGTTGTTAGATCAAATCAAGGTAAGACTGTTTTTATTTGATCTTTTTGTTTATTGGCAAATTAGTAAAATAATAATTTTACTTTTTGCAGAAGAACAAACAGGAGGAGCAGCTAGCTCCACTCTGGCTCCTTTGTTTAAAGAGCCCATCATTCAGCGGCAAAGGATTGAGCAATCGACTACCCCATCCTCAACAGGGGTAGCTTCGACTCCTGGAACTATAGCCATCAATCAGCAAGTTGTACAATCATTTACCAAATGCTTTTTTGAATCGTTGGGATCTCTTGCTCATAAGATGATAGAGAGGGAAGGAGCTGACTTTATTATGGTTAGGAAGCCAACTTCTTTTTTAATAAGAGCCATAAGGGATCAAGGAGATGAGGCTCAAGCCATTCTTCTTGAACATATATTGGATGAGTTGGAAGTATCCATAAAGAAATATAAAGAGCTCAAGAAGAAGAATATAGACTCTCTGGTGCAAGCCGAATATGAGCGACTAGCCCAAGAAGCTGATATTGAAAGGATAAACCTTCAGAACCTTTTAGAAGCTCATTCTGTAAAGTCAGCTGAATTCAACTCAAAGATAGAATCAGTTACTTTGGCAGCTGAGAACAAAGGACAGAGGCTTACTGGATTGAAAGCAAAAATTATTCACCTTCAGAAGGAATTTGAAGAAGAAACTGCCAATCAACGACTTATGATTGAACAACTCAATGCCCTAATTCAGGAGAAAAATGAGTATGAAGAGACTCATAGTGCTGAAATTACCCGCAGGACAATAGATATGCCTGTTTTTGATGAAGAAAAAGGGATGGAAGAAGCAAGAATGAGAGTAACAACTAGTCACGAAGAAGAGTTGCAGACCTTGAAGCAACAGATCAATAATTTGATTGCTCCTCCCTCTTGATTGAAACTCTTTTGTATCTTTGTTTTTTTGTTGCTGTGGAAGCATTTTTGTACTGTCTTATATTCTGATTAAATAAAAGACATTTTGTTGTGGTTCCATTATTTATTGCTTATCAGATATAAATAATAGAGATAGAAAATATATTCAGAGGTACAAGACATGATATATTTCTTGATGATTTTATAGAAAATAATTATATTCATTATATCTACTCAGAGGTAATATGGACGTGGCAGAATATATTGAGTATAATTATTTCGATTTAACAACTTAATCAAAAACGACAAGTTGCTGATATAAATAATGAACGATGACGAATCGTCAATGTTTGTGAGATAAATGTACGGGAAGACCGTCAAATAATAGATGACAATGAACAGGTGAACCGTCAAGTGGTGATTTAATGAAAGGATGAACCGTTAAATGGAAATGAACGGATAACCCATCAGGTGATGATGAATGAACGGGTGAACCGTCGGGTAGTAATGAACGGATGAACCGTCGGATGAATGTGATAAATGAACGGATGAACCGTCGGAAGTTAATGAACGGATGAACCGTCTGATGAATATAATAAATGAACGGATGAACCGTCGTTTCATTATTTGAGGAACTTCTGTCTATAAATATAGCAAAAATCTGACAGGAATAAACACTTCTGCTCTTCAACATAAAAATGTCGTCCAGAGAAGCATCTAAGAAGGCCGAAATCGCCTCGAAGGTTGAGAAGGGCACTGAAGAACGCCCTGCCGATCCAATCCAGCCGAAGGAGGCAAAAGCGGGCGAAGGTCCGTCGGTACCTCAGCCACCACGAGACATCTTGGACTTCCTGCTCGAACCTGGAAGGACTAAAGAAGAAGAAGCCATGAGGATGGCCGCCTGCAAGTTTCTTGTGGGATCCAGCAAGGAGGTTCTCGACTCTTTTGCTGACCGTATTTTTGAGAAGGACGGCAGTGGCCCTCGTCCAAATGTAGAGAAAGATGATAGTGACCTTTAATATTATGTACTATCATATGATGAAATAAAATTTGCATTTTATTTATGAACTTGATCCTGTCTGATAATTTTTACAAGCATTTACATTTATACATAATACTTCTTAAGAAATTTGCCATTGATAGGCATCATAGCAACTCGACCATCAAGTTCTGAAAGTTGATAAGCTCCGTTTGAGAAGACTTTGCTCACAACATAGGGACCTTCCCATTTCGCATCGAATTTCCCTTTGCTCATATGAGTCATAGTCATAGGACGTCTGACCGTTAGAACAAGTTCTCCTTGCTGAAAGGCTCTGACCTTTACTTTACGATTAAATGTCTTTGAGATGCGGGCTTGGTATAACTCAATATGCTGTTGAGCCATTAACCACTTTTCATCCAATGCTTCCAACTCTTGGAGTCGAAGAAGGTCATTATTTTCTGTAGTAAGCTCATTGGCAATAGCAATCCTTAAAGAAGGAATTTGTAACTCCAAAGGAAGGACAGCTTCACAGCCATACACCAAAGAGAAAGGTGTAAAGCCTGTGGGACTGCGGACTGTAGTTCGATAGGCCCAAAGACATTCGCCAAGTTTCTCGCTCCAATTCCGTTTGTTAGTGGATACAAACTTCTTAAGGAGCTTAATAATGGTTTTGTTAAAGGCTTCAGCTAAACCATTAACGGCAGGATTGTACGCCGTTGAAGCAACATTGTTAATCCGATGATCATCGCAGAATCTAGTGAACTTCTGACTAATGAATTGAGGTCCATTGTCATGAATAATTCTGTGAGGTACACCGAATCTATATATGACATGATGTTTAATGAAATTGATGACACTGCTAGTCTTGACTTCAGCCAGAGGTATAGCTTCGGCCCACTTGGAGAAGTAATCGGTTATCGCCAATATGAACCGATGTCCTCTAGAAGAAGGAGGATTAATAGGACCTATGATGTCCATACCCCAAGCTTCAAAAGGCCATGAAGCAGCAGTCGGGTGTAAGAATTCCGAGGGTTGATGAATGAAGTCTGCATGAATTTGACAAGCACGACATTTCCTTGCATATTCAATGGCATCTGATACCATAGAGGGCCAATAATAACCCATACGTCTAATGCGATCCTGTAATTTAGGACCAGGTTGATGTGCTCCACAGACGCCATCATGAGCTTCACGCAACACTTGTTTGGCTTTATCACCAGCTAAACAGCGTAGAAGAAGACCATCATAAGTTCGCCGATAGAGGGTCTTGGTAGTTTGATTGTAATAGAATCGGAGAGATCGTCGACGAACGCTTGTAGCCTCCTTAGGATCTTCGGAGAGTATGTCATGAACCACAAAATCAATGAAAGGAGTTCTCCAGTCTTCATCAATAACATTGACTTCAGCAAAATTACTGAATTCAATATTACGATTGTTTTCGATGCAGAACAGTTCTCGGTTGGAGATAACCACGACCTGCTGTCTTTTGATAGGGATGGCTAAGACAGCTGCAAGATTGGCCAAAGCATCTGCTTCGGTATTGCAAGCTCGCCGAACATATTCTATGAAGAAAGCTTTAAATGATATAGCTATGTTGATCGCTGCTTCGTGATAAGGCATTAGGTCTTGATGACGAACTTCATAAGTTCCTCTAACCTGATTAACAACCAGCTTAGAATCACCGTAGACTTCGAGATATTCAACATTCAGTTGTTTGGCTAACTGAAGACCGATGAGTAGAGCATTGTACTCTGCCACATTGTTGGAGCAAGGTTCATCAAGAAAGTAGGCTCTTTGGATAGTTGATCCGTCTGGAGAAACGAGAACAACTCCAATACCTGCCACTATAGCACCATTTGGTCCAATTCTTGATGCACCATCAAAGAATAAACGCCAGGTTGGAAACTCTTCGGAGATCATGTTGACTTCTAACGTCTCGTCAGGAATTTCGTCATAGAGTTTAGATGTTTCAGGCACAGGATGAGCTACTAAGAAGTCTGCCAGCGCTTGACCTTTGACAGACTTTTGTGGAACATACACCATGTCATATTGAGCTAGCAAGATTGCCCATGTGGCCAACCGAGAATTAAGTGTACTAGGTTTCTTCATGAGTACCCGGAGAGGGTTAACTCGAGATATAACATGAATAGTTTGACCAATGATATAATGCCTCGTCTTTTGTACAGCAAACATGAGAGCCAAGCATTCTTTCTCGACAGGACTATAATGGTATTCAGCACCAATCATAGTTCGGCTAAGATAGTAGATAGCTTGTTCATGGCCTTCTTTGTTCTTTTGGGCAAGTAAGGCACCCAATGAATGGTCCATAGCACGGACATACATCAAGAATGGAATGCCAGAGATAGGTGGCACCAAAACTGGTGGGTTTATAAGATATTGTTTGATATCGTCGAATGTTCGTTGACATTCTTCAGTCCAAACAAAAGATACACCCTTCTTCATTAGTTGAGTGAATGGTCTGCAGCGTCCAGACAAGTTCAAAATGAATCGCCTGATGTACGCAAGTCGGCCTTGGAATCCTCGTAGCTCTTTTAGGTTGCGTGGAGGACGCATCTCTTGGATGGCTTTGATCTTCTCGGGATCCACGTGTATACCCTTAGAGGTAATGACGAAGCCGAGAAATTTGCCACTAGAGACACCCAAGAATGACTTGGTGGGGTTCATCTTGAGTTGATGTTGATGCATGAGATTGAAGATGGTTCTCAGGTCTTGAAGGTGATCTTCCTTTAGACGACTTTTGACAGCAATATCGTCAACATAGCATTCAACAGTTTTGCGAAGATGATCTTTGAAAATAGTACTCATAGCACGTTGGTAGGTTGCACCCGCATTCTTGAGACCAAATGGCATCACTGTATAACAATAAACTCCTCGAGGAGTGCGGAAAGATGTTTGCTTTTCATCTTCAGGATGCATTTTGATCTGATTATACCCAGAAAATCCATCCATAAAAGATATCCTTTCGAACCCACAAGTATTGTCGATCATGACGTCTGTGATAGGAAGAGGAAATTCATCTTTTGGACATGCTTCATTGAGATCTCGGAAATCGATACAGACTCGAACTTTTTCAGTTTTCTTCAGAACTGGGACGACATTGGCTACCCAATCAGGATGCTGCTCTTCTCGAATAAAGCCACAAGCAATGAGCTTCTTGACTTCATCATCAATTGCGTCCATCATTTCAGGCTTAAATCGCCTTTGTTGCTGTTTGACTGGTTTAGCATTAGGAAGAATGTTCAGTTTGTGAGTAGCAATCTTAGGATCTAAACCTGGCATGTCTTCATAACTCCAGGCAAAGACGTCGATATATTCTTTAATAAGAAGAATCAACTCTTGTTTGTCTGCTTCTGGAAGATTTTTGCTAATAAAAATTGGCCGAGGTGAATCTTTTTCTCCTACATCAATTTGAAGTAGTTGATCTTCAGTAGGAGGTTCACGTTGTTCAAATCGAAGTACCCATTGGTTATCCATATGTTGAGCCCAAGGATCTGTTTCCGGACTTTCTTCAACATCTTTATCACAGCCTTCTGGTAGTTCAACAGAGACCATGTTAGAAGATACAATTATACGATGGACTTCACCAATGCTGGTATCGGAATCCCATGATCTGGAATCAGAAGAGTTAGAACGTTCTTCACTATCTGATTCAGAAGCTGCTAGGGATAACAGTGGAGGAGAAGTATATCCGAGACCTTTCTTGGTCCTGTCATAATACATTTGTGATTTTCCGTTTGGAACTGTTATACGAATGGGAGTTCGTCTACCTTTACCATAGTTAAGGCCGCTCTTAAAGTCGTAACCCATCTTTCGGAGGATATCTTTTGATTGTTGACTATAACGATGGAACTGGAGACGTCCCGTATCGTTAACTTTGCTATCATCCGAATAGTTAATCTTTGTTTCCGGTCTTTTATATAAAAATGCTGAACTTTCACCTTTCTTTAAAGAAGGATGAATACGGTAAGAATCATCTGGATCTTCAAGCGAGACTTCTGTCTGAAGAGATTGTACGACTCCCAGTGTAATTGATTGGAAGCTATCTAACATATCCAAATAATTTTTAGTATAATAAATAACATCAATATACTGGAAAGTAGGTGCTTTTTCATTGATTTGTACATCAGTATTTACAACAGGACCTTTAACCTTAGCAGATTTGGTCAAATTGATTACAAGAGGGGGAGAAGAAGAACGTGGAGGAGGCTTGTTACGACGGAGGTCGATAACAAGTGGCTCAGAAGAAGTGAGCTCCCTTTTTTCCTTGTTGCGATTTAGATCAACAACAAGTGGCTCAGAAGGAATGAGCTGCTTTTTGTCTTTGTTACGACGTAAGTCGATAACAAATGGCTCAGAAGAGGTGAGCTCCCTTTGATTTTCATCAGCATCAACTGATTTCTTTTGAACTGGTAAGTGAATAACCAGTGGCTTGGAAGATTGAGGATGAGAAACTCGCCCCTTAACAGGTATGATAAGAGTGTCTTGAGGTACTGCTTTTTGATCTTCTTCAGTATCCATAGCCAATACTACCTTCATAAATTCATCCTTGTACATACGAGCATCGTTGCAATAAGCTTCAACACCCTTGAAAGGATAAAGATCCGCAACTTCCTTATGAACTTGTCCTTTGTCATCAACGTATTTAAAGCATTGATGAAGAGTTGATGGAACGACATTATGTTCATGGAGGAATGGCCTTCCCAGGAGAGCATTATAAGAACAACCATGATTGTCAATGATATAAAAGGTCACCTTTGTGCGAAGATTGCCTATTTGGAGTTTTAGACGGATCTTGCCCAAAGGTTCACTCTTTCCTTGATTAAATCCCAGAATAGTAGTGATCGTGGTTGAAAGACTATGCACTGGTATCTTCAATGCATCTAGCATTGTCTTTGGCATAATACTAAGTGCAGACCCTGGATCTATCAGGATACGATCAACCTTCATTGAATCTACATATTCTGTATAATAAAGAGGACGATCATGTCTATTATCTTCCATTAGCATATCATCCTGAGTGAAGGTAATATTTGGGATCAATTCTAAGACACTATGACTGTGATGACAAGAGACTGATTCTGATTCTGGCTTTTTGAGAAGAATTAAGCAAGTTTTAGCCTGCATCAGAGCTTCACTTAGAGTTTCTCGCATCTCTTTGGAAAGACGCAAGAGTTCAAAGATTGACAGCCTAGCTGGTGTATTGGCTAATTGAGCCAATATATCAAAGTTGTAAGGCTTCTCAAGCCCAGTAGGAGATGACTTCTTTAGAGGTTTGTCAAATCGAACTTGTTGCTTGCCTTTGTCAGCCGTTGTTGGCTTAGGAGGAATTGATACTACAACTGGTGAAGATGTAGAAGGGACCTCTTCAGCAGATGCAGGTTGTGCCGGAGTAGGTTCGGAAGAAGAAGCAGGATCTCTTTGACCTTCAGAATGATCTTTCAAATAAGCTTTTCCTGATCTTGTGCCTAACAGAATCTCTTCGTCAACAATGGGATCAAAAGATACCATGTTGCAGATTTTGGTTTTGCCTTTAGAACGAGTTTTTTTCTTAGAAGATATCTCAAATTCTGGAGCAAGATCAGGATGGATCCACATAATTTCACCATTGTCAAGAGACAAGGGAATAAGACCTTCATTGGATGGAAGCGGGAGATTCTCAATCTCAAGGGTTGCTTTAGGAATTGGAATGACACCATGCTGTATCATCTGCGGAGGAAAATCTCCAAATTGGACTGAAACCATATTTGCAGTAACAGTCTTCTCATCTTGTTGCAAAGTGACTACACCTGCATTAATAAGCTCTTGAATCTTACCTTTGAGCACATAGCATGCTCGAGTAGGATGTCCAATGAATCGGTGATAGACACAATACTTGGGATGATCAGTCTTATTGACTTCATCAGGTTTCTTTGGATCAGGGAGTTGAATTTTGTTGCTTTTGAGTAAACACTCAAAGATACTTGTCGTGTCATTTTCGTCAAAGGAATATTCTACCTTCGGACGAGGTTCCCTCGGTGGAGGTGCAGAAGGAGTAGGAGTAGATGTAGGTGGGGCCACATTGACAGCCAAAGATTCTTTATTTTTGTTCAAGTTAATGTTTAAAGTCTCTTTCGCTTTGCGATTGTTCTGGCGATTGCCACCACCTGAATTCTGATGCTCATCGCGATCAGGGTTAGACATTTGTACCCCCAATTGTTTAAACTTATCAGCACTTACTTCAGCGGCTTTGGCGTTGACGATGAATGAGGGCCAATCTTGGAATTGGGTAGATCCCGTCCACATACTGATAATAGGTAAAAGATTTGCCTTACAAGTATCAATAGTGACAGCAGCTGGAGTCCCTGGAGGCATTTTCAAAGCTTCACGGCGAAACCGTTCAATAAAGCTCTCAGCAGTTTCATTATGTTTTTGTTTGATTTTGTTGAGAGCTGACATCGTCATATCATTAAATCCTTCATAGAACCGTTCCAGAAAGATTTGTTTGAGACCTGAAAAAGAAGTAATGCAACCATCGGGCAAACTTCTGTACCAGTCGTATGCTACGCCGGCTAAACAACCGACGAACACTCTGGTAAGAAGAGCGTCATTTGGCTGAAGTTGAACAATCATTACCTCAAAATGATTGATGAATTGACTCGGGGAAGTACTGCCATCGAACAGAGAGATTGTAGGGATTTTGTACTTTGGGGGAAACGGGACGTCCTTCCATTCAACCGGATAGGGCTGTTTAATCCCCAACCTTTGTAGATTGTCTTTCTCTTTAAATGCTTCAAACTGGGTTCGTAAGAGTTTGACAGCTTCATTGGCGTCTTCTGATGAAGAAGAAGGAGCAGGTTGAGTTGTAGTAGTAGGAGGAGGAACAGCGTTGTAAGCACTACCCCCAGCTCCTGAATGGCTAGGCGTAGTTTGTACTTGCACTTGTACAGGAGGCATTTGGGGAGGCACTACCCCCAGCCCAGTATTGGCAGGTATTAAAGATGCTATGATCTCTGGACTAGTAATAGGTGCAGTTGGTGGTATAACATGTTGTGCTACAATGATGGAATGCATGCTAGCAACCATCTCAGCCATGGTTTTTAATTTGTCTTCGAGTGCAGCAATTCGCTGTTCTTGATTTGCGGAGGTTGAAGCATCTGGATCATCGGTGACAACATAAGCCGTCACTTCTCTTGGCACAGTGGAAGATACTGTTTGTTTAGAACTTTCACTATATGCATCATAATCAGAAAACGAATCATCTCCTGACTGGGAAACAGGGAGATGACTTAAAGGATTTTGAGGAAGATTTCTTTGACCGATTGTATCTCGGCTTCGGGAACGGGTATGTTGAAATACTCCTTCAGAAGATTCTTGAAGTAATTCCAAATACCGTTGGCTTGGCTTACGGAGTCTACCATGCTTAGAGCATCTTTTACCCCCAGTGTCTCGGGAAGTCATGTTAATAGAAGCATACAAAACTTCGTCTTCTTCTGACATAGGTTCAGATTTAACAAAAGTTAAACGATCGAAGACAGATCATTTTGTCGTTTGACAACAGCATTGGATGATGACTTTATGATTACAGTGATGATCAGATGGTTGAGATGGAGATATTGAGACATTATCCTGTTTTTGTCTTAGATGTTCTCGAAGATCTACAACAGGACGAGGAAAGTTCCGAGGGATCTGTTCTTTGATAACATTTGGAACGTGATTCCGATTCTTCAAATGTTTAGTCCCTTGAGTATACAGGAAAGTACTCACTTCATTGGCATAAGTGTCGGGATTTCTGACTTTGGAGATTTGTTTCTGATGATGTTTGACCTTCGGCATTGGCTGTTTGCGTTTTACCGAAGTGGGTCGATTAAGATAAGTTCTGAGGTCAGCAAATTCACCCCCAGGAGTTTCTGTTTGAGACACTAACAGTTTTTCCTGTCTGGAACGACAAATTTGGAGAGTCGGGAGGTCCTGGAATTCTGCTATCGGAGTAGGCAGAATACCTCTTTGATTAGTACAAGTACTCTTGTTATAAAGGAAAGAAGAATCCTTGTTTGCCAGAGTTCTTGAATTGATTGGAGCCGAGACACATTGAGATGGATCTTCTTCAGTAAAGATTGAAGAAGACTGAGAAAAGACCAAAGGGCCTTTTCCTTTGTTTTGAGATGAAGGGTTAGCTAAAGAGCGTTTCCCTCTGTTATCTTCCAAGTCATGAGACAAGGAAGTTTGAGAAAAGACCAATGGACCTTTTTCTTTGCTTTGAAGAGAAGGAAAAATAGTCAAAGGACTACCCTCAATGGATTGCGCATGAGCAATAGGGTGTTTGGGAAGAGGAGTAGAATCTCTTCTTTTATTGTGAGAAGAAGGAAATTTAGCCAAAAGGCTGTTTTTCTTGGATTGCGCAGACTTGGTTTGCGCATGGGTGGAAGGTGCACTAGTCATTTGTGCATTAGAAGCTTTGGTAAGAAGTGCATCAGGAGTTCTTGTCTTAGAGTGCTTGGGATGCACCTTAGTTACTGGAGTGCTATTTTGTGCAGGAAAAGCCACTGCCAATTGCGCCAGAGTCATAGGAGTCTTCTGTTTTGACAAGGCAGCATATGAAGTAGCCTGTGTAACAGTTGCAACAGATTGCGTAGCCTTGACTGCAACAGATTGTGCAGCAGTTGCTGAGACAGACTGTGCAACAGTTGGCACAGCAGTTTGTGCAGCAGTCTGACTAGCAGATTGTGCAACAGTTGGTACAGCATCCTTGGTGGCAAAAATGCCAGATTGTGCAGACTTGGAGACCCAAACTGAGTGTACTTTGCTCTTGGCAGAAGTGGCTACAGTATGGGGAGTGGTCTTGGAGTTGAGCATCGCCTCGTAGGCTGTCTGGTTGACCTTAACAACCAGCGTCTTCTGCGTCTTTCCGATAGACGCTACGTCACATTGAGTTGCTACTTTCTCGTCGGAGGAGAAAGTTTTCCCCAGCAGAGTCGCCATTTTGTTTGCAAAAACAAAAGTATAGAACTTTATTGATACAAACTGTAATAAAGATTACAAGAATTCTGGGAAAATTACAACTATAGGAATCCAATCTTGATGACGATTGCTTTATCCCTTGGACGATGTGAACTGTGAAGACGAAGCCTTTGAAGTTGAAAATAACTCTGGAAACTGAAGGCAAAAGCCTCTGAAGTTGAAGACAAAAGTCTCGGAAGAATGCAGCAGCACTTTGGCAAGAACTCCTGAACTCTCTGATTTCTGATCTCTGATCTTGATCCCCCTTGAAATGAAGACTTGAAACTCTATTTATAGAGTTCTAGAAATAACTAACTTTCAGTTATTTTGGGACTGCGCAGGATGATTTGCGCAGCATTGGTTTGCGCAGCTTTGATTTGCGCAGACAGTTACTGGATCGTGGGCCAACTATCATGGACACATGGCATCATTTGATTGAAATGCGCATGATCGTACATAAACAGTTGCCACGTAATGAGCAATCGATGGCATGAATGCCACGTGTAACTTATCAGTTATATTAATGGAGTGCGCAGAGTTGAATTGCGCATACATGGTTTGTGCAGACTCAAACTGCGCAGGATTGGTTTGCGCTGCCAGCTGTCAGCCGCCCTCGAGCACTGTGCGGCGCAGGAAACGAACAGACTCCTTGTTATCCGTGCTGTCAGTTGTCAGAAAAGATTTGATTTGATTTAGTAATGATGACTTCTGCCACGTCAGTCTGCGCAGTTGGAAGTGTGCGCAAAGCAGTATGCGCAATCGGATTGCTGCGCAATCTGTTGTCTGCGCAATTCATTCAAATGATGGGTTTCTTGATTTCTTGACTTTGTTGATTGATGCAACTTGATTTTTTAGGACCTACAACTGGTTTTACACCATTTTTACTGGTCTACGGATGTGAGGCTATTCTTCCACTGGAAATTCAGATTCCATCTCTTAGAATAGCCATTTCTAACGAGCTTACTACAGAGAATAATGATCGGTTAAGACTTCAGGAACTTGAAGGACTGGACGAAAAGCGTCTTCAAGTGCAACAACATATTGAGCTTTATCAAGCCCGCATATCTCGAACTTTCAATCGAAAAGTTAAAAAGAGGGTATTTAAAGTCGGTGAGCTAGTTCTAGCTATTCGAAGACCGATGGTGATGACACATAAGAGCAAAGGAAAATTCCAAGCAAAATGGGAGGGTCCCTATGTAGTCGAGTCGGTATTCTCCAATGGTGCCTATAGGTTGCCTAAACCTAATGGAGATTTGCTTATGATGCCGATCAATGGCAAATTCTTGAAGAAATATTATGTTTGAATTTCTTCTTTATTTCCCAGCTACCAATGTTTGGTTAAGCTGATCATTTATCTTCATAAAAGAAAATTTTGATTTTCTGTCTTACCAGCTGATAAAAAAAAGAGATTTATTATTTATCATGTTTTCATGACCTCTGAATAAATATTAAGTCTACTTCTTGTTCTATCTATCATGTCCTTTTGGCTTCTGAATAGATATTAATCTATTTTTCTTTGAGTTGTTATGATCTGTCATGTTCATATTACCTATGATAGTATCGTATACTCTAAACAGAAAACGAGATTCATTATCTATCATGTCCATATTACCTCTAGATAGATATAATTTATTGAGTTTAGAAGACTTATCATGTTCATATTACCTCTGATAAGTATTTTCTATCTCATACCTATTGTTTAATTACAAAATAAATGATAGGATCACAAAACAAATATTTTATTTATTTTTGTAAACATTACAGAATGAAAAGATAGAAGGTTACAAAAATTCTTTATTTTGCCTAAGGCGGAGCAGAGACATCTTCAAGAAGTTTTTGTAGCTCCGCTAGACGTTTTTCACGGGAGCTCAATACATTCTTAGTAGCTACGGAACGTCGAGCTTCAGGAGTACAGATGTAAGAAAGTCCAGCAAAAGTGACTATCATCTTGTCCTTGGCTTTGTCAAGGGTTTTGATGGTAGCCTCAGCTCCGAAGACTTGTTCCTCCAAAATTGAGCTTTGAGTTAGCTGCTGGTCCCGAACTGCGATCATCTGCTCCCTCTCCGCCTTTAAGCGAGCCAGCTCAGCCTCAACTTCGCGAATTCTATCATTCTGTTGATGAATTCTTATATTCGAAACTTCATAGGCCTCTCTCTGAATCTCCAGTTGAGGCTTCGCTTCAGTCAAAAAAGCCTTTTCTTTGGCTACCTTGATACTGTAATCATGGAGGGCTTCATTGAAAGTCATTTCCCGAGCGAGGTACTCAGCTGATAAAGCGTCATACTCCTCTTGGATGAGACTTTCAGTGGTTTTACTTGACATCTTTAAATATTCTTTGATCGGATGTTCAAGTCCCTCCACGACTTTCTCCAATGCCGCTGCTCTTGCTGCATCATTAAACATGGCGACGTTTCTGATAGTAAGAGCAATCGTCGCCTTCAGACTTTCATAACTGAGGCTCTTATTCAGGACCATTTTTATTAGAGCTGTCAGAGTCTTGTAAAAATTATCAGTATGAATCTCAACTAAGAGATTCATTTCTGCACTTGAGCTTGGCGTTGCGGCGATGTCTACCAGATCTCTTCTCTGAAGACTAGGGGCAGATGTGGTTGCCTTAGTAGTAGACTGAGATGAGGCCGTTGTTGTCGTTGCTACTATGGCCAACTGATCCCCAGGAGCTTCAAGGACAGTATCTTCAGCATTTGTTACTCCAGCCGGTTCTGGAGTCGAAACTACGTGAGTTTCGGTGGCCGTGATTGGTGCGGGTGGAATAGTAGTTATGGCAACTGGTTCTGGTTCGGGCATTGTCTCTTCAAGAAGTTTTTTTGAAGCAGTAGCAATAGCAGAGAATGCTATCACAACTTCTCCAGCATCAGTTGATGATTCGACTATGTCTTCATCACCTTCTTCGGCTGCTGGCTCTGCAGGATCTTCAAGTATCTCAGTTGTAGCGAGTCCTTCTACAACTGATTCTGCGTTGAAGTCTAACTCTTCCTCAGCAGCCACTTCATTATCTATAGTAGGTTTTACTGTAGTTTACTCTTTATCTCCGCCCTCAACATGAAGAGATGATTCTGGCTGAGCTTGCACCTCTGACTCTTGCTGTACCTCCATAGATTGAGGGTATTTTTCTTGAGCATCTTCTTCTAAAGAAGAAGACTCCTCTTTCTCAGATTCTGTATTTTCCTCATAAATGTCTTCTTGAGGAGGAGGAGGAGTCACAAGCTTTGATATGATGATAACACCTACAAAATTAAACAAAACAAGTTAATATACAAAAATCATCATTTTGTATGGATTTTATATAATTTATTTTTACCTGGAGTAGGTGTAGGACGTGCCAAGTACGCATCATAATCACCATCCCAATCATCATCATCAAAAGTAATAACTGGTTCATCCGATGGGATGGGCTCTCGGTCAACAGTATGTACTGGAGCAACATCTTCAACAACTTGTGCCTTTTGTGGCAAAGTCAAATGAAGTGCTGAGCTGAGACGTCCCGGAGATAGGACTGTCACCGCTTCCGTTGACTCTGCTGGTTGGGAGGCCGAGGACCCTTCTCCAGGATGAGCCGAAGAAGATGCAACATATTGCGGCTCCTCGACTGGAATATCAATTTCTGGGGTAGTGGCTCTTGATCTAGAAGGCCCTTTGGTGGTAACCTTCTTCTTCTTTTTCGAGGTCTTCTCTAGAAGAGTAGCAGCTGCACCTTGTTTCCATTTCTGGGTCTTGCCAATAATGATAGGTTCTGCAGCTTTTTCCTCTATTCCCATTAGGATTACTTCGAGATATGCATCTGGAACAGCAGCATCGTCAGGTTTGTCTGATTGCACCCTGACTGGCTCTTCAATATTCCCTTCCTTGGGCCATCTTAGACTACCTCTCAGGTTGTAGCCATGGGCGAAGGACCGGATAGAAGCGTAAAAGCGAGCATACATATGAAGTATACGTAGCTCGGTGGTGCTTGTAGCAGTCGATATTCGAAATTTGGCACCGGTACAGGCAGTGCTAAAATATCTCTAGCCCCTTGCACCATCAATCAGTTTCCCATAATGACGGAAACTGGTGGAAGGATTGCCAACATGAAGTTGGTCATGTCCAAACTGGCGAGAGAACCGGCTTGGTAGATATGGTTCAAACGCACAGCCGTCTTCATTTCTGTACATCAGATGGGATGGTCTGATGCACTGTAGCCATCTGAAAACTGGAGCTGACAATAAAGTTCTTCCTTCAACTTCATCTTCAAATTGAATGCCGAAGCAGTCAGCTGGAACTGGTGGCCGGGTACAGAAGAAGTTCCAACCATAAGAATAATTCAATACTGCTCTGGTATCTGCTACTATCGTGGCAGTCCATGTGGCTTTGCTGAACTTCTGGAGTAAGACTTCCGTATCATCTCCAGGGCCTGGTGGCAACAAATTGCAATTGTGATACAATAGTCAGCCCACTAAGTAAGTGTAGGGCATTTCTACCCGAGGGAATACATTCCGGTGAGGAGCATTGTTGATAAGTTCCTCACCAAAAGTCCTCAAACCTGCGTTGATGCGGCACACCATTGTCGATAACAGGTTGATTCGGGTTTTAAACACCAAACGTACCGCTGGCCATAGCACGTTTCGGTGGATTCTATCAACGGTACCGGTCCCCGGTACAACCCATCTCCTCAACCATAGAGAAAGAAAGCCTACCAGCAATGCTTTCTTGGAGATCTTCTGGCTGCCATATCTTAGGAAACTCAAAGCTTCGGTTCCTGCAGAGAACTCCCCAGTTTTGGTGGACAAATATTTATTCGGGAACTTGTAGCCAATCATCATATCCCGTACTTTATCAGCAGGGATTGTTGAACTAGTGTTGATGGATGGAGCTTTGTTCTCCTGAAATCTTTCTTTATCATCTTTGGATATCTTATCTTTGTGGTAAAAGAGATATGTTGTCCACTTGTTGATGTACGCCAAATAAGATCCACTCTCATGCATAGTAGTGCAAATCATGTAGTGGCACATCAACTCTTCATATACCTCAATCAGTTGAGGATTTTTCTCCCTTATCTCTGCTAGCTCCCTGTTAGAGGGAACATACTCTTCATATGGGGCTTCCCCCATTGGCAACTTGGAGATGAATTGCATCTTGTGGAGTGCGAGATCCATTTCACCTTTTGGGGTCGTAAAAGTTCCTGTGGAACTGATATATATCTCCATCAGAGCCATGAACAAATTATTGTTCGGTGGTATACCCTGACTGGTGGAGGCCACTGCTTCGTACAGGCCGATGTCTTTTAGCTCCGTCTGGAAGTTCCTCATAATCCAAACACTGATCTGAATCCAGTTCTGGTTAAATAGAGTTAGCCACCCTGGTAGCCTGGGGTTGGCCTGGGGATATAGTACTGCAGCCCTTATGAACTTATTAATGAATATTTGGGTCTGCACTGGCTGGATCAAAGTCGAATCTTCACTCGAAGTAAATCCTGACAGGAGACCGGTGAAGGGGACAACTCCACCACTGGGAGTGCTGGTATGGTAGCCTATGTCATTTGCTCTATCCCTCTTGAAGATGATCCTTCCTGGCCTACCATAACTGTTGGGAGTCAGGTTCCATAACATCTTTCGGGAATGGGTGGCATGGATAAATGCAGACAATGGATAATCTCTATCCATGTCAGGGAGGTACATTGCTCTTTCTCCAAACTTCAACACCCAAACCTCCTTCTTGGGGTGTGTTTGTGGTTTGAAGTCTATTCCATCCCCGAATAAGAAAGCTGGCTTTGCAAATTGTTGACCATCCAGCGACGTCAACACTTCTCCATTTATCATGGACAGCAACATTCTGTCCCCTTGAGCAGATATCAGTTGTGCTCTCTCCGCAGGATATTTTGGGTTCGACTGGGGAAACTACACGTAGGACAGGTTCTCCAAATAATTTGAGCCCACCATACCAGCTGATGAGCCAAATATTTCTGCAAGTGGGTGAATTTGTAAATCTACTGCCAAAAGAAAAAAAAAATCAAGTTAGTAAAAATCTAATTTGATAAAAAGACTCTGACTATGCAAACTTTATGCTTATTAAAAAGTTGATAAAAACTTTTATAAGTGTAAAAAGTTTTTTGTCTTTTTACTTATTAATTTTGCGCTAGCATGTGTTACCATGAACGTATTTTAAAATTTACGCTAGCACATGTTGATGTGAGCGTATTGTGAATTTTACGCTAGCATGTGTTGACATGAGCGTATTTTAATTTTTACGCTAGCACGTGTTGACGTGAGCGTATTTTAATTTTTACGCTGGCACATGTTGATGTGAGCGTATTATAAATTTTACACTGATATGTGTTGACGTGAGCGTATTCTAATTTTACGCTGGCACATGTTGATGTGAGCGTATTTTTAAATTTACGCTGGCACGTATAAACGTGGGCGTATGTTCTTAATTTTACGCTGACACGTATAACGTGGGCGTATTTAATTATCTCAGTTTCTAAGCTGACACGTATAACGTAGGCGTGAAGTAAAAAAATAGGATCTTCTTCCCCGATGAACTCGCGGCCGAAGTTCAGTGCTTTTACCCTTCATTGCCAAAGCCACGGCGGGGTTGCTCTGTTGAGGCGGCGTTGATGATGGGGAAGGGATTTTCGCACGGTCGACCGACGATGAATCGGCGACGGGCTTCTTGCCCTTGCTGTCGGCGACGGTCTTCTTGGGAGCCATCGGATCGAAGCAAAAGTATGAAAGAGGAAGAAGAGTAAAGAGAGATCGGGATTACGAAAGACAAGTAAAGTTTTTCCTCTATTCCAAGAGCTCTATTTATAGAGAAATTTTGAATCGGTTTGAATTCTCGAATTCTACGCTGACTGTTGGATATCCCGATTTTTATGCGGATGACCGTTGGATATCCCAAATTCTACGCTGACTGTTGAAATCCCAAATTTTATGCTTCTGTTCAAAGTATTTCAAATTTTGAAAATAATTTGAAAACTTTGAAGGGGGTCTTGTAGGAGCGTAAAAAGTGCTTAATGGACTAAGTCAAAGAAGTTGAGAACTTTACGCAATTCAAACTTAGTCAAACTCAGACTCTATGCAAGCTACTCTCTACGCAAGCTATACTTTACGCTGGAAGCTTTTACGCGAAAGTTATCCTCCACTTTAGGCTTGGACGACAGACTGTCAGGCCGCATTTAATTCGAGTGATTTGATCTGATAGCAGGATTTTCTGACAAGAACAGTGCACAGAAGCCGATATGATTTGATTTACACTAAGCCCAAAGCTTGTCGTTTAGTGTGCAGATGAGCTACTTTACGCTCAATAAAATGCTTCTTTTACGCACGATAGCTATTTTGAGCTTTTACGCTCAAGGCTATTGTGTGCGTAAAGTCTATTTGAGCTAATTTTACGCTCAAGGCTATTTTTAGCCACTTTACGCTGGAAGTTTATTTTGGGCTATTTTTATGCCCAGTCTGCTACTTTACGCCGGGAGTATGTTTTGGTCATTTTTACGCCCGAGCTTTCCTGACTACATGAGAACGTGGTTTGCTTACGTGGCTTTCATGCCACACTTATCGAAGAACGTGTATACGTGCTCTCCTCATTTTATTAAAGTAGTGGGACACATGTCACCATGCGTAGAGATCAAAACTCTACATGGGATACGTGTCAACGTGCGTAGAGGATGATTTACATCGTGGGTGACAGTTACTCGCATAGAGACCCGATTTTGTTGCTTTTTACGCACAAAGGGTCAAGTCTATAAATAGACTTATTTTAACACAGACAAAATCAAGAGATCAATAGAGACAGGAGAGGAGATTCTGAGAAAACACATACTTTCAGAGTGATATTCCCAGAAGCATTTCTTCTACTTTTTCTCAAGAACAGGGTGAAACAAAGCAAGAAAGCATTCGACTGTGCCATCAGTGCCGTTGCTCGATACCTTTCCGGTGACTTAGTTCTTCCGATTGTTCGTCTTCTTCAAGCAGTTTTCTTCATCATCATCATATGGTCCAAGGAACAAAGTGATCGCTCTCAGATCAGACTTCCATAGCAATACTTCCCAGAACAATTTGTACTTTGGTACTTTTTCTCGTTTTCTTTCAAAAGCTAATTTTTAGGCATTTTGTTAAGTAAAACAGTACCGCCGGGGTAAATTGAATACGGTGAACTGTTAGCCTCTATCATGATCTTTCGCATGATATCACCATTAGGTACACAAAGACGCCTTCCATGTTGAAGTACTGTACTATCCTTATGAATACATAACTCTGCTCTCCGTCCTACTACACACTCTGCCCTGAGCCGCTGAATCTTAGAATCTGTCGACCGTGCTATCTTGATTCTATCCACTATACTGGACTGAACTTGCATGCTGGCCATCAAGGCCACATTGGTAGGAAGAACTATTTCTATTCCCATATTCTGAAGATCTGCTAACAACTCAGGTTGTGCTGTTAGAAAGTAATCTCTTGCTCTTCTGCTCAACGCGTCTGCAACTACGTTGGCCTCCCCAGGATGATACTGCAGGTTGATGTCATAATCCACTAGTAACTCTAGCCATCTTCTCTGGCGCATATTGAGATCCTTTTGGGTAAACACATACTTAAGACTCTTGTGGTCGGTGAAAATCTCTACCCGATCTCCATACAAATAATGGCTCCACAACTTAAGTACGAAAACCACCACTGCTAACTTCAAGTCATGGGTTGGATAATTCCTCTCATGATCACGAAGCTGACGTGACGCATAAGCTACTACCTTATCATGATATATCAAGATGCATCCCAATCCTCTGCCGGAAGTGTCACAATAAACTAAAAATCCCTCCGTCCTATCTGGAAGCGTGAGAATGGGTGCCGTTATCAATCCTTGCTTCAACTTCTCAAATGAACTCTGACACTCTACTGTCCAAGCAAACTGCACATCCTTGCGGGTCAACTGCGTCAGGGGTGCTGAAATTTGAGTAAAGTCTGATATAAACTGCCAGTAATAGCCGACCAATCCTAGAAAACTTCGAACTTCTGTGACGGTACTGGGTACTGGCCATGTCTTTATAGCCACTATCTTCTGGGGGTCCACTTCCACTCCACCTCTGGTGATGATATGACCTAAGTACGAAATGCGATCAAGCCAAAATTTGTACTTTCTGAACTTTGTGTACAACTGATGCTCCTTGAGAATCTGAAGAACTACACGGAGATGCTGCTCATGCTTTGCCTCATTTTTGCTATAGACTAGGATGTCGTCTATAAACACTATCATGAACTGGTCCAAATAGGGCATGAAGATATGATTCATGAGGTCCATGAATACGGCTGGCGCATTGGTCGCTCCAAATGGCATAATAAGGAACTCCTAATGTCTATATCTTGATCTGAATGCTGTCTTCGGGATGTCTTACTCTCTAATTTTGATCTGATGGTACCCCGATCGTAAGTCAAATCTTCGAGAATACTACCGCCCCTCTGAGTTGATCAAATAAATCATCTATCCTTGGTAGAGGATATCTGTTTTTGATTGTTACAGAGTTTAAGGTACAATAATCAACACATAATCTTGACGTACCATCCTTCTTTTTCACAAGAAGCATCGGGGCTCCCCAAGGTGATCCACTAGCATAAATGAATCGCTTGGTTCTGAGTTCTTCAATTATCTTGTACAATCTCCAATTCTGAAGGTGCCATTCTGTAGACTCTCTTTGACACTGGTACCATCCCGGGAAGCAAATTAATGGTAAACTCTATCTCTCTCTCTAGCGGCATGCTTGGAAGTTCTTCGGGAAATACATCAGAAAACTCTTCTACTATACTGGTATACTGAACCGCTTCTGCTATGGCCATCCGCAATACTGGTGGAGAATGTTCTACTTTGCCCCTAGAAAATGAAAATTCTGCCTCATCGGGAATACCAAAAATAATTCTGCCAAGATGGCAGTCTATTCTTGCATATTGATCCTTCAACCAATTTATTTCTAGGACCACATCATAGTCGGCCATCGGAAATTCTATCAATCTAGCGGAGAACTCTCTATCGCTAACTACGATTCGACATGAGAAAAAGACTCTATCTACTCCCACAAGACCGTTACCAGTAAGTATATTGAGTCTTACTGATAATGACACGGGTTTCAGTCCTATCCGTATTGTGAATCGTGCAGACATAAATAAATGTGATGCACCCGAATCAAATAATACTGATGCTGGAAATGAGTTGACGAGAATGGTACCTGCCACCACCTCACCTGATGCCAATTCTTCTGCTACGGTCAGAGCCATCGCTTGACCTTGTCCTCTTGGTGCTGTTCCCCTTTGCTGGTAACCTCTCTGCCTGTTCTGAATCTGAACCTGGGCATACTGTTGAGCCTAAGACAGCAATGGCCTTGGAGGCTGGTACTGCTGCTATTGTAAATCGACTGCATCTTGCTTGATTCCTTCTATCATTATTCTTATCTCCTCTTCGTGCTTGCTAGAGGTTAGGAAGGTGAACCCTACTAGTTAGACGTGTTACTTTTGTCCCTAAAACACCATTAGTTTAATTTTTAAGTTGGGTAGAATGCCTTATGACCTAGCAATCCCTTTGTCCTTGTGACCTATATTAGCAAGTTTACTTAAATTTTAGAATTTAGAGGACCCTAACCCATCTAGCCAACCAAGGACTTAGACAAGAAGACTATATGACAACTGTATAGAGACCAACATAGGATACAACTTAGAGTCTTAAGGAGTTTGAACTAATTCTACTCTATTTCAATCTTAATCTCACGTGCCTATCTTTTTACTATATCGACTAATGATGCTAATGTAGCCTAGTTTTTGCAAGCTCAATTCTTTATCAAGCTTGTTCATGACATATGTTATTGGAGGCCTCCGCTAACGTATTGTCTACTCAGAACCGGTGCATGATGGTCTGATCAACCTAGTGCACTTTGGTTCACTTTTATCTATCGTTCTACGTGGATGGGGACATAGCTAAACTTGCCCTCTAGAGTACCATCCGTGATTGTCTTGGCAACTCCTTTTGAATTATTCGGTCGCCTTTGAACCACGTATTCGTATTCGATAACGCCTCCTTCGAACTCTATATTGCTTTCGCCTTCAACTATTTTAGAAGGACGAAGGCGTTATACTAGAACTTCCTATCGACTATGACCATTCTCACTCGATGTTGCTATATCTTCATCCTAAACTACTCGTCCTTTTCTCGGCTCTATCATGACCTTCTAATCACTTAAATTAGGAGTGAATCTAATCATTCTCCTAAGAACCAAATCTTAAAGGTCTTTAAGTTATTTCTCTTGATACCGTACTATTGCGTGTTATCTTGATTAAACTTTAACCCTAATCATTTTTCTTCTGACGTTAGTTAGCCATATCCATGATTTATGTCGTCATTATTTGAAATCGCGATTTTCTAATGCATGTTTGCATTGAACGTTGTTTCTTTGCCTCGTCCAGTGACTTGATCATATCCATTACCGATATACCCATGTGACCGTCTCACCCACCCCCTATTATTCTTAATTTCGATGACGAAATTCTTGTAAGTTGGGTAGGATGTAAACCCCCTAAAATTTCACTACATTTTTTTATATATTTGTTTTATGCGGATATTTATACGACAAGTGCGAGTACGTACATACGTGATATTTATTTATTTAGTTATTTTACATTAATAGTTTATTTTAGGTTTCATAAATATAGTAATTAGTTTTATTTTTGAAATACATAAATAATAAATAATTTGTATATAAATATTTTTTCGCAAAAATTTAGTCAAATGTTTTATTTTCATTACTATAAAAATGCTTTTTATTTATACAAGTATAGGTAATAATTTAAGAAATGA
Organism: Iris pallida; assembly: GCA_029216955.1. NCBI lineage: Eukaryota > Viridiplantae > Streptophyta > Magnoliopsida > Asparagales > Iridaceae > Iris > Iris pallida. The sequence continues at coordinate 11,559,963 of JANAVB010035018.1, read as the reverse complement.
TATTTTTCTCTTTTTATGTACTATACTGGAAAAATATGTTTTATGTAAAATATTAATTGCATGCGAGTACATGAAATTCAATTCATGTATATATTTTAAATTTTCAAAATTATTTTAGTAATTATTTTAATTTATTAAAAAGGTATTTCAAATAGTCAAATATTTATTATAATTTTTAAAATTAATTATTATTATTATTTTAATATTATTTATAAAAAATTATTTTGAATTTCTCTATTTCATTAAACTTATTATGGGTATTTAAATTTGAAATTTTCTTATTACTTTTAATATGCTTAATTTAAATATGGAAGTTATCAATATTAAATTTGGATTTGAATATATACAGATTTAATTCGAAATTGGATTGGATTTGGATTGAATCGGTTTTAAATTGATTAAAATTTAAAAGTGAGATATCAAAAAGGGGTTTGCAACTATCATAATCCTTATAAAAATAGTAGCTTCCACCTCCTATATAAGGAGAGGCTCATTATTCTCTGTTTCATTAATTTTCTCCACCTACAAATGTGTTTGTGCATCGTGTCCGTGCACATCAAGCCATATCCATTCACTTCTTCTATTTTTCATCCAAATTGATTAATATTCTCATTAAAGAAATTCTTTTTTTCCTTCCATCTATTTTCTCTTATCACAAATTCTTACTATCCTTTTAGCGATCAACCAAGTCCGTCTATCCTAGTAGTCCTTAAATTTCGAGTATAAAAATTTTCAAAGGTGGGTAGATTTGTAACTCATCTTCCCGAAATTATTATTTTTTAAATTATATCTATATATTTTAATTTCGTATTTAAAAGTAATTTTCGTAGAAATTTTGTAAAAGATATTTTGTGATTACTTTTGTTACCAAAAACTAGTTTTAAATTAATGGTTTGAAATAATGTTTCTAAAAAAATGTTCTCGAATTTTTTATTTGAAATATAAAATATGTTTTTATTATTTTTGGTCTTCTAAAAAATTTTAAAAAAAATTGAGCGATAAAAGGTTTTTTTGTCTATTTATTTTTAAATAAATATTTGGATTTATAAAAGTAAGTTTTATAATATTTGATGACATCGAGTATTATTTTGATATGTTAATCAGTTATTTGATTGTATTTGAATTTATTTAAATTATCTTGATGGTTATCAACTATACTTTAAATTATGTTGATAATTTAAATATTGTTTAAAATACTTACGATGACTAATTGGAGCATTACGATTTGTCTAATCTAGATTTAAAATATTATTTGATTAAATGATTTATTTATTATTTGATTTAAATTATTTTGATAAATATTAGATATTATTTTAAATTTATTATATTGAGTTTGATTTGGATTTGGATTCATATGATTTGAATTATTTGATAATATAGAATAATACTTAAAGTTATTATGGTGATCATTTAAAGGATTGCAATCAAATTGATTTGTTTTTAAATAATTTATTTGATTTAAATTTATGGGAAGATTTATCCATTAGAAATTCTTATCCTATTGGAATCATATATAGCATTAATTAGATCGTTTCTTAATTAAACCAATCATATTCCTATCCAAATTAGTTGGTAATCATAATCATCCTTATTGATTTAGTTCTAATCCTATCATAATTTGCTAATTGCTAGCCATTATATATATATATATCTATCGAATCTATGAATAAAATCATCTTACAAACCATCCTTGTCAAAATTTCTCTCTTTTTTCGTCATAACTAAGCCCAAAATTCGTCATAAATTCAGCCTCAATTTTTAAAGGTTGTAGCAACTTCGAATGACCATAACTCCCAACTCCGGACTCCGTTTGACCTCTAGTTTTTTTTGTTGGAATCGTATTGAGGTATATTTTCTGAATATAAATTTTATTTTCATAAATTCGGAACTTAATTTTCTGAAAAATTTGTGGAGTGTCAGTTGTCCGAAATCTGACACGTTTTAGTGTTTTTGAGATTCTGGGACAACCAGGAATCAGAATCACAAACCGTTTGAAGTTTCGGAATGCTGACAGAAAAATACACATCATATATTTTTCCCAAAATTTTTCCAGAATATTTTATTTTTGGTTTTTATTTTAGAAGTTTGTCACATCGTCTGAGTTCATCTTGTGTAGCCCTGTGACTATTTTGTACCCAACGGGATTGTCGGTTTCACCAGCAAGGACGTCAGGCAAGACACCTTGCCATTTGCTGTTTATTTATTTTAGCTCATATTTCATGCATTATTCATTATTTTCTTTATGCAAAATAAACTGTGATACATGGCATAACCTGTTAGAACATACTATTCATTTATATTTCCTGCTATGTATTATTTTTCTTACACATTAAACCTAGAATTAAAGGACCACCTTATGTGTTGCATTCATTGGCCTTGACACGTCGTACCACGAAGTTGTGTGTCGCATGTAGAACACGGACGTGCGTGATTGGCTGGCCACCAATACGTACAAGCCGTGCGATAAGAATAACCGCTAATCGAGGTTGCACGCTTAGTTTGACTTAGCGGTTATAGAGGTTTTCTGTTGTGGATACAACATAGTAGGCATTGGGCGGGGAGGACAATTCTTTAGCGTATGGGCTTCGATGTACTTTTCCTTTTGTAACCCGTGAGCTCCGCCGGAGACGCGGGACAGATTACCCATGATTACTGACGGCCACTGGCGTTCTGCGAAACGTTATGCTCTTACTGATTGGGCCTCTGGTGCCCCAAGGGGGGACTATGCTGATCCCATTTAGCCAGGGCCCATGCGTAAGAAGGATTATTCATAACTACATTTTACTTAGAATGGATTGGCACCTTTATCCGTTAGGTACGAGTACTTTTGGTTTGGGTACTTGTATCTGACCGTGGCTTGGAACAATAACTTATCGCGGATTAGTTCGTCACATCTTGTCCTTGTTTGGTTGTAGGTGCGACTTACTACTTCGATGAGAATGTATTGAACCTTGTTGGGGTCCGGATACCATATTGGATTCATAGCATGGAAAGATACATCACTGTGAATTAGTTTACCATCTCCTGTCCTTGTTTGGTTGGAGGGATGGTAAGCTAGTTCAATAGGTGTGTATTGGTGTAAGCCCCCTGAATTTTAGGGTTTATTTTAAATTTTCTGAATGAATTATTTTCGATAAATATTTTATTATTTAATTGTTTTTTATCATTAATGTACCTTTCCGTGACTTTGACTTCTGGAGCGTCAGGGATGCCAATCTCTGTAAACTCTCTTCACGAGTTTTGTAGTAGACCAGGTTATCTTCGTTTTGATATATCATGTCCCACTTAAACTCGTTCCCTTGTACTCTTTTTGCATCACGCAATTTCGGGTGAACTTTGACCAATTAATCATTGAATAATTATTCCCACTTTTATCTTTGATCATCGTTTGCACGTTACCGTGACTTTTAATTTAGGAGCACTAGACCAGTCGTTTTCTCAGAGCCAACTTCTCATAAATGATCTACCCGAGATGCTCTTCACCCATGACCTTCATGTCCCACCCAGACACTCCATTTTGTGCTTCATTTTCTTCGCATAATTTTTGGGTCAATTTAGGCCAATTAATTATCTACCGTAAAACCTGATTTATTTTTCAATTTAATTTTGGGACCCGACATCGATCCAACCTATCAACCCGAAGTATGGACGTGGCCCACATGAAGCCTACTACCCACATGACGCTTATGTCCCATTTATTTGAGTCCCCGCATGTTTCTTATTTACCCCTGATTATAAATACCCATTTTAATTTCATTATTTTACCCTGTCCGATTTTGACCCGACCCGGCTCGACCGAACCCAAACTCAAGCTCCATATTGTTCTCCCATGACTGCCCAAATACTCCATATAATTTTCCTATTTCTCCTATTTTAAAAATATCTCTCTATCTCTCTTTATATATATATATATATATACATATATATATATATATATATATATATATATATATATATATATATATATATATATATATATATATATATATATTATATAACTCTCTCTCTCTCCTATTATTCACACATACACCTCACCCCCTCCACCTCGCAGCAAGAGCACCCCTCCTCTAAACCGACATCTCTCTCTTTTTAAAAAAAAAAAATCTATTCTTACTCTCTCTCTTTCTATTAACCATACACACACACACAACACCACCACCACAGCCGACAGCCCCCTCCCCTCACTGCCGACCACCTTCTCCTTCTTCTCCTCCTCCTCCTCCATCCTTCATCACCATCCTCCACTCCACCATCATCATCATCAAGTCCATCATCACCATTACCATTTCACCACCACCTTCACCACTTCAACCACCACCATAGCTCTCACCATGCACCCCCACCACCACACGCCACCGGCGATCGTGCCCACGCTATTGGCCGCCACCACCGCTGTGGCCGGCCTCTGCCATCAGCGAGGCAGCACGCGTGCAGCCTAGGCGCGCAGCAGCAGCCGCAGGAGGAAGCAGTGCGCACGTGCGCGCGCGCGGGCCACCGTCGTGTGCCGCCACGCCGCCGTACGGCCGCCGTGGCCGGTCTCCCTAGGTGCGCGAACCTCCGGCGAGCCACCCCGTGGCCACCGCCCACTTTTCCGACGCGCCGAATAGGCTATCCGTGCGTTTTGAACGGAATTCCGTCGGCGCGCGCGAGTTTTGAACTCGGAAATGGCGCTCCATCGTAGCGACTTCGCACGCATTTTCTGGTCAATCCGATCGTTGGATCGACGAACTCCTTGCTCCGTCTCAATTTTGGTATATAGCACTTCACTCCCCTCAATTTTCGTCCGTTAATTTCGTCGTTTGATACCTCAAAACTGGCCACCAAGTTGACGTTTTAAATTAAACTGTTTTTGGACAGTTTCGTGGAGCCGACTTTGTCAGCTCGTAACTCTGTCGTTGCAGCTCCGGTTGGCGCGCTACTAGTTCCTGTGCGCAGCTGGTATAACCCTCTTCCTGTCTCCTTTAAGTTTCGTTTCATTATAAGCACGTTCGGTTGGTCGAATTCGACGCCAAAGTTGGCTGTCCGAATTCTTTAATTTGTACTTGTAAAATTCTATTTTTGAACCCGGGACTCCGGATTCAATTTCTGACACCACCAGTAGACTCGTGGCGTCATTCTGGCATGTTTTTATATAACGTTTTCTTAATTTGGAGAACGTGGGCCCTGGCACGCATTTCGGTGCAAAGCGGGTCCAACATTCCGAGTCAACGGGTCACTTTGAGATCGGCTCATCGGAATCCAATTCCGGATATACCGTTGAGTTCGTATCATCATTCTGGACTCGTTGACATATAATTTGCTGAGTTTTGAAGACATTTGCTCCGGTACGCATTTCGGTGCAAACCGGATTCCAAATGTCCGCGTCAACGTGTCATTTTATGATCGGGACATCGGAATCCTATTTCGGACATACCGTTGGGTTCGTATCGTCATTCTAGACTCGTTGACATATAATTTGCTAGGTTTTGTAGACTTCTATCCTGACACATTTTTCGATGTAAAGTGTGTCCAACGACGGACATCATTTTGACCCGAAATTACTATTTTGCCCCTGTGTCCAAATTGGACTTATGGGTAGGCTATCCTAGCTAATTTGACCGTTTTGGACACGATGGTGATATTTATTTTATCATCCGACAACATCTGTAGATTTTGCTTATGTATTATCCATAATTTATAATTAATTATTTTTCGAGAAATTATTACTTTCTGTTTTTGAATTTTTATATATATTTTAATTGCTGTAAAAATCTGGAAAGAATTGTACTTAAATACTATATTAATTTAGCTAATTTATTATAATTGTTCTAGTATTTAATATGTACTTTTAGTATTTTATAAAAATGGGAAAACAGAACTCATTTTTAGGATACATGTGTTTGCTGATTTTTAATAAATATTTATGAAGGTTTATAAATTCTAGAAAAATTAGTATAAATTTTTATAATTAACAAGTATTATTTTGGTACTTTATTTTATGTATATTTGACCTTTTTGTCTATCTCAAAAATTGTTGGAGCATAGTGTACAATTTGATTTATTTATTGAATAATTATGACTTTCAATATTTTGTGTTATTTTGAGTTATAGACATATTGGACCTCACCCCGCACTAGTGTAAAGACCCTAGAAAATTAGTTTGGATATAGTGTCACTCCATATTAGACTTTTATGCTAGGTCCCCACTTAGTTAGTGTCCAGTTAGGAGTCGTGTCTCACCACTAGTGTAATATTGAACATAGCTTAGAACTGAGTTTGTATATCATTATTGACAGGACACCATGCATCTATATCTTCGTACTAGTATTATTGCTTTGCTCGAGGCAAGTACATCTGCAAACTCATTTACTGTCTTTTAATGCTAGAACATGTATTAACCATGTTAAAATACTGATCCTTGAGATAGCAAGTTAAATCTTCACATGTTGCATTACTTTCAGTACCTACCATGCTTAGGACAGTTCTTATATCTTCACATGCTTCTTACTGGTTCTCAGCACATGTTTTCCTATACTTTATACTGCTCTGAGTATTCACATATTTTATACTGCTCCCAGCACCTGCCATGCTTATACTGCTCCCAGTATCTCTTACATGTTTTTACTGTTCTTGTATCTCTCACATGTTATAATATGGGTTATGGGAAAACTGACAGTTGAGTACGTGATCATGCCCCCTTTATAGTAGCGAGCGAGCTCGCATTTTATATGCATACCTTGCCGCAGGCCATTATCCCGCATTTCTGTACGGATGTACACCTATGCTTGTAGACTTGTACGTATGTACATTTTATTTACATATGCCCCTGCACATTGTACACCTATTGACCGATCACGTACCTGCTATAGTTTTAAACATTACATATACATCTGTCTATATGACATATGTGTCCTTGCCATGATAGACTATGAAATGCCATATTTCCTATGTTACTATGATACTGTGATCCCAATTGTACCATGAGGCCATGTTTCCAGTATTTTCTATTTTATAGACTTATCACACCATGTTTTTTGTTGTACATCTCTTTCATTATATATTCAGTACTTTAGTTGTAGAGGTTGTACTTGCTCCCGTCCTGACAGGATAACGTTGTAGGTATACTTTTCGAGAAGGAAATGCTATGTGATACATATTATGGTACTGATTTTGAGGAGCTAGCTTTAGCTCCAGAAGAGGCCCCAGCGGAGAACCTTGCTTAGATATTTTTTATGTGTTTTGAGACTTAGACTTTGTTTTGAACTTATATTTGATACTGGACTTTGTCTCCAGTTAGTTACTTGGAAGTGTATTATTAAGTCTGTGCTTATGTTACCTTCGCTTATAGATGTTGTGTTGTGATGAACCTTTAAATATGATTTTAGAACTGTTAGCAGCTTAGATCCTTTATTGTCTATTCTTAGAACAGCTTACTACGCTTTACCAAGCGTAGGCTGGACATGGCTCGGCCTGGCCCAATAATTTGGGTAACGGGTCGTGACATATTTTTAGTGGTGCCCCCATGCAGGTCTAGACTTAAGTTGTTTGGTTACACCAAGCATGCCTGCAATTAGGATCTAGGACAACTTGTTAACACTAGGGATAAACATTTAGAACACCTAGAGGATTTCTAGGATTGTAACATAGGAGAACTCTTCACAGCATAGGACCGTTAACTGTATTTAGTATCTTGTTTGAAATTCAGTGGGTTATAATTTTGACCAGGATAGTACCCTTGGGATGACCCTTGAGGATCTCACTCTAATCTTACCTAGAAATCTGTTTCCACTTATTTCCATTTGCTTTTCCTTAAATTCGTTGTTGAAATTAATTTCTGATTTTCGTTGTTGACTTTGATCTTGCATCGTGATAAATTTTGTGGATTGAATTGTTATATATCATGATAAGGTAAACGTCTGCTTTAGTTATGGAGTTTAGAATTTATCGCATCCATATTAGCTAGTATGACAAAAATATAGGGCATGATTTTGGGTATACTTATCTTATTTATGGAATTTAGATTTTTTCGCAGCCATACCGGTTGGCGTGGTAAGGATTCTAGATAACATAATTATAGGGTGTATACCTTAGTTATGACTCTATCGTTTATTGCATATAAGATTACTGGTGTGACAAAAATTCTGGCAACATGATTTCAGGAAGACGTGTATGGTTATCAGATCATATCTCAACTTGGTTCACTTTGTTATGACCGAATGAGCAAGAACAAATTCTTATCATCATTCTTTCCCGTCTTGATTAACTCTGTCCTATCTACACCTACAACTAGGATTACAGGTTCTCTAGGACTCTCCAATAGGATTGCTTTCGCGTTATCTTTTAGACATAATTATTTTTGTGTTCCATCTTTCCTATGAATTGACTAAACTCTTCTTCGTTAACTTCTTGGGTAATTCTTCTCGTTATGCATTGCGTTGTCTTTGTACCATTCTTGGAGATATTTCAATAAACTTTTCCGTCTTGCTTGACCTTTAACTTGTTTGGACACTGTTATGGATTGCTTGACCCAGTCTTAGGCCTTGTTACCTTCTATTTGATAGACGACCGAAATAGCCAAACCTTGTTAACTGATTTTGTAGTATAACTATAGATGTATTGTGTGTTTGTGATAAATACTTTTCCTATGGATTGGTTAGATTAAGCTTATAGGACAAGTATGGGTGACTGACTATAGTAGACTTAGAAACCATTAAGAACGATTGTATTGATAGTATAACTTGATAATAGGGTATCTAAGATAGAATAATGAGATATTATATTGTTGTGACTATGGATTGAGGATTAGAATATTTTGCTTAACAGTTTGAGGATTTAGCATTTGTAGAATTTTGGTTGGTTATCTATAGCTAATTACATATGATTAGGGGTAGATCGATATGTGGATTGATATAGAATAAGTTAGAATGAGATATGATATTGCGTACGAGATCGGGAAGATATCAGTTAAAAAGACAAGGAACGAGGCAAAGACATATGTACTTTGGTAATTAATAAATTAGGAGTTTTGAAATCGAGGATTTATATTCGGAGGACTTGTTGAGTAAAATGAAGAAGGTTCTACGCCAAGGATAGAAATTGAACGTATGATTTCAAGGAGAAGCTGTAGAAAAGGATTGACGACAAACGATGCTAAGGGCCTGTGGATTGATATAATAAGGATACTTAGGATGTAATAAGGAAATCAAGTATTTACAAATTGAGGTTGGAAATATGATTGATGATTAAGCATTTTAGGCTTATAAACATACCCAGAGAATGACCTATAGTTTAGGGTATACATAAAAGTTTCATGTTAGTATGGAAGATTTTAAAGGATGTATGACGTAGTTTATGATAGAAGAACTTTGTTGAACCTGAACCAAAAAGAATGTAAAGAGAAACAGAAGAGATGATTACAAGGGTAGCAGATTGAGTATCGTAGCCAGAGCAGCTACATGTTATAGTTTGACCTATTGGATAATTTTTAATTTCGAGTACGAAATTCTTATAAGGTGGGTAGGATGTAAGCCCCCTGAATTTCAGGATTTATTTTAAATTTTCTGAATGAATTATTTTCGATAAATATTTTATTATTTAATTGTTTTTTTTATCATTAATGTACCTTTCTGTGACTTTGACTTCTGGAGTGTCATGGATGCCAATCTCTGTAAACTCTCTTCACGAGTTTTGTAGTAGACCAGGTTATCTTCGTTTTGATATATCATGTCCCACTTAAACTCGTTCCCTTTGTGCTCTTTTTGCATCGCGCAACTTCGGGTCAACTTAGACCAATTAATTATTGAATAATTATTCCCACTTTTATCTTTGATCATCGTTTGCACGTTACCGTGACTTTTAATTTAGGAGCACCAGACCAGTCGATTTTTCAAAGCCAACTTCTCATAAATGATCTACTCGAGATGCTCTTCATCCATGACCTTCGTGTCCCACTCAGACACTCCATTTTGTGCTTCATTTTTTTCGCACAATTTTTGGGTCAATTTAGGCCGATTAATTATCTACCGTAAAACCTGATTTATTTTCCAATTTAATTTCGGGACCCGACATCGATCCAACCTATCAACCCGAAGAATGGACGTGGCCCACATGATGCCTACTACCCACATGATGCTTGTGTTCCATTTATTTGAGTCTCCGCATGTTACTTATTTACCCCTGATTATAAATACCCATTTTAATTTTATTATTTCACCCTTTCCGATTTTGACCCGACCCGGCTCGACCGAATCCAAACTCAAACTCCATATTGTTCTCCCATGACTGCCCAAATACCCCACATAATTTTTCTATTTCTCCTATTTTGAAAATATCTCTCTATCTCTCTTTATATATATATATATACCTACATATATATATATTATATATAACTATCTCTCTCTCTCCTATTATTCACACATACACCTCACCTCTTCCACCTTACAGCAAAGGCACCCCCCCTAAACTGACATCTCTCTCTCTCTCTCCCTTTTTTTAAATATCTATTCTCACTCTCTCTTTCTATTAACCACACACACACAACACCACCACCACAGCCGACAGCCCCATCCCCCTCACTGCCGACAACCTTCTCCTTCTCCTCCTCCTCCTCCATCCTTCATCACCATCCTCCACTCCACCATCATCATCATCAAGTCCACCATCACCATTACCATTTCACCACCACCTTCACCACTTCAACCACCACCTTAGCTCTCACCATGCACCCCCACCACCACACGCCACCGACGACCGTGCCCACGTCGTTGGCCGCCACCACTGCTATAGCCGGCCTCCGCTAGCAGCGAGGCAGCACGCGCGCAGCCTAGGCGCGCAGCAGCAGCCGCAGGAGGCAGCAGCGCACACGTGCGCGCGGGCGCGGGCCGCCGTCGTGCGCCGTCGTACCGCCGCACGACCGCCGTGGCCGGTCCCCCTAGGCGCGCGAACCTCCGACGAGCCACCCCGTGGCCACCGTCCACTTTCCCGACGCGCCGAATAGACTATTCGTGCGTTTTGAACGGAATCCCGTCGGCGCGTGCGAGTTTTGAACTCGAAAATGGCGCTCCATCGCAGCGACTTCGCACGCATTTTCTGGTCAATCCGACCGTTGGATCGGCGAACTCCTTGCTCCGTCTCAATCTCGGTATATAGCACTTCACTCCCCTCAATTTTCGTCCGTTAATTTCGTCGTTTGATACCTCAAAACTGGCCACCAAGTTGACGTTTTAAATTGAACTATTTTTGGACAGTTTCGTGGAGCCGACTTCGTCAGCTCATAACTCCGCCGTCGCAGCTCCGGTTGGTGCTCTACTAGTTCCTGTGCGTAGCTGGTATAACCCTCTTCCTGCCTCCTTTAAGTTTCGTTTCATTATAAGCACGTTCGGTTGGTCGAATTCGACGCCAAAGTTGGCCGTCCGAATTCTTTAATTTGCACTTGTAAAATTCTATTTTTGAACCCGGGACTCCGGATTCAATTTTTGACCCCACCAGTAGACTCGTGGCATCGTTCTGGCATATTTTCATATAAAGTTTGTTTGATTTGGAGAACGTGGGCCCTGGCACGTATTTCGGTACAAAGTGGGTCCCACATTCCGAGTCAACGGGTCACTTTGAGATCGACTCATCGGAATCCAATTTCGGATATACCATTGAGTTCGTATCGTCATTCTGGACTGGTTGACATATAATTTGCTGAGTTTTGAAGACATTTGCTCCGGCATGCATTTCGGTGCAAACCGGATTCCAAATGTTCGCGTCAACGTGTCATTTTGTGATCGGGACATCGGAATCCTATTTCGGACATACCGTTGGGTTCGTATTGTCATTCTGGACTCGTTGACATATAATTTTCTAGGTTTTGTAGACTTCTATCCTGACACATTTTTTGGTGCAAAGTGTGTCCAACGGTGAACATTATTTTGACCCAAAATTACTATTTTGCCCCTGTGTCCAAATTGGACTTATGGGTAGGCTATCCTAGCTAATTTGACCGTTCTGGACACGTTGGTGATATTTATTTTATCATCCGACAACATCTGTAGATTTTGCTTATGTATTATCCTTAATTTATAATTAATTATTTTTTCAGAAATTTTTACTTTCTGTTTTTGAATTTTTATATATATTTTAATTACTGTAAAAATCTGGAAAAAATTGTATTTAAATACTATGTTAATTTAGCTAATTTATTAAAAAAAATTCAGTATTTAATAAATACTTTTAGTATTTTATAAAAATGGGAAAACAGAGCTCATTTTTAGGATACATGTGTTTGCTGATTTTTAATAAATATTTATGAAGGTTTATAAATTCCAAAAAAATTAGTATAAATTTCTATAATTAACAAGGATTATTTTGGTACTTTGTTTTATGTATATTTAAGCTTTTTGTCTATCTCAAAAATTGTTGGAGCATAGTGTACAGTTTGATTTATTTATTGAATAATTACGACTTTTAATATTTTGTGTTGTTTTGAGTTATAGACATATTGGACCTCACCCCGCACTAGTGTAAAGACCCTAAAAAATTAGTTTGGATATAGTGTCACTCCATAATAGACTTTTATGCTTGGTCTCCACTTAGTTAGTGTCCAGTTAGGAGTCGTGTCTCACCACTAGTGTAATATTGAACATAGCTTAGAACTGAGTTTGTATATCATTATTGACAGGACACCAGACATCTATATCTTCGTACTAGTATTATTGCTTTTTTTGAGGCAAGTACATCTGTAAACTTATTTACTGTCTTTTAATGCTAGAACATGTATTAACCATGTTAAAATACTGATCCTTGAGATAGCAAGTTAAATCTTCACAAGTTGTATTACTTTTAGTACCTACCATGCTTAGGACAGTTCTTATATCTTCACATGCTTCTTACTGGTTTTTAGCATATGTTTCTCTATGCTTTATACTGCTCTGAGTATTCACATGTTTTATACTGCTCCCAGCGCCTGCCATGCTTATACTGCTCCCAGTATCTCTCACATGTTTTTACTGTTCTTGTATCTCTCACATGTTATAATATGGGTTATGGGGAAACTGACAGTTGAGTACGTGATCATGCCCCCTCTATAGTAGCGAGCGAGGTCGCATTTTATATGCATACCTTGCCGCAGGCCATTATCCCGCATTTCTGTACGGATGTACACCTATGCTTGTAGACTTGTACGTATGTACATTTTATTTATATGTGCCCCTGCACATTGTACACCTATTGACCGATTACGTACATGCTACAGTTTTAAACATTACATATACATCTGTCTATACGACATATGTGTCCTTGCCATGATAGACTATGAAATGCCATGTTTCCTATGTTACTATGATACTGTGATCCCAGTTGTACCATGAGGCCATGTTTCCAGTATTTTCTGTTTTATAGACTTATCACACCATGTTTCTTGTTGTACATCTCTTTCATTATATATTCAGTACTTTAGTTGTAGAGGTTGTACTTGCTCTCGTCCTGACAGGATAACGTTGTAGGTATACTTTTCGAGAAGAAAATGCTATGTGATACATATTATGGTACTGATTTTGAGGACCTGGCTTTAGCTCCAGAAGAGGCCCCAGCGGGGAACCTTGCTTAGATATTTTTCATGTGTTTTGAGACTTAGACTTTGTTTTGAACTTATATTTGATACTGGACTTTGTCTCCGGTTAGATACTTGGAAGTGTATTATTAAGTCTGTGCTTATGTTACCTTCACTTATAGATGCTGTGTTGTGATGAACCTTTAAATATAATTTTAGAACTGTTAGCAGCTTAGATCCTTTATTGTCTATTCTTAGAACAGCTTACTACGCTTTACCAAGCGTAGGCTGGACATGGCTCGGCCTGGCCCAACAATTTGGGTCTTCTAAAAATTGGTTTTAAAAAAAAATTGAGCGATAAAAGGTTTTTTTGTCTATTTATTTTTAAATAAAGATTTGGATTTATAAAAGTAAGTTTTATAATATTTGATGACATCGAGTATTATTTTGATATGTTAATCAGTTATTTGATTATATTTGAATTTATTTAAATTATCTTGATGGTTATCAACTATACTTTTAAATTATGTTGATAATTTAAATATTGTTTAAAATACTTACGATAACTAATTGGAGCATTACGGTTTGTCTAATCTAGATTTGAAATATTATTTGATTAAATGATTTATTTATTATTTGATTTAAATTATTTTGATAAATATTAGATACTATTTTAAATTTATTATGTCGAGTTTGATTTGGATTTGGATTCATATGATTTGAATTATTTGATAATATAGAATAATACTTGAAGTTATTATGGTGATCATTTAAAGGATTGCAATCAAATTGATTTGTTTTTAAATAATTTATTTGATTTAAATTTATGGGAAGATTTATCCATTAGAAATTCTTATCCTATTGGAATCATATCTAGCATTAATTAGATCGTTTCTTATTTAAACCAATCCTATTCCTATCCAAATTAGTTGGTAATCATAAACATCCTTATTGATTTAGTTCTAATCCTATCATAATTTGCTAATTGCTAGCCATTATATATATCTATCGAATCTATGAATAAAATTATCTTACAAACCATCCTTGTCAAAATTTCTCTCCTTTTTCGTCATAACTAAGCCCAAAATTTGTCATAAATTCAGCCTCAATTTTTAAAGGTTGTAGCACTTCGAATGACCATAACTCCCAACTCCGGACTCCGTTTGACCTCCAGTTTTTTTTGTTGGAATCGTATTGAGGTATATTTTCTAAATATAAATTTTATTTTCATAAATTCGGAACTTAATTTTCTAGAAAATTTGTGGAGTGTCAGTTGTCCGAAATCTGACACGTTTTAGTGTTTTTAAGATTATGGGAGAACCAGGAATCAGAATTATGAACCGTTTGAAATTTCGGAATGCTGACAGAAAAATACACATCATATATTTTTCCCAAATTTTTTCCAGAATATTTTATTTTTGGTTTTTATTTTAGAAGTTTGTCATATCGTCTGAGTTCATTTTGTGTAGCCCTGTGACTATTCTGTACCCAACGGGATTGTCGGTTTCACCAGCAAGGACCTCAGGCAAGACACCTTGCATTTGCTGTTTATTTATTTTAGCTCATATTTTATGCATTATTCATTATTTTCTTTATACAAAATAAACTTTGATACATGGCATAACCTGTTAGAACATACTATTCATTTATATTTCCTGCTATGTATTATTTTTCTTACACATTAAACCTAGAATTAAGGGACCACCTTTTTGTTGCATTCATTGGCCTTGACACGTTGTACCACGAAGTTGTGTGTCGCATGTAGAACACGGACGTGTGTGATTGGCTGGCCACCAATACGTACAAGCCGTGCGATAAGAATAACCGCTAATAGAGGTTGCATGCTTAGTTTGACTTAGTGGTGATAGAGGTTTTCTATTATGGATACAACATAGTAGGCATTGGACGAGGATGACAATTCCTTAGCGTATGGGCTTCGATGCACTTTCCCTTTTGTTACCCGTGAGCTCCGCCGGAGATGCGGGTCAGATTACCCATGATTACTGACGGCCATTGGCGTTCTGCGGAACGTTATGCTCTTACTGATTGGGCCTCTGGTGTCCCAAGGGGGGACTATGCCGATCCTATTTAGCCAGGGCCCATACGTAAGAAGGATTATTCTTAACTACATTTCATTTAGAATGGATAGGTACCTTTATCCGTTAGGTACGAGTACTTTTGGTTTAGGTACTTGTATCTGACCGTAGCTTGGAACAATAACTTATCGCGGATTAGTTCGTCACATCTTGTCCTGGTTTGGTTGTAGGTGTGACTTAATACTTCGATGAGAATGTATTGAACCTTGTTGGGGTCCGGATACCATATTGGATTCATAGCATGGAAAGATACATCATCGTGAATTAGTTTACCATCTTCTGTCCTTGTTTGGTTGGGGGGATGGTAAGCTAGTTCAATTGGTGTGTATTGGACCATGTTATAATTTAATTGACTTATTTATTTGAGCAATATTTATTCAGTTTATATGGCATGATATTATGTGTCTTGTTACGTCCCTCTGAGGACCTGGTTATCTCGTCCGGTGTGTGCTCTTGTCTTTCGCAGGTGCTCTAGCTCTAGCCGTGATCATCGCTATTTCTTCGAGGATGATTGCACTTGGATCGTCTTCGCTTCGCTCGCCAAAATCATTCTTTTGTGTATCTTGTATTTCTTTTCATAGTTGGTAGTGGATTTGTCTTCGCCCAACTACATGTACCAAAGATAATTCATTATCATTATATGATATCTTTTATTCATTTATTTGTGTGTATGAGATTAGTTATGGTTCTACTGCATTTTACAGCTTATGTATTCATACGAGGTTTCCATATATTGGAGTGTACTTCGTATTTATATAGATGGCATGTCTACGTTCCTAGTCCTACGTATTTTGGGACTGGGGCGTGACAGCTGTTGTACTGGTGCTGGTGCTCTAACTGATGGACTGGTTAGGTTCGATGACGATGAACTAGCTCTATTAGGACATGACCCTATCTTGTGGTCTGGTGCCCCACAGGCCAAGCACAATCCCTGTCCTCTATGACACTCTGAAACCACGTGTCCTGGCTTCCCACAATGAGTACAGTCCATTGCGGAAGACTGCTTCTGCTTCTGTTGCTGAGGGTACGTCGGTGTCGAGTGCTGAACCGACGAAACTGTGGTCGTCCTCCTGTGTGCTCCAATAGTCAAAGTCCTAGCTACCGAGGCTGGTGTTGATGACTGGGACCATTGTCCATGGGATGGACCTCTTTCGTCTTCCGGTTCGATTCAATATCCTCTGGGATGTATATTTGTGCCTCTTTGCTGCTCGCAAGATGGCATCAAACGTCCGGTGCTCAAACTGCTCCACAGCTAGAATAATCTCTAGGTGGAGTCCTTGCTGGAAATGTTGGGCTCGGTCTAATTCGTTCGCCACCAAGGTAGGAGCAAACCGACTAAGTCTAGAAAACTCGGCCGCATAACCGTCGACCATCTTTTCCATATGCTTAAGATTGGTGAATCTTGTCTGCAGATCATAGCTAGCTACTGCATCGAAATACTTCGTCTGGAACTTGTCGCTGAATACCGTCCATAAAACAGGCGTTTCTAATCCAACTACTAGCATCGTCCACCAGCTACGGGCTAAGTCCAATAACTGTAGGCGCACAACGACCACCTTCTCATCCTCTGGAATCCTAGCGGCCTCCAGAATGACCTCTATGTTCTGAAGCCAAGCATCGACAGCAATAGCATCTTTCTGCCATCAAAGAAGGGAGGGTTCAGACGCTTGAAGCTGTTGGCCACGTTGTTCCCTTGATAACCAACTCTGTCCATAGCATCTTGTACTGTCTGGTGCAGGGCATCACCCCGATGATCTTGTGACGCAAGCAATTCTCGGATGAGCACCACCAGGACTCCATTGTTAGGCTCTGCAGGCTGGACTGGCTGAAATGGGGCCAGAATACATGACTCGGGAAGCTGCTCCAGAGTGCTGGGCTTGGTCCCCAGGTTACTGTTGGTTCACTAGAGGTACTCCACCTTGCTGATCGGTATGACCATGAGCAATGCCACTGAAGAAATGACATGGGAAACAATAAGGAAGGACCAAGATAGATCGAGGATATAAGCATGTGAACAGGTCAAGATTTTAGAAGGATTAGAAGACACGAGTAGAGATCAAGGGCGAGTGCTGATTGAGACATCTATTCAGTGAAAACCTCACAACTTTTGATCTACAAGACCTTCATGGGCCACCACTTAAACCGTGTTATGTCCCAGAACCAGAATACTGGAGAGCAGGGGACAGACACAGCCAGCTACGTATATTGAAGTAAATCCCACCTCGTAATACGGTCACGACTGTCAAGATGCATGACGATTTAACTACAAGCCATTAGTCTCTTAAGGTCAAGAACAAGCCTAGTGTCTCAATCTCAAGCAAGCAAGTAAATGTAACAAGATGGTACATCATCATACATACAAAGTAAGGCATCCCATTCATTACATATTCAGATGATCATGAAGCTAGTCATATAAATGTGAAGACTAACAAGAGTTTAAGTCATACATGATCAACCCTAGGATTTGTCAATCATGTTACAGCCCTTCGACAGACAGGAATGTAAGCTTTCAACACGAGCTAACACTTGCTCGGCGGCTAAACGCCTCAAAAGAATAATTTACAATAGAGTGGAAGAGCAAAATAAAACCCACTCGTTGCCAAGGTTGTATCTAGTGTTCATCATCTGGCTGGAAGGCTGGAAGATCCTCGGGAGCTACTCCAAAATCTGGCCATACAAAACCCGCTGGGTCAGACCCCAAAAAGAGCAAGTGCCACAAGGGAGGCTTCACTTAAGAACTAAAACCAGCATGTTCGATCACAAGGCATAAAAATAACAAAAAAACTGGAGTTATGAGAGTAGGGTGATAAACGATGCGACAACTAAAGAACTATTTCGGTAACCAAGTTACAACCCTTAAACCAAACAATGACCGGGGTTCTAACCCTTCACCTGAACAGAACTTAGTTTCTGACCAATTATCCACAAGGTAAAGCATAAACAGTAACGTGATGAAGTAACCATGAGCTGGCCTTGTCTAGACAAGACTAGACTAGACTCCATTCATCAATCACGGCCAAGCAAAGAGTATGGTTTGATACTTTAACTAACTAGGGTTATCACAAACCTAATTACTACAAGATGCAATAAGATGTTCCAGCAGTCACAAACCTTGCAGACTTAATCCAGGTTATCCTTTCATGGGTTGAGAGAGTTGTATTAGGTGACTTGGGGGTACAACACATGACAGTGTACTGAAAATGTGCCCTACTCGTCGGCGGGCTACAAGTCCACTTGAAGCGCCTAGATAATGGGATTGCCTGTGGCTGGAAAATCTTACCATAAACTACTTGATCAATCTAGTTGTTAACCTAGTCAGATTCAGTACGAATCCCTGACCGTGGTAACCAGGAATCCATTTCCTAGACATGATGCAAGACGAGACATATAGCTTATACAAGCACAATCACCTACGGTGTCAAGACAAGAGTTACTTAACAAGTCAAGATAGTCGTCGCAACAGCATATCAAGATTATCATGTTAGGTTACTTATCAAGATTACTTGTCAAGAGTGCGCCTCGGCGGGCTACTATCAAGATTATTCATGTCTTGTTATATTACTTATCTTGTCAAGAGTGCGTCACGACGGACCACCATCAAGGATTATCATATCATGTTACTTGTCAAGAGTGCACCACGATAGGTTACTATTTATCATGTAAAGCCATGTTGTCATGTCGTGTTCACGTTAAGAGTACTTGTATACCAAAAATTCACTTGGTCAAGAGTGCGCCACATCGGGACACTGAAGGAGTAATCAGAGAGTGTACATGCCATGCTGAGATCGTGTTCAAGCTCAAAGCACGCACGTGACACAGATAATAACATTATACAATGCTATCAGGGGGACAAACATGGATAAGGTAACATAATTATCCTACCCAGAAAGGGGTCATGGGTAACATGCGCCCAAGGTTAACATGTATCAAGGAGAGTATGCATCAAGAGTGGTATGCACTGGGAGTGGCATGCGCCCAAGCAGTGGCATGCACCTAAGACTATGTGTCTAAGGCCATGCGCCCAAGGCTAGTCGTATCATGGAGAGTCAAGTGTTAGGGAAGGCATGCGCCTAGGGTCATGCGCCCACGACTATGCGCCTGAGGCTATTCGTGTCATGGAGAGCATGTACTAAGGAAGTCATACGTCCAGGGCTGTATGCACCCAAGCGTGCATGCGCCCACATGATGGGGACATGGTGTACTTGAAAAAAGGCCATGAGACTATCTTCCTAGGCAAGTAGGCACATAATCAGGGTTATGCGCCCAAGCGAAGGGGAAACAGGGTGTACTTGGGCGCATATAAAGGCTATAAGCCCAGGGCTATGTGCAAAGGGCCATGCGCCTATGTAAGGGAAGCTAGAGGCCTTGGGCACATAAAAATGGCTATGTGCCCAAAGGAAGACTATTGTGGGCGCATGTAAATGCTATGCGTCCAACACTGTTCTTCTTCCCCAATCCGAGAACATGTTTTCATGGAACCCATAAACTTTCCAAGTTCACAAATCACTCAAAACAAATCGAAATCTGGGTTTTCAAAGGTCTATTTTGAGTAAAATCAAATTCTCTACTACATGGAACGATCAAAACTTGAAAATAATAAAGTTTGATAGATCAAAACCCAAGAAAACCAAGATTTTAATAAACTTAGATCTATAAGATTTTATCCTCCAAAACCAAAAATGATAAGTACTAAAGAGTCTTAGAAGCTTGTAGGAAAGACAATAGAATAATTAAAATGGAGTTCCTCCATGAAGCAAGATGACACTTGCCTAAGGGTTTGGAAGATAATTAATGGAGAAGAGAAATAAATGAAAGAGTAATGAGGAGAGAGAGAGTGGAGTTGGGTTATAAAGGGGGGTTTATCATGATGAAACACTTGGCCCAAACCAAACCAAAATAAACCAAGCCGAGCTAAACCAAGACCAAACCAAGCCAAGCCATGCTAGACAAGTCAAGATACGGGACAAAAATTCTGTACACGTATACTGAAAAATACGTATAACAAAAAATAAGAGTGACATGTTTGTATACTCATGTTGCCTTCGTTATTCAACTTTTCTGCTTGGGTGTGCGACGACCCCGTCGCTTAGCTGTGATCGGCCGTTATAAAATTTGCCCTGCACGAGCGCAACCTCGGCTCGTGCGGCATCAAACTTTAGTGAGGATGATCGGTCCTACGGGACCGGAGCGTGACATAATGGTATCAGAGTACGGCTTTACGTCCTTAGACTTTTGTTGAATTCTTTAACTCTGATGTTCGCTTCGTGTAAATGTTATTTTTGTAATCAATATCGTTGGTGCTCTCTCTCTCAAATGTCCCACGAGTATCCATACAATAAGTCTATATATTTTAAAAAATCTCACAAAAGAAAGTTTGGTTGAACAAAGTAACTTCAAGTAAGCACGGTTGGCTAAGTCTGGCTGGGCATATACACCAAGAATTGCAGCATCCTTAGCAAAGGCGTGTGCGAGATTCAAATTATTTCGTATAAGAATAAGTTTGACACGATTGATAAAATATGGGATAACTATAGAGGTGCCATCGAACGACATTATCTTCGAAGCGATATAGGTAAATCGTGATTGGATTTTGAGGAATGGTTTGAATGAAGATTCGAAGGAATTGATTGTGATTCAAAATTTATTTCGAGGATTTATCAAATCACTTCATCCCTGAGTGGTGTATATGATAGCCTTGGAGATGTTGATTGATTGAGGATCGGAGTGCCAACGAATCTATTAGCAAGCACGGTGCTAAACGCAAAGCCTTAGAAAGAATGATTCAAAGTTAGTCATGTGACGCCCCGGAACCAGAATACTGGAGAGCGGGGGCGTATATAGCCAGCTACGTATATTGAAATGGAATCTACCTCGCTATACGGTCACGGCTGTCTAGATATATGAGGGTTTAACTACAAGCCAACAGTCTCCTATGGTCATGAACAAGCCTATTGTCTCAATCTCAAGCAAGCAATAATAGTTGCAAGATGTCAGAGCACCAAATATATAATAGCAAGGTGTCCCATACATTACATATTGGATGATCACGAAGCTAGTCGTACAAAATGTCAAGACTAGCAAGAGTTCAGTCATACATGATCAACCCTAGGATTTGTTAATCATGTTACAGCCCGTAGGCAGACGGTAAATAAATATGCATCGAGCTAACAGGTGTTCGTCGGCTAAACGCCTCAAAAGAATAATTTTATAATGTAGTGAGCGAATCAAAAAGGAAAACCCACTCGTAGCCCGGGTTCCGTCTAGTTGTCACCATTTGGCTGGAAGTTCGGAAGATGTTCGGGAGCTGCTCCGAAATCTGGCCACACAAAATCAGCTGGGTCAAACCCCAGAAAGAGCAAGTGCCACAAAGGAGGCCACGAAATAAGAACGAAAGCCAGCATATCAGATCATAAGGAAAAATAGAAGAAAAGTACCATTAATAAAGAGTACAACAGGATAATAAACGACTAGGGATGTGGAACCATTCCGGGAGCCAGGTTACAACCCTTAACCAAACAAGGACCGGGGTTGTACCCTTCGCCTGAATAGCACCTTGTCTCTACCCATTTATTGTTAAAGATAAGTAAAACAAATATGTTCAGGAGAAACCAGGTACTGGGACTAAACGAGACTTAGACAGGGCTGGACACCATCCATTAACAAGCGGCCAAGCAAATACTACGGCATACTACTTAACTAACTAGGGTTATCATATGCCTAATTACGAACAAGGTGCAAATGAGAAATTCCCAGTCCCAAGCCCTGCAGACTATCCAGTTATCCTTTCGCAGGTTGATAGTATAGTTGGGTACATCGCCTGGGAGACAATGTACCCTTAGGTGACTTAGAGGGTGTAACACATGACAGTGTGCTGGAAATGTGCCCTACTCGTCGGTGTTTGCAAAAACAAAAGTTGATCTTTATTTCAACAAACTTTGTGAAGAAGATTACAAGAATTCTGGGAAAGTACAACTATAGAAATCCGATCTGAATGACGATCGCTTTATCCCTTGGACGATGTGAACTTTGAAGACGGTAGCCTCTGAAGATTGCAGCAGCACTTTGGCAAGAACTCCTGATCTCTGGTGATGATCTCTGATCTCTGTGTGTGTGTATGATCCCCTCTAGGAAGGACTTGAAACTCTATTTATAGAGTTCTGGAAATAACTACTTTTTAGTTATTCTGGACTGCGCAAGATGGATTGCGCTGCATTGGACCGCACAGACATCAGACTGCACTGGCAGTTATTTGATCGTGGGCCAACTGTATTGGACACATGGCATTATTTGATTGAAATGTGCATGATCGTGTACAGACGGTTACCACGTAATGAGTCATTGATGGCATAAAGGCCACGTGTACTTTGTCAGTTGTATTGATGGAGTGCGCCACCTGAATTGTGCTGGCTTCGGATTACGCTGGGATAGACCGCACTGGGATGGATTGTGCTGCAGGCAGATTGTGCTATATGTACAGCTGTCCTCGAGCGCTGTGCTGTACGATAAACGAACAGTTTCCTCGTTCTCCGTGCTGTCAGTTGTCAGAAGATCTGATTCTCTGTCAGGTAATGATGACGAGGCCACGTCAGCTTGCGCACTTGGATGAGTGCGCAGTTCAGCCTGCGCAATCGAATTATTCTGCAATCTGTCTTCTACGCAGTTCACTTGAAGGATGTATAATTTGATTTTCATGACTTTATTGATGGATGCAACTTGCTTTTTAGGACCTACAAGACTCCCTTCAAAGTTTTTGAAGTTTAAATATAGTCAAAGCTTCGAAATACTTTGAATTTTGATTTTAAAATCAAGTTGCGCATATGATGACCTGTCTGCACAATCGGAGGAATTAGCCCCTGTTTATTCGGCACAATCTGAGAAGTTTGTTTATTTTGGAAAACTATAAATAGTTCTCAGTTCTCTCTCTACCATTCTTTACTTGCTTTCGAACTTTCAAAAAAGAAAACTTCCTGAGCTTTCCTGATTCTTCTTCTTCTTTCCGTCGATCTCCATGGCTCCAAAGTGCTCTGCCGCCGAGAAAGGCAAGGCCCCCGCCGAGTCCTCGACTCGTGCCGCACCGCGCCCTTCTCGTCATGAAGCTGCTCACCCAGCACTGCAAGGTAGTAAACCCGATCGAAAGACCCTTTTTAGGGTTCTTTAACACTGTTGATCCTTCGAACCTGTCTCTTTTTAGAGATTTGGTCATACTGTGCCGCCCTTTTTAGGGTTTCGGTTGCAAAAACCCAATAGTTTTTATTTTTACGAAGACTATTTTCTTGCGCAATCGGTTAGAACGTGCTGGCAAAAGTCAGCGCAGTCTGCTGATTTACGCAAGGCTGTCCAGCGCAAACTGATGCTTTGTACAAGTTATTCAGCGCAATCTGATGGCTTGTACAAGTGGATGAGTTGGCACCACTAGATAGTTTGTGCATAGAAGCTATTGTTGTGCAATCTGATGCTTGCGCAATCTGATGCTTGTGCAATTTACTGACAAAATCTTTGATTTTACTTGTACTGAATTCTGTTTTTTCTATTTTGATGCAGTTAACATCAGAGAGGATCCTGAGTATGAAATATTTGCAGGGTCCCTTGCTGAGCCGGAATTTAAAGAAGATTTATCCCATGTGCTCTTTCCACAATATGCTATGTCATCCTCCCGCCAAGCTATCTTGGTTGCTCAGGACAATGAGACTTTGTTAAGTCTGATAAATGGGCAGCCCCTGCAGTCTGCTGACGCTATTACCCACAAGAAACCCATGTTTTTATTTGGCGAAGCCATTGACAAGAGTTCTCAACCAAGACCCCGTGTTGAGCCGAGAACTTTCCAAAGGAAGAAGAAACTGATCCTGTTACCGGACATTGCTAGATGCCTCCCTCTAGCCCGATACGCTCATACAAGCCATCCCAGGAGGATGGACTGGGACATTACTCCCCTCCAGCAGGCACGGACAGGAAAGATTTGTGTCAAGAAAGGACCAAACAATAGAGACATGTTCTATAGCTCTTCTGAGCGACATAGCACTTTACTCAGAGGGTTAAAACCAGGCTGTATCCCTCCAGAGAACTCTTCTTTGCTGCTGCCGGTGAGGACACCAATCTTTGCTAATGAGTATGCAAAGGCTGAGGGCAGATACCCGGATCAGGATATCCGGCTGACCGGTCTGGTGAACCCGGACAACAAGAGGTGGAACTGCATAGCCAACTGGATATTGGCTCAGTTTGAAGACAAACTTAAAGAGATCGAGCTTTATCATACGGTATATGCTACCGTATATGGCTTCCACCCAAACCCTCATCTGTTTCTGGCCTTGGCAGAGAGGTATAATTATAGGACAGGGACATTCATGACGCCCTGCGGGGAGATTGGATTAGCCCTCCATGAGATGAAGTACATCTCGTCTCTACCAACGGGAGACTTCCCTTATGAGGAGTATGTTCCCACAAACGACGAGTTAGACAGACTACGTCGAGAAAATACAGAGATGGTGGCTGTCTTCGACGAACTATTGTGCCATTACAACATATGCTCCATGTACTATAAAAGCGGTTCTTCCGGCACATGTTATTCCTCAAAATGGTTACCTTATCTTTTTCTTAATCATATCATTGAGAAAAAGACTAAGGATCATGACACATGTAACCCGACTTTCTTCCAATCCCTCAGCTACAGTGAAGTAATAAAACTGATGGAAGAGAATAAGAAGATGGATATCAAAGTTAATGATGAATATCAATACCCTCCACTCAAGGCTGGAGATTTTGTCGAGAGTTTTATAAGAATAGGCTATAGGCCCATGTCAAGAGAATCCCAGCTGGCGGGATTCCTGAGATACTGGCTCCGTCGATTTGTTGTACCCGGAGCAAGCGCCGTGGACCGCTTCCACCGTGGCGTACTTTTTGCTGCTGTCCGATTAGTTTTTGGCTACCGGATGGATTTGCTTTCAGCGATGACCAGTAGAATAAATGCAGGTCTTCGTCTGTATGTTGACTCCATGATCAAATGGAAGGGTGAGAAGGGGAACTTCCCTCGACTGGAGTTGCCTTACACCTATCTATTCGGGTGGTTGCTTCTGCACCATCCGTCTTTGATGAACCCCGACATGGGAGCAGTCGGCGGTAGCTTTCTGCATAGATTCTCCAGGAGCAAGTGGGTATACGTGAGTCTGAAGGACTGCAGACGTGCCCTGAACCTTGGGATGGGATAGAATTTTTACTGCTTTGCCCCTCCAGCCGGTTATGAACACATGTCAGCAAATTTAGTCGACCTTGGAAGGCAGCCGTTAGGTCGAGCAGCTTTTGACGGGCTGAAGGCGATCAGGCCATCGCATTTGGTGTACAGATTTAAAGATGAGTGTTATTTGGAACCATATCTGCCAAGTCGCTTCGCTCGTCAATTTAGTTATGTCCAGTTCCATGTGGGCAACGCTATAACTTGCCTACAAGGAAAGGGGTATCTAATTGATGGTGCCAGAGCATTGGCCTACTACAACGCTCGAGACACAAGGACAGTGTTCTCGATGCCAACCAAGAATGATCATGGACCTAGAATGTTATACACATATTTACTGTTTTATACAGCTGCAAACACTTTCGCCGACAACTTTAATCTGGTAGATAGCTTCGCGACGGCGACGCGTCTGAAGAAAGGAGCAACTGCTATGCTAGCTCCAGGAAACGATGAACAACATGAACCAGTGGATGATCCCTTGGAAGCCTCAAGGGATCCTAACTTCCCTGAGGAGGTTAATGAACCACTGAAGATTTTTTTTGAAAGTTGTTAAGTCTCCGGCCAGAGAAAGGAAGAGAAGGATTAATGAGCCTTCCTCTCCGGTTGCCAAGAAGAAACTCCTCTTAGACCCAACAGAGAAAGTCACTACCAGGTCGCAGTCTCGGCAACTGGCCGAGTCGACCCAAGAAGAGGCGACCACACCGACTTCTCTTCCACAGCGGGTTGATGTGGTAGATGTGGAGAGTCCCGAAAGACCTTTTCATCGAAAGAAACTGGCTTTTAGGAAAAGAAAGAAGGTGATCATGTCCTCGGTGGTGGCCAGTACTGCTGCTGGAATTACTATGTCATCTCCAACTCCTGTTTCTGAATATAGGTATGAGACTCCTAGTTCAGAACGGAGGGACGAGACTGATCAGAGAGAGGAGGCTGCAGAGCCTAGGGAGGATATTGTAGAGGAGGAGCAGGAAGGTCTGCGATCTCCTTCACCAACGGTAGAAACTACTCAACTTCCTGTTACACCAGGAACAATCCGCGAAGAGAAGGATCGTTTAATGATTAAAGCATTAAATAATTGCGACTTCGGTCTACAAGAAGATGCTGATCATACCGCTGCTACTGCCAGCGAAGAAGTACCTGAGGATAGCGTGAGCACTGAAGATACATCAATAGAGGCTATTGATGATACTTTAAATCAAGAAGAGAACATGGATGTCCATAAATCTCCTAAAGTTGTTGAAGACACACTAGCTCCTGAAAAGGATGTTGAGGTGGATGTGTCTCCTGAAAAGAATGTGGGTGGGAAAATAACGCCAGAGGAAGCTACTACCACTGATCCCAAAGGTATTAAATGAAATTATTAATCTTCTTTTCATAGACTAACAACCGACATCTCTATTTTTGATCCATGTAGAAATCGAATCATCTCTGGTTCCTCCTTGTACTGATATAGTACCGATAACAGTGATAGCCAGTGGCAGCCAACATTTGTCGGGCGGTTCTGAGGCCAGAAGTAGCCAGGCAGTAATGTCTGAGGCTACTTCTGCTAGACTGGAATCTGTACCAACAGACGAGAGGCTTATTGTTGGGACAAGTCATGGTAAGATTGCCTTTGATCTTTTGATCATTTTCTATTAATTGTCAATAACAACAACAATCAATGATAGGTTCATTTGTCCTTGCAGAAGAACAACCGGGAGGAGCAACCAGTTCTACTTTAGCTCCCTTGTTTAAAGAACCCTCTGTTCAAGTGCAAGAACGTCCATTGGCGCAGGCACATGCTGCTTCATCATCAACGGGAGTAGCTGCTACCCCTGGCGCTTTGGCAACTAACCAATTTATCATTAGTTCTTTCAGCAACTTGTTCTTTAATACATTGGGACCCCTAGTAGATAGGGTACTAGAGAAAAAAGTTGTTGATTTTACTACTGTTAGAAGCCCAACCTCTCATTTGATAAATGCCATCCGAGGTCAAGGAGATGAAGCTCAAGCTATTTTTCTTGAGCACATATTGGATGAGCTAGAAGCATCGGTTAAGATCTACAAGGATCTTAATCGAAGGAAAGTGGACTCCTTAGTACAAGCTGAATTTGAAAGGATGTCTCAAGAAGTTGCCATTGAGAATGCTAATTTCCAGGCTTTCATAGACACTTATACTGCCAAGGCTTCAGAATATGATTCTCAAATGGAGATAGCCACCTCTGCTGCTGGAGAGAAGGAGGAGAAAATTACTGAGTTGAAAGCGAAATCTGTTCGTCTTCAAGAGGAGATTGCCCGTCTCCAGGAAGAGTTGAAACTGGTTCATCATACTCTAGAAGATGAAGTCACACAGCATCAAGCTGCCACTCAACAATTGGCCATTCTGACTCAAGAACGAAATGAATATGTCACGACTCATCAGGGTGAAATCTCCCGCCGCTTAGTGACCTTACCGACTTTTAATGAAAAGTCTGGAATGGAGGAAGCTAGGAGACGGGTGATAGAATCCCGTGAGGAGCGACTAAAATCTTTAAAGCAGCAGATGGTTAACTTGATGGCACCACCGACTGAATAGAAAGATTTTCTGTATCTTCTTGTTTTGTAATATGTATCTTTGTAATATCTTTCATCTTTGATCAATAAAAAGACATTTTTTTTGTGGCTCTATTATTTGTTGCATATCTTGTTCAGATATAAATAATAGCGATAGAAAATATATTCAGAGGTACAAGACATGATATATTTCTTGATTCTGGAAAATAATCATATTCAATTATATCTGCTCAGAGATAATATAGATGTGGCAAATATAATTTATTGAATATCATTATTTAAATAGACAACTTAATCAAAGATGACAAGTTGCTGCTATAAGCAAAATAGATGATTCGTCAAAATAAATGAACGAAATGAATCGTCGAGATGAACGGATGGACCAGAAAATGAATTAAATGAACGGATGAACCGTCGGATGAATGATTATGGTGAACGGGCGAACCGTCGGATGATGAACGGGTAAACCGTCGAATGAATGATTATGATGAACGGGCGAACCGTCGGATGATGAACGGGTAAACCGTCAGATGAATGTAATAAACGGGCGAGCCGTCAGATGAATGTAATGAACGGACGAGCCGTCAGATGAATGGAATGAACGGGTGAACCATCGGATGAATGTGTCGCTTTGTTGTCTTACGACTCTCTGTCTATAAATAAAATAGAAAATCAGATGGGATGGTCACTTCCACTTTTCAACATAAAGATGTCGTCTGGAGATGCATCCAAGAAGGCTGAGATTGCCTCGAAGGTGGAAACGGGTACCGAGGAACATCCAGTCGAACCGGCTCAACCAAAGCAGATAGCAACGGGAGAAGGTTCATCTGCCCCTAAACCGCCAAAGGACATCTTGGACTTCCTTCTTGAACCAGGGAGGACTGAAGAAGAAGAAGCCATGAGGATAGCTGCTTGCAAGTTCCTGGTGGGTTCCAGCAAGAATGTTCTCGACTCTTTTGCTGATCATATTTTTAATAAGGACGGTAGTGGTCCTCGTCCCAATTTTGAGAATGATGATAGTGACCTTCCTTGATATTATGTACTATCATTCAAGATGAAATAAAACTGAATTTTATTTATGAACTTGTCTGATGATTACAAGCAATGTCTGTTACATTTATACATAATACTTTTTGAGGAATTTGTCATTGATAGGCATCATAGCAACTCGACCGTCTAGTTCTGTGAGTTGATAGGCTCCATTTGAGAAGACTTTGCTTACGATGTATGGTCCTTCCCACTTTACATCAAACTTGCCCTTGCTCGAGTGAGTCATAGTCATAGGACGTCTGACAGTTAGAACGAGCTCTCCTTTCTGAAAGGCTCTGACCTTAACTTTACGATTAAAAGTCTTTGAGATGCGGGCTTGGTATAACTCAATATGCTGTTGAGCCAAAAGCCGCTTCTCATCGAGCGCCTCCAATTCTTGAAGTCGGAGAAGATCATTGTTCTCTGTCGTGAGTTCGTTGATGATAGCCATCCTCAAAGACAGAATTTGAAGTTCCAGGGGTAGAACTGCTTCACAGCCGTACACCAAAGAGAAGGGTGTACAGCCTGTAGGGTTGCGGACCGTAGTACGATAAGCCCAAAGACATTCTCCAAGCTTTTCACTCCAGTTCTGTTTGTTAGTAGATACAAACTTCTTGAGGATCTTGATGATAGTCTTGTTGAAAGCTTCAGCTAAGCCATTAGCAGCAGGATTGTAGGCTATCGAAGCGACATTGTCAATCCGGTGATCGTCACAGAATCTTGTGAACTTTTGGCTGATGAATTGAGGTCCATTGTCATGGATGATTCTTCGAGATACACCAAATCTATAGATGACATGGTGTTTGACAAAGTTGATGACGCTGCTGGTCTTGACTTCAGCCAATGGTATAGCTTCGGCCCATTTGGAGAAGTAGTCGATTATTGCTAATATAAACCGATATCCTCTAGAAGAAGGAGGATTGATGGGACCTATGATGTCCATGTCCCAGGCTTCAAAAGGCCAGAAATCAGCAGTCGGATGAAGGAATTCCGACGGTTGATGAATGAAGTCTGTGTGGATTTGACAAGCTCGACATTTCCTTACGTAATCGATGGCGTCAGATACCATAGAGGGCCAGTAGTAACCCATGCGTCGGATGCAATCCTGTAGTTTAGGACCGGGTTGATGTGCTCCGTAGACACCGTCGTGAGCTTCACGCAATACTTGCTTCGCTTCATCACCAGCAAGACAACGCAAGAGTAAACCGTCATAAGTTCGTCGATAGAGAGTTTTGGTGGTCTGATTGTAATAGAATCGGAGAGACCGTCGACTAATACTCGTAGCCTCCTTAGGATCTTCAGGGAGTATGTCATGGACCACGAAGTCGATGAAAGGAGTTCTTCAATCTTCACTGATGACATTGACTTCAGTAAGATTACTGAACTCAATATTACGATTATTTTCGACGCAAAACAATTCCCGATTAGAGATAACCACCACCTGCTGTCTTTTGATAGGGATGGCTAAGACTGCCGCAAGATTAGCCAAAGCATCTGCCTCAGTATTGCAAGCTCGTCGTACATATTTAATGAAGAAGGCTTTGAATGATGTAGCCATGTTGATTGCTGCTTCATAGTAAGGCACTAGATCTTGTTGGCGAACTTCATAAGTCCCTCTAACCTGGTTAACAACTAGCTTAGAGTCACCGTAGACTTCAAGATACTCGACGTCAAGTTGTTTGGCTAGCTGAAGGCCAATGAGTAGAGCATTGTACTCTGCCACGTTGTTGGAGCAAGGCTCATCTAAGGAGTAGGCTCTTTGAATAGCTGATCCGTCTGGAGAAACAAGGACAACTCCAACTCCTGCGACAATGGCACCGTTGGGTCCAATCCTAGATGCACCATCAAAGAATAGACGCCAAGTAGGAAATTCTTCGGATATTGTATTAGATTCAAATGTCTTATCTGGAATTTCATCATAGAGTTTGGATGTCTCTGGAACAGGATGAGCTGCCAAGAAATCCGCCAGTGCTTGACCTTTGACAGAATTTTGAGGGACATATACCATGTCATATTGAGCTAGCAGAATGGCCCATGTAGCCAGCCGAGAATTGAGTGTGCTGGGTTTCTTCATCAGTACCCGAAGAGGATTAACTCGGGATATGACATGAATAGTTTGGCCAATGATGTAATGTCGAGTCTTCTGAACAGCGAACATAAGAGCTAGGCATTCCTTTTCGACCGGACTATAACGATGTTCAGCACCAATCATAGTACGACTGAGATAATAGATGGCTTGTTCATGGCCTTCTTTGTTCTTTTGGGCAAGTAAAGCACCCAATGAATGGTCCATAGCACGGACATACATTAAGAATGGTATGCCAGAGATTGGTGGCACCAAAACTGGTGGATTCATGAGATACCGCTTTATGTCGTCAAATGCTCGTTGACATTCTTCGGTCCAAACGAAAGATACACCCTTTTTCATTAGTTGAGTGAATGGTCTGCAGCGTCCAGACAGATTCGAAATGAATCTCCTGATGTACGCAAGTCGACCTTGGAATCCTCGTAGCTCTTTTAGGTTGCGTGGATGACGCATCTCTTGAATGGCTTTGATCTTCTCGGGATCCACGTGTATACCCTTAGAGGTAATGACAAAGCCGAGAAATTTGTCACTAGAGACACCCAAGAATGACTTGGTGGGATTCATTTTGAGTTGATGTTGGCGCATGAGATTGAAGATACTTCTCAAGTCTTGGATGTGATCTTCCTTTAAACGACTTTTAACAGCAATATCGTCGACGTAGCATTCGACAGTCTTGTGAAGGTAATCTCGAAAGATGGTACTCATGGCTCGTTGATATGTTACACCAGCGTTCTTGAGACCAAATGGCATGACAGTATAGCAGTAGACTCCGCGAGGAGTACGAAAAGAAGTATGTTTTTCATCTTCAGGATTCATCCGAATCTGATTGTATCCAGAGAATCCGTCCATAAAAGATATTCTTTCGAACCCACAGGTGTTGTCGATCATAACATCCGTGATAGGGAGAGAAAATTTATCTTTTGGACATACTTCATTAAGATCCCGAAAGTCGATGCAGACTCGAACTTTGCCGGTTTTCTTTAGAACTGGGACGACATTAGCTACCCAATCAGGATGTTGCTCTTCCCGAATAAAGCCACAAGCGATGAGCTTCTTGACTTCATCGTCAATTGCGTCCATCATTTCTGGCTTGAAATGCCGTTGTTGTTGTTTGACCGATTTTGCATTCGGCAAGATGTTCAATTTGTGAGTAGCAACTTTGGGATCTAGACCTGGCATGTATTCATAGCTCCAGGTAAAGACATCAATATATTCCTGAATAAGAAGAATTAATTCTTGCTTATCTGCCTCCGTGAGATTCTTGCTGATGAATATTGGACGAGGTGACCCACTCTCTCCCACATCAATTTGAACTAATTGATCTTCAGTAGGAGGTTCCCTTTGTTCGAATCGGAGTTCCCATTAGGTATCCATTCGTTGAGCCCAAGGATCTGTTTCAGGACCTTCTTCAATATCCTCGTCATAGCCTTCTGGAAGTTCGACGGAGACCATATTAGAAGATACAATCAATCGATGAATTTGACCGATGCTGGTGTCAGAATCCTATGATCTGGAATCAGAAGAGTTAGAGCGTTCTTCGCTATCGGATTCAGAGCCTGCTGGGGATAATACCGGAGGAGAAGAATATCCGAGACCTCTCTTGGTCCTACTGTAATACATTTCTGACTTCCCTTTCGGAACAGCCGTACGGATAGGGGTTCTTCTACCCTTACCGTAATTGAGGCCACTCTTGAAGTCATAACCCATCTTTTGGATGATGTCTTTTGATTGTTGACTGTAACGACGGAATTGAAGATATCCCATATCATTACTTTTGCTATCATCCGTATAGCTGAATTGTTGTTCCGGTCCTTTACTAAAAAGTATTGGACTCTCGCCTTTCTTTCGAGCGGGAACAATACGATATGAATCCTTTAGGTGTTCAAATGAGACTTCTGTTTGAAGAGATTGTACAACTCCCATCGTAACTGATTGAAAGCTATCTAACATATCCAAATAGCACTTAGCATGATAAATGACATCAGTATACTGGAAAGTAGATACTTTTTCATTGATTTGTACATTTGTATTTACAGCAGGACCTTTAGCCTTAGCAGGCTTGGTCAGATTGATTACAAGAGGGGGAGAAGAAGAACGTGGAGGAAGATTGGCTTTGTTACGACGGAGGTCGATAACAAGCGGTTCAGAGGAGGTGAGCTCCCTTTTTTCCTTGTTATGAGATAAATCAATAACAAGTGGCTCAGAAGAGGTGAGCTGTCTTTTTTCCTTGTTACGACGTAAGTCTATAACAAGTGGCTCAGAAGAGATGAGCTCCCTTTGATCCTGATCATTATCAGTTGGTTGCTTCTGAACTGGCAAGTGAATAGCCAGTGGCTTGGAAGACTGTGGACGAGAAATACGCCCTTTGACAGGTATGATAAGGGTATCATTAGGCACTGCTTCTTGCTCTTCTTCAGTGTCCAGAGACAGGACAACCTTCATGAATTCATCCTTGTACATACGGGCATCGTTGCAATATGCTTCGACGCCTTTGAAAGGATAGAGATCAGCAACCTCTTTTTGCACCTCTCTATTGTCATCAACATATTTGAAATATTGATGGAGAGTCGAAGGGACAATGTTATGTTCGTGCAGAAATGGTCTTCCCAACAAGGTATTATAAGAACAACCATGATTGTCAATGATGTAGAAGGTCACCTTTGTGCGAAGATTGCCTATTTGGAGTTTTAGGCGAATCTTGCCCAGAGGCTCACTCCTTCCCTGATTGAACCCAAGGATAGTGGTGATTGTACTGGAAAGACTATGTACTGGGATCTTCAATGCATCCAACATTGTCTTCATGCTGAGAGCAGACCCTGGATATATCAGAATACGATCAACTTTCATCGAGTCGACATATCCTGTATAGTAGAGAGGACGGTCGTGCCTGTTGTCTTCCATCATCATGTCATCCTGTGTGAAAGTTATGTTTGGAATTAACTCCAACACACTATGACAATGGAGGCAAGAAACTGGTTCTGCTTTCGGCTTTTTCAGAAGGGCTAGACAGGTTTCAGCTTGCATGAGAGCCTCACTCAGAGTTTCCCGAGTCTCTTTAGAGAGGCGCAAGAGCTCGAAGATAGACAGCCGGGCCGGTGTATTGGCCAACTGAGCCAAGATATCAAAGTTGTAAGGCTTCTCAAGTCCAGAAGGAGATGACTTCTTCAAAGGTTTGTCGAAGCGGACTTGTTGTTTGCCTTTGTCAGCGACCGTCGGCTTGGGAGGAGTAGACTCTACAACTGGTGAAGATGCAGTAGGAATATCCTCAGTAGAAGCAGGCTGCTCTGGAGCAAGCTCAGAAGAAGAAGCAGGATTCTCTTGAGCTTCGGGGTAATCCTTTAGATATGCTTTCCTTGATCTGGTGCCCAACAAAATTTCCTCGTCAACTATGGGATCAAAAGACACCATATTGCAAGTCTTTGTCTTGCCCTTGGAGCGGTCTTTCTTTTTTGAGAAAGAGGGAAGTTCAAACTCCGAGACCAAATCTGGATGAATCCACATAATCTCGCCATTGTCAAGAGACAAGGGGACGAGACCTTCACTTCGTGGAGGAGGAAGATTCTCGATCTCAAGAGTAGCTTTGGAGATAGGAATGACACCATGTTGTACCATCTGGGGTGGAAAGTCACCGAATTGAACTGAGACCATGTTTGCAGTAACAGTCTTCTCGTCTTGCTGTAGAGTGACAACACCAGCGTTGACCAGCTCCTGAATTTTTCCTTTGAGCACATAACATGCTCGAGTAGGATGCCCAATGAACCTGTGATAAATATAGTACTTAGGATGATCAGTTTTACCGACTTCATCGGGCTTCTTCGGGTCTGGGAGCTGGAGCTTATTGCTTTTGATCAAGCAATCAAAGATGCTCACTGTGTCATTCTCGTCAAAAGAGTACTCTACTTTCAGACGAAGTTCCCTTGGTGGAGGTGCTAAAGGCGTAGAAGTCGACGTAGGGGGAGCTATGTTGACCGCCAGAGATTCTTTATTCTTATTCGACAAGTTGATATTCAAAGTTTCTTTTCCCTTTCGGTTGTTCTGCCGATTGCCACCACCTGATGTCTGATGTTCATCCCGGTCGGGGTTAGATATTTGTACCCCTAGCTGCTTGAATTTGTCGGCGCTAACTTCAGCTGCCTTAGCGTTGACAATGAAGGATGGCCAGTCTTAGAACTGAGTAGACCCCGTCCACATGCAGATGATAGGCAAAAGATTTGCCTTGCAGGTGTCTATGGTGATAGCGGTCGGAGTTCTAGGAGGCATTTTCAAAGCTTTTCGGCGGAAAATTTTAATGAAACTCTCAGCAGTTTTATTGTGTCTTTGTTTAATTTTATTAAGGGCTGACATAGTCATGTCGTTGATCCCCTCATAGAACCGTTCCAAGAATATTTGTTTTAGGCCAGAGAAGGAGGTGATACAACCATCGAAAAAGCTTATGTACCAATCGTATGCCACGCCGGCTAAACAACCGACGAATACTCTGGTAAGAAGAGCGTCATTTGGTTGAAGTTGGACAGTCATTACCTCAAAGTGGTTAATGAACTGACTGGAAGAAGTGCTGCCATCAAACAGCAAGATTGTTGGGATTTTGTACTTAGGAGGAAATGGGACTTCCTTCCATTCAACTGGATAAGGTTGCTTGATCCCCAACCTCGGCAAGTTGTCCTTCTCCTTGAAGGCCTCGAACTGAGTGCGTAGGAGCTTGACAGCTTCATTGGCATCTTCTACTGATGTAGATGGAGCAGGCTGAATCACAGTGTTAGGGGAAGGAACAGCGTGGTAAGCACTACCCCCAGCACCTGACTGACTGGGTGTAGATTGGATCTGTACAGGAGGTACTTGAAGAGAAGCTACCCCCAATCCTGCATTGACAGGCACCGACGATGCTATGATTTCAGGATTTGCAGGAGGCACTGTCGGTGGTACCATATGCTGGGCCACAATGATAGAATGCATACTTGCGAACATCTCGGCCATGGTTTTCAGCTTGTCTTCTAGCACAGCTATTCGTTGTTCTTGACTAGCCGAACTGGAAGCATCTGGGTCTTCAGTGACAACATAAGCTGTCACTTCTCTAGGTATAGTGGAGGACACAGTCTGTTCCGAACTTTCACTGTATGTATCGTAGTCGGAGAAAGAATCATCTCCTGAGTGAGAAGGAAAGGGATAACCAGAAGGATCTTAAAGATTCCTTTGACCGATTGTGTCTCGGCTTCGGGATCAGGTATATCGGAATACTCCTTCAGAAGATTCTTGGAGTAGATCCAAAATATCGCTGGCTTGGCTTGCGAGGCTTGCCATGCTTGGAGCACTTCTTACCTCCAGTGTCTCTGGAAGTCATGTTGACAGAAGCGTACAAAACTTCGTCTTCATCTTCTGACATAGGTTCAGAGTTTGTAAAGTTCAAACGATCGAAGACAGATCGTCTAGTTGTCTGACAACAACACTTGATGACAACCTTGTGATTACAATGATGTCTAAGTGGTTGCACTGGGGATGTTGAGATGTTGTCCCATTTTTGTTTGAGGTGTTCTCGGAGATCGGGAACAACAACGGGACGAGAAAAAGTTCGAGGGATGTGTTCTTTGACAATATTCGGAACATGGTTCCGGTTCTTCAAATGTTTTGTCCCTTGAGTGTACAGGGAGGTACTCATTTCATTGGCATAGGTGTCCGAATTTTTGATCCTGGAAGTTTGCTTCTGATGCTGGTTGGTCTTCGGCATTGGCTGTTTGCGTTTCACCAAAGTTGGTCGATTGAGATAAGTTCTTAGATCAGCAAACTCACCCCCAGGGGTTTCTGTCTGAGACATCAACAATTTTCCCTATCTTGAACGGGATATCTGGAGAGTTGGAAGATCTTGGAATTCTGCTACCGGAGTAGGCAGAATACCTCTCTGATCAGTACAATTCCCTTTGGCAATGAGGGAAGAAGAACCCTTATTGGAGAGAGTTCTTGTACTGACTGGTGCCGGAGCACGTTCAGCTTGATCTTCTACGGTAAAAACTGAATAAGACTGAGAAAAGACCAAAGGGCCTTTTCCTTTGTCTTGTGAGGAAGGGTTAGCTAAAGAGCATTTCCCTCTGTTGTCTTCCAAGTCATGGGACGAGGAAGTTTGAGAAAAGACCAACGGACCTTTTCCTTTATTCTGGGGAGGAGGAGGAATAGCCAAAAGACTATCCCCAGTGGATTACGCAGGAGCAACAGGGTGCTTGAGAGGAGGAGCAGAGCTTTTCCCTTTGCTGTAGGAAGATGAAAGATTAGCCAAAGGGCTGTCTCTCTTAGACTGCGCTGGCGCAGTTTGCACATGGGTTGATGGCGCACTGGCAGGTTGCGCATGAGTGACTCTGGCAGAAAGTCTTCTGGCCTCAGTCGCAGTGGCTTGCGCAGCAGGAGTCTTGTTGCCAGAGTGCTTGAGTTGCACTCTGGTTGCTGGAGTGGTGGATTGTGCAGGCAAAGTGGCAGCCAACTACGTCAGAGGAACATGAGTCTTGCAGTTTGATAGGGCAGCATATGAAGTGGTTTGTGCACTGGCAAGGGAAGCATCACACTGCGCATGAGCAGTAGCAACATACTGCGCAGCAGAGACAGCAGCCTTGGGAACAGAGACGGTGTACTGCGCAGCAGGCTGAGCAGCAGAAGTAGTGGACTGCGCAGCAGTCTTTGGGACCCACACTGGACGCACTTTGCTCATGGCAGAAGTTGGTACAGTGCGAGGGGTGGTCCTGGAGTTGATCATCGCCTCGTAGG
Source organism: Iris pallida (assembly GCA_029216955.1). Lineage (NCBI taxonomy): Eukaryota > Viridiplantae > Streptophyta > Magnoliopsida > Asparagales > Iridaceae > Iris > Iris pallida. The sequence goes on along the minus strand of JANAVB010035018.1, from coordinate 11,521,738 downwards.
CCGTCTGGTTGACCTTTACAACCAGCGTCTTCTGCGTCTTTCCGATAGACGCAACGTCATATTGAGTTGTCACTTCCTCGTCGGAGGAGAAAGTCGTCCCCAGCAGAGTCGTCATTTTGTTTGCAAAAACAAAAGTTGATCTTTATTTCAACAAACTTTGTGAAGAAGATTACAAGAATTATGGGAAAGTATAACTATAGGAATCTGATCTGATTGACGATCGCTTTATCCCTTGGACGATGTGAACTTTGAAGACGGTAGCCTCTGAAGATTGCAGCAGCACTTTGGCAAGAACTCCTGATCTCTGGTGATGATCTCTGATCTCTGTGTGTGTGTGTATGATCCCCTCTAGGAAGGACTTGAAACTCTATTTATAGAGTTCTGGAAATAACTACTTTTTAGTTATTCTGGACTGCGCAAGATGGATTGCGCTGCATTGGACCGCACAGACATCAGACTGCGCTGGCAGTTATTTGATCGTGGGCCAACTGTATTGGACACATGGCATTATTTGATTGAAATGTGCATGATCGTGTACAAACGGTTACCACGTAATGAGTCATTGATGGCATAAAGGCCACGTGTACTTTGTCAGTTGTATTGATGGAGTGCGCCACCTGAATTGTGCTGGCTTCGGATTACGCTGGGATAGACCGCACTGGGATGGATTGTGCTGCAGGCAGATTGTGCTATATGTACAGCTGTCCTCGAGCGCTGTGCTGCACGATAAACGAACAGTTTCCTCGTTCTCTGTGCTGTCAGTTGTCAGAAGATCTGATTCTCTGTCAGGTAATGATGACGAGGCCACGTCAGCTTGTGCACTTGGATGAGTGCGCAGTTCAGCCTGCGCAATCGAATTATTGCGCAATCTGTCTTCTGCGCAGTTCACTTGAAGGATGTATAATTTGATTTTCATGACTTTGTTGATAGGTGCAACTTGATTTTTAGGACCTACAGTCGGCAGGCTACAAGTCCATTTAAAGCGCCCAGATAACGAGATCGCCTGTGACTGGGAATTCTCCATGAACTATAGTTTGATCTAGTAATTAGCCTAATTCATAATCAGTGCAAATCCCTGACCGTGGTAACCAGGGAGTCACGTCCTAGACATGATGCAAGACAAGACAAGACAAGGCAAGTGGATTGCACGAAGCAGCAAGAATGAACACCCACGGTGTCAGAGTTGGTTATATGAGTCACGTTTGCCATCGCAACAGCATCAATTATCAAGTCGAGTTACAAGTCAAGAGTGCGCCACCATGGGCCACTATCAAGTTATCCAGTTACAGAGATTAATTATGAATCACAGGTTACAAGTTAAGAGCGCACCCCATCGGGTCACTACTAAGAAGATCAGAAAGTGCTAGGATCGTAAATCACAGAAATCACGAAAACCGTACTAGTCATAAGCAAAACACCGAAAACCGTACCAGGTCGTGTTGGGTCAAGACAGTTGTGTTGTGTGGAACAAGATCTCAGAACTCCAATCAACAAAAGAGAAGCCAAGCCCAAGGAAAATAAAACCAAACCACCATGGGCAAGTAGATTGCGCTGGGGTTGAGCTGAGCTAGGGTCGGGTTGCGCTTGGGTCAAGCTGTGCTGGGGTTGAGCTGCGCTAGGAAGTGAGCTGCGCTGGAGTCGAGCTGCGCTGGGGGAGTGAGCTGCGCTGGTCGGGTTGCGCTAGGGCCAAGCTGCGCTGGGGTTGAGCTGCGCTAGGGGAGTGAGCTGTGCTGGGGTCGGGTTGCGCTAGGGCCAAGCTGCGCTGGGGTTGAGCTGCGCTAGGAAGTGAGCTGCGCTGGAGTCGAGCTGCGCTGGGGCCAAACTGCGCTGGGGTTGAGCTGCGCTAGGGCTAAAGAGCGCCAGCGAAGGGGCGCGGTTCGCCAAAGGACGCCGAGCGCGGGTCATCCCAGCGCTAAAGAGCGCTGGCCGAGGTCTTCTTCTCCAACAGGCTTAGAAGAGAACCCAAGAACACCAAAATTCCAAATCTCATAACTTGGCTAAATCAAAACGAAATTTAGATTTTCAAAGTTCTAACTTGTGTAAAATTTAATTCTCTACCACATGGAAACCTCAAAACAAGCAAAAATCTAAGTTTAATAGATCAAAACCAAGAAAATCCAAAAATAATTAAAACTTAGATCTAGAAAAATGGAAACTCCAAATCATAAAATGCCAAGTTCTAATGTGGTTCACCATGGCCTAATCTAACTAATGGACAAATAAAATAGGATTCCTATTTGGTGGCAAGGTGCACTTGCCTATGGAGCTTGGGTGTTGTGTGGAGGAAGAAAGAAGAAGATGGAGAAAATTAACGGAAGAGTAATGAGGAGAGAGAAAAGTTAGGTGGGGTTTTAATGAGGGAGGGTGTGTTGTGTTGAGGGTGGAGTTTAACTAAGGGTAGTCCAAAGCAAACCAAACCAAATCCTCTCCACAAAGAATAAAACCACGCCAGGTCTAAAACTTAATTTACGAGAAAACCAAAATCCGCAAGTCGAGCCAAAATACAATTACAGGCCAAAATCCGAGAAAATAAAATACAGGTCTGAAATACATATAAGCCTAATCAAAATATGTATTCCGAAATACGGGTGTTACAACTCTACCCACCTTAAAAGAATTCCGTTCTCGGAATTTAAATCAAGATGCTTAGAGATGTAAGAGCCAGCTATACTATCCACAAATAAGCTACACTAAGCAAACAATCAAACAATCATACATGCAAGCAAGGGATGGAAAGCATAAGGCATAAGGAAGACATTATACCTTACGAGTCAAACAAGTCGGGATATCGCGATCGGATGTCGTCCTCACGCTCCCACGTTGACTCACCTAGAGAGTGATGACCCCAAGCAACACGGACTAAGCTAATAGTCTTGTTCTTGAGTATCTTTTCTCTCCGGTCCAATATAGACACGGGCCTCACCTCATACGAAAGGTTGGTACCAACAACCAATTTCGAATGGTCCAGGATATGGCTCGGGTCCGGGTTGTACCGTCATAATTGGGACACATGGAATACATCATGCACCTCACTTAGCGACGGTGGAAGAGCGAGACGATAGGATACATCTCATACTCGCTCCAGGATATCGAACGGACCTATATACCTAGGACTAAGCTTTTCCCGTACGCCAAAGCGAATGATACCGCGGTTAGGCGAGATCCTAAGGAATACATGGTCGCCGATAGCAAACTCTAAGGGACGTCGATGAGCATCGGCCCAATGTCGCTGGCGATCTTGGGCCACTCGAAGGCGATCTCTGACTCTTCTGACCATTTCAACTGTCTGGACAATCATTTCTGGACCAAGCATCTGCCTCTCTCCAACATCATCCCAGGCTAATGGGGATCTGCACTTCCTACCATACAGTGCCTCAAACGGGGCCATCTGAATACTGGCCTGGAAACTATTATTGTACTAGAATTCCACCAGGTGTAGGTGATCCTCCCATAAACCACCGAAGTCAAGGGTACAAGATCTCAACATATCTTTAACAGTCTGGATTGTGCGTTCCGACTGGCCATCTGTCTGCGGATGATAAGCTAAGCTAAACTGAAGGTGAGTTCCCAAACTCTCTTGCAGGCTACGCCAAAAGTGTGACGTGAATCTTGAATCCCCGTCTGAGGTGATACTAACGGGCACACTGTGAAGCCTGACGATCCGCCTGAGATATATTTCTGCCAACTGTGCCGTAGACTGCCCAACTCTGAACGGGAGAAAGTGAGCCACTTTCGTAAGCCTGACAACTATAACCCAAATAGCATCTCGACCATCTGGGGATCTAGGCAGTCCATTCATAAAATCTATGGTCACATGCTCCCACTTTCATTCTAGAATCGGCAAGGGCTGAAGAAGTCCAACGGACCTCTGATGTTCAGCTTTAACCTGCTGGCAAACCAAACACCGAGAGACAAACCGGGCTATCTCCCTCTTCATGCCATTCCACCAGAAATGCTGACAAATGTCTCTATACATCTTCGTGCCACCGGGATAAATAGAATACTGTGAACTGTGAGCTTCTGCCATGACCTCCTGTCTGATATCTCTACCGGGTACACAAAGACGAGTGCCGTATCGAAGTGTACCATCTTCATGAATGCACAATTCAGGCCTTCTTCCTGCCTCACACTCTGCTCTGAGTCACTGATGCTTGGAATCTGCTGACTGCGCCCCCCGGATCCTCTCAACTATGCTGGACTGAACCTGTAGACTGGCCATCAACGCCACGTTGGTAGGAAGAACCACTTCAATTCCCATCTTCTGAAGATCTGCCAATAACTCTGGTTGCGCCGTTAGGAAGTAAACTTCGGCTCTCCTACTCAACGCATCTGCTACAACGTTGGCCTTCCCTGGGTGATACTGCAAATCCACATTATAGTCTACCAGTAGCTCGAGCCATCTTCTCTGCCGCATGTTAAGGTCCTTCTGGGTGAAAACATACTTCAGGCTCTTGTGATCAGTAAATATCTTCACTTTATCTCCGTACAAGTAGTGCCGCCAAAGCTTAAGCGCAAACACTACTGTCGCCAGTTCCAAGTCGTGGGTCGGATAATTCTTCTGATGATCATGAAGTTGACGTGATGCATAAGATATTACCTTTCCATGCTGCATCAAGACACACCCCAATCCTCTGCCTGAAGCGTCGCAATAAACTGTGAATCCTCCGGTCCCATCTGGAAGTGTGAGAATGGGAGCCGTTACCAAACTTCGTTTCAACTTTTCAAATAATTCCTGGCACTCTGCTGTCCATACGAACGGCACATCCTTGCGGGTTAACTAGGTCATCGGCGCTGAAATCCTTACAAAATTTGAAACAAATCGTCGGTAGTAGTCGGCTAATCCAAGGAAGTTGCGAACCTCTGCCACTGAGCTAGGTACTGGCCATGTCTCCATAGCCACAATCTTCTGGGGATCTACTACCACTCCTTCTCGGGTAATGATGTGACCCAAGTACGAAATGCGATCGAGCCAGAACTCGCATTTACTGAACTTGGCGTACAACTGATGCTCTCTAAGCGTCTGAAGGACGATTCTGAGATGCTGCTCGTGCTCTGCTTCGCTCTTGCTGTAGACCAGGATGTCATCTAGGAACATGATCACGAACTGATCCAAGTAAGGCATAAAAATGCGATTCATGAGGTCCATGAATACGGCTGGCACATTGGTTGCTCCGAATGGCATAACAAGAAACTCCCAATGCCCATACCTTGATCTAAACGCTGTCTTTGGATTGTCCTGCTCTCTGACCCTGATCTGGTGGTATCCTGATCGTAAGTCTATCTTCGAAAATACTGAAGCCCCCTTGAGTTGATCAAACAAGTCATCTATCCTCGGGAGAGGGTATCTGTTCTTGATTGTCATCGAGTTCAAGGTACGATAATCTACACATAGCCTGGACGAACCATCCTTCTTCTTCACAAGAAGCATCGGGGCTCCCCAAGGCGATCCACTTGCACGAATGAATCCCTTGGTCCTCAGTTCTTCAATCATCTTGTACAAAATCTCCAACTCTGAAGGCGCCATCCTGTAGACTCGCTCTGATACTGGTGCCGTCCCGGGGATCAAGTCTATAGTGAACTCGATCTCTCTTTCTGACGGCATTCCTGAAAGTTCCTCTGGGAAGACATCTGAAAACTCTACAACTATCTGGGGTAACTGTACTGCTGCTACTGCCATCCGCAATACTGGGGAAGATGGCTCCACTGCGCCTCTGGAAAATAAAAACTCTGGTTCGCCTGGAATGCTAAAAACAACCCTACCAATGTGGCAGTCTATCCTAGCATACTGGTTCCTCAACCAATCTATGCCTAAGACTACATCATAGTCTGCCATAGGAAACTCTATAAATCTAGCGGGGAACTCTCTACCGCTAACTACGATCCGACACGAGAAAAATACTCGATCTACTCCCACAAGACCATTACCAGTAAGTATATTGAGCCTCACTGATAATGACTCGGGCCTCAATCCTATCCGTGTTACGAATCGTGCAGACATGAATGAATGCGATGCACCAGAATCAAATAATACCGATGCTGGAGAGGAGTTGACGAGAATAGTACCTGCCACTACCTCACCTGGTGCAACCTCTTCTTCCATAGTCATCATCATTGCCTGACCTTGTCCTCTGGCTGTGGGTCCCCTCTGCTGGAAACCTCTCTGCCTGTTCTACACTTGAGCCTGGGTGTACTGCTGCTAGAATGCCTGGGCCTGAGGCAACAATGGCCTCGGGTACTGCTGCTGCTGCATAGGTGCTGGTCCCCTAACCGACGGACTGGTTAGGTTGGAAGAGGACGAACTACCCCTATTCGAGCAGGCTCCTATCTTGTGATCTGCCGCTCCACAAGCCAGGCACAATCCCTGCGCCCTGCGATAATCTGCCACCACGTGTCCTGGCTTCCTGCAATGAGAACATCCCATCGCGGAAGTCGGCTTCTGCTTCTGCTGCTGCGGATACGTCGGGGTTGAAAGTTGAACCGACGTCACTGAGGCCGCCCGCCTCGGAGTTCCAATGGTCAAACCCCTAGCTGCTGGGGCTGGAGCTGATGATTGGTACATCTGATTGTGGGATCGCTTCCTACCTTCGGTCCTATCCATGATCCTATGGGAGGTGTACTCGTGCCTTCTAGATGCCCTCAATACTGCATCGAACGTCTGGTGCTCGAACTGCTCAACTACCAACAAGATCTCCAAATGCAGCCCCTGTTGGAACCGCTGGGCCTATCAAACTCGGTCGCCACCAAGGTGGGGGCAAACCTACTGAGTCTAGAAAACTCAGATGCATAACCGTCGACCGTCCTGCCTCCTTGCTTCAAGTTAGTAAATCTCGCCTGTAGGTCGTACCGAGCTACAACATCAAAATACTTCGTCTGGAATCTTTCTCTAAACACCGCCCAAGTAACCGACGCCGCTAATCCCACGGCCTGCACCGCCCACCAACTGCGAGCTTAGTCTAGCAACTGTAGGCGTACCACCGCCATCTTCTCATTCTCAGGTGTCCTAGCTGCTTCCAGAACCACCTCGGTATCCTGAAGCCAAGCGTCCGTGGCAATCGCTTCTTCGCTGCCGTCGAAGAATAGAGGGTTCAGGCGCTTGAAGCTGTTGGCCGCGCTGTTCCCTGGATGACCGTCTCTGTTCAAAGCATCTGCCACTGCCTGGTGCAAGGCGTCTCCTCTACGATCCTGGGAAGCTGTCAAGGTCCTGGTGAGACCTACCAAGGTGCCATCATCAGGCTCGGCAGGTCGAACGGGCTGAACTGGGGGCTCTCCTCCAGTAGGTACAACTCTGGAGGCTACTCCGGAATGCTGGGCTTGATCTCCGGGTTGCTGCTGGTCCACGGGAAGTGCTCCATCTCGCTGATCGGCGGGGCCAGGTACAGTGCCGCTGAAGAAGACGACATAGGAAACAATAAGGAAGGACCAGGACAGATCAACGATACAAGCACATGATCAGGGCAAGAATCCAGGGATTCAGAGGATATGAACAGAGATCAAGGACGAGTACTGATTAAGACATCTATCCGGTAAACCCTCACATATCTTGATCTATAAGACCTGCATGGGCCACCACTTAAACCATGTGACGCCCCGGAACCAGAATACTGGAGAACGGGGGCGTACATAGCCAGCTACGTATATTGAAATGGAATCCACCTCGCTATACGGTCATGGCTGTCTAGATATATGAGGGTTTAACTACAAGCCAACAGTCTCCTATGGTCATGAACAAGCCTATTGTCTCAATCTCAAACAAGCAATAATAGTTACAAGATGTCACAGCACCAAATATATAATAGCATGGCGTCCCATACATTACATATTGGATGATCATGAAAGCTAGTCGTACAAAATATCAAGACTAGCAAGAGTTCAGTCATACATGATCAACCCTAGGATTTGTTAATCATGTTACAGCCCGTAGGCAGACAGTAAGTAAATATGCATCGAGCTAACAGGTGCTCGTCGGCTAAACGCCTCAAAAGAATAATTTTACAATGTAATGAGCGAATCAAAAAGGAAAACCCACTCGTAGCCCGGGTTCCGTCTAGTTGTCACCATTGGGCTGGAAGTTCGGTAGATCTTCGGAAGCTGCTCCGAAATCTAGCCACACAAAACCAGCTGGGTCAAACCCCAGAAAGAGCAAGTGCCACAAAGGAGGCCACGAAATAAGAACGAAAGCCAGCATATCAGATCATAAGGAAAAATAGAAGAAAAGTACCATTAATAAAGAGTACAACAGGACAATAAACGACTAGGGACGTGGAACCATTCCGGGAGCCAGGTTACAACCCTTAACCAAACAAGGACCGAGGTTGTACCTTTCGCCTGAATAGTACCTTGTCTCTACCCATTTATTGTTAAAGATAAGTAAAACAAACATGTTCAGGAGAAACCAGGTACTGGGACTAGACGAGACTTAGACAGGGCTGGAAACCACCCATTGACAAGCGGCCAAGCAAATACTACGGCTTACTACTTAACTAACTAGGGTTATCATATGCCTAATTACTAACAAGGTGCAAATGAAAAATTCCCAGTCCCAAGCCCTGCAGACTATCCAGTTATCCTTCCGCGGGTTGAGAGTATAGTTGGGTACATCGCCCGGGAGACAATGTACCCTTAGGTGACTTAGAGGGTGCAACACATGACAGTGTGCTGGAAATGTGCCCTACTCGTCGGCAGGCTACAAGTCCATTTAAAGCACCCAGATAACGAGATCGCCTGTGACTGGGAATTCTCCATGAACTATAGTTTGATCTAGTAATTAGCCTAATCCATATTCAGTGCGAATCCCTGACCGTGGTAACCAGGAAGTCACGTCCTAGACATGATGAAAGACAAGACAAGACAAGTGGATTGCACGAAGAAGCAAGAATGAACACCCACGGTGTCAGAGTTGGTTATATGAGTCATGTTTGCCATCGCAACAGCATCAATTATCAAGTCGAGTTACAAGTCAGGAGTGCGCCGCCACAGGCCACTATCAAGTTATCCAGTTACAGAGATTAATTATGAATCACAGGTTACAAGTTAAGAGTGCACCCCATCGGGTCACTACTAAGAAGATCAGAAAGTGCTAGGATCGTAAATCACAGAAATCATGAAAACCGTACTAGTCATAAGCAAAACACCGAAAACTGTGCCAAGTCGTGTTGGGTCAAGACAGTCGTGTTGTGTGGAACAAGATCCCCGAACTCTAATCAACAAAAGAGAAGCCAAGCCCAAGGAAAATAAAACCAAACCACCATGGGCAAGTAGATTGCGCTGGGGTTGAGCAGCGCTAGGGTCGGGTTGCGCTAGGGTCAAGCTGCGCTGGGGTTGAGCTGCGCTAGGAAGTGAGCTGCGCTGGAGTCGAGCTGTGCTGGGGGAGTGAGCTGCGCTGGGGTCGGGTTGCACTAGGGCCAAGCTGCGCTGGGGTTGAGCTGCGCTAGGGGAGTGAGCTACGCTGGGGTCGGGTTGCGCTAGGGCCAAGCTGCGCTGGGGTTGAGCTGCGCTAGGAAGTGAGCTGCGCTAGAGTCGAGCTGCGCTGGGGCCAAGCTACGCTGGGGTTGAGCTGCGCTAGGGCTAAAGAGCGCCATCGAAGGGACGCGGTTCGCCAAAGGACGCCGCGCGCGGGTCAGCCCAGCGCTAAAGAGCGCTGGCCGAGGTCTTCTTCTCCAACAGGCTGAGAAGAGAACCCAAGAACACCAAAATTCTAAATCTTATAACTTGGCCAAATCAAAACAAAATTTAGATTTTCAAAGTTCTAACTTGTGTAAAATTGAATTCTCTACCACATGGAAACCTCAAAACAAGCAAAAATCTAATAGATCAAAACCAAGAAAATCCAAAAATGGTTAAAACTTAGATCTAAAAAAATAGAAACTCCAAATCACAAAATGCCAAGTTCTAATGTGGTTCACCATGGCCTAATCTAACTAATGGACAAATAAAATAGGGTTTCTATTTGGTGGCAAGGTGCACTTGCCTATGGAGGTTGGGTGTTGTATGGAGGAAGGAAGAAGAAGATGAAAAAAATTAATAGAAGAGTAATGAGGAGAGAAAAAAGTTAGGAGGGGTTTTAATGAGGGAGGGTGTGTTGTATTGAGAGTGGAGTTTAACAAAGGGTAGTCCAAAGCAAACCAAACCAAATCCTCTCCACAAAGAATAAAACCACGACAGGTCCAAAACTCAATTTACGAGAAAACCAAAATCCGCAAGTCGAGCTAAAATATAATTACAAGCCAAAATTCGAGAAAATAAAATACAGGTCTGAAATACATATAAGCCAAATCAAAATACGTATTCCGAAATACGGGCGTTACAAGTCAGGCGTTACAAGTCATGACTTGATAGCTAGTATGAGGTGATTCGAACGAACTAGAAACGATGCGCACGGGATTAGGTTGCGCAAGTATGAAATATGAAAATGATTGAGTATGTAAATTGAATTAAGGAAAAGTCATGGTGTAACGAATGGATGACTTGATCGAGGAACTCGATATGAATCATGTACAAAAAGTTAGCACGATGGAAAGATAGCGTGCATAAAAAGTTTGATTTTGAAGTTACGAAAGTGACTCTAAGGATTTAGGATAGATGTTGCTCAAAGATTTGAGTTAGCATAGATCGATGTGTTTTGAGAAAATTTGTTGCTCGATGACTTAAGATAGATAAATGAACATACATAATTTTAGGTTTGACCGAATTGATCATGTAACTAGTTCGGAAGATAATGATCGAACTTGAACTTGAATGTCAAGGAGATTATGGTATATCCAATTCGGATGATAGCATCAGTTGCATGACTCGGAGTTTGTTGCAGAGGAAGATCGTCAGGTTATGTAAGTCGTCGACGGTATTGAGACCTATCAAAGATCGATGTGCGATAACTCAGAGGTACTTTGATTCGAGGAATAATGATCGTGTAAAATGTTATTGTTCAAATGGATGCTATATTTAGTATTTTGATAGCAATGAATGTTTGGATGAAAATTAAAGTATCTTGATCGCTTTGAAGATAACCACAATGTTGACGTTCTTGTGTTGTATGAGCACAATTTCAGCCTCGCACATGCATCACGACGGATTTGGGCAATCATTCTCAAGGATCGCAATGACATGGTGATTTATATCCAGCGTGAATGATCGAACTTGTGGAAGATCACGGCATGGAAATTGGATTGTTTCGACTTGTGGTTTGATGCGAAGGTAAATTCGAGGATGGTTCGGACTTGTGATTGACGATTATGTAAGTTTGAGGGTTGAGTAGATCCAATATACGTATCAAGAATGAATTAGTTTAGACACAAAGTAAGAGTTACGCCCCGAGGAGGACGATTATCCTGTGAGAGCGTTGGCATGGTGATTTCTTGTCCAGCATGGATAATCGGACTTGTGGGAGATTGGGACGTGACATGTTGTTATGTTAGACGACCTTGTGATCGAATACGTAAATTGTGTCGAACGACTCAGGAAAGATGATACGAGAATTATGGTTCAATGACAAATCATGTTGTCATGACCCGCACCCATTTTTTTTAAACGGATACGAGATGTGTCCAAGCCAGCCTATGCCGCAGTGTCGGCGGTAGAACGCTGTCACGGCCATGAAGATCAAAATCACAAATAATGCTCATTCACATAATTATTTTAACTTACAATATTCACAAGTTTTACATTTACAGAAAATATAAACTTGTACAAATATTTGAATGACTACAAGTCCACTATCTAGCTAGTCTCTAGGCTTTTGTCTACAAGTACCCCATATCTTCCATGCTAAGTGAATCCACGGCTAACCTAAAAAATATTGGTTTTCAGTCAGAAATGGAACGAGTACAATTCACTGAATGCAGTTTTAATAATTGAAATTGACTATAAAACAGAGGTTAGACATCAACTACATGTTTTGAAAATAAACAGAAAAGACGAAAAATTAGTAGCAAATAAATAAACAAAATACCTTCCCAATCGTAGAAGTACCTTTGATATGTGATCGATCTCGGGACAATTACACGACACTGTCTACACTGTCTAAAGTTACACTATCTACACTGTCTAAAGTTACACTGTCTATATTGTATAAAGTTACACTGTCTACATCAAATAATGCAATAAAGAAATACGGTCTACTTTGCAATAATAAATCACTGTTTACACTATCTACTTTGCAATAATAAATTACTGTTTATACTGTCTAATTATAATAATAAATTACTGTCTACACTGTCTACTTTGCAATAATAAATCACTGTCTATACTGTCTACAATGTCTAAGGTCAGATCACACATTGTTGGTACTTCACATTTCCGACTCAACAATTTATAATAGAATATAAAAATCACATAAACAATGGCCAATCAATGAAATATAGTGACGATCAATATCAAAATGCAGACAATAAACTGTACTCGTCTGTGGTCCTTCGTTGGTGAAACAGATATTCCAAACCATTCAGTGTGCCACAATAGTCAAAAATCGTACAACAGTTCCTGAAAGCTGAAATAAATATTACCAATGTTCTCAGAATAGTCAAATTAGCTAGGATTTTCCGTCCTTAAGTCCAATTCTAGATACAGGGGCAAAATAATAATTTCGGGCCAAAACGGTGTCCGCCGTTGGACCAGCTTTACACTGAAAAGTGTGCCAGAGTCAATGGTCTCTAAAGTCATCAAACTATATGTCTACGAATTCGTTTTGATGATACAAACCCAACGGTATGTCCAATTTTAGATTTTGGTGGGCTGTGCACAAAATTGCCCGTTGAATCGGACTGTGGGGCCCGCGAAACGGCGATCGAATCAACTGTCTCAGAATCGAACCAAACTTGGCATACAGGACCAAAAAAATGATACGGTTCTGATGGCGCAAGTTTCATCTCGATCTGACGAGCGTGCACAAACTAATTAGGAAATTTGCACAGAGGCCGATACGGTAAATTTCGACGGATACGCATCAAATTCGTCGCGCATACGCGACCAATTTGAATTCCGTCAAAGCCCACACGTCCACGAAGCCATTACGCACCTTTCGATGCTTTCGGTTCACAACCACATCGCCCGGATTGATGGGACGCACGTCGTACCGAAGAGTTTTTCTAACTTTTTAATAATTTAAAACAGGTTTTTCTTGATATTTAAACTGACCTAACCTTCTGTTTAATCAACTAGTATTAAATCTACCAGTAGGGTTTTAATCTCGGTTAGGTTGTCTATAAATCTATTCAGGTGGATTTCGAAATCGATTAATAGTTTGCAAGAAATCGAGACTCAAACTAGGGACTTTGGGACAGTCTCTATACCCAGAATATCGAGATTTTTCTCAATTTTTGCACTCGATTCTCGTCACGGATAATATGAATTAAAATATTCTAATTGCAGAGAAACAGAGCCGTATAGGTTGTCTTCATACATGTTCAAGTGGTTTGCGAAACGAGCGAGTGTGCAAGGAGAGACGGCATCGTGAAGTGGGCTCGCGATCGCTGCACCGCTGCTGCTGTCGTGTTCCTTCTCGGATCCGCTGCTGTTGTCACCGCTTTGGCGGTGGCTCGGCCGGCCGGCGGTGGCCCTAGGCGGCGTGCGCGCGTGGGGTGGTGCACCTAGGCGGCAGGGACGGCGGCGTGTTAGGGTTTCGTGTTCTCTCGCGTATAACGCGTATAACACGTTCTGTTATAGGAACAGGGGGTCGGGGGTTTTCTGCTCCTGGGTTGCTCGGGCTGGCCTAACTGGGCTGACCTGGGCTGGCCGGGCTTGGGCCTGGGCTGGCCGGCTTGGTTTGGTTTTATTTCTTTTCCTTTATCTATTTCTTATATGTACTACTCTACATATATGTATATACATAAACTTACACACATATATCTATATACTTCTATGCAACTACACATACATATATATCTTATACAAAAATACATATTCATATATATATTTATATATATACACATGCACACATATACCTATGTATATATTTTATATATATATATATACACATACATACATATACATATATATATTTTATATATATATACACATACATACATATACATATATATATTTTATATATATATACACACTTACATTTATATATCCATTTATTTACTCTATAAATATATATATTTACTATTTATAGCAATAATAATAATAATAACAGAAATTAAAACACTTATTATGCGATATTTAATATTCTACTATAGAATTTATCGCTAGGCTATAAAATGGTCTGCCAATACGTATATACATACTAACATGGGCGTCTCTGGATGTACCTACCCGACTACGTAGGCTTAGGCTCAGTTCGGGTCCAGTTTGACTAGTTTGGTACGACCGGGTCACCTAGACGTCAAATAATATTAATAATGAATAATTAAACTATTTATAATGGTCGTGTCCCAACTTGGCCTGGTTTTCCTCGTTAGACATCACTATGGCTCGGCCTTCCCTACCAGGTCTAATACACCAGTCAAAGCACGCCCTCACACTATCTGTGCCATAATTTCTGGTCGCTTTGTAATCCAAAACTCCACTATGGCTAAAGTCATCTATCGTAATAATTAACTAAATAATTATCTATAAAATCTAAAATCACCATTCTAGTAAAATAAATAATAATAGAAAATATTCTAAATTTGTTGGAAAGGGCAGCTACAAATCTATCCACCTTAAAAATAATTTTGTCCTCGAAATTTAAGGGAAGTGCCCATCCACTATGATAGAAGAGGGTTTCTATTAGCTATCATCTATTCTCATGGTCATATTGACACTATAATTTCTCGAGAACTTCTACCCACCTTTGGTCATACTACCCACTTCAAACACCTGACGTCATAACATTGTAACCCTCCAGCTAATTGCAAAAAATAACTAGCGACAGATATCTATAGCATAAGGTATCTACAACAATCCAAAATTTAACAGCAACAAATTTACACAAGTAGCTAAGAAATATTGGTAATTTCTAGTAAGCATGGCCATTCGTCTCTTCGAAATAGGAAGGAATAGTAGATAAGGAAGAATAATCGAGAGCAAATATGAAGTCTCAAGAGCGGTAGAGCATCCAATAATGCAGGTAGAGAGGGAGTTTATGACCATTGACTTATTTGCTAGGTTGGGCTACTCTAGTCCAGTCACTTGCTTCATCGAAGAACCCTTCGTTTCTTAGAGGGGCTTGCAATCCATGCCATACAGAAGTTCCGTTCTTAAAATTCTGAACAGGTTCCATAATAGAACGAAATTTGAGAAATCAAGATTGTGATTTTTTCGTGGTTATTTAAACACACAAGCAAGAAATATAAATGCAATACAAATCGTATCGCGACTTCTAGGTAGATGGGATAATAATTACAGATGACCCTGCATTCTAAGAAGTTGAGACTACATAATAGGTATAGGGACCTATTTCAAGTAGTTCGGTTTTATAGTCCAAATAGGGTGGTATGCCTGGATGGATCTACTGGGTCTTATTGGATTTCCTGATTGGACATCAATCGTTGGTTGGATCAACCTTAGATTCCAATCTATATGGACTGGATAAGATCCCTATGTTAAAACTATTTCTACTAGGTTAGGACAACCTAGAATAGGTTTTCACCCAAGTTATTGAGCTAGTTGTCAGTCAGGTTGGTTAGCTAGGTTCCTAAAGCCCAAAAGTGCGCCTTCAGTGTCCTTTGTGTTTAAGTAGTACGAGAAGAAACAATTAAGTGGCACACTAGTGACATATGCGTAGTGGACTTCGAGTAGATCACAACCATATATTGGGTTGAAAGATTTGAATCGAAGTTAAAGCTCTAATGAAAGTCAGAAAGCATACCGGTATTATGGTAAGGGTTATAACTCGTCCTTTTGACCTGAAAGTCGTACCATAACAATAGAGTACAAGAGACATGTTTGAGTGGGACATGATATACCTAGATCAAGGTGGACTCGTCTAGATCTTTCATATGAAATTTGTTGGAAAGTAACAGCTGGTCTCGTGCTTCGATTATTAATGACACGGTCGGGGACACAAAATGATCTAAATGAAAAGTGGGAGTCCATGAAGCACCAATTTTCATCCTAATGGAAATTATTCAAATCAATCGGTAATCCTCGTACATCCCAAAATTTTTAGGAGGCTTACAGTCTACTCACCCTAGAAGTTAGGACATGATTTTAGGAATAATGTGGTTAGAAGAATTTCCAAGTCAGGATATTGTACCTCGACTCTTGTTAAATAAGAATGAGGCACAGCGTAACAGAATACGGTAGATATAGGTCAACTCAAGGATCGTTCCTCAATAAATGGAACATGAGTGTGTACATTGACACACGGTCGATAAAATAGAATGACCTACTCGTCCACAGTATACAAGAGTTGTCGACGGGGTAACCAACTCTACGACACATCATATGAAAGGAATTTTAATAACTGAGTCATGAATTTCTACTGGGGTCAAACCTGCCAGGCTATTGTCACAAGGGTTCTAGTTAAAGCAAGCATCAAGAAAATAATTAGAGACTCACGCCATTTGGTTCCTTGAGAATAGATAGTCTCCTAGGTTGGCATTTTGACTAAGGGTAAAAACCTAATCATTCTCAAATTCAAATTGCTAGAGGGCCCCAATAGCCGTTTGGGGGTCGGGAGAAGAATGAGTAACTCAAGGCAAGGTTCTAGTCACATGGATGGCTGATGGCAACTACACTTGGGTATACAACTATCATAGCCATGGGAGATACTCTGCATCTCTCTACCAATCATAAGCTTCCGTCTTTCCAAATCAGTGGAAGACAAAAACAATAAAGAGTTCAAGAAGGATGTCACTGAGTACAATTTCGTGATTCAAAGGCGAATGTATAATTCAAGAGGAATTGTCAATGCAGTCGCGGATGAGATCCTAGATATCTCTGTATCTCAATCCACGTAGGTAATTAAATGAAGAGCGAACCAAGTGCACTATGGTTGATCAGACTGTAATACATTGATTCTGATTAGATAATATGTTAGTAGGCGTCCCCACTAAACATATGTCTTGAATCAAGCTCGATAAAAGAGTAAGCTTGCAAAACTAGGCTGTAATAGCAGCATTGGTCAAGATAGTCAAAATACAAGTATGCGAGATTTTTGAAAGAAGGCACAGTTAGTTCGAGTTTTGTGAGAATCAAAACCTTACCCGGTATTCTTGCTTATTCGGTCATCCTACTATCTTCTTAGTCATAAGACCTTAGTCAACCAATGGGTTGTGGACTTCTAAATTCCATATTCCAGGTAAACCTATTAGTGTTAGTCAATTACCTCATCAATAGGTCACAAGGACCACGGAATGCTAGGTTGGGAGACATGCTACCCAACTTACAGAACTTCCACTAGTATTGGATTTGGATCTTATGGGTCACACATGGCATTTTTTTCTCTATGGTATCCTAAACTTGTAATCATGATTGAAGTCATTTCACCGAGGATTACGCCTTGCCCATATACTCTGGCTGTGGTAATCCCTTGGTTTCGTAACTCAAGCATGATACAAAATCGAACACTTCTTAACTCTATCCAATATTGGCTCAAGGGTAACTACGATCAAAGAAGACCACTAGCCATAGTTTTAGCAATATTCTATAACCTATATTTTCTTAAACTAACTTCAACTCTAGGGGTCGTGCCTCGCCAGTGCGCTGCTGGCTGCAGTGAATCCATAGTCTTTATAATTTAATTAAATGGCAGCAGTGCGCTGCTGTCCTGCCATTATGAGTTAACTATCATTCCTTTAACTATATCTGTAAAAATATTTATGAGCTCCTAGAGAATCGAACAAGTTGATGAACTAAAGCGTAAGTATTTGTCCTATCAGTCACC
Organism: Iris pallida; assembly: GCA_029216955.1. NCBI lineage: Eukaryota > Viridiplantae > Streptophyta > Magnoliopsida > Asparagales > Iridaceae > Iris > Iris pallida. Next base: position 11,503,935 of record JANAVB010035018.1, on the reverse strand, counting down.
ACCCTTAAAATAAAAGGTGAACAGGGAGGGAAAATAACTGAAGACAAGATACAAACATTCTAACTATTCCATGGGTATTCAAGCTTTTAAGGAAAAACTTGAATCGAAACTAACTCGAGGTTCGTATATGGGTAACCTAATCAAAAATTATATAAAAATAATAATTCTTAGGCAAAATAGGAACTAAATAGGCAATTCGGCTAAGATATGAGGATGATATCTAAGGGGCAAGGAATTGAACAATTTATTAAGGTTGGATCATTAATGAAACCCTACCTCACCAAGTGAAAAATTTACCCACATTGGATCATGTCGTCATATCAAGAGGTAATAGTGTACCTATGGGGGTTTGGCAAACTATCAAAATTAATAACCCTCATCTAAATTGCATAGCCTAGACTACCCATTGGTAAATTGTATAAGGGACTCCTAGTCCTAGTCATTCTCTTAAATTAAATTAATCCATAATTCGTGAATAAGCATTTCCTAGTCGCAGGCTCGCAATAGTACGACTAACTCAAGTACTATCACGAGTTTGCATGATTTGCGAAAACAGACCTGCATGGACCACCACAAAAACTTGTCACGACCCGCACCCCGGATATGAGACGTGTCCAAGCCAGCTACGCCGCAGTGTCGGCAGTAGAACGCTGTCATGGCCATGAAGATCAAAATCATAAATATTGCTTATTCACATAATTAATTTAACTTACAATATTCACAAGTTTTATATTTGCAGAAAATATAAACTTGTATAAATATTTGAATGACTGCAAGTCCACTATCTAGCTATACTCTAGGCTTTTGTCTGCAAGTACCCCCGTATCTCCCATGCTAAGTGAATCCACGGCTAACTTAAAAAATATTGGTTTCCAGTCAGGAATGGAACGAGTACAATTCACTGAATGCAGTTTCAATAATTGAAATTAACTATAAAACAGAGGTTAGACATCAACTACATATTTTAAAAATAAACAGAAAAGACGAAAAATCAGTAGCAAATAAATAAACAAAATACCTTCCCAATTATAGAAGTACCTTTGATATGTGATCGGTCTCAGGACAATTATACGACACTGTCTACACTGTCTAAAGTTACACTGTCTACATTGTATAAAGTTACACTGTCCACATCAAATAATGCAATAAAGAAACACGGTCTACTTTGCAATAATAAATCACTGTTTACACTGTCTACTTTGTAATAATAAATCACTGTTTATACTGACTAATTGTAATAATAAAATACTGTCTACAATATCTACTTTGTAATAATAAATCACTGTCTACACTGTCTACAATGTCTAAGGTCAGATCACACATCGTTGGTACTTCACATTCCCGACTCAATAATTTATAATAGAATATAAAAATCACATAACCAATGGCCAATCAATGAAATATAGTGAAGATCAATATCGAAATACAGACAATAAACTGTACTCGCCTGTGGTCCTTCGCTGGTGAAACCGATATTCCAAACCATTTAGTGTGCCACAATAGCCAAAACTGGTACAAAAGTTCCCAGAAGCTGAAATAAATAATATCAATGTTCTCAGAATAGTCAAATTAGCTAGGATTGCCTGTCCTTAAGTCCAATTCTAGATACAGGGGCATAACGGTAATTTTGGGCCAAAACGGTATCCGCCGTTGGACCCGCTTTGTACCGAAAAGTGTGCCAGAGTCAATGGTCTCTAAAGTCATCAAACTATATGTCTACGAATCATTTTGATGATACAAACCCAATGGTATGTCCAATTTTGAATTCCGGTGGGCTGTACACAAAATCGCCCGTTGAATCGGACCGTAGGGCCCACGAAACGGCGATCCAATCAACTGTCTCAGAATCGGACCAAACTTGGCATACAGGATCAAAAAAATGATACGGTTCTGATGGCACCAGTTTTATCTTGATCTGACGAGCGTGCACAAACTAATTGAAAATTTTGCACAGAGGCCGATACGATAAATTTCGACGGATACGCATCAAATTCGTCGCGCACACGCGACCAATTTGAATTCTGTCAAAGCCCACATGTCCACGAAGCCGTTACGCACCTTTCGATGCTTTCGGTTCACGACCACGTCGCCCAGATTGACGGGACGCACGTCGTATCGAAGAGTTTTTCCAAATTTTTAAGAATTTAAAACAGGTTTTTCTTGATATTTAAACTGACCTAACCTTCTGTTTAATCAACTAGTATTAAATCTACCAGTAGGGTTTTAATCTCGGTTAGTTTGTCTATAAATCTATTCAGGTGGATTTCGAAATCGATTAATGGTTTGCAAGAAATCGAGACTCAAACTAGGGACTTTGGGACAGTCTCTATACCCAGAATATCGAGATTTTTCTCGATTTTTGCACTCGATTCTCGTCGCAAATAATACGAATTAAAATATTCTAATTGCAGAGAAGCGGAGCCGTATAGGTTGTCTTCATACATGTTCAAGGGGTTTGCGAAACGAGCGAGTGTGCAGGGAGAGACAGCATCGCAAAGTGGGCTTGCGATCGCTGCACCGCTGCTGCTGTCGTGTTCCTTCTCGGATCCGCTGCTGTTGTCACCGCTTTGGCGGCGGCTCGGCCGGCCGGCGGTGGCCCTATGCGGTGCGCGCGGGCGGGGTGGTGCGCCCAGGCGGCAGGGACGGCGGCGTGTTAGGGTTTCGTGTTCTCTCGCGTATAACGCGTATAACACGTTCTGTTATAGGAACAGGGGGTCGGGGGTTTTCTGCTCCTGGGTTGCTCGGGCTGGCCAGACTGGGCTGACCTGGGCTGGCCGGGCTTGGGCCTGGGCTGGCCGGCTTGGTTTAGTTTTATTTCTTTTTCCTTTATCTATTTCTTATATGTACTACTCTACATATATGTATATACATAAACTTACACACAAGTATCTATATACTTCTATGCATATACACATATATATATCTTATACAAAAATACATATTCATATATATATATATATATATATATATATATATATATATATATATATATATATATATATATATATATATATATATATATATATATGTATGTATGTATGTATGTGCGTATATATATATATATGTATGTATGTGCGTATATATATATATATATATATATATATATATATATATATATATATATATATATGTATATATATATATATATATATATATATATATATATATATATATATATGTATATATATATATATATATATATATATATATATATATATATATATATATATATATACATATATATATATATATATATATATATATATATATATATTTATATATTATATATATATATATTTTATATATATATATATATATATATATATATATATATATATATATATATACATATATATATTTTATATATATATACACTTACATTTATATATCCATTTATTTACACTATAAATATATATATTTACTATTTATAGCAATAATAATAATAACAGAAATTAAAACACTTATTATGCGATATTTAATATTTTACTATAGAATTTATCGCTAGGCTATAAAATGGTCTGCCAATACGTATATACATACTTACATGGGCGTCTCTGGATGCACCTACTCGACTACGTAGGCTTAGGCTCAGTTCGGGTCCAATTTGACTAGTTTGGTACGATCGGGTCACCTAGACGTCAAATAATATTAATAATGAATAATTAAACTATTTATAATGGTCGTGTCCCAACTTGGCCTGGTTTTCCTCGTTAGACATCACTATGGCTCGGCCTTCCCTACCAGGTCTAATACACCAGTCAAAGCACGCCCTCACACTATCCGTGCCATGATTTCTGGTCGCCTTGTAATCCAAAACTCCACTATGGCTAAAGTTATCTATCGTAATAATTAACTAAATAATTATCTATAAAATCTAAAATCACCATTCTAATAAAATAAATAATAATAGAAAATATTCTAAATTTTCTGGGAAGGGCAGCTACACATGTAATAGAGTACTTGATCTGGATAGGATGGATAGGTGGATTAAATCGAACGTGTTCGAAGAGATAGACTACGCGAATTGCTTGTTTGGACGTGTGATATTGATATGTCGAGGAATTGGTTGAACAGGACTTACCGTAGGATGGCTTTGCTGAATGACTCGAACCCCTTGGACTAAGTGTTGCAAATGCAAATTGGAGAATATATGCTCGATGTTCAGAATTCAGAGTGATGCAAGCGTGGATAGAAAGTCCCATACTACCAACTTTGGTTTGAACGTAGGATTGGGGTCATCGTTGATATTATTGTTTGGGAAGTATGATTCCAATACAGACGTTTTCTTTAGTCTAGTAAAGATAGCCTAGTATTTAGGCATAAGTCCCTGTGCGGAGAGTTTAGATATTAGAATTTGTGGATAGAATGATTCAACTATATAGAGACACCACTCACGAGGCTTAGTTGAAATATATATATTTTGGGGGACATCTTGAATATGTGCACGATCCGACTCGAGTAGAGATGGCAAATTCTCTATCACGAGACTTGGTTAAAATGCTTATATTTTGGGAACGCCTAAAATATGTGCACGATCCAACTAAGTGATACATTGAATTCAAGTGAGACTAAAGAAACGAGACAGTATCGAGGAAGTTGAGATATAGTTGTTCGATGTGATAAATAACTAAGGCACGAGCGTGGTTCGATTGAAGAAACACATAGGCGAAGTGTGTGCAAGAATTATTGGATGTTGAATCAAAGTGATCAGTCGATGAGTGTGTACTCAGTAAGTTTGGAGGACAAAACTTTTTTCTGAGTGGTGCATAATGTAATATCCCATCTTGCTCAGTTCTACCAAAGGAATCAAAATGCCAACGACGTTCAGACTTAGCCATGCAACGGCTTGCTCGAAGTCCTGCTCGGTCGAGGCAATTTCTTGCTCAGGTGGATAGCTTTGGTGAACTTACCTCAGTTTGGCCTTCACACTAATAAAATAAAAGTTTTCAACTGCACAAGTAGGCTTGATAATAAAAGAGACGAATCCACATACCTAAGAAAATAATTCCAACTTGGGTCAGATTGAGTTAGAATATGAAAATGCCCTATGGTCGGCTTAGAAGTGTTGCACGTCGTGCTTTCAAAATGGCACTCGGTCCTTTGTCCCGTGGCTTGGGAGAAGGAAAGTTGGTCTATGTTGCCACGAAGCTAAGAACTTAGTATACGTCATAGGCGTCGAATGTATAAATGCTTGATAAAGCATGCACTGTCCCACTGTCCAATGTTTGGCATAGCAAAAGTGTCCAATAAGTCTCAATGCACATTTTTATGGTGCAAGACTGGCATAGCCTTTGCTTGTCCTACGGGTTAATTTATTGTACGATTGAGTTAGGCAAAAGTTATGTCAAGCTATCGAAGTCATGACAAGCACTGTCCTATGATTTCTGTAGTTGTTGAAGCCCTACGATCTTAAGGCTCATCATATAAAGTATAACTTGGGATGTAATGTCGCATAAATCATAAATTGGTTTAAGGCATGAGCTATGGTTGGTTCAAAGATAAGTTTGCTATGGTCTATGGCACACAAAAGAACACATTTGTTCTAGTCAAATTGGAAGGCTATGCAGTAGTCGTTCCCTGGGTTTCAAAAGATAAAAAGTTCACACGATCGTTTGTTACCGAGACCGGTCCCTTGGCATGGGAGTCTCTCATGAAGTATGGAATGCATGGTCATGAATAAAGAAGGACATGATAAATCGAGTTGAGTCTTGTATGGTTATTGGATAACTTGTGCACAAGGTTTGATTCCTCGAACAATAACCAGGGCACCGGGTTCGTGTCGGCCTAGGAGGATGAGTAGATATTGTATGGCCTTCAATGACAGTGCGACTCGCCTTGAAGTGAACCTTTATAATATAGGATACTGGACCATTCGGTGGAGCTCGCACCTCGCATGCGAATGGTCACCGTATGCAAAAGATCCAGTATAGCTTGATATTGCTAGTGACCTCTCATATGGATGAGTCGACATAAGAGCGCATATCCGCTTGTATACCTTTGGATTGAGTCGAGTATGTGTGCACGGGTTATAACATAATATTTAGGCCTAAGATTTGCTACAACGGGCACACCGTACTTTGACACGAAATGTGGCAGCAGGAGTGTGTGCCATTGACACTAAGTTCACAAGTCTTGTTTGAGTCAGTTGATGAATTGAACAGAAAAGGACGCGAGGCGACAATATGGATAAGTTATCTTGAGTTGTGAGGCACGGCCTCAACCTTGAGGCACGAAAAAAGTCTAGGGTATGATCAGATGTTGAGTCTCAAAATATGGTCTGAATGGCAAGCACGAGTCGACAAGTTGATGTTGTTGATACGAGAATGGTCTAATAGCACGACCACGTGGTCGCAGCACGAAGTTTAGGCAAGTTACTAAGTGATGAGTTACTGCCTCGATAATGTTACACGAAGGAATTCATGGCACGACCATGTCATGATGCCCCAAATAGGTCAGGCATCTATGTCCTAAAACTGACCCTAAGGCAAGATTATAAAGACAATCAAAAGGATATGTTACACAAAGTAAAATAACATATTGGTTTTGTACGGGTGGATGAGGAGCTCACTCCACTAGTGCAATTGAGTATTGACACCCACACAGTTTTTATGTGCAGGCACAAGTAAAAGATCGGTTGGCGCAGAGCTCGCTTGGATGCGTCAAGGCACGGAGTTCCATAGCATTTCGAAGCATGCGGCCGTGTGGAGTGTTGACTTATACGGGACATAATGTATAGACAATGCCTTCTGAAGCCTCCGCAAGTTGAAGCCTTGAACATTTATATTGAGAGAAGAGAGAGAGAACTGGGGGACTTGTAAAATGAGAGAAAAGTAGGCTTGAGCGACTTATAATTTTGGCTATGCACCTGGTAATTTTATATTCATTATCAATAAAAGGACTGATTTTGTTTGTATACTCATATTGCCTTCGTTATTCAACTTTTCTACTTGGGACTTCTGTGCGATGACCCGTGGCTTGGCCTGTGATCGGCCGTTATGAAAACTACCTTACACGAGCACAAGCTAGGCTTGTGCGGAATCATGCCTTAGCAAGGACAATCAGTCCTACGTGATCAGGGCGTGACATCTGCTGCCGTTGTGGCACCTGCTGAACTGGTGCCCTAGTTGGAGCCTGAAACTGCTGCAACAACTAGAAGGATCTCGGCTGAAGCTGGGGACACTTAACAGGCCCCGCACTGCTACTAGACTCCATAAAGAAGTCACGATCTCTCTTGGTCTTCAAGCCCAACTTTCGTTCAACCTTGCATGCCTCCGTAAGAATCTTCGCATAAATCTAGTAAAGAGATGGAATGCGGACCTTCACTTTCCAGCTCAGACCCTCCAGAAAGTGACTCACCTTGATCTTCGGATCTTGTACCATACACTCCGTATACCGGCTCATCATGCCAAACTCTGCGACATAATCCTCCACTGATATACCTCCTTGTTAGAGGTTCTAAAATTGTCTGGCCAAGTCCAATCTATCAGTAGTAAAGAAGAACTTCTTCTTGAAAAGGTCCCTGAATACCTTCCAGATATGACCCTCACCAGCAAGAAGCAGTTTATTCCCGAACCATGTGTGAGTGATGTCCAACAACTGAAGCCATACTGCTTTAACCTTCAAGTCCTCTGCGAGATGGGACACCCTCATAACACGCTCGATATCCTCGAGCCAGTTATCCGCATAAATGATGCCCTTCGTCCCTCTGAAGTCTCGAGGTCCCAACTTTTAAAAGTCTTAGATATTATCCGGCCTAACCTGGGCAACCTGCTGTAGAGCTAGAGCTTCATGCTCTACTACAGCCATGGGGAGCTGGTTGGTGCTCTCGATGCCCTGCCGCATCATGTTTACCTGCCTCTGATGTGCCTCGGACTGAGACCTATAGGCCTCTAGCATCTCTCTGAATAAGGCAAACATCTATATCGTATCAGTAGGCACTGTAGGTAGAGGAGGAAGATCCATTAGAACAAATGCAACAGTTCGCTACACTGGAGAAGGTTCGAACACCGACAATAATCTCAGGAACAATTCTCTAAACTGGAGGAGGAGCACCCCCGAAGGCAGCTGATACTCCAATCCCGGGAGAAGTGACTGGAGCAGGCCCACGGGACGTCACAGCTCTCACAGAGTTGTTGGTCCCGAATGCTGTGACCTCGTCTTAAGCGGCATCCTACAGACAGATCAAAAGAAAAAAGTCAATATGGCATAAGATAGAATGTTAGCCCATTAGTCATGGTCGAACCTGATTTTAATAATTGATCTAACCCTGTCTCGATATAAGAGCTACTTGGACGATTGCTGAGAACTGCTAACATTTCGATCAATATCGAAGCCATTTTTGCCACTTGAGAATGTATTTCATATTCAATATAATTTTTATATTTATTGAGTCTAGGAATACGATGTATGCCGAGTCGTACTGGCAAATAGGCTAACCCAAAATATTTTTTAAAATATTCTATGTTTTGAAAATAGCCCATTTCACAAAAAGCTTCCAACTGCTTAAACTTTTCAAAAAGACCAAAAATTAATTTGCAAAAATCCTGAAAATCTAACTCTGGATCCCAGGAGAATACGGCCCAAGTTTGGCCAAAATTCTGCCCGAGTTCGGTTAGTGTACGTTGGATTTTTAACTTAGTCTTCCCACAGTTACGGATGCAACGACTACTTGCCGAGATTCTTTCATAGAATTCTGTCCAAATTTTGCCCAAATTTTGCATGAATTCTGTCTTTGGAAAAACTATAAATAGAGAAGAATTTCACTTATTTCAACACATCTCTCTTCTCTCTAAGCTTAATACATTTCTTCCAAAGTGTTCTAAAGCTTTCATTTTCAAATCCCAAGCCAGTTACAATCCTCTAGTCGATTTGCCAGTGCGGTACGGTCTAGAAGTTTTAGAGTGATTGTAATCAGAGGCTTGATTGAAGAAAGATACTTCACAATTGAAGTTGGTTGAGTACTTCGGATCAAAGCTCGTATTGCAGAAGTTGCAAGGACTTCAGATGAAAACCTGCAATATTTTTCATAGTGGATTCGATTGGAAGCTAGAGTTCTTTCGACTGGAATAGTCCTTACAAGAGGAAAACCAGTATACATCGTTGTGTTTGTGTTTGCTTTCTGATCTCTACTTTTTATTTACTTACTTATGATATATTATTTGTGATCTGGTTGCTAACATTTTTAATTAGCTAATTTTTGCTGCCTACTCTATTCACTCCCCCTCTAGAGTAGTGCACTTTACAATTCGTTCCTACAATTGGTATCAGAGCAGGTTATACAGGTAAAACGAGTTAATACTGCTATTATATTCTTTATTATTATAGCTGCTACATAGATCATAGTATCACACATGGCAACTATAAAATTCATAAGTGCAGGCCAAGCCACAAACAGACCCCCACTGTTTGATGGTACAAATTACACATACTGGAAAACACGGATGAGTTTTTTCTTGAAATCTCTAGATTTTGACTTATGGTCTATTGTGATTGATGGCTATAAGAAGCCTGTACGTATTCTTGTTAATGGAGAGTTGGTTGAGAAACCCCATGACAAGTATACCAAAGCTGAAAAGAAACATGCCAGTCTTAACGCACGTGCTATTAACGCTTTCTTTTGTGCCTTAAACATGACTGAATTTAGCAGGGTGTCTACATGCACAACATCAAATGAAGTATGGAAACTTCTCGAAGTGACTTATGAAGGCACGACGCAAGTCAAGGAGTCAAAAATCAGCAGACTTACTCAGGAGTATGAAACGTTCAAGATGAAGCCAAATGAATCCGTCACTCAGATGTTTACAAGATTTCTGGATATTATAAACCCTTTGTCTTCCTTAGGCAAGGAATACAATAACCATGAGAAGATTCTCAAACTTCTACGAGCTCTCACGAAGAACTGGATTCCAAAGGCTACGATAATTATTGAAGGAAACAACCTCACCACTACGTCTCTTGAAACGCTCATGGGTAAGCTACTCACTCACGAGCTGGAACTTTAAGACTTTGAAGGTGTTACATTGAAGGAGAAGTCGATCACTTTCAAAGCTCAACACAGAAGATCTGTCGAAGATGATTCCGACGACAGTAACTCTGACTCTGAAGATCAAGCTCTTCTAGTAAGAAAGTTCAGAAGTTCATGAGATTCAATAGAAGAACAAAGGAACGCAACAGTAACAACGAAGAAGATCTAATCTGCTATGGTTGCAAGAGGAAAGGACACATCAAGAAGTATTGTCTAACAGCATCATCATCAACCAGGAAGAGCAACAAGTATAACAAGGTTTACCTAAAGAAATCTACATCTAGATGGTATGCCAACACAAGCATATGGCATGAAAGTGAAGCCAGCGACTCAGAAGATGAACAGTCACATGACGCTATAAATGTATGCTTAATGGCATTTGATCAGGTAAATACTAACCCCATGTTTGATACATATAATAATTTTACCTTTGAGCAATTAGGTGAAGCCTTTAGTGACCTTATAGGTGATTACAGAAAACTGCGTAGTAAATATCAAAACTCTAAGAAGGTACTCAAAGTGTACAAAGGTGAAATAGGAAGACTTATCGACCTACTAGCTGAGGTTAGAAGTAATGATAATTCTAGTGAGGTAGGTGAGCTTCCTTCTGTTGAGTTATTATTACACGAGACTACAAGACTGTCCGAAGAGAAAGACAAGACCATTACCCAATTAAAGGAAGATCTACTCAAAAAGAAAAAAAGTCATCAGCAAGCACTAATCAGAAATGATGCACTTACTGCTGATTATAATACATTGTATGACACTTCCAAAAAGTTAGAAATTAGGTTAGAAAAATAGCCTAAGATTGCTGCTTCCTACCCTAACATGTATTACTTACTGAAACATCGGAATACTGTCAAACCCAACACTGTCAGACCAAATCTAACCAAACCTTTGCCCAAGAAGACCAATTGGCATACATTTTATTATCAATATCCAAATAGAAAACTAAGACCTACCAATCATGCACAACACACTGTATCTAACACTCAATATGCTAGATGTCGCTATTGTGGCACTATTGATCATCTCTTTCTTGCATGTAGAGTTTGAAAGCGTGTTGATTTAAAGATATGTGTACGGATACCAAAAACTAACATCTCAGGACCCTACAAGAAATGGGTACCAAAAGTTTTATCTGCAAATTCTTTTGTAGGTGGAACACCCTTTACATGCTAGAAGCAAATGGGTCCTCGATAGCGGTTGCTCACGACACACGACCAGTGACGCTTCATTATTCGCAACACTGTCGAAGAAGAAAGAATGATACGTCTCCTTCGGTAATAATATTAAAGGGTATATAGTAGGTATCGACAATATTGGTAAGGCTCCCTATCCTGTGATTAAAGATGTCTGTCTAGTAACCGAGTTAAAATATAACCCACTCAGCATAAGCCACTTAGCTGACCATGGTTATGGTATTAACTTTGTCAAAGACAACTATACTATAGTTGATAGCTCAACTGGTAGTACTATCTTTGAAGGTATTTTGGAAGATAATATATATGTTTTCTATTTATTGGAAGATACTAACAAAGCAGATAGATTCTTAATGGCCAAGAGTGATGAGAGTCAACTATGGCATATAAGACATCATGCAAACATGGACACTACTGCATATGTAGTGATTATGAAAAGAAGTTGGTACGAGGCTTACCAGACATTACTTTTAAGAAGGATATGGTATGTAGTGATTGTGAAAAGAACAAAGCTACCCGATCCACTTTCAAGTCCAAGAACGCTATAAGTACCACTAGACTTCTACAATTACTGCATATGGATTTATTTGGGCCTAGTAGAATTTTTAGCCTAGATGGTATGTTATATGCTTTTGTAATAGTAGATAATTTTTCTAGATACATGTGGGTATATTTTCTTGCACGCAAGAACGATGCATTGTCAGAATTCTTCTTCTATGTAAGAAAGTTCAGAATAAAAAAGGGTTCATGATCACTCGTATTCGAAGTGATAATGGTGGCAAATTTGAGAATACAGAGTTTGAGCAATTTTATGACACACATGGTTATCTGCATGAGTTCTCTTGCCCTAGGACTCCGTAACAAAATGGAGTTGTGGAACGTAAGAACAGGACTCTATCCGAAATGGCTAGAGTAATGTTAAACCAGTTTAGTCTACCTAAATACTTTTGGGCTGAAGCTGTCAATAAATCTTGCTATGTTCTCATTAGGGTTCTAATTCGACCAAAATCTAAGAAGACTCCCTATGATTTAGGGTTTGATAGGACACCATCAGTTTCATATTTCAAAATATTTGGTTGTAAATGCTTTATTCTCAACACTAAAGATAATTTGGGAAAATTTGACGAAAAGGCCGATGAAGGTATATTTTTAGGTTATGCTACCAAAAGCAAAGGGTACCGAGTCTTCAATAAAAGAATAATGATCATCGAAGAGTCAATAAATGTCACTTTTGACGAACTGAATCAACATACGATCGATGATGATGGCGAAGACTTTAGTACACCAAGTACAGCACCTGCAAAACCTTCAAGCACAGCACCAGCTGATCCTCTACGCAGATCACGTACAGAACCAGAAGCAGGAACCAGCTACCTTGAGAGTCTACCAAAAAGAATAAAGTTTTTGGCTGACCATCCCAAGGACTTGGTAATAGGTGATACCAGGGGTGTAAGTACTCGTTCCTCTAGCAAAGATATAGTTTTTTGTGTTGCATTTATTTCACAGTTTGAACCCAAAACTATTGAAGAAGCATGTAACGATAATTTTTGGATAGATGCTATACAAGAGAAATTAAACCAATTTGAACGGAATCAAGTTTCAGAACATGTTCCCAAGCTCATTAATCATCCGGTCATTGGCACCGGCTGGATATTCTGAAATAAACTTAATAAGAATGGTTTAGTTACTCGTAACAAGGGTCGACTCATAGCTCATGGATACAACCAAGAGGAAGGTATCGACTACGATGAGACTTATGCCCCAGTTGCGAGATTAGAATCTATTCGCATGTTATGTACATTTACATGTGTTCATAATTTTAAGCCTTTTTAAATGGATATTAAAAGCGCATTTTTTGAACGGTTTTATAAAAGAAAAAGTTTATGTAGCTCAACCTCCAGGTTTTACTTATTTCAAAAATCCTGATTATGTTTTCAAGTTGAAGAAAGCCTTACATGGTTTGAAATAAGCCCCTCGTGCTTGGTATAATCGTTTAAGCTCGTTTATACTTGACAACAATTTTATAAAAAGAAAGGTTGGTACTACACTATTTATCAAATCTTTCAATGGAAATCTTCTTTTAATTCAAATTTATGTAGATGATATTTTCTTTGGGTCTACTGACGAATCTCTCTGTCAAGAATTTTCAAAGTGTATGCAGAATGAGTTTGAAATGAGCATGATGGGAGAACTGAAATTCTTCCTCGGACTGTAAATCAAACAAACCAACTATAGGACATTTATTAATCAAGCTGAGTACACAAAAGACTTATTAAAGAAGTTTGACCTGGAAACCGTCAAACCACTTGGCACTCCGATGTCAACTTCAACCAAGCTTGATATTGATGAATAAGGCAAACCGATCGACATACGTAAGTATTGAGATATGATTGGTAGTTTACTTTATTTAACTGCTAGTTGTCCAGATATATTGTTTAGCATTTTCTTGTGTGCACATTTTCAAGCTAACCCTAAGGAATCACACTTGTGCATGGTTAAGCGTATCTTTCGATACCTTAAAGGTACTTCTTCTGTCGGCTTATGGCACTACAAGAAAAATACCCTGTTATAACACTTGAAAGTAAGCTATTACAACGGTTCGTATATAAGTGTTACAAAATTTCTGCAATAACACATAATATGACAGTTCTGAAGAGTTTTTGGCCTATTATAATGATTTACAGCGTTAAGCGTTATATACTGTTTACATATACATAACGTTGTTACACGCAAACGTTATAAAAGTTGGTAAAAATATTAAAGGTTTTTTTAGGGACACCACAACTTCTACTAGGGGGCAGCCCAAAAAGTGGAGATTTTACTAGGGGGCAGCCCACATTTTACTAGGGGGCAGCCCAACCCCCCAAACTCTCATTTCCTCCCCAAACCCCAATTTCCTTCCTCTCTCTCTCCTCCAAAAGAAAAAAAGAAGAGCTCTCTCTCCCTCTCCCAAAACTCTAGTCTCTTCTCCTCCACCACTCTAATCCTAATTCTTCCACCAAATTTCTTTCAAGAACACTCCTACATTCGACGAGATGACACACAAGTCGAAGAAATCGGATTCTAGGTACGTTCTTCCCTAATTTCTTCTATAATTTTCTACATTCCATTCGAAACCCTAGAATAGTTTTAATTATCTAAAAACTTTTAATAATTTAGGTTTAGAATGTCTTTTGGGTTTATGAATGGCATTTTCGAACACGACAAATCCACAATTTTTCTTCAAACCCTAACCCTAGAAAACGACAAACGAGCGAGTCGTTTGTCTGTTGGCCCTGAGTACAGTAGGACTACCAAGCATGTGGTAGTCCACATGTAAACAAGGACTGCCAGAGTCCTGGCAGTCCTCTTTCAATAGAGGACTGCCAGGACTGTGGCAGTCCTTGTGTGCAATTGGACTGCCACATGCCTGGCAGTCCTACTGTACTCAGTTTTAGTTGTGGTCTGGGGGTGGGGGATAGGGGGTAACAGTTCTATTTTAGTTTGCATTATTTATTAACTATACGGTCGCACAATCCATTGTTCTATAGGGGTAACAGTCCTCCGAACGCACCAAAAAGAATACGCCCCACCGCGTCAAAGCGGAAGGAACGCGCGGAACGTCCTCTTGAGCGTCCGATTACAATTTTCGAACCGGGATGCCAAGGTGGGTCTGGGACACGGAGACCGCCACCGGGACCACAAGTTCGGTCGAAGCAACGAGCTCGTACTCCTTCTTCTTCCAGTGATGACGACGACGTGCCAATTAGCCAACTTCTACCACCACGTCAAGGTGGTTATGCTCCATCTGTGGAGGGCGGTCCTTCTGAGCTGCATGGTCGTCCGCCACGTCAAGGTGGTTCTCCTCCATCTGAGGAGGCCGGTCCTTTTGAGCCGCATGTCCGTCCGCCAGGTGGCTCAATGTTGGCTTCTTTTGAGAACCATATTGCATATACAATATGGAAAAACCCGGTATGCACATTACTTTTGTAAGCTACCAGTTTAGTATATGATATCTATATGTATTTCATATTTTTTATGTTTTTATATGTTGTTTGATATATAGAGGACATATCGTATCCTTAGGGCTGTGAGTCACGGGAAGAAAACCGTGTCTTGGCCGTTTAGAAGCTTATCGGAGGCCATCCAGGTTAAAATCGTACCGAGCGGGTTGCATAATTTGGCAGATTATGCCTATAGGACAATGGATAGTGTCCTGATATCCGCCTTTGTGGAGAGATGGCACCCGGAGACCAACACGTTTCATCTTCCATGTGGGGAGATGACCATTACACTTGATGACGTCTACCAGATACTGGAGCTACCAGTTACCGGTCGCGTCATGACCAAAGAACATTACAGAAATGAAAAATCCACAAAATGGTACTCGAAGATCGTCAAGTTTGTCTCAAGTAACCTTGGACTTGAGGAAACTAGTTTTACAACTCTCCCCGGCTTCAAGAAATCATATGAAATTCCTTTGTCATTTCTGGTGGAGCACTTCACGAATATGGAATTGGATGAGGATGATGATGAGTTGGTCGACACGGTGGCCCGTGCTTACATGCTGTTCGTTCTAGGAACGGTGGGCATTTCGGACAAGTCCGGAACCTCGATACATGCGAGGTACATGCTCAATCTATTGTCCGTGGATGACTTCATTGATATATCGTAGGGTAGCGGTATTCTCGCCTATCTTTACCGCGAGCTCGGCATCGTATCCCGTGTCGGGACTAAGACAATTGCCGGATGCCAGACTCTGCTACATGTAAGAAAACTTCCAATAATTTAATCTCGTATACTTCATTTTGTTGTTTATATTTTGTGACTATTAACTTATAAATTGAATAGGCATGGATATACGAGCACTTTCCTATGCTCAGGCGGGGTGACCTGAACCCAAACTATTTTGAATACCTTCCTAGAGTGGCTCGATGGAGGCCGGCCCAGGTGGAAACCAAAGATTGGCAAATACTGGCTTCCATTCGTGAAGTACTTGACAATTTGGTACCATAAGAGGTAATAAATTTGGACTTATTTTTTTATGTTAAGTTTTTTTTGCTGTTAACTGTTTTCCTACAGATATTTTGGGATCTATACCAGGATTTGCGCGAGGAGAGTCGTGCCATCCAACAAGTTTCTTTATTTCATGGCATGATCACATGCTGTGATATCACGGAGCCGTACATGCCTGATCGTGTACTTCGGCAGTTTGGCTTCGTGCAAAGTGTGCCGAAGCGCACACTACAGATGTTGGAACCTCCCCGCGGGACCCAACCATTGAACTACAAATCGGCGTATTTCGACTGGGTGACCGACTTCTACTCCGAGTGGCAAAGGCACTTGCTTGGGGAAGATGAGAGTCAACCGGTCACCCAGATGGCCGACTGCAGCGAGGACTACATGCCGTACTTCCGACGGGTCGGACATCCTAAGTTGTTAAACCCTACAAACCCGGGTCCCGAGGCCGTAGTAGCTGTTGGAAATCTTCCTTCGAAAAACATCTTGTATGTTTCATTGGTGAAGATGGTGAGTTCCGCATTAGTAATTAGTTTGAAATTTTTATGTTTGTAGACTAAATTCAATTATACTTTCATTTACAGTCTAGAAGGGCGAAGGAACTAGCCAAGACACTTCGGAGCGCTTGCCAAAGTGACACTAGTGTCTTGGTCGACACTAGTGCCTTGGTCGCCAACGAGCTTGAGCGCATCGACGACGAGGTTGAGTTCCCATTCATGCATAATGCGGAGTCTCGTTCGAAGGCCCGCCATGATATGTAGTATGATTGTCTGAAGTTGGCTATTTTGGATGTAGATATTTTTGGGTGTCGAACATGTTGTTGGATACTTGTGTTGAAATATTTTTTGATGTTGATATTTTTGGGTGTCGAACATGTTGTTGGATACTTGTGTTGAAATACTTGTGTTGGTTATGTGTTGGATACTTGTGTTGAAATACTTCTGTTGGATATGTGTTGGATACTTGTGTTGAATATGTGTTGGATATGTGTTGAATACTTGTGTTGGATACTTGTGTTGAATATGTGTTGGATACTTGTATTGGACTTGTGTTGGATATGTGTTGGATACTTGTGTTGGATATGTGTTGGATACTTGTGTTGAAATGTTCATCACAGAACGATTCATCTAGGACTGCCACACCCAGGGCAGTCCCACACATGTGAAGGACTGCCCTGGGTGTGGCAGTCCTAGATGAATTGTTCTGTGACTTGATCACAGAATATTTTAGTTAGGACTGCCACACCCAGGGCAGTCCAACACAAGTGAAGGACTGCCCTGGGTATGGCAGTCCTAGATGAATTGTTCTGTGTTCTGTGACTTGATCACAGAACATTTCATCTAGGACTGCCACACCCAGGGCAGTCCAACACATGTGAAGGACTGCCCTGGGTGTGGCAGTCCTAACTAAAATGTTATGTGACTTGATCACATAACAATTCATCTAGGACTGCCACACCCAGGGCAGTCCTTCACTTGTGTTGGACTGCCCTGGGTGTGGCAGTCCTAACTAAAATGTTCTGTGATCAAGTCACAGAATAATTCATCTAGGACTGCCACACCGAGGGCAGTCCTTCACTTGTGTTGGACTGTCCTGGGTGTGGCAGTCCTAACTAAAATGTTCTGTGATCAAGTCACAGAACAATTCATCTAGGACTGCCACACCCAGGGCAGTCCTTCACTTGTGTTGGACTGCCCTGGGTGTGGCAGTCCTAACTAAAATGTTCTGTGATGATTTTATTCACACATAAATTCATCACAGAGTTTCAGTGCTAGGACTGCCACATCCATGGAAGTCCTACACTGAAGTAGGACTGCCTGGGTTATGGCAGTCCTAACTAAAACTTGCTGTAAGCAAGTTTTACCACAACCCAGGCAGTCCTACTTCAGTGTAGGACTGCCATGGATGTGGCAGTCCTGATACTGATACTCTGTGACAGAGTTTCTCAAACTGAAACGCTTTGACTGAAACGCTGTGACAGTGAACACATATAACACAGGTACACTCATATAACACAGATAACACACAGGTAAGCACATATAACACAGGTAGGCACATATAGTACACAGGTAGGCACATATAACACAAGTAGACACATATAACACAGGTAGGCACAGGTAAACACATATAACTCAAAATTTACTCCATATATATTACTGGACTTCATATTTCACTGTATACAAAAGTGGTCCTCCATATACAAAATGTCAAACTGTAAATATATATATACTTAGTCGATTTCGACATCGTAGTGGTCAGCAGGTAAGTCTCTTGGCTCCTCAATCTTCAACAACTTCTTACAATGGTTGATCTGGTCAACGAAAGGTGTGGTCCAAGCGATGGCTTCGACCGGTGCTCTTTTGTACCAAACTGTTGAAGGTGGAGGAATCGGAGAATGAGCGATCATCTTTAGTATAACGAAGTGATCCCCGATCAGACCTATAGTACATAGGTTAGACACTCCGTGGTCCGTCGGAGGAGCGCACATCGGAAAGAATGTATTGTTAATATCCGGCGAGATAAGTACAACATGTATTATGTACCTATTGGCAAATAAATAGCCGGCAGACGGGACTGACATGTAGTGGTCTATCTCGGTAATACTGTCGGTGCAAGGGATACTTAACAACAAACTTGCAACGGTTTCTTCGCTTAGGATGCGGGAGTAGAATGGAAGACGAGTCTCTAACTCCTCGTACAGCTCCTGCCTCACCCGTCTCCATCCGTCTTTGTCATCATAACCAAGATGCCTTGCAAGGGCATAAAATCCGCAATGGCCATCACCGGGGACATCGACAATAGACCAAATGTAACTTCGAAGTGCAGGTTGAAATTTGTCAATATACAAACTCGTTGTTTGGCTTGCAACTGTATCTTTTCTTGGGAGGTCAATTTTCTCCATTTTTTGGCGAACGACAAGCTTGCCCTTCCGTGCGGGCGGAGCTTGCTGTAAGCTTCGTTCAACATGCTCAAAGTACGATGGATCTCTCCTAGTTGACTCCAGCCTTCTCTTATGTGAACTAGTCAATCTTGTTTGAGGCCTGCCTTTAGGATTGGAAACAACGGTCAGCTCATGCATTCTAGTAGTGACCGGACATGCAATTTCTTGGATTTTAAGCTCAATGGACTGCCGCTCCGCTGCTACTGAGGCTAACCACCTTGCATGGAGAAGTTTCACTTGTGTCAAAGAGAAGAAATCATCGTCCGTCTTCACCACAGGCATCATAGACAACTGCCTCCAACGTTGATCGACTGCTTCTAGTGGAATAGGAATGGATTCACGGCGATATTCATTAATCTGATGTGCACAAGGGAGGCCCAGTGTATGTCGATGTACACACCCGCAAACCTGGGGATCAAATCCGACATTCTTTGACCTTTCAATCTCATCACATATTAATATCAACGCCGTGTGAGATACCACGCGAACTAAAGCATCTAACAGTACATCCTTTCTATGCTCATGCTTGACTATATTTAAGCTCATCTCAAATGATGCCTTAATTTCATTCACCGTCCGCTCTACCAATAGATGTATAGCTTGCCAAACAGAGACAAAGTTGTCGAGAGATGATTTTAGTTGTCTCTTCACTACAGAGCGTACTCCTTCGACACGGTTGGTAGTTGTCGTGCCGTAATGCTTCACCAAATTCGTCCATGCTAAGACGAAGTGTTCTTTGTGCGGTTCAAGCCATGTATCTTTGATATATGAAATACATGCCGGCTCCCTCGCCTCCCATTTTTCCTTGAACATGTACCATGCGGCGTCGTAACTGTCAATCGTAGAAGCTCGCCACACACAATTCCAGTCATTGAAGAATTCTTGAAAATTTTGCATGTCAATTTTACCTTCCTCCTTCTGAAACTTCAACTTACATTGGGCTTGAATATTACGATTGACATGCCAAGTGCATAGCAATGTATCCGCTTAAGGAAAAATAATGCGAATAGCATTAATTAGAGCATACTCTCTGTCGGTCACAAGAACTGACGGCTCTGTATGACCGGTGTAAAGTGTTTTCAGTTTCTCTAATTCCCATGTGTAGTCTTCAAGTTTTTCACTCTTCATGAAGCAAAATGCCACCGGGAATGTTTTTCGAGTAGAGGTGAATCCGACAATATGAAGGAGAGGCATCTTGAGCTTGTTGGTCTTATACGTGCAATCAAGGACTAACACGTCGGCAACAGACCTGGCCAGACTTATGCAATCTGGATGAGCCCAAAAGATTGAAACTACTTTATTACTCTGGGGATGTCTTCTATGGAACTCAACGTAATGATTATCGGCAAGCAACTTCAGCACTTCTTGCATCGCCATTCTTGATTTGGTCCGGATAGCGTTCGAAGAAGATAGGACGTTGTATATTGACCTCATCGTAGACATGTTCTTCTCATCTTCATGCCGTATGACTGAATATATTTGTCTCGGTGCAACACCGGAAGTGGACAAGTCTTCGGCTATCTTCTTCTCTGTAGGGTTCAACCGTCCGACATACGGATGACCCAATAGTGTCTCGGCAATCTCATGATTGTGGGTTCCATTCTTCACTTGTACTGACCACTTTCCTTCTTCTTCGTTTCTAATCTGGATCGTGAATGGACAACCACATTTCCTCGTTCCAGCTTTCTTTCTTGGAACTTTATTTTGGATAACTGTGTTTTTCTTGTGCGATCTCAACACACCACCTCTTTCACAGCTAACCATCACACTGTGTCATCCCGGGCGATTTTGGCACGATCTGGATATCACTAGAACTAAGTTGTTTTCCCGTCCAACTTCTCGACACCATTGTACCGCATCGTCGCTTGATTGAAATGAAAGATCAGTCCAAAATAAATGCCCTACATCGATTGCAATTGAAGCATGTACCGCAACATCGGAAGATCGCAACTCCTACAATAGAAGTTAAAAGTCAAAAGGACTGCCACATCTATAGGACTGCCACATATGTGGCAGTCCCTCACATATATAGGACTGCCACATCCCTGGCAGTCCAAATCCATGAGAGGGACTGCCCGAGAAGTGGCAGTCCTCTGTGTCAAAATTCGATTTTCCATCCGAAATAAAGTTAAAGTGTAGTTACCACGAGGCATTCCGATGCATCAAAGTGTTCTTCGGACGTTGTGGGAGGAGAGTATCCAGCATTTGATGGTCCAGGTTGTTCCATTTTCTATTTCTTTCTACATCAAACACAAAATTCAACTTTTATATGTAAAATTTAGGTTAAAACATTACACAAAAATAAATTCGACGACTTACAAATAAATGAGAGAAGTGATTGACACTATTATCTTTAACAAATTTAGGTGGGGGGACAATTTCACCTAGGTTAGGTTAATTCTAGATTTCTATGAGGAGGAGAAAAAAAGAGTGGAGGAAGAGTGGAGGAAGAGAAGTAAAGTGTTGAGGAAGAGAAGAAATAAAATAAGTTTGGTTTTTATATTCAATTTTGGGCTGCCCCCTAGTAACAAAAATCTATGACAAACTTGTAATTTTTTCAAAAAAATTTGAGTTATCCCCTGGTTGAAGTGGTGGTACCCCTAAAAAAACCCCAATATTAAAATGTCCGCTCGAATGCCCGCTCAAAGCCGACCCCCAAATCAAAACACTCATTTCCTTTTTTTTCCTCTCTCTCCCCCATTTTCCTTCTCCTCTCCTCCTCTCCTCTTTCCCTCCTACCACTCTTACCACCGACTCCGCCTTTGACAACTGTCTGCTCGGCCTCGGGTGCTCGGCCTCGGGTCCATGTCCACCGTCGACTCGAGTTCGCCACGTGGATGAAATGGTTGTTAAGGCATGGATGGGCTATGTTAGAGATGGTTATATTGTACAGTGGCCTCTGACAACTGTCTCCTCCAAGCCCGACCTCGTTGTTTGCCGGATCGAGGCCATCGGCTTCCAGGTTGACCACCAGCTCTCCGAACGATACTACTTCTTTCTCTAGGGTTCCAATTTCGGGAATAGATCCATTCTAGGAATTTGCTTTATTTTGATAGTAGCGATCTAAAATTTATTTGTTATCACTACTACCGATCCATACTTTTCTAGGGTTTATTTGTGCAAAAAATTAGACATATCATCGGTCAAGCTCCGATTGCCAGAGCAAGCTTAGGTCTAGTATGGGAACAAGTTTGGAGGAAAACAATGGGGGTTATGGATTTGGACCGGAGGTTAGATGATACGACCCCTTCCTGTTGACACAGGATTTGCATTGGATCGAGTAGTAACAGCCATGGGAGAAACTAGGATTTCTCTAGCAATTCAAGAAGAGCAAAGGAAGAAGAAGACGTTTTATTGGATTTCAAGAGAATTCATTACAGTAAGTATGTAATAGCCTCATCATACTCTTCCCTCCTCTTTCAGTTGTATTTATACAATTCAAATTGTAATGAAAAAATGTAAAATGACACTAATGCCCTCTTCATTACAGGTGGCAGGTTAGTTGTGCTGCTGACTCCACTTGTGCTGCTGACTTGTCCTCCACTTGTGCTGCTGACCTGTCTGGTAGTAGACTAGGGATGCATCATTAGATCTTGATTTGGAAACCCAAGGGTGATGCTGTTGTGGTTTCCATCGTTGAGATTTGGTGCACTCATTTCATCTATTTTCTCTCGAAAGCCCTAATGGAAACCTAGACTTCCGATCTAATCTAGGGTTTCTGAAATAATTCGGGTGGAATCATAAAAAAATGGATATAGTTTAGTGAAGCAGAAGTAATTCTTGTTCTATAATTTTCCTTTTTTTGTGACATTCTGAGATTGGGTTGGCCATATGAACAAAAATAAGGTTGTGAAACTTGGTCCAGTAGTATCTTCGTCCACTGTGCACTATATGTTTGTTAAAATTCCTGAAAGAGAACATCTATTTTTGTAACTTTTTTCCTTAGCTGATCATTTTATGTGACCCTGCATACTGATTAAAGCTCATTTGTCATGCATTTATAGGCTTAAAGCTTTCCAAATGTGTACATCCACAAGGATTCAGTTGTAAATCAAATATAGCTTTATTATCTACAAGTACATCTATTAATCTAGCTTATGTTTCTGAAATAGATATTGAGCTCACAAGGAAGGACTTCCTGTTATTCTGAAGACAAGAGGAGTTTATATGTGGAGAGCTTGCTTCATTGATTGGTCCCGAGGTTGTAATCGAATAAACTTTCTATGATTTTATTTGTTTGATCATTCCATGGTTTTGGTGCATATGAGATGACCTACTTTATTCAAGTATCCTTGTACCAAGAATCTACATTCAACAGGGTGATGCCAATTACAATAAAGATCTCTAAAAATTATTAATGTGAAGAATTGTTAGATAATGTATGCTAGTTGGATACTAGAAAAATCTAGGCACGTGTCGTGTCAGCCACGTATTGGACACAATTCGGATACTCCAAATTACATTAAGACACTCCAGATTAGGTGCTATATGAGTCTCGTTGTGTCCATAAACTTGTGTATGGATAAGCCAAGGCAAACATATAACCACTATATCCTAATTGAAGATTATGGTTTTGTTTGCTCTCAAATCTTTCAAAATCGTATAAGTTGGCTAACAAATTAGAACATTAATACTCATTCTTGGATCCTCTCAATTGTAGTAGAGAACATAAATACAAGGTCTTCACATTTAGAGAACATAAATACAAGGTCTTCAATTATTACTGGTATTGATGCACCTGCAATTGACCTTGGGATAGTTTCCTTTTTTTTGCCCTTGCCTTCAATTATTTCAAGTTCCTGCATATGTAATACTATATATAAGTGAACTTCAATTTGCTTTATGTAATAATTGTTTTTATCTTATATTAAGAAGATTTTGGTAGAATCTGTTTCCATCCTTCTCAGTTGGAAAAGCAAACAAATTAAAATAATGAAAAATAAAGCTTATATCATGAAGATCCAATAGAGCACGCACTATTTCAAAGGTCAACTGAAACTAAAGGATGTTAGTAAATGTATGGGAAGCCTAGAGCTATCAAGAGCATACATTGTTAATAAATCAATGTCAATATGAAATATCACATTCATGCTATAATCGAATCTTCAGTTATTAGTCATGCAGTCTGACCAATTCAAGTCGTCATATTTCTTCAACCTTATTTACTTGATTGTTTAACATTTTTCCTTTAACAACTTGACCTGAGAATAAAATGAATATCTGAGGTTATTATCATATGCACTTAGTTGTGTTCAAAATCTTCAAAATATCTGTGCTTTACTCTGTTTATATCTATAACCAAATTAATTCATAATTTCATAACTGCAATAATTTCCTCCAAATTCTATAGCCAATTAAAAAACCATTAGTTTTTTTTTCTTCTTTCCTTAATATGTTTCTGCCAATTGATTCATGACAAATCAACAAATTATGTAACAAAGTTAACACCTGATCAAATTCAAGTATAATTTGATTATCTGTAGTTTTATTTGTACAATGACATACAACAGTACAATAATAAGACTGACAACAAATGAAAGAAACTAATAGTATGAATTTACACCACCAAATCCTATAAAATATACAGTACAGTTTCAAATTATAGTAGTACAATCAACTATTTTTTTCCTGTTAACTAGACCTCTGAACATTCTCAAAACAACAATGACTCTAGAAAAGAATCGTCCCTTTTTTCGTAGTGTTACTTTATATGTTGATATTTGTCAACTTCAATGATTGATTAGAAGGCATGAAGATGTTTAGAGAGTTTAGAGAAGCCTG
Organism: Iris pallida; assembly: GCA_029216955.1. Classification (NCBI taxonomy): domain Eukaryota; kingdom Viridiplantae; phylum Streptophyta; class Magnoliopsida; order Asparagales; family Iridaceae; genus Iris; species Iris pallida. The sequence continues at coordinate 11,478,989 of JANAVB010035018.1, read as the reverse complement.
GACAAAAACTGGAGAAGGAGCTTAATCTTGCCTTTTGTTTCAAGCATCTATGTAATTTTCGGATGTTTATTTGTTTAGGTGTCTGTTAAGATTTTCTTCTGTAGTGCATGACCAGTAACTTCCAGTCCTTATATACCTTCTAATATGGTTTATTTTTGGTGGTTGCAGCAAGAGCTACTGCCCCTATTGCATTCGTGTTAAGCAGTCGCTGACACAAGTTGGGGCAACTTTCAAAGCTATTGAGCTAGATCTTGAAAGTGAGAGTATCAATGGACGAACTAGAGAGACCACTCTTCTTATTTTAAATGCCTGTGTTATTACTATGAGAACTTTGAATCTTTATGTTCTCTCTTAAAGGTTGTTTTTATACTGAACCTCCAAGGAAAGTAATAGATGTGGAAATTGTTACTCTATGCCTTTGACAAAATTTGACTACAATAAGGAAATATGAATTCAAGTAGTACTTTGCGCTCTAGCAAAATCAAACACAAATAAATAAAAGCATTTTTTTCCGAATATCGTATCTTATGAATGGTAGGAAATGATTCAGAAAATTTTAAGGATAAGGTCTTTGGTTTTGCTGAAATTGCAGTGCACAATTACTTGTTCTGCTTGTGCAACTTTCTTGTGCACGGGTCTTTCTAATGAGAATGTATTGCCTTAGTAATAACTCATTGTCTTCTTCATTATTTGCATGCAATTCTTATGTGAAGTTGGCTTGATGTCACTGTAACCTTTCTTCGCATTATTCATCTTTAACTTTGCAATGGCTCTTTGATAAACCAGCTAATTGTTATTTTATCTGAGTCATTTTCCCCTTTATCTATTTATTTTTCAACTTTATATTTGGGTGGTAAAAGAATTGACTTTTACTCATTGTGGTTCTCTCTCTTTTGAAGAGGATGGATCTGAAACTCAGGCAGCGCTTGCAAAATGGACTGGACAGAGGATTGTTCCAAATGTTTTTATTGGTGGGAAGCATATAGGTGGTTGTGACGGTACACTTCTTTCCTTGTTCACTATTGTAATACTACTGAACAGACACTTCATTCCAGGGCCTTTTTTGAGATTCGCACAGGACCCCAAAAATCGGAAGGCCCCCAATTTTTTTGAACTTCTCGTATATATTATTAATGGAGATCTCCATTTTTAGATTTAGGCCTCTATATTTTTTTTAGAAACTACAATAACATTGTACTTAAAATGTCAGAAAAAGTCCATTTTTTTAAAAGCGGCTGAAAAAGACTATTTTTTAGTATTTGTACAGGCACTCTGTCAAGGCCTGAGATGAGGCTAACAATGTGTATCCAGTTGTGCCCCATATTTTCTTGTTTCAATCTGCAGCAACTAGCACTCGATTATTCTTCTTAGTTCCTTAGCCTTTGTGTACTTTACTTTCTTTGTGTGAAAGCAATTAATGATTTTTATATCGTTTCTGTAGTTTTTTATCTTTATGCTCTATATTGTGTTTCCCAACTGGTGGTGTCAAGTTCATGTAATATTCGAACCTGAAAGTTGCAAGATATTTGGGTTTAGATTGAAAGCAAATTTCACTCCTAATTGTATTTGGGTGATTTTTATGTGGTTGTATATTCAGTTCTTTGAAAGTATTGTTTAATACAAGTAACTTGTAGCAAGCAAAATAGCATTTGAAATTACATACATGACTATCTTTGTTCTGTCAAAAATCAAGTGAATGAAGGTTGTCAAAGACTATAAAATTTATTATAGCCATGAATATTTTGTATCTGCAAGGTTCATTGACACTATGGCTCTTTTTTGAGCTTTCAGCATATCAACCAAAAGTTCCGGGAGGCTTCTGTTACTACACTGGGTGTAATCTCTGAAGGTTGTTCTGAGTTATTGAAAGGCAGGATGGATAATGTATTACATATCACTCTGTCAGCTTTGAAGTGAACAAATTGTAAGAGGAGCTGCTTCATTTGCACTGGGCCAACTTGCTGAACACCTTCAACCTGAGATCATTTCTAGTTATGAAACTATACTTCCATCTATTCTAAATGCCCTTGAAGATGTTTCAGATGAAGTGAAGGTAATTTTCTTTTTTTTTCCTACTTGAATATCTATTTATTACCAAGTCTTTGCATCCTTATGGTTGTAATACGACAGGAGAAGTCATATCATGCACTGGCAGCTTTTTGTGAGGATATGGGAGAAGAGATCCTTCCTTATCTTGATCCTCTGATGGGGAGAGTAGTTATTGCACTCCAAACTAGTCCTCGAAATCTGTAAAAAACTTGCATGGTACTTCTGCTTCTTTTATCTTTCTCAATCGAATTTTCTATAGCAGAATTATTATTTTCTATATTACAACCCTTCTTTTCTTCGACGAGATGCAGTATGTAATAGGCTCGGTAGCAGCTGTTGTGGAGCAGGCTGTTCTTCTTATGCAGAGATGATGAAAAGCTTTTTGGTGCTTACAAATGATGAGGACTTGGTCTCACGAGCTAGGGCCATTGAGTTAGTTGGAATTGCTATGGCAGTAGGGCGGACAAGGATGGAGCCAATACTGCCATCTTTCATTGTAGCTGCACTATCTGTGGGTTGGAGTTGCACATTACTCATTTTTTTATGTATGAAAAATACAACATCAGATAATTTGTATTGTATATCTGCAGGGCTTTGCATTGGACTTCAGTGAACATCGAGAGTACACTCATGGATTCTTTAACAATATTGCTGAGATCTTAGCTGATGGTTTCACTCAGGTAAATTTCTTTTCTAGCAGTTTTGTTTTTCATTTTTTCATTAACTCAGTTTTGGGATGACACTATACTGCTTGCACTTTGGTAAACAGTATCTTCCACATGTTGTACCTCTGGCCTTTTCTTCGTGCAACCTTGATGATGGGTCTGCAGTGGATATTGACGAATGTGATAGAGGTTTTCTGAAGTTTGCCTTCTTATTTGTTTGAAAAATCAATAATTTTGTTTGTACTACCTTTATTTGTAGGGTACAATATTGACTTTTGAAGGGATATACAATGTTGGCTTTTGAAGGATGTCACTATTTGGTGTTGGTGAGTGTTTCAATATTTTGAGGCCGGTTGCCCTAAAAGGAAAAGATGTATATATTTTTGGATTTTGAAATGTAATAGTGATATGTTGGCGAAGTAAAAGTTGGAAAATGGTGATATATTTTGAAATGTAATTAAGATGGTGTGATATTTGGATATTTTTAGTGAAATGTTTCAAATGTTAGTTAAATTTTATATTTCTGTTGTCTCAGGAAATTAATATGCTTTTTATAACGCATTGAATTATAAGCATTGATAGGTGATATATATGTGTGTGAATAACCAGAACAGAATGTTAGAAAGTGTTATGTATAAGTTCTTTTTATAACGTTTCATGTACGATTTATTAATAGTTTCAGAACCATATCATTTTAGCAAGCGTTATGTATATGTATCTTAGTCATAACGCTTTCGAACAAATATGTTATATATAATGATAATATTAATGTCGTTTTCAAATTTAGTGTTATATATAATTAACTTAATTATCTCATTTTTTATTAAAAAAATGTCATATAAGTGTATATCATATATAACGATTTTTCTAAACTTTTATAACACCCGTGTTCATGACGGTTGTCTGCTTCAAAAAAATCGTCACAAATTGTCATATATGACGGTTTTTATCCGTCATAAAAAATATTTTTCTTGTAGTGTGGTATCCCAAAATCACGTCCTTTGACCTAACCGGTTACTCGGATGCTGATTTTGCTAGATGCAAAGTGGATAGAAAAAGTACTAGCGGCACGTGCCATTTTCTAGGTAAGGCTTTAGTCTCTTGGTTTAGCAAGAAGCGAAATTCTATCGCATTATCAACTACTGAGACTGAGTATATCACCGCAGGACGTTGTTGTGCACAAATTTTGTGGATGAAGCAAACCTTAGAAGACTTTGGTTTACAGTATTCACACATACCCCTTTTTTGTGACAACACTATCACTATTAATTTGACTAAAAATCCTGTATGTCATTCTCGTACTAAGCATATTGAGATTTGGCATCATTTTCTTAGAAATTATTAAACAAATGGAGATATAGACCTTGTATATATAGACACAGAGAACCAACTGGATGATATCTTTACAAAACCACTAGCGACAGATCGTTTCAATTATTTACATCAAGAATTAGGAATTTTAGATATCAATAATATTAATTAATTTTTGTTTTATTGATTACTTTTCAATATGCAAAAATTGTTTTCGATACAAGCCTACAAACGACTAAAGCAAAACGGTATTTAAGTGTTCCCCGGTGAACCTCCATTAGTTGGGACAGTACCCCTACAACTAATCTGAGATAGTCGCTATATAACAAAATTTAATTCATAAAATAATATTAATTATATTAATTAAAATTTAAAATAATTAAACTTGGAATTAAATAATTGAAAAGGATTGATGAATATTAAGTGGCACTGCATTTTTTCTACTCAAAAATATCTCAACAGAGCGCAGGTGAACTCTGACCGAATTTGGCCCGAGTTCTGTTGGGATCGGATATTTTAAGTCAGAACCTAGTGGCCCTCTCATATTCATCTCCTCTAAACCCTCAAGAACACACAGCAACCGCAAACCGAGCTTCAAACCCTAGATTTTCTCCAACCCATTGCTTCCAATCCTTTTGGAGATTTCAATCCAAACTTTGGATTCGTGCGGAGTTTCTCGTTCTGTTCAACATACTCGAATTTTAGAAGGTATAACCTCCTTCTTCTCCATCTTTCAATTTCGTGAATTTCTATATTATTCATAGAAATAATGTCTAGACACTTCAACCCTTCCAAGATGAAGAAGACGGTGGCTAGTGAAGAAGCCTCGTCTTCAGATCCAATCTATGAACCCCTCTTTTCACCCGTCCAAACGGACGACGGGGCGTTTAATGGGTTTTTCTTCTAAACCATGACCAATCGCTTCTATGGTATACGGATTTCTCGATTCACAACATATGCCTCGGCGCTCCAATTAAGTGGACCATCTTTGCTGGCCATCACACTTACTTTGAAGCATTAGGATTGCATAATCTTGTTACTCATTCATATCCAATTGCATCCAATGCTATTCGCTTATTTTACTGCAATTTCACTCTTGACACATTTACTGTTAGAAGTCGTCTCGCGAGAACTGATATTCAGTTCAATGATGTCGACTTAGCAAAAATCCTTGATATACCAAATGAAGGTGCTCCGCTTGTTGATATCCTGAAATTTGAATTTCCCGCAGGCACGACTTTAAACAGCTTCAAGAATGAACTTTGCTCTCCCAATCACGTTCATTCTGGTAAGTTTAAAGCTACAAATTTGAACTTATTTTCTATGAATTGCACTGCATCGTCTACTCTACTCTTTTGCCCAAATCTACCTCAAAAGACGATGTGACTACCCTTGAGTTGTCTGCCCTTTATCATATTCATAAGGGTATTCGTTTTTCTGTCCCTAAGACTATCATTCAGATGATGGATCGTTGTCGCGAAAGGAATAGAAACCTTGCCTACGCGATGATCCTCTCAGTCATCTTTCAGCATTTTGAGATTGACTTATCCACTTGCGCTCCTGACTTTAAGCCCAAGTATCTTCAGCTCTCTCGTCGCAGTGCAGCTGTTCCTTTTGCTCCTTCTATTACTCATGCTCTAGGACTATTCTATGTCTTATGAGGGTATCCACCAGCATCTCTCTGATTTGCGAGCATTTATCACTGACTTATCGAGGGAACATGAGTTTTGAGATGCCAATCGGTTTCAGTCTCTCGCAAATTCCTTTGCGGATCTGCGATTTGCTCAGACTAGGCATTCTGTCAGTTCTCTTCCCCGAGATCCAGCTATATCGGGCTACCGCTATGAGGATGAGGTGGTACGTCATTTTATTGAGCCTGGGAACATTTATGACTGGTATAGTGGTTCTGGTGCTACTCCACACCCTTCTGGAGCTGGCACTTCTGGAGATTGTCCATCTGGACATGGTGGCGTTGTTGGCGCTGATGATGATGATTCTGAGGATTTTTAATCTATACTTGATGTATTTTGTCTAAATGTTATCTAGTTAGACTTTTTATTGTCTATGTATGCTTGGAAATGCTCCGACATTCCAAGATAGCACTTATCTTTTTATTTTTCTGGAAATTGCTGAGAAATCCAATTTCGGGGTTGGGTTGTATGAAAAATCCACCCGCAGGATGGGTTTTATGAAATGCCCAGAATTATATAATTCCACGTCAAATATTCAAAGATTCCCTTTAGATGCTCTGTATTTACAAAATTAATACCATAACTACCCCTCCGCACAAACTCAGATCTGGATTGCGATTCTCTTCTTCTTCTTCTTCTTCTTCTTCACGAGAGATTTGAATTCCATTGCTCCCATCTTCAGCAGAGATCGCAAAGATCGTTCGTAGTTCACCAGGCTTTTTTTTTCCAGTCGAACTCCGATCATCGCTCATCATCTTCTTCTTCTTCTCCGACAATTAGGTCAATTATGGAGAGAAGATCTTCTTCTTCTTTTCCATAAGAGTTAGCATCGTTTTGAAAGAAGAACAAAAACTCTTGAATCTTTATTCATGTCAAATTTCTTTCCACAAAACAAAAAAATGAAAAAAAAATTAGGTCTCTGTCAACTGTTCTCCGCCGATATCACACGAAGAATAGTCATTCTCCTGCATTTTTAACAAGGAGAATGTCATTCTCCGTGTTAAATGGCATTCTTCGTGTTTCTAACACGGAGAATGGCCATTCTCCTGTGTTTTAACATTTGAATGACCATTCTCCGTGTCATTTAACACGAAGAATGTCATTCTCCGTATTATTTAGCACGGAGAATGGCCATTCTCCGTGTAATTTAGAAACGGAGAATGCTATTCTCCGTACTAAATTACACGGAGAATGGTCATTCTCCTACGTTTTAATTAAGACGGAGAATGCCATTCTCCGTTTTATTTAACACGGAGAATGACATTCTCCGTGTTAATTTACACGGAGAATGGCATTCTCCGTGTTTCTAACACGGAGAATGGCCATTCTCCTGCGTTTTAACACGGTAATGACCATTCTCCGTGCTAAATTATACGGAGAATGGCCATTCTCCGTTTTATTTAACACGGAGAATGGCCATTCTCCTGCGTTTTAACACTGTAATGACCATTCTCCGTGCTAAATTACACGGAGAATGGCCATTCTCCATGTAAATTAAGACGGAGAATGGCCATTCTCCGTTTTATTTAACACGGAGAATGTCATTCTCCGTGTTAATTTACACGGAGAATGGCATTCTCCGTGTTTCTAACACAGAGAATGACTATTCTCCGTGTAAATTAAGACGAAGAATGACATTCTCCGTGTTACTATACGGAGAATGGCCACCCTCATGCGAAATTAACATTTTTCGTGTTCTAACACGGAGAATGACCATTCTCCTGCATTTTATGGTCAGTTGAAACTTTGAAGGGCCATAACTTTTGACTGGAAGGTCGAAACGAGGCCCGGTTTGTCCCAAAATGAGCGTATCTTCGAGGAGCCTGAAAGTAACAGCTTCTTCGTTAGACGGCCTTTCGAAATTTTAGAATCGCAAAAAAATGATGTTTGGACCTCCGTTTTAGCACTTTTACCGTTTGTCTCGGTCTTTCCGAAATTTGAGGAGAAAACCTAGATTCGAAAGTGAGCAGCGTATGGAAGAAGATGAAGTATCGAAATGTTTTTTTAAGAGTAGTTTCGTGGGTGTTTTCAATAAATTAGAAGGAAGGGCAAAAAGGTCATTCGGAACCCTCTTTATATATTTTTTGCTAATTCTGGGCACGCGATGAAATGTTATTGTGCGGTAGGTTTTTCATAAAACTTTTTCGTTTTTTGGGCATTTCATAAATTTTTTCTTTATTTTTATTAGCATTGAGACTTTCTATTTGCTGCGATAGATGTATTTGGAACATCTATTATGCTCTTATTAGCATGTTTTTTTTTATTTCAATTTGTATTGTTCTCCAATTTGTTTATGCGTAGCATTATTTTTTTTAGCTTATGCTTCTACATATAAACTGCTTGTGAAATACATGTTTTTGCTTCTATATTTTTTGTATTTCTTCAACGTTTGTTTCTTATGCATGAATTGCGGGGAAGCTTCTCTCTTTGTAATTATTTTGCTAAGTGACAATGGAAGAGAAATATGATCTAACATCTTTTGCAGGATACAGAATTTTTTTTGAGGATCAGTACCATACAAGCTGAACTTACAACCTAAATAGACATTACAATTTTGATTCTTTTCAAATCAAACGATCGAGATGTTATATCAGTCAAGTTTGTCAATTATCAAAATGGGGGAGATTGTTGGCCCATTGGTCATGGTCAAACCTGATTTTAATAATTGATCTAACCCTGTCTCGATATAAGGGCTACTTGGACGATTGATGAGAACTGTTACCGTTTCGTTCAAGATCGAAGCCGTTTTTGCCACTTGATTCTGTATTTCATATTCATTGTAATTTTAATATTTATTGAGTCTAGGAATACGATGTACACCGAGTCGTACTGACAAATAGGCTAACCTAAAATGTTTTTCAAAATATCCTATGTTTTGAAAATAGCCCATTTTACAAAAATCTCCCAACTGCTTAAACTTTTCAAAAAGACCAAAAACTAATTTGCAAAAATCCCAAAAATCTAATTCTGGACCCCAGGAGAATTCGGCCCGAGTTCGGTTAGTGTATGTTGGATTTTGAACTTGGTCTTCCCGCAGTTACAGATGCAACGGCTACTTGTCGAGATTCTCTCATAGAATTATGTCTGAATTCTGCCTTTGAAAAAACTAGGGATTTTTTGACTTTCATCCCACTTATTAATATGCATTTGTACTTACATCCCACTTTTTAATTTTATTTGACTTACATCCCACTTTTGTCACAAAAAAGTATTTATTTTGTCACGAAAAGTATTCGTTTTGTCACGAAAAATATTTTTTATGACAAAAGTGGGATGTAAGTCAAATAAAATTAAAAAGTGGGATGTAAGTACAAATGCATATTAATAAGTGGGATGAAAGTCAAAAAATCCCAAAAAACTATAAATAGAGAAGAATTTTACTCATTTCAACACACCTCTCTTATCTCCTCTCTAAGCTTAATACGTTTCTTCCAAAGTGTTCTAAAGCTTTCATTTTTAAATCCCAAGCCAGTTACAATCCTCTAGTCGATTTGCCAGTGCGGTACGGTCTAGAAGTTTCAGAGTGGTTGTAATCAGAGGCTTGATTGAAGAAAGACACTTCACAATTGAAGTTGGTCGAGTACTTCGGATCAAATCTCGTGTTGTAGAAGTTGCAAGGACTTTGGATGAAAACTTACGATATTTTTCCATAGTGGATTCAACTGGAAGCTAGAGTTCTTCCGACTGGAATAGTCCTCACAAGAGGAAAACCAGTATACATCGCCATGTTTGCGTTTGCATTCTGATCTCTGCTTTTTATTTACTTGTGATATATTATCTGTGATCTGGTTGCCAACATTTTTAATTAGCTAATTTCTGATACCTACTCTATTCATCCCCCTCTAGAGTATTGCACTTTATAATTCGTTCCTACATAGAATATATTCGAAAAAGGACAGTTGTAGATTCAAGAATCAAATATCAAAGAAAGGACATTTGTATTGAAATAATATATTGCAAGTTTTTCCTAATTGTGATTAAGTAACCCTTAGCCTATGTCCTATATCCTATATCCTATATCATATAGCAGGCTAGTAATAGCACTCTAAGTCTGAGTACCACTACGACATCGCATTAATTGTGACCCCGTGACATCGCATTAATTGCGACCACGAGACCTACATAGGCCACCAATAAAAATATGTCACGACCCGCACCCGATGTAAGGGCACGAGTGCGAGATAATGCCCACGTTTACTATATAACCTAATACAATATATGAATAAGTATCATAACCTGTCAATGATATCTTAACTCCAAAAGGAGGACAAATAATGATAATATTCATACTCAATCACATACTATAAGGAAGATAAATGGCACGATAAAGACATAAAGATATGATAAGAATATCCAGAAGAAATCTAACATAAACATAACATAAGTTCAAATCTAGAGTCTAAGAGTCTACTATCTCAAATAATATAAGTCTCAAAATAATAACATGCCAAAGAGTCAGAAAGATGGAGACAAATCCAATACTAATAGCTAATCTAACTGAGTCGCTACTAGTGTCTCCTCAGCTGTGGCCAAACCCTCCTGAACCAGTGTCTCTCGGTCTACTCCTATTACATCCTGTGGTCCAGTAAGTAGGACACCTATCATCTAAATTATCTAAAAAATATATCCAGTCAGAATTGGAGCGAAGTACACCTCTAATAACAGTCCCAGTAAATGATATAGACTATGTAATAGAAAATATATAGAATATACAAGATAATGTAATAGGTACATGATTATAACAAGATATGAGTAAATGTTGTAAGTAAGTACAAGAGCAAGTGAACAAGAAATATCATGTACAAGAATCAAGAAATAAACTATCTATGTGAGTGAGCACTATTTTCAACATGTGACCGGCTTGGGAAGTTGTACGAGAGTATACGGCCTGGTTAATCATACGTACAATATATGATTAACACTCACAAGAATAAGACATACACAAGAATGGTATAATCTGTAACGCCCCAGTTCCAAAAATACTTGGAAACCGAAGCATAAGCATGCCAGCTGTATGACTAGAATAAGTATTCCAATTTAATAGACTTATCCTAATCGTAGTATGCTGTAAAGTGAACTAACATATGCTAATTAATTTATGTCCCAACTATGTCTTAATCCACAATAATAAACAAAATCAAGATCAAATAATATATGTCATGATCTGCAGCCCATTAGCATATATGTTTGGAATAGACCCGAAGAATAATAGAGGTCCAGTAAAACTAAGCTAAATGAGCAAGATATAACATGAAAGGAAATAAAAAGCACTAGAAAAATGATAAACTAGCACTACAAGCAATACCTGAACCCTACAGCCAAAATCATACCATCCACCTGTCTATACTATAAGCTCAACAACAACCTGGAGAGATCATCAGGTCCTCAGTAGGCCTAATAAGATACAACAACTAGCCACAATATGAATAGTAAAAGTAATATACATAAACATGAATATATCTAACAAGGTAAACTATCTATCTAAGTGTAATGCACTTGAAGACTACTATGGTACGTGTTGGTGTTTTTGCCTTTGGACTAGAAAAGATAGTCCCACATCGGCTACACCAAATGGTGAGTATCTCAATATAATGCATTGCTTGTGTTGAGGTGTGCACATGAGGTGTAGTGGGGCACAAGTTTGTGCCATGTGGAAGTATTTTCCTAGAAGAAAAAAGGATTAAATCCAACAAGATTGCAAGTTAATTTTTGTTATGCGGACTCGGACTCGGACACGGACTCCAGGATGTCTCGTGCATGCACGGGAGTGTTCGGGGGGTAGGCGTGGACTGGCACACTTCTATGCTGATTGTGGGATGATCTAAAATATCAAACTCTATTTTTGAGTATTGGTATTTTAGTCCCACATCGGATAGGAGAAGATGTGAAGTCTCAACTCCACTCTATAAATAGAGCCCCTTGGCCTCCTTTGAAAGATGCACCAAGAAGAGAGTTGAGGGAGTCTGTTAAGTCCAGGAAACCCGTTCAAGTCTCAAATATTGACTTACGAGCGTTCCAGAAGTTCTTCATGAACTTGCTGGTTCCTGGAAGCTGTTCGTGCTCGTGTGGGGCGAATAAAGCTTTGAGCAACGGTGGTTCATTCACCCCAGCATCTCATTCTCGCCTGTCATCGCTGCTGTTGCCTTTTACAGTAACTTCTTTTTAGAAGCTCTACTGCCGATAGTTGCTTGCACAAAGTCTCTTTAGATTTTTTGTGTATTACGTAGAATCTTTTTAGATCCTCGTAATTCAGAATCCTCCAGGATCTCTGTTGCACATCTTCTTTAAGGTGCTGTATTTAAAACGTTGTGTGCAAAATTGTTTCAGTTTCAGAATTTTCTATCGAAAATTGTGCCTCGACACTAACAATCTCAAAGCTTTATTGAGAAGATGGACAATTCTCGTGCTTCGCTCATCAATACCGGCTTTAACAAGTTGGAGAAATTCGATGGCAAACACTTCCAGATATGGAGACGAAAGGTCACTTTAAATCTTCAACTCGTGAATGTTGATCACGTGCTGTCATAAGAAGAACCGATCGTTCCAACCACTGGATCTACTGCGGCTGTGGCCGCTGCTACGACCAAGCAAGCGAAGTGGAAGAGAGAAAACAGTATATGCAAACTACTGATACTCAATTCCATGGAAGACTCTCTGGCAGAGTCCTACTCCAAGAAGACATCTGCCAAAGAGATATGGGACTCCTTGGGAAAGCTCTATGAAGATGACGAGAACCGGTCCAAGATCTTCATGGTAGAAAAATACCACAAGTGGACCTTCGAAGACGAGAAGGCGATGCTGCCCCAAGTGAAGGAGTTTCTGAAGTTGCGTCAGAAACCAGAAGACGAGAACATGCCCCTCGTCGACAAGTTTGTCGTTGGAGGGATCGTCGCGAAACTTCCTACAGAATGGAGCAACTTCTATGCAAGGATGCATCGAAAGAAGATAAAAATTAGCTTGGAAGATTTCTTGCAAGAGATCCATGTTGAGGACGAGATGCGCTCTCAACAGAAGATGGATACTCTGTCCAAACAACTGGCGAAGGCAAATCTGGTCCAAACCAGAGAGTATCAGGGGAAGCAGGCTGCTTCTCATCGCAAAAAGAAGGACTTCACGAATCTGAAAGTGAAGGGTCCTGCTTTCAAGCAGCAGAAGTCCAAGTCCCATGTGGCTTGCTTCAATTGTGGCAAGAAGGGCCACTACAAATCCGAATGCAAGTCCAAGCCCAAAGAACAAGGTGAGCCTAGTAAGGTTTCTATGATTACTAATCTAGTTGCTATGATAGCACAGGTTGCAACTGTGGGGGCTGACTTGGACTGGTGGATAGACACTGGTACGACATGCCATGTCTGTTCAGACAAAGACTGGTTCGTCTCTTATGAGACAACTTCAGAGAATGTGATAATGGCAAACCAGGCACAAGCTGAAGTACTGGGGATCAGGACGGTGGAGCTGAAACTCACATCGGGGAACACTCTGACGCTTCAAGGTGTGAAGCATGTTCCAGTAATTGCTAAGAACCTGATCTCTGGAAGTCTGCTCTGTAACGCAGGCTTGAGGATGGACATCAATGCTGGCCAGTTGGTGATGTCCAAGAAGGGTACATTCTTCGGTAAAGCTTTCCAAACTGAAGAAATGTACAAGATTCAGCTTGTTGTAACCCAGCATGATAATATAAATGCAATCACTTTTTCTGATTATTCTCTTGAGTTGTGGCATAATAGGCTAGGACATGTTCATTGTAAAAGGATTAACAGAATGTCTAGTCTAGGACTTATCTCCAAGTGTGGGGGTAAGGTAGAGAAATACGAAGTATGTGCTCAGACGAAGATCACAAGAAAACCCTTTCACAGGGTCCATCGAAGCACAGATCTTCTGGAGTTGGTTCACTCAGATATCTGTGACTTCAAACAATTCTCTACAAAGGTCGGGATGAAGTATTTCATTACTTTCATCGATGACTTCTCAAAGTATGCTTTCGTCTACTTACTCAAGTCTAAAGACGAAGCATTCGAGAAGTTCAAGGAGCTCAGGGCCGAGGCTGAGCGACAAACTGGACAACAACTCAATAGGTTAAGGAGTGATCGAGGCGGAGAGTATCGGTCTCATGAATTCTTATCATTCTGCAAAGAATATGGAATCATCAATGAGACAACGGCTCCGTACTCTCCTCAATCCAACGGAGTAGCAGAAAGGAAGAACAGAACGTTGACAGAGATGATGAACTCCATGCTGTTGACTGCGGGTCTTCCAAAGTGTTATTGGGGAGAAGCTGCACTAACGGCAACGTTCATTCTGAACAGAGTGCCATATGCAACTTCCGACATAACTCCTCATGAACTCTGGTTCAAAGTCAGACCTAACTTTAATGTCATTCGAGTGTGGGGGTGTCTGGCTTATGTGAAGCTCCCGGATCTGAAGATTCAGAAGCTGGGGACAAGGACTACGAAGGCGATCTTCTTGGGGTATGCCTAGAAGAGTGATGCTCGGAGATTCCTTGATATCGAGTCAAACCATATCATCGAATCTCGCGATGCTGAATACTTTGAAGACAAGTTTGCAAAACACAAGAATATTGTTCTCGCGGATCTTCCGGAGAATGATGAGGGTACAAAGCAGACAGAAGTCTTTAATGAACCAGTAGTCCAAGATGAAGCTGTCGTCAAGGAGACACCAGCTGAACCAGAACTCGCTGAGCCGTCAACTAAGCGAACGAGGAGGCCGAAAGACTTCGGAGATGACTTCGTCACCTATCATGTGGAAGCAGATCTGCTGACCTATAATGAGGTGATGAAGACCAGAGATGCTGTATTCTGGAAGGAGGCGATAGACAACGAGATTGACTCAATCACCTCCAACAACACATGGGTATTGGTTGACCTGCCAGAAGGAGCAAGACCCATCGGATGCAAATGGATCTTCAAGAAGAAGATGAAAGCAGACGGAACCATTGACAAGTTCAAGGCCAGGCTAGTGGCCAAGGGGTTTGCTCAGAAGCAGGGGATCGGCTACTTTGACACTTATGCTCCAGTAGCTCGGATGACAACCATCAGATTGTTAATTGCTCTAGCAGAAATACACAAGCTGGTGATACATCAGATGGATGTGAAAACGGCATTCCTTAATGGCGAGCTGACCGAAGAGATCTACATGCAACAACCAGAAGGTTTTGTCGTCAGAGGTCTGGAAGACAAAGTCTGCAAGTTGATGAAGTCTCTGTATGGTTTGAAACAAGCTCCCAAAATATGGCATAAGAAGTTTGACAAGGTGATAAGGTCAAATGGCTACAGGGTCAGTGAAACAGACAAGTGTGTCTATACGAAGTTTGCTGACGGAAGAGTAGTAATCGTATGTCTTTACGTGGACGACATGCTAATCCTAGGTACGGATTTAAGCTGCGTCACAGAGACAAAGAAATTCCTCTCGACCAAGTTCAGTATGAAGGACTTGGGGGATGCCGACGTAATCTTGGGGCTCAAGATCATCCGGACAGGCACTGGAATAGCGCTGTCACAATCTCATTATATTGAGAAGATGCTCACTCGCTACGGGTATCAAGATCTTCCTTTTATTGATACACCGTACCGGAGTGATCAGAAGCTGGAGCCAAATTCGAGGGAAAGGGTCAGGCAGTTGGAGTACGCTAGCGTCATCGGAAGCTTGATGTACGCTACTACTGTCACAAGGCCTGACATAGCTTTTGCAGTGGGAATGCTGAGTCGGTTCACTAGTAATCCAGGCGTTGAGCACTGGAAAGCTGTGAAGCGTGTTATGAGATATCTCAAGAAAACTCAGACATATGCACTTTTCTACAGCGGAGATCCGTCAGTAGTGGAAGGCTTCAGTGATGCTAGCTGGTGTTCAGATATGGAGAGCGAGTATTCCACAGGTGGATTCGTATTCGCCATGGGCGGAGCTGCTATATCGTGGAAGTCGAAGAAGCAGACTATGTTATCTCGCTCCTCCATGGAATCTGAATTCTTTGCATTGGATGCTGCTGCAGATGAAGCAGAGTGGCTTCGGGAGCTCATATATGATCTTCCGGTGGTTGGGGCTCAGATACCGGCAATACCGATATACTGTGACAACCAGACGGCAGCAGCAGTGGCATCAAATGAACTCTTCAACGGGAAGAAGAGAACGGTACGGTTGAAGCACAGAGCAGTACACGATCTTATCAAGAGAGGTGTTATTACATTGATTGATGTTCGGAGTCAGGAGAACCTGGCAGATCCGTTCACCAAGGGCCTCAAGCGCCAGCTGGTCGATGACATAACTTGTAAAATGGGCTTGAACGCATTCTGATATTGTATTATTGTATTCCTACCATAAAGTTTTATGCTATTAGTTCAAAGATTTATCTACTAGGCATCTAGCTTTTGGTTCAAGGGAGGACCACTAATCGGAAGAATATCAGGAACGGTGGGTACATGTTCAATTGGACATGGAGAGGTTACGGACCTATAACCACTGTTGTCTACTATTGTTTTCTGCGGAAAACGGTTTCTGTGGAAAGGTTGGCTTAAATGCCTTAATGAGTTCTCAGGCAGAGTGAATGCCTGGAGTACTTTACAGGAAGCACGGTAGCGCAGCACTACAAGGAGTGTAACTCCATGCTACAGTAGGGTGACTCTACCATGAGGTTCCCAGGTAGGGGTAATGCTTCGGCTTTGAAAGCCAAGTCACAGCGGAGTAGCACCGCAAATAGGCAGGTAGCCTAATGCTGTATGATAATCATAATAAAGAGAAGTAGATAGCACTACAAAGAGGACGATGTCCTCATGTTACAGTGGCATGACACCACGAAAAGGTACCAGGTAGGGTAAAGCCTCGGCTTTGCGAGCCATGTCATAGCGGCGTAACACCGCACGGAAGCGCAAGGCTTCATGCTGGGTAGTTTGGCACTACAAAGAGGCCTGTGACCTCATGCTACAGTAGTATGACACTATGATGAGGTACCCAGGTAGGGTAAAGCCTCGACTTTAAGCCATGTCATAGCGGCGTAGCATCGCAAAGAAGCGCAATGCTTCATGCCATGACTCTTTATAAAGAACTCACCTATAGTGTATGGACAGAGATATCAGGCCGTCTCTTGAGGGTAAACTTGTAGACGCCCAAAAATTATACACTGAAACCAGGCTGGCACAAGGCCTTCAATGTGCAGCCAGAAGCACAGTTGATGTCATTATATGAGTAGGAAGAATTGCAGTTATGGTGCAGAATTCAAGGCTTAGTCCATTCTTGTATCATGTTGTTATTTAACCTATGCGGGAAGATTCAAGTCGTAGCGACATCTCTCCTAATGCATGATGGGCAGTAACTGTGGGGAACGCTCAACCCATATATTGAGATATATGGGAGATTGTTGGTGTTTTTGCCTTTGGACTAGAAAAGATAGTCCCACATCGGCTACACCAAATAGTGAGTATCTCAATATAATGCATTGCTTGTGTTGAGGTGTGCACATGAGGTGTAGTGGGGCACAAGTTTGTGCCATGTGGAAGTATTTTCCTAGAAGGAAAAAGGATTAAATCCAACAAGGATGCAAGTTAATTTTTGTTGTGCGGACTCGAACTCGGACACGGACTCCAGGATGTCTCGTGCATGCACGGGAGTGTTCGGGGGGTAGGCGTGGACTGGCACACTTCTATGCTGATTGTGGGATGATCTAAAATATCAAACTCTATTTTTGAGTATTGGTATTTTAGTCCCACATCGGATAGGAGAAGAGGTGAAGTCTCAACTCCACTCTATAAATAGAGCCCCTTGGCCTCCTTTGAAAGATGCACCAAGAAGAGAGTTAAGGGAGTCTGTTAAGTCCAGGAAACCCGTTCAAGTCTCAAATATTGACTTACGAGCGTTCCAGAAGTTCTTCGTGAACTTGCTGGTTCCTGGAAGCTATTCGTGCTCGTGTGGGGCGAATAAAGCTTTGAGCAACGGTGGTTCATTCACCCCAGCATCTCATTCTCGCCTGTCATTGCTGCTGTTGCCTTTTACAGTAACTTCTTTTTAGAAGCTCTACTGCCGATAGTTGCTTGCACAAAGTCTCTTTAGATTTTTTGTGTATTACGTAGAATCTTTTTAGATCCTCGTAATTCAGAATCCTCCAGGATCTCTGTTGCACATCTTCTTTAAGGTGCTGCATTTGAAACGTTGTGTGTACAATTGTTTCATTTTTAGAATTTTCTATCGAAAATTGTGCCTCGGCACTAACAGTACGTATGAGTAGGTGAAGAAATAAAGCACAGCATCCGCTAGAGACTTTCGCACGAACTAGTATACATCCGGACCTTATCTAATGTGCAGTCAGGGCCACTGAATGGATATATCTCCTAGCCATACTTTGTATCACTAGCATACCTCCCGACTGTGTTCTGACGTATGGTCAGCGGCCGCTGCCGGATATATCCTCTAGTGACACACCCATAACCGGAAAACTATGAACCCATAACAGGACAACTATGAGGCTAAAGGTGGCTATATCATATGCCTACTAGTAGTCTTTCCCGCCCATGTCTTGCACTTGTCATATCCATGACTCGAATAATACATATCTCAATGCAAGTCACTAGCTAGACTCACACTAACTATGTATGAACCGATACACGAATTGCTCGCACCGATAGCTAGCCGAATGCGTAAGCTCGTGCTAACACAATGTATCTCACTCACAGTGTCGTGTCATGAGTCGTGTCCAAGTCATAGAAGTCATTTAAAAATAACTTCAACTATATGTCATCGATGGCATCATCGACAGCACCCAAGTCACACTTGGACACTCTCCTAACACATCTAACCCTAACACACAACAACACGTCCATGTATAACAGAAAATAAAATAAGATCATAGTGGCACGGTATCTCTCCTGGAATCGCCGCGAAGGAATAAAGTACCGGTCCGGCTTCAACCTCCATAGTCACAGTCTTAAGAAATCTTATAAATAATAATAACTAACATTAATAACTACACTAACATGATTACTATCATCGATATATATATATATATATATATATATATATATATATATATATATATATATATATATATATATATATATATAATATATTTATATAGTACCTAGGTATACTAGTCACAAATAGTCATAATACATACTAGTCGAAATGCTCCTCATAAGACTAATAAAATTCTATAAAATATAAATATAAAATATTCAGTATTAATTTTTAATTAACTCTATATAATTTTGGAAATATATATTCTATACTTATTATTGCATAAAAACTCATTTAGAAAACAATTCATGATCAAACTAATATCCCCATTGATAAATCAACGATATTAGAACTTGTTTAACCATAAATAAAATAACCTTAATATTCTAAATAAATAATAAATAATTATTTAAATTAACAAATATTCATGATCATGAGTCGAGGATTGATAATATGGAGCATTGGATGCATACAAAATTATTTGGGACTCACAAGATGGTAATGTTGATAGTTCATTTTACGGCAAAATTTTGTCCTTCAACGATCGAATAATTCAAGCATCAAAATAGCAAAATTATGAAAACTCATTGAACAAGAATTATAGGTAATCGAAATACGATCATTTTTCATATGATATCAATGGTGTGAAGCTATACAGTTCAAAATTGTCCCGCACAAAACAGTGTCA
This sequence comes from Iris pallida, assembly GCA_029216955.1. NCBI lineage: Eukaryota > Viridiplantae > Streptophyta > Magnoliopsida > Asparagales > Iridaceae > Iris > Iris pallida. The sequence goes on along the minus strand of JANAVB010035018.1, from coordinate 11,459,631 downwards.
ATTCTGGACACACTTTGGTAAGACGTATGTCCAAAAAAATTTAAAAAGAATTTTGATATGAAATTTCGTATAACGGTAGTACACACATAGTGGAATCCAAATTTTTTATTCCCATGAAGTTTTAATGTCTAGAAGTGGAGAAAACACATCACAATATGGATATACCAGTTGTGTGTTCCAGAATTGGTTCGACTGGATTATGATGGCTTTGGGGTCTTGTGACGACCACCAAGGCAGATGTGGCAGCTTGGGGGCTTGCTGGGATGAATAAGGGAGGTCTTGGATTCACGAGGAAGGTGGTGAAGGAGGTGAAAAAGTCAGATTTGATGGAGTTTGGTGCGGTTTGCAGAACCTTGTGCGGTTTTGCTTTCTGCAGAAAGGCTCACGGATTCGTGAGGGAGAAAGGGATGTTCGGCCAGAATTTATGGGTTTAAAATATAAAAATCTGATGTTTAAGGGGTTGGGATGGGATATAAATTTGCTCTGTAGGATTTGATTAGGATTTGATCCTCAATCTAAAGATACCATAAGTTATGTCCAAAGAGATTTAAATTCGAAACTATAATTTATGTCCAAAGAAATTTAAATTTGAATCCAAATTAGGAAAGTAGTTTTAGAGTTGTTTAAAAATATATTTGAATTAATATGGTTGCACATTAATTCATATAAATCAATCTAAAATATACCTAATAGGTAAGGGTATCCTAGAATAGGCTCCATGGGTCCCTAGTTGGACTAGTTTTGGATCAGTAGAATTTTTAGGATCGTTTTGAGTCCAATAAGCATATAGTTTTGACTTGCATGCCATTAAAAATAAATAGCACATGGGAGCCCAATTGAGCGTGACACTATTGTCATGTGTGAAGTAGCCCAAAAATAGTCGAAATTATATATTGGATCGTTTAGTTGGATCGATGTTGAGTCCCGAATTTAAGTTGGAAGTTATGACAAGTCTCACGGTAGATAACTTCTTGGCCTAAATTGACTCCGAAGTTGTGCGAAGCAATTAGAATACAAGAAAACATATTTTAGTGGGACATGATATACCAAATCGAAGATAAACTTATCTAGGTCAAAACTCATGAAGGAAGTTTCTAGAGTTTGGCATTTCTTGTGCTCCAAAAACCAAAGCTACGGAAGAGTACATTTATGATCATGAATAAACGTGGGAAAATATATATTAATAACTATATTAAATAAAATAAGAAAAATACATTAAAAAATAACTCTAAAAATTCAGGGGGCTTACATGATCACATATCTACACTCATACTTCCCGCCCCCAACAGGTATACTGGATCCAACCATGGTACGTTATGGCACGGGATTCTCTGAGAAGGTCGCGAGCCTTCATAGGAATCAGTGTCCATACATGCACAAGAGCAATAACAAGGCTTGCACAAGGTACAACAAGATACACAAGAAATAACATCTCATGACGGAATCCAAAAATACCAATTCGTGTAACCATGTGTTAAGAAATTAAGGATATCTACACTAAATATAATAAACATAGAAGATATCATAAACGAAAAATTATCAGAGAATGTACTCGCCTGAAATCCGGTGTGAAGTATCAACAGTATTAGAAACAGCGCCTCAAAGACCGAAATATGGAATATCAATGTCAATTGGTGTTTTAAAATCATAAATCTGCTATACTACCTTGATACTAGGTCTTTAAGTCATTTCTAAGTCAAACTAGGTTAATACCTTGCTAAACTAGGTCAAACTAGGTCATTCCTAGGTTTTTAGGTCCATACCTTGCCATACCAAGGTATTCTAGCCACTACTAGGCCAATACCCTATGCATTACCTATATCTCCAATATTTAGATAATACCCAATTCTTTACATATCCTATATATCCTACACCAAGTACCCAATTACCTAGACTCTTACCTAACCTTATCTATTAACCATCAATACCTTACTAGGTATTTCCATTACCTTAACCATACCCAATACATATATACTTACCTACACATTCCAATCCACATGTGAACTTCTCATTACACTCCCACACACCCATGCTTATTACCTAGACATATCTACAGGGATACTCATATCCTATACACATACCCCTCTTTCTACTTCTATACATTACCTCAACATACACACCTACATAGGGGTACTGCTAGCAGTCTCCTCCTCACGGTTTGCTATGCTACTGAAGTAGCCTAAATGCTACTAGTAACAGCACTAAGCCCCCCAAACATGTTGTCTAAGAGTGCACAGTAGCTATTGGTACTGCCCTACCTAAATTCATGCTGCTGTGCCACAGTTGGTATTGCAGCTTTTGCCTTATTCCTCCGACTGTCTCGTCTTGCTACTACATCCAATGCAGCACATGCTGCTTGTCACAGCCCGGTCCCAAAATACGGCGAGCCAAGTACGTAACAACATTCACAGGCTACGCGCCATACGAATACTCCATTGTCCATATTTGCGATTGTCGCCCGTACAGCTCTAGGATAGGATTACCACAGGTCATATGGCACATAATACAAATAATTTAAAATTTTATTTCAGGACATTCTAAGCTATAAATAGAAAATTTTATTATACTATCCGATTACAACCATTAACCTAATACATAAAATACATTACCAGCTACAAAATTTTACTAGCCGATACCAGGATTTAGCTTCTCTTTAGTGTGTATTTGCATTCTCTCCTGACCTTCATCAAAACCTAGTGAATCAAAACTAGGTCGTTAATACGACGAGCAAGCCCTCAGTCAAAGGAGTAAAGTAGGTAAGGTAAGATGATAAAATTATCAAAATTGAACCGGAGAAAAGGATAATTTTAAAAGTAGATTTACTGATAAAAATTTCTTATAGTATTTGCATCTTTTTCCAAAGGAATTTAGGTGTCAGGTATAACTGTGTAAACTTCAGACAAATCCTATATGCAAATTCAATATTTAGAGAAACACTTTTGGATCACACAACTTCTATTATCTCAACAATAATCCTATTTATCCGGGATCAGGCTTATACTTGAATGGGCAGTGCTTAGATTTATCTGCCCCACCAGTATCAAGAATCATATAATGATGTGATATAATCAGGATAACACATGCGTTCTTTTCTGAGTTATCGGAATTAACTGTTATAACAATTGTCGTATGACTTAAAATTTTTCAAGAATATTAGAACCAGGCTACATTGGATATTACAGGGCCGAATTCGGGGATTCAAAATCCAATAAAAATTAGAAAACAGGAAAGTGAGCTAAGCCTCACCTCGGACATCGTATGGCCGTACGAATGCCGATAACATGAACTGATCAGTTTTTAAAATATAATTATTGTAAAGAATTCGAAGGTGTGATCCAAAGATTTCTCTCCCATCGCAATGCAATTCTAACAAAAATGTTACTTAGTTTAAAGTATATTCCAATTTTGCATGTATGATAGGAACACACATTAATCGAGAATAAAATTAAGTAGGAGATTCCATCTTAGCGGAAATAAAATGTCAACTAGAATTTGTGTGCCTAAGGCAACACTTTCAAGGATTTCAAGGTTATGTTTGTATTAGAAAATTTGATAAAATTTCGAAACTAGGGTTTAACCATTTCGACTTTCCAAAATGGCTAACTTTGGAATTTCACAAAAATTTCGGCAGAATCTCCTTTGTATTTTGGAGCCCAAAATTTTCACAATAGACATTATATATATATATATATATATATATATATATATATATATATATATATATATATATATATATATATATATATAATCTTGGGTACGTCGACCCCTTCGGTGGAGCAACTCTCAACACCGGTACCACGTAATATATAAAATCTCGGGTACGCCGACCCCTTTGGTGGAGCAAATCTCAACACCGGAACACACGCATTATATGTATATATGAATTATAAACTCATAAAATAAATCTTATTTCTTACCCAGCAAGCATACTTAGCATATATTACCAATTGCAACAATGGATAGTAGCAATTGGTTATAGCTCTGGTACTTATTTCTTAAACAAAGTAAACAAGCATTTCTCATTAGCAACCACAATTCAAAAAAATGAATTATTTCAATAATCAAATAGATTACACTTATTTTACAATTATAAGGCACTGATCAAGCATAAATTTTATTTGAACATAAATACGATTAGCAAACACCTAGCTATATAAAATTATGAAATCCGTATTTTTGGAACTTTTCAAAGTTCTAGATAACTTCGGATTGATGATCAATTGAATCTATCAATTCATAGACTAAATCAAAATTTTACAAATTTGTGATTATGCTGAATTTTATAGATTTTTGGTCAAAGTCGTCGAAATATCGACTTTGAGTCCATTATATTAGTCATGAACTAAAATATAAGGAAATTGTTGATGTACCCTAAGTTTTCTTATATCAAAATTATTAAAAGAGATTCTAAACATGGTGCGAATGCTGAATTTAAAATAAATTTCTAAAATACTCTAACTTTAGGACCGATACGCCTAAGAAGCTCTATACCAATGATATCTAACTTATTGAATTAAGTATTCCTTATCCATAATTGACATACATGCTTTTCTACAACATACACATGCTGAAATTTAATTTTTAAATGTTTGGATATGCCTTTGAAATTATTAATCTAAGGACGCACTTACTTAGATACTAGGTTTTCTTAATCTAAAACCTTCTATGAAATCTTTTAGAGCTAATTTTATATTGAACTTAAATTAATTTAAACCTTTTGAACTGTAACAACCAAATTTCAGACCATTATGGTCAATTCCAAGTAGTTGGAAATTCTCCTAATAGTTTTATTAGGTTTCTTTCCTTGGAATTCTAGAAATTTACATTTTTAGAGTGGTTTATTAATCGAGGATTCTGAATTTATTTATTTTTATTATTTTTTAGAGACCCATATTGGAAACTAAAACGACCTTATCGTATCCAATATCAATTCTAAGGTTGCAAAGGCACGCATAATATAACTAGTCAATACATTTGTACTCTAAAATCGCTTGACTAGGTCCGAAATGAGATTCAGGCAACATAAAATCTTGGAAGTTTAGGTTGATTTATCAAAACAAACTAGTTTACAAAATCTAGCATAATTTCATACATATGTCGTACACAACCTTAAATACTATTTCCATTTATCCAACTCTATACCTTAATTCCATATAGGACACAAGTTCGGATATATATATATATATGTATATATATATATATATATATATATATATATATATATATATATATATATATATATATATATATATATATATTTTTCTAGGAGAAGCTTAGCCATGGTGAAGTCTGAACTAGAAAAACCAGGCCGAGTTATGAAATAACGCATTTAAAATATTTTATTTAGATATCAATTTATATACTGATTTTTAGATGACCGGGGTTATCCAAACCAGTCCAAACTAGGCCCGAACCAAATTTAAGCCCATGTAGGCATGCAGTGTGATTAAAGATGGCCATGTAGGCCTATTTTATGTGTGTGCAAATATTTTTTTAATTATTGATATATATTTTCTAAATATGTAATTAATTATACAAAATTGGTATTTTATTATTAAATAATAATTTATAATATTTGTGCAATTTTTCTGGACCCGCATAAGGGTGTGTGGCATAAGTTCACCCAAGAACCACCAATTGATTATTTTATTATTTTATTATTAATTAATATTATTTTGTTGAGATTAAATAAACACATTTATTGCTATTGGATAATATTATTAATTGTTGTAATATATATATATATATATATATATATATATATATATATATATATATATATATATATATATATATATATATATATATATATATATATATATATATATAAAATCCCTATGATCTCAAGATAAAGTGTAAATATGTCATATACTTATTTAAATCAATTCTCGTTTATAATCATCTTTTAGACCACTTGACAATTCCTATGATAAGGAATCGTGTACTACTCATATAAAATTATCTTACATATCCATATATACTCATAGGCATGATTGATAAATCTTTCATATATTAATTCAACTCAATACGTCAACTTGATACAAAGGAGTATATTGTGTCCAACCCGTGTCCTAGTGTCATGTCAGTGCATCCGAATTACTACCAATACTATATATCCGTAGTTACTTTCAAATACAATATTTCAACGTATCTGAATCATAAACGATTCGCGTTTCCGGACTATCTTCCCTAATCGACCGTATTCACGTGTCCGTGTCGCTGCCAATACACGTGTCCGAGTCATATCTTCAAGACACACACACATATATATATATATATATATATTCCAGGTTTGTACATATAAAAGAATTAAATCCAAACAAAATATGACAATAGGAAAAATGGAGTCAATAAAAAGAGATGGGAGAGGGCTTGCCTTGAAAATTTGGGGATTTAGGTTTTGCTCTCCTTTTCTTCCAACTCCTTCATCTTCAAGCTTCTTCTTCTTTTCCAATTTCTCTTTTATTTTTTTTGTTTGAAGAAAGGGATTAGGGCTTTGGTGATGGAGATGATGAAGAGGATGATGGTGATGGTGGTATTGGAGGTCGACGGTGAGGGGAGGCCGGCCTACCGGGAGAGGGAGGGGGAGCCGAGATGGAGAGAGATCGAGATCGAGAGAGTGAACCGAGAGAGAGAGAGAGGGGTGGCTCGGGTGATGGGGCTGCTTCTCTCTCTCTATAGCATTTTTTCTTTTTCATAGTAATTATACCTTCAAATATAATTACCAATATACCCATGTCCTTTTTCATGCAAGAAGACATGTGTCCCCAAGTGGAATTACAATTTTGTCCATGCTTCATGCATGAGAACATGTGTGTAGATTAGGTGTCATGGTTAATTTATAATTTGCAAATATTTACAAGGGCTTTGCATAAAAATTTCATTTTAGAAAAAAAGAAATGGGCTCAATTGAAAATAAAATAATGATAATAAAATTAATGATAAATAATTATTTTTTTAAAAAATTATTAACAAATATAATATAGAGACGAAACTAATAAAAGCAATATTTTTTATTAGGTGGCTATTACACTGCTGCTTCTAATGCTCCTCCTTCCTACTCAACAATAGTTGCTATGACCCCCTGCTACTATAACCAAGGCACAACAGTGACTACTGATACTAGCCTCTTCTTCTCCTATCTATCTATCTATCTATCTATCTATCTATCTATCTATCTATCTATCTATCTATCTATCTATCTATCTATCATCTATAAAGCTAATTATCTAACCGTCACTCTATTTACCCATATGCACACACAGAAATATGTACAGCCACACACACACTCATCTACACTAACGACACATATGTGTGTTCACAAAAATGCGCGCACACACATTCCTATATGTACCCCCTATATATAGGCACTCGCATACCAATATTCCTATACACACATATACATATAGGACACCATGATACACATGACACTCATGAATACCTAAAATCAAACACTTGGTGTGCACCACCCTCATATCGTACTAGTCTACAATACATTTGTGATACGCCCAAGATACCTATACCGAACCTTGTCCGAATTATACCAAATCACATGAGCATGTAAACATAAATTAGAGTCTAACTGGAATAATCTATGGCTAATGCAAGGTGTCATGAAGAATTGGACATGTGTGTCACAAGTATCGGAGAGAAAAAAAATCCCAAAATGACTCAGTGTCCTTCTTTATTAGATATGACCCACCCGTATCCAATTATGGACATGGATGTAGACACATACAACCAAATATAGTCTAAATAGATCTAGATTACCAAATGACAAAGACTTGGTGCACCAATCTCAGAATTCTTCCAAAATTAGCACAAATCTCAACATAACTTTCACATAAAAGGGTTATTAGAGCCTAATTCATCCTTCTATCGGTAGTCCTAGTCCATAGGTGAATTCCTAAGGGTCAAATTGCACAATTAGGGTCTAATTATAGGAGAAAGTAAGACGTATATCTATTGGGAGATAGATTCCCAATGCCAAGCCAAATAGATACGATGTAAACCCCTTAAATTTTTACTAAGATTTTTTTTATTAAATTGGTATGGATTTTATTTTTTATTTTGCTCGTCGAGTGCGAATATGTGCGAGGTACATATTTTAGAAAAACGTTTTGATTATAGATTTTTATAGTTTCAAAATAATATATAATAATTATTTTTATTTACTTAAATTGTGAAAAGCATCGCGTCGAGATTTCAAAAACGTTATTTTATTTTATTATTATAAAAGACGAGTTTATTTTTTTGGTGATTTAGAAAACTATGTTTCATATAAAAATATCTTCTTCTCATGCAAATACGTAAGATGTAATTCATGTATAAATTTATTTTCAAAATTATTTTATTAACTATTTTAACTTACTAAAAAGGTATTTCAAATAGTTTAGTATTTATTATCATTTTTGAAATTTAATTATTTTTATTATTTATAGAAAAGATCATTAAATTTGTCATGATAATTTAAAACATGGATTAAATTTTATTTAATTGATAGTATAATTTTTGTGAATTATCTATGTTTAAGTTGATTTAGATTTATTTGGATTTAAACTAGTTTGGAATTTAATTTTGATTAAATTGATTGATTTTAACTAAAATATGGAAATTATCTAAAGGGAAATTTAAATTAACTAGTCCATATCGAACTGGGACTTTTACTTCCTATATAAGGAGAAGTCTATTGCTCTCTTCCTGCCACAAGTCCAAATCTTATTCCATCTTTTACATGTACATTAATTCCTCGTATCGGACACACCCCCAACACCATCAAATCCTAAACCTACGACCCCAGCCATCGCCTCCTACCATCCCAGCCAAAGACCCTACCGTTCCACCACTAACAGCCCCAGCAATATCCCGGCCTTCCCTCTGCTGTCAACCGCCACCATGTTCACCAACGCTACACCATCAGACTCCCGACCACCCTATTATTTCCTGCTGCAGCGACGTCACACCGTCGCTGGCCGTCATCTCCACTCCCCGTCGAATCCCTGCCTATGGAGCCACAACCTCCATCCAGAACTCCGGCCTCCACAAATCAGTCGAACCTCGTCGATGGCCAGTCACCACCATGCCTCCACACCTGACCCTGCCTATGGAACCACAGCCAGCCGTCACCCAGACCCCGACATACTACCAGCCTCGCCATCGCTACTACCTTCACCAACACACACACCACCGTCACCTACACCAAAACCTCATGAGAAACCACCAACACACCACCACCGCGGCCATCGTCGCGGCAGCCTACTATTCCGACCAGCCATGCCCAACCAAAAAATAAATAAATAAATACATTATTAAGCAACCCTAACCTGACCGCAACCTCTGCCACTGGAACCTCCGTGCACCCTAACTCCTCCGGTCCTCCACCTCCTTGAGCTGCACCCTCTGCGCTGCATGTGCCTCACCGGCATCCAACATCGCGCTACCAACGCCCTCTTCCGAAGCACAACGTGTAGCTCGGTCGTCGCCACGAAGCCGTGCGCCACCTCCATGGGTGTGCTGCCCCCTTCGCTCATCTCCTCTCCCCGCTGGTAATTCCTCTCTCTCTAGTCCTCTCCCCACTCTCCTTTCCTCTTTCCCACTTCCTTTCTCCAGCACTCTCCCCTGATCAAAACTCTCTCTCTATTTTAACTTTACTGTCGATACTTGCAAGAGAACAACATGTAATGCCCCAAATGTTGCACCCCGCCCGAGGCCCTGTTGCATAACCTTTTCGCAGACTAAGGTTATGCGGGAAGCTTCCAGAACATTCTAGAAGATGGCGGAAGGCTCTAGAAGACTGTGGATCTCTCCGGGAGGCCCAAGATCGTTCTAGGAGGCCCAAGAAGCTTCTGGAAGGCCCTTGAAGTTTCCTTTTATGTTGCTAAGGAATAAACCTGGAATATGCCATTCCAGTTATGGTAGATTGTAATAATCCTTGGAATATTCCTTCCAGGACTTTCCTTGTATTGCTCTATGAGCACTTATAAAAGGGGGAGGCTCTCATTTGTTCCTCACCACCTAAAATTGTAAGCATTCTCCAAGTCAATAAAGAGATTCTTACTAGTCCTATCTTTGCTCCACTATTCTAGTTTTCTTAGCGATCTAGCTAAGTCGGGACGGGAAGGCTTGCACGAGTCTTTGAGGAGAAAGACAGTGCGCCACACGGGACGAAGTGCTAGCAAAAACACTAAGTCCGTGACAAGTGGTATCAGAGCGAAGGTTCGATCGTCGTCATGTCTTCGACCGAAGCCATCATCAACGACGAGCCCGCACAACCCTCGTCGCCTAAGGAGAAGGCGAAGACCTCGAAGAAGGGCAAGAGCAAGGAACCGTTGCTGGAACGGGCTCTTGGCGAGTTGGCGGACCGTGTTGAGATGCTAGAGAAGGGCGTGACAGGCGTCGAGTATCAAGTGGAGCAGAACCAAGCGGCTCAAGAGGAATTTGCCCAAGGTTTGGAGGCGGATGTCGCCACGGCTATGTCGGAGTTCCGAGAGCATCTCCGCGAGATGCAGGCTGAGTTCGAGGAGGAACGAAAGGCCACGAAGGCAGAGATTGCTGAACTACGCAAAGAGCTACAAACCAAGGCGGAGGTCCTCAAGAGGGCCATTGCTGGTGGTCCGACTCCGAGGAGGGAGTCGACGCAGAGGGTGAAGTATCCAGAACCAAATCCTTCAATAGCGTACGGGACGCGAAGGAGGTGGACAACTTCATCTGGAACGTCGAGCGTTACCTGAAGGCGGTCCGTATCGAGGATGAGACCGACAAGGTAAACACAGCGTCCCTATATTTTTCTGATGATGCTACGCTGTGGTGGCGACGCAGGTTCATTGATATAGAAAAGGGACTCTGCAAGATCGAGACTTGGAAGGATCTCAAGAAGGAGATCAAGTCTCAGTTCTACCCGAAGAATGTGGAGTATGTCGCAAGACGGAGTTTGCGTCAACTCAAGCACACCGGGTCGATCAAGGAGTATGTGGCAGAGTTCACCCGCCTGATGCTCACCATTTCTAGTATGGGCGAAGAAGATCGCCTATTCGCGTTCCTAGAGGGTCTACAACCATGGGCGGCACAAGAATTGCAGAGGCAAGATGTGTCAGATCTGAACACGGCTGTTGCGGCAGCCGAGAAGCTGATAGAGTATCGACGGAGCGATGCCCCAAAGCCTAAGGAAAAGACCACCACCAAGTTCAATGGTGGGGGAGCGAAGAAGAACAATGGAAAGGAAGGCCCGCCGTCGAAGGACAAGCCGCAAGCAAAGCCTTCGACGGAGCGGAAGATCGAGTGCTATGTGTGCGGTGGAAATCATCTCGCACGAGACTGTCCGAACAAGGGCAAGAGGGTGAACGCGGTCCAAGACGAGAAGGCCAAGGACATGGAGCCTAAGAAGGGGGCTCACATGGGTGCCCTGCGCCTGCTGAATGCTTTGAAGAGCAAGGCGGTAGTGTCCAAGACCCCGAATTGAGAGCTGATGTACGTGGACGTGAAGATCAACGGCCACAACACCAGGGCGATGGTCGACACGGGGGCAACCCACAACTTTATCTCGGACGCGGAGGTCCGACGCTTGGGTTTGACGATGGAAAAAGACTCAAGCACGATAAAGGCAGTCAACTCTGAGGCGCGCCCTGTGCAGGGGGTGGCCAAAGGAGTGAAGATCCAAGTGGGAGACTGGACGGGTGTCACCAGTCTCACAGCAGCACCACTGGACGACTTCAACATGATCCTTGGGATGGACTTCCTCACTTCGACAAAGGCAGTCCCAATGCCACATCTGGGAGTCGTCGGGATCATGGAGGAGAGCTCTTCATGCATGGTGACAACTGCACGAGGCGAGCTTACGAAGGGGAAGGCACTCTCCGCTTTACAACTCAAGAAGGGGATGCGACACGGAGAGATGACTTATCTTGCTGTGCTCAAGTCGGAGGAGGCGCCCGTGCAGGGAGATCTTCCGCCTGAGATCGATGACGTCCTTGTGGAGTTCGGGGACGTCATGCCGAAGGAGTTGCCAAAGAGGCTACCTCCACAGAGGGAGGTAGACCACGCCATCGAGTTGGAGCCGGGCACGAAGCCGCCCGCCATGGCTCCATATCGCATGGCCCCGCCCGAGCTGGACGAGTTGAAGTAGCAACTCAAGGAGCTGCTGGACACGGGATTCATCAGACCGTCAAAGGCCCCGTATGGTGCACCAGTGCTGTTTCAGAAGAAGAAGGATGGAAGCCTTTGTTTGTGCATCGACTATCGTGCACTAAACAAGGTAACCTTCAAGAACAAATATTCCATCCCGTTGGTGGCGGACTTGTTCGACCAATTAGGAGGCGTGAGATACTTCTCCAAACTTGATCCGCGCTCGGGGTATTATCAAGTCCGGATTGCGGAGGGTGACGAGGCTAAGACGGCATGCGTGACGAGGTATGGCGCATATGAGTTTATGGTTATGCCTTTTGGTCTAACAAATGCTCCTGCGACTTTTTGTACTTTGATGAACAAGCTCTTTCATCCCAATCTGGATCGGTTCGTCGTAGTCTACCTCGACGACATCGTCGTGTACTCAAACACGATGGAGGAGCACATCGAGCATTTGAAGACTGTCTTCCAGGTGCTAAGGGAGAACGAACTCTTCGTCAAGCGGGAGAAGTGCTCATTCGCACAAGAAGAGGTGTCGTTCTTGGGGCACTGGATCGGGCGTGGCAAGATATGGATGGACGGCGCAAAGGTCCAGTCCATACGGGAGTGGGAGGCTCCTACCAAGCCGACGGAGCTGCGATCGTTCCTTGGCTTGGCGAACTACTACCGGCGGTTCATCCGAGGATATTCTGCCATCGCAGCGCCTCTGACCGATCTGCTGCGGAAAGATCGGGCGTGGAGCTGGACGTCCCGATGCGAGGAGGCATTCGAGGCACTGAAGTGGGCTGTGACGGAGGAGCCGGTCTTGTCTCTACCGGACTACTCCAAGGCGTTCGAAGTGCACACGGACGCGTCCGACTTTGCCATCGGTGGGGTGTTGGTGCAGGAAGGACACCCCATCGCATTCGAGAGCCGCAAGCTGAATGACACTGAGTGGCGCTACACGGTGCAGGAGAAGGAGATGACCGCGGTCGTGCATAGCTTGAGGACATGGCGGCACTACCTCCTCGGCACCAAGTTCGTGGTCATGACGGACAATGTTGCATGAGCTACTTCCAGTCCCAAAAGAAGCTATCTCCGAAGCAGGCGAGATGGCAAGATTTTCTAGCCGAGTTCGACATGGCGTTGCAGTACAAACCCGGCAAAGAAAATCAGGTGGCCGATGCGCTTAGCAGGAAGGCCGAGCTCGCATCTGTGTGCTTGCTCAAGGGGGACATTCCGGACCGTGTTCGAGTGGGAATAATGGAGGATCCACTAACACTGGCCCTAGTAAAGCTTGCCAAGGAGGGCAAAACGAGAAGGTTCTGGCTGAAAGACGGACTTCTCTACACCAAGGGCGACAGGGTGGTCGTGTCTAGGTGGAGTGGCTTGCGGAGACAGCTGCTCAAGGAGTGTCATGACACAAAGTGGGCTGGACACCCGGGGTAGAAGCAAACCTTGGCGCTACTGGAGGCCGCATACTACTGGCCTCGCATGCGCGAGGATGTGGAGGATTATGTTCGCACTTGTCTTGTGTGCCAACAAGACAAGGTGGATCATCAGAAGCCCGGGGGCCTGCTGGAGCCTCTTCCCGTGCCGAGTCGGCCGTGGGAGAGCATTTCGATGGACTTCATCTCCGCCCTGCCGAAAGTGGGGGCGCTTGGGTCCATTCTCGTGGTGGTGGACCGGTTCTCAAAGTACGCGACCTTCATTGCTGCTTCGACGGACTGCACAGCAGAGGAGGCCGCGCGACTGTTCATCAGCCATATGGTGAAGTTCTGGGGCATCCCGGTCAACATTGTCAGCAACCGAGACCCCCGCTTCACGGGAAAGTTCTGGACGGAAGTGTTCAAAATCCTCGGGACGGACTTACACTTCTCGACCAGCTTCCACCCGCAGACGGACGGGCAGACCGAGCGGGTCAACTCGCTACTCGAGGAGTACTTGCGGCACTTTGTGAGTGCCAACCAGAGGGATTGGGTGCATCACCTCGACGTCGCTCAGTTCTGCTACAATCTTCAACGGAGCGAGTCGTCGCACAGCAGTCCATTCGAGTTGGTGATGGGTCGCCAACCGCTTGCCCCGCACACGCTGACTGCGAGGCCCTCGAGTAGAAGCCCCGCGGCCAACCAGTTCACTTCAGATTTCAAGACAAAGGTGGACATTGCCAAGGCATTTCTGGAGAAGGCCGCGAGGAAGATGAAGAAGTGGGCCGACGCGAAGCGAAGGCCGGTTGAGTACAAGGAGGGGGACATGGTACTGGTGAAGCTGCAACCACAACAGTTCAAGGTGTTCCGTAAGGTGCACAAAGGACTGATCCAGAAGTATGAAGGCCCCTTCCCCGTGCTCAAAAAGGTAGGCAAGGTGGCCTACAAGCTTGAACTCCCTGCCAAGCTGAAGATTCATCCAGTCTTCCATGCCAGTTGCTTGAAGCCGTACCATGAAGACTTGGAGGATCCCCAGCACGGAGTTTCGAAGCGACCAACGGCGACCATGACGACTTCCTTCGACAATGAGGTAGAAGCCGTGCTGGACAGGAGGACCATTCAGCGACGAGGCGTGTCCCCGTATGTGGAGTACCTCATCCGGTGGAAGGGCTTGCCTTACGGCGAGTCTAGCTGGGAACGTGCTGATACGCTGCATCAGTTCGAAGCTGAGATCCAGGCGTTTCTCAGCGAGCATGGTTGACGAGGGCGTCAACGCCTTAGGTGGGGGAGAATGTAACACCCCAAATGTTGTACCCCGCCCGAGGCCCTGTTGTATAACCTTTTTGCGGACTAAGGTTATGCGGGAAGCTTCCAGAACATTCTAGAAGATGGCGGAAGGCTCTAGAAGACTGTGGATCTCTCCGGGAGGCCCAAGATCGTTCTAGGAGGCCCAAGAAGCTTCTGGAAGGCCCTTGAAGTTTCCTTTTATGTTGCTAGGGAATAAACCTGGAATATGCCATTCCAGTTATGGTAGATTGTAATAATCCTTGGAATATTCCTTCCAGGACTTTCCTTGTATTGCTCTATGAGCACTTATAAAAGGGGGAGGCTCTCATTTGTTCCTCACCACCTAAAATTGTAAGCATTCTCCAAGTCAATAAAGAGATTCTTACTAGTCCCATCTTTGCTCCACTATTCTAGTTTTCTTAGCGATCTAGCTAAGTCGGGACGGGAAGGCTTGCACGAGTCTTTGAGGAGAAAGACAGTGCGCCGTACGGGACGAAGTGCTAGCAAAAATACTAAGTCCGTGACAAACAGCTCTCCTTACTGTCCCTCTCTTTCCACTTTTTCCTTTTGACAAAAAGGGTACAATTAATGATATTAGCTGTTGAGTAGATATTTGGTTGTTTTTATTATTATATATTTTGCTTTATGTTGTTCTTTGGATGTTTTGTTGTCTCCTCCCTCCATTTCTTTCTTTGACTGTAAAAGAAAGGTCGCTTCGTTTTTTAGGAAGAAGAGAGTAAATATTCCTGTTGTTTTACTTACAGCTGCTGCTGTTATTAGTAGAATTTCCTTTGTTTTATATTTGTAGTATTATTATTTTTTATTGATTATCTGTTTGTTTTTCTTATGAGCAACAATGGATCAACTATTGATTATTATTATTATTATTAGCATTAATATTATTGTTATAAATTTCTATTAATTTCTAAATTATGTATTACTTGTTAAAAACAACATATATGTATATAAATTTCTATTAGTTTCATTAGTACTATTATAGTTAATTTCAAAATAAAGTTATATTAATATTTTCTAAATTATACTTATGCAAAAATATATTATGTAGTTGGCTAAATATAATTTCAAAACTAAATTTTCAAAGTTTTAAAATATTACTATTTTATTATTTTATGGTTCTTGGCCTACAAATCATATTTTTTTAAAAATAGTTGAGCCCTAAATTTTTTTTTTAGTTGAGCCCTACGTAGTTTCTAGATTCATGGTATTTGAAATATTGTGACTAATAAAATATGGATTTTTATCTAAATTCCTACTTTTACAACTTAAAAATATATTTTTGGTCAAAAATAATTTTTCTTGACTTTAAATATTTTTCTTATAAATATTTTGACTCATGAAAAACTAGTTTTTAAGTATTATAAATACCTTTCAAAAATCGCATATTTATTATTTTTCAACTTCCTTCGATTTTCTCCAGTCCGTGACTAAATCCTCTTATTTCTATTGTCGCCAATTCCGTACCACCTTATGTCCTTTCTTGCTAATCTGACTGTTTTGGACCCAACGGAACAGTCCGTGCCACCATCAGAGGCCATCTTGATTAGTTGTATAACCGGAGCCATACTCTGTGCCACCTTGATCATCGCACCACACCAGGTAAGATATCCTGCAATTTGTTGTCTATTTTACTTTAGCTCATATTCATGCATTTAATTATTAGTTCTTTTTCTGCAAAGTAAACTGTGCTACATTGTCATCATTAGATAGATTATACTGTGTAGTTCAATTTCTCGTACTTATTATTTTTATGTATATTAACCTTAGATTTAAGGGACCACCTTTTGTTTGTGTTGCATTCATAGGCCTTAACACGTTTGTGCCACGATGTCGCGAGTCGCATATAGAAATCGAACATGCATAACTGGCTAGCCACAGTACATATAAGCCGTGCGATTGGATTAACCGCTAATAGTATTGTATGGTAGTTTGACTTAGCGGTTATAGAGGTTATGTGTTGTGGATATAACATAGTAGGCATGGGGCGGGGAGGACAATTCCTTAGCGTATTGGCTACTATACACTTTACCTTTTGTGATCCAGAAGCTCCGCTGGAGATACGATGTGAGATGACCCTCTATTTTACGGATGGCCACTGACGTTCTGTGAAACGTCATGCTCTTACATCATTATTGGGCCTCTGGTGCCCCAAGGGGGGACCATGCCGATCCTACTTTAGCCAGAGAGCCCATGCGTTGGAGGGATGTTCTTAAAAATTGTATTCACTTAGAACGGTTAGGCTCCTCTATCCGTTAGGTATGAGTACTTTTGGTTTGGGTACTTATATCCGACCGTGGCTTGGAACAGTAACTTGTCGCGGACTAGTTTTCCACATCTTGTCCTTGTTTGGTTGTAGGTATGGTTTACTACTCCGATGAGAAGGTACTGAACCTTGTTATGGTCCGGATACCATATTGGATTTATGGCATAGAAAGATATTCATCATGAATTAGGGTGCCATCTCCTATCCTTGTTTGGTTGGGGGGATGGTACGCTAATTCAATGGTGTGTATTGGACCATGTTATAATCCAATTGACTTATTTATTGAGCAATTTATATTCAATTTTATGGTATGATATTATGTGTCTTTTTATGTCCCTCTGAGGACCTAATGATCTCTCCAGGTGTGTGCTTTTGTCTTCTACAGGTATTCTAGCCAATGTCGTGATCTTCTCTATTCATTCGAAGATGACTGCTCTTGGATCATCCTTTACTTCGCTTCACAAATTCTTTCGTTTGTATTTAATTTTTTTCATTTAAATAGTTGGTAGTGGATTTGTCTCCGCCTAACATCTTGTATAAAGACAATTCATGGTTATTATATGATATCTTTTATTCTTTTATTTTTGTAGATGAGATTAGTTAGCTGTGGTTTTACTATATTACAGCTTACGTATATTTATTATACGGCTGGCATGTCTACGTTCCTAGTCCTACGTATTCTGGGACTGGGGCGTTACACACGATCCGAACACAAATTTCTAGCAATTAGCCTCCTCTTCTAGTGCTCCTAGCCACCAAGCTCCTAGGCTCCTCCAAGTGATGAGAATGAAGAGAAATAGAAGATATTTGGAAGAGAAATGAGAGGAATTGGTGGAAGAATGGCTCAACTTGGGGAAGAACACCAAATTGAGATGTAATGTCACAAATAAATGAAGATAGAGAGTAAGCACTCCCCTCTTACATGGCCGGCCAAGTCCTAGGGCTATTCATGCCAATACAAAATGCTTAATATGCTCTCTAAACTTGTCATGAGAGCTAATTAATGCATGGAAGTCTCTAATCCTATTTTGGTAAATAGTCTAATCTCTATTTTTTAAATGGCATGACTAAATGGGTCTAATTGGGCCTAGTCCAATGTGTAAATCCAAGTGTCATGTCATTCTAATTATTGGGCTCTAGTGTAGTGTCTAGTCTAATTGATCCACTAACACCAGTCTAACAAATAGGCTAGCCACTAACCATAATAACTAACACAAAATAATAAATAAATATGTACAATATTATATAATATGAATTGAAAAAATTACCCCTATTTGGAAAAGTGGTAGTAACAGATCACCCATGAAGGAACCATATCATGACCCACACCGGGTATAGGGGCACGAGTACGTGGGTACGTCCAGCCTATGCTGTAGCATCGGCGGTAGAACGCTGTTTAGGTCAACGGTGCTATCTGACAAGTCTAAGAATATATAAGTCATAACCTGTCAATAATAATAATCTCATCTCCAAAAGAGGACAATATAATATCTAGAATCTCATACTCAATCACAAATAACTAAAGGAAGATAACAATACGAGATGCTATAAGATATGAATGATAAACATGAGAAGTCTAGTAGCATAACACAAATCCACAACAGAGTCTAATATCTTAATAAGTACATGTCTCAAATAAATAAACATCCAAAGTCTCATAAACTGAAGGTAAATACAGTAATCCTAGCTACTAGCTAAGTCACTAATGGTGGTACATCCTCAACGGGCACCGGCTCCAAAGAAAGCTCTTGGGCATAGTCATCATCTACTCCGGTCCATAATATATAGGACATAAGTCCTCTAGAAAATGTTATCCAGTCAGGATTGGAGCAAAGTACATAAACTAACAGGAGTTCCGTTAAATTGACAAAAATTATAAATAACACTAAGTAATGAAAATATATTATGGATAAACAATACTGAATAGTGAGAATATAGGAAAAACAGGTAATTATATCATAGATGAATATGAACTATATGTAATCATGAGTACAATGTATCAGTAGGTAACATCTAGTACATGCAATAGTTAACTGTACCTGGGGACATCAGTTTATTATGTGATCGATTTGGGTCAGGATCAGGCTATTCCATATGGCCGGCTATGCACAAGTACATGTAATGGATCAGGCTGACCATACATGAAAAGCTATGCAAAAGTATAATAAGATCCGGCTACACCCTGTGTGAGGTGAGGTGAGCTACTTACAAGTAGTTGGGGTATGTTCATATAACCTACTAATGCCTTCCCATCCCCCGACTAGTATAGTAGATCCGACCATGGTACGTTAAGACATGAGACTCTCTGAGAGGGTAGCTAATTTTCTCAGGAATTGGTGTCCATACAAGTACAAGAACAATAACAAGACTTGCACAAGTACACCAAGATATACCAGGAATAATATCTTATGACGGGATCTAAGATACTCTAATTCGTGTACTCTCGTGTCAGGAATCAAGTATAACACAACAGACTGATACCATAGAAGTTATTAAGATAATAAAAACTATCAGAGAATGTACTCATCTGTGGTCCTGAGCAACGAGTGTGGATCGAGGTCCAAAGTGGAGTTACAAAGACCTAAATAGGAAATATCAACGTCAATTGGTGTTTCTGTGTGCCAAACATTAATATCTAAAGTGAAATATGATTTATAGGTCAATTCTAGGTCAGGGAGGTCAAAACTAGATATGGTTAAACTAGGTCAATTTTCTTAAAAGGTTGACTTTTAGGGTCAAACTAGTCAAAACTAGGTCCTACCTAGGTTTCTAGGTCCATACCTTGCCATACCAAGGTAACCTAACCTATACTAGGGAATACTGCTTATTACCCTATGTAATTATCTATATTGTATTCATGTAGACTCTATGTGAAATACCTTATCCTATTACCTTTACCTATACACAACCCAATACCTTATACTAGTATCTTGTATCACATGGCTACCTATTAGGTTATCCAATACCTTATTATTATCTACCATTTATCATTTGATACCTAATACCCTTGTTTATGTGTTAACCTTAATACATTACCTAAACCTAGGCATATCCCCTAGCATTTTTCCTTTCCTACACTAGCATACCTTCACATATACACACACAAACATTCACACATTAACTACTCTGTTGTTGTGCAAGGCAACAACTTGTCTAAATCCTACCTTCACCAATGCACAGTATCCCTTACAAACTGCTGTACACAGGTAACAACCTGCTGCTTGTGTCTACAGAAATTACGCTCACCTTGCACTCACTAACACACACAAGGATACATAGGAACTGCATAACCTCCCTGCTGCCTGTACAAACAGGTGTACATACATGCCCCCTTCATGCTGCCTATAGCATGCACCAACCTGTCACAACCCGCTCCCGCTTTGAAATACGAGTATGTAGCCAAGTCTAGCCTATGCCACAAAATCGGTGGTAGTACATCAAAATCATATCTAATTGCTCATTCAGAATAATTATTCAAACTACAAATCCAATAGTACATCAAAATGATATTCGGGAACAAACCCACTAAATATTTAAATAAAAGAACTATCTAAGCTATCTAGAATCTAAGGTCGACCTGCAAGATCTCTATCTTCCTGTATGGTCTATAACGCAAACGTAGGAAGCATGCTAAGTCACCTGCAATAATCCATTCAGGAAAGGAGTAAAGTACAACCATATTACAATTAATACAAAATAAGCTAGACAATATAGATATAGTAGAGGATAAAGGAGACATGTATATGAACTGAAAATAATAAACATGTACAAGAAATAACTTGAAAGAACATGTGAGACACCAAGCAATGAACATGTACAAGTAAAATAAACACTGCATTTGAAACACCTATCGAGATGTGAACGACTGGGCTAATACGGCACATCATAGATGACTATCCGCATTTTTAAGGTACGACTAACCCGTACGTGAGGTGTATGACTTAGCTATCCACATTAACATTTATTGGGGGGTTTTTACATACTACTAGACATTTTCTCTCCCAATTTACTAAACAATCAATAAACGAGTAATGATACAATAAGTCATATCGTGTCACAATCGTGTTTGAACTGGATACTCAATAAAACACAATAAAACATAACATTATAATGTAATAAGAACAAAAAGAAATAGTGTACTTGCCTGAATTTCTGAACAAACTAGTTTCACAAGTTGATGACGAGATGAACTCTGGCCTAGAAGCTATCAAACCATACCATACCATCATACCACGAACCCGTGCACGAATAACCACAAGTTAGATCTAAAATTCCATTCTAAAAGTCATAGAAAGTGGCTAATGGGTTAACCTAATTAATTCTATTTAATTTTGAAATAAATCATCTAAAATTCTAATTTAATATAATTATATTCTTAAATAAAATTTAAACTCAAATTTTTTGCTTTAGAAAGTCACAGTTCCCAATTCGGGACCCGTGTCACGCAATCAAGGCATACCGTTGACTAACTAGTCAAGAATTATGAACTCAATAATTTGAGGGTACATCTAAGTAGATTTCAGCCATGAGTGCATTGAAATCGACCGTGCCACAAAATCACGATTTGGTCAAATATTATCGATGTTACGGCTAACCATGACCAAATTGGTGAATTACCAGTCAAATTTGAGTTTAACAAAATAAATAAAATAATAAATTTTTTTATAAAATTCTAGAAAAATTATATGTTGTATATATTCATGTCTGCGTTATATAACTTTGAACGGATCACAAAACGAAGTTCCATATCTGCCAGAATCTCGAAAACAGTTCGACGCATCAATTTTTAGACAACCGACACTCAAATAATTCTCCAGAAATTCATACATGAAATTCAAGAAAAATATTATATAATCGAAAATTAACCTCGACAAGGTTCTAACCAAAAAAAGGTGCCTGAAAATGACGTCAGTGTTGATCGCAATCGCTCCGCGAAGTTGAAGGATATCTAAGATCGAAACCACAAAGGAGGCTAGAATTAAATATTAGGGTTTCTGAATGTACATGTATATATAGGAAGAGAGAGGCGGTTTAGCTTGGGCGTCGATAGGTGGGCCCGCCCGGTTGGGTGACTGGATAAATACTTATTTAATTGCATAAAATCATTTGAAAATTATTTTAACTCCAAATAAATTCAAAAAAAGCCCAAAAAATCCAAAAATATTTCAAAAAATTATAGAAATATTTCTAGGTGTCTAGAGCCTAAATAAAAAATTGGTCTCAAAATATCATCGTGTGAACCCACAGTAAATCCTAAAAGTCTATTGAAAAATAAATTCTATGGGTTTTAATTCTAAAAATTCCCAAAAATTCTAAAATAAGCCCGAATGACTTTACAGTAAATCCTGAAAGTCCTTAAAATAATAAATCCTTAAATATTAAATACCTAAAAATATCCAAATTTTTTTAGAAAAATATAAAATAGATAAATAATACATCTGGGGCTACCTGGAGACCATAGTAACCATAAAATACCTAACTTTACCATACTTCACCTATATGCTTAGGTACGACCTCCTTGTGATTCCAAAATCAAATTCTTAGTTAAAATTTTCTAATAAATATTTACAATAAACAAAAATTAAAAAATTCGAGAACAAGGGATAAACAACCTACTGTATGTGAATACACACACACACAACACATGTGTGTGTGCACATATACACTCTTATGATGCCCACACTATATTCACATGCACACACAATATAATTTATCAAACACATGGTGTGCACCACGCTAGTATCATACAAAAACTCTGATACTCTCGTGATACGCCCAAGATACTCTACCAAATCTTGTCCGAACCTAACCAAAACACATGAGCAAGCCTAAAATGATAATTAGAAGCTAATTAGATAAATGCATAGCTAGTGTCGAGTGCCATGTGAAATGTGGCATATGTGTGACAAGTGTAGGAGGAGAAAACCGCCAAATTGACTCCGTGTCCTAGAATATTATGATATGGCCTACCCATATCCATTTGTTGACATGTATCTAGCCACACACAACAATCACATGCCTATTTTGCCTATCAAACCAAATGACAAACACTTGGTGCACATTCTCGAATTTTTCCAAAAATGGTACAAAATTCTATGTAACTTCTACAAAAATGGTCATTAGAGCCGAGTTCTTCCTCTTATAGGTACCCCTAGTCCATGGGTGGGTTTCTTAATGGTCTATTGCATGTATTAGAGAGAAAATTAGATGTATACCTATTGGAACATAGATTCCCAATGCAACGCCCGATGGACACGGTTCGGACACGGTTAGGACACAAACTTCTAGTCCAAGCTCCCTCTCATTGTGATCCTTGCCTCTAAAGCTTCTAGACTCCTTGGATGAAGAGTAGGAAAGGATTGGAATGATTAGATGGGAATTTTATAGAGGAATGAAACAAATTTTGGGGAAGAGCACCAAACTAGGAAAATGTGCTCAAAATAAGAAATAGATAAAATGAAATGAAGTACTATCTGTCCTCCTTGCGGCTAGCCATAAAACCCTATTCATGCCTTATGTGAAATGTCCACAATACCCGCCTAGGTTGGCATGATTATTTGGCTAATAAATGGAAGCTCCTAATCTAATTTGGTAATTAAATCTAATCCCTATTCATGACATGTTATGACTTAAATAAATCTAAATGAGGCTAGCATTATATGTTGGTCCAAGTGTCATAACAAGTCTAATTGGGTTATGTTTGCCATTGATTGTAAAAGTACAGAACAATTATCGGAGGACTGAACTTAGACTCACAATACAAACTCGCTCGTACAAAAAAAGCCTAGGAACGAAAACCTAGGTACAGCAGTCTAAGTACGATTATTTATTTTAGATTCTGGGGGGTGACAATAGAGGCTCGGGAAAGCGACGGCCGCTCTGCCTTACTCCTTGGACGATCGGTACGCAGCCTTGACTCGGGGAAGATCTGCTTGGTCGTTGACGAAGAAATGCCTTCTTGCTCTCTCTCTGATTGCTCTCCTGGCTTCTCTCTCTCTGTGTATATTCTCTCTCTGACTATGGGGGAAGTCTCTCTGTGTATACGTATTCTTCTCTGGTTTTTTTGTATATCTCTCTATATATTACAAGGGAATGGCACCTTGCTATTTATAATAGTGGGATGTGATCACTAGGGTTGCCAATGATTAGCTCTTGGAGATGGCGACGGCCTGGGGATTGATCAATCCAGGCCGTTCGTTTCTGATTGTGACGAATCAGAACCATTAAGGGTAGATTACACCAAATCCCCATTAGCAATTAATGCTGATTGGCATAAATCTTCCTTATAATGATTCTCTAATATCTGTGAATAAATCAAATTTATTCTCCTGCCACGTGCCCCAGATCATTGGGATTCGACCCGATCTTGGATTGCCATAAATCTGGGAGATTGATCGGCTGAGGACACGTGTCCTGAGAGCCAATGGTGAGACTGGAACCGCATACAGATTGGGCCACATGAGATTTGGGCCGCATGAATTTTGGGCCGCATAAGACTTGGGACACGTGTCAGGGCTGTCTGGGCAGTGGCCCCCTCCTTCAGACTTCTGAACCATATAATGAGCCGTATGAACCGCATAATGGTGTGTCTGCTTGAGCCGCATGGGCATGATCTTCTTGAGCCGCATAGGGATGATTCTACTCGAGCTGCATGGGACAGCTTCACTTCTGAACCGCATGGGAAGTCACCCACGTGGCAGGGCCACATGGCATTTTGTTGCTCTCGGGGGATCGTGTCAGAGATTTCTTTCTCTTCCCTAGAGATTCATCATCATGACAGAGTCATAATTACCTGCTTTGGTGTCAGGTCTGTCAACTTTTCAGAGGGGTCAGCCGTCAAAGCAATTAATGCAGCATGGATCGGAGGGGAGCACTGTCACGCCACATGTCTTTTGAGCCGCATGGAATACCTCCGGCCGCATAGCTCCTTATGCCGCATGACTCCCTGAGCCGCATGCGTTTTCTGAGCCGCATGGGTCTTTCTCTAGTATTTTCCATGCTTCTATAGGACCCCCTTCAAAGTTTTCAATTTGCAAAATTGAAATACTTTGAATAAGAAGCATGGCTGGATATTCTTCTGGCCGCGCATGGATATCTTGGCCGCATGGAAAGTTCTGCCGCAGGGGCGTCTCAGCCGCATAGATATTTCTGCCTCCCGACCATCTGAGTCGCATAGTTGCTATCAGCCGCATGGTCATTTGAACCGCATAAGCTCTTTGCCACGTCATTATGCCATGCGTGTGGATCTTTCTGGGACAGGATCCCAAGAGCTTAGTCTTTAAATGGCTGGTTTGGCTCAATAACCGAAGAGCTGATCGTGTTTGTACGAGGCGTCGGTCCACAGTTCTCCGTCAATAAATAGAAGGGCATTTGGACGGTCTTCTCTCTTAGACTATTCTTGACTCAGATTTTTGTCGTATTTTCTTCCTCTGATCATCAGACAACAATGGCACCCAGGGCTTCTAAGGCTGTAAAGAAGGCTGTGGCGAGGAGTAAGAAATCGGCTTCGCCCTCGACTGTTGTGCCCTCCGTTCGTTTTGATGTTCATATTGCCATCGAAGGTAAGGATTAGGTAGTCGATTTGAAACCCTAGCAGAGCCTGCTTCACTGCATGCTTCATGTACACGACTTTGACGTGAACTTCTCAAACTACATGGTCCGTATACGCGTCCCATGACTGAGCCGCATGAGACTTGTCTAAAACGAGCCGCATGAATATTTCTGACTGTTTTTATTTTCTTCGTCTTTGGTTCTCGCAGTATCTCCACCGAATGTTGAGACTGCGGCGTCAGAGGAGCTGCAGCCTCCTGTCATCAGCCATGGATCTTTCTCTGTTAAGGAGGAAGTGAAGAAAAAAGAACCTGCGCCTGAGGGGAACGGCAACTATCCAAATATCGAGACTGTTGAGGGTGGCAGCGCTGGAAACCCTGTTTCTCCTATTCTGGACGAGGATGCTTTTCACTTGCATCCTTCATATGTGAGATGGTTGAGGGAATGGTACATGCGCTCCTGTAACTAGGATGTAGGGGCTTCTCGTGGATGTTTGTCTGTAGTCTTTTATTTTGTTTTGCCTTTCTTCTTGTCTTCATGAAGAACTCTTTTGACTTACTTGCAATCGTGTGGATGTAACCAATTTCTGAATGAATGGAATATATATGTTTGCTTCACTCTTTTGCTTTGTAATAATCCTCTTATTGGGACATTTTGCGTGGACCCATTATCCCTAACGTACCCTGGTTTTGGATACGGACAACAAGTTTAAAAAGAAAGGAACCAATCATACTGACTCAGAGGTGCTGAGGACATGGTGAGCATGAGGGTTTCTTTGACGGGGCCTTCCCATTCAGAGGTAATGAGGACATGACAGGAGTGAACTCGACGGAGGGTATTGGTGGTCAACAGAGGACATTTGTGGTCAACAGAGGACATTTGTGGTCAACAGAGGACATTTGTGGGCCTATTATCCTTGGCGTACCCTGGTTTAGGATACGGATAATAAGACGAGAGAAAACCAACATACTTACTCAGAGGTAATGAGGACATGGCAAGTATGGGGGTTCTACCGCAGAATCTTCCTACTCAGAGGTAATGAGGACATGACAGGAGTGGACTCAACGGAGGATATTTGTGGTCAACAGAGGATATTTGCGGACTTATTACCCTTGGCGTACCCTGATTCAGAGTACGGATAATAAGGCAAGAGAGAACCAACATACTTACTCAGAGGTAATGAGGACATGGTAAGTACGGAGGTTTTCCCGTGGAGTCTTCCTACTCAGAGGTAATGAGGACATGGCAGGAGTGGACTCAACGGAAGATATTTGTGGACCTATTATCCTTGGCGTACTCCGGTTGTGAGTACAGATAATAGGTTGAAAGAGAATCGACATACTTACTCAGAGGTAATGAGGACATGGTAAGCATGAAGGTTTCTTCGACGGAGCCTTCCCACTCAGAGGTAATGAGGACATGGCAGGAGTGGGCTCAATGAAGAGGGGTACATAGAACGACTCAGAGGTAATGAGGACATGGAAGTTCTTATGTAGAGGGGTGATTTATTTTTGGCGGAATCGAGACGACTCAGAGGTAACATCGACATGGTCGTTTTTTGGGAATTTGTGGATCTGTTACCCTTTTTGTGCACTGGGAGTGCGGGTAGTGGATCATAAGGAAGGATCTCTTTCGGGAAGAAAGTTAAGAGGTACGGTCATACATGACTTTCTTCCAAAAGAGAGACCGGAATGTAAGTTCAGGGGTACCAGCGGGTACATAACTCGACAATCCATATATTTTGGAATCAAAGTGTAAGTTCAGAGGTACCAGTGGGTAGATGACTTGGTAATTTGAGATGTTTTACGGAAGGAAGAGGTGAATTCGACGGTACCAGCGGGTACATGACTCGAAGATCTGGAATATTGTGGATATGAGTTCAGCGGTACCAGCGGGTACATGACTCGATGATACAGAGTATTGTGAAAGTGAGTTTAGCGGTACGGAAGGGTACATAACTCGGCAATCTGGGATGTTATGGAGGCAGAATGTGAGTTCCTTGATACCGGAAGGCACATAACTCGACAATCTGGGAAATTTGGAGGCAAAATGTGAGTTCAGTGGTACCGAAAGGTACATAACTCACCAATTTAGGAAATTTGGGGGCGGAATGTGAGTTCAGCGGTACCAGAGGGTACATAACTCAATCATCGGGAATTTTTTTTTTTTTGAGGATGTCGTTTCGGACGTAATACTTCTTCAGGAAGTTGTCGTTGATGGGCAACATGAGCAAATCTCAGTGTGAGCAGCCACATACTTAGCCAGCTCTGACTCTTCTTCGGCCACCCCCTGTGTAACTGCAGATTGAGAGGATGACTTGGGTAGCTTGATCATCAGGGGCTCTGTTGGTGGAGCCGAGCGTGGAGTTGTTGGCAAACTAGCGACCCCCAGTTTGGCACTTGATGCTGGGTGGGGAGTCGCTGGCTCGCTAGAAGCCCCAGACTTTGCATCGGGATGACGACTCTTCTTGGGAAGACGTATCGTCATTGGCTTGTCAGGGGGATTGAGCTTCTCGGTTTGTGGCTGGCCGACTCTTGGCAGTCTGATTGTCAGTGGCTCCGTTGTAGGTCTCGGCACTTGGCCCAACCTCGGCAGTCGGATTATCATCTGTTCTTCTTGCGCCGAGAGACTGATCGCGTCCTTACGCAGAGTGGCCGTAAGGGGTACGGACTTGCCTGGTTTACGGGCTTGGAGGTGGATCGTCAGGGGTTCTTCTGATCCCGCGGTCGCTTCGGTACTAGCTTGCTCATTTCCTTCATCAAGGTACCTCTTCGACTTTTCGTATAGGCAGGAGTCCGAGTAGTAGGATTCGAACCCTTTGAAGGGATCGATGTCAGCAAATTCTGTCTTCACAAAGCCATGCTTGTCGACATATTTGAAGCATTGGTGCAGTGTGGAAGGCACAATCATATAATCGTGTATCCAAGGGCGCCCCAAGAGGATGTTGTAAGAAGTGTCTGCATCTATGACGTAGCAGGTGACCTCGGATTAGAGATCGCCAATCTGATACTTCAGACGAATCTTTCCGATAGGGTAGCTCCTGCCCGAATTGAAACCGCTGATGGCGGTGCTTGTAGGTGTTAGGCGATGCATTGGGATACGAAGATGATGTAGCAGGCCTTTCGGGATGATGCTTTTGGAAGAGCCAGGATCAATGTGCATCCGATCCACCTTTACGTCGCCGATGTAGCCTGTGTAGTATAATGGGCGATCGTATAGATTAGTCTTGATGAGCATGTCTTGTGGAGTGAAGACGATGTTGGGCATTGCTCCCGTACAGGCACTGTCTTGGAGGTCTGCAGGCTGATTTTCTCCCGTGAGGTTGACCTGAGCCAGGTACGCGTCGGTATTTTGAAGTGCATCGCTCAAAGCTGTGCGGACATCCTTCGAGAGCCTCAGGAGTTCATATAAGGACAATTTGGCCGGTGTATTGGCCAATTGCGCCAAGATGTCAAAGTTGTAGGGCCTTTCCAGCCCCTGAGATATTTCCTTTCGGAGGGATTTGTCGAAGTGAGTCTCCTTCGGCCTAGGCTTGTCGGTCGTCGAAGGCTGAGCCGGTCCCGGAGCATCTGTGGTAGTGGGCGGATGATCATCAGTCGAGTTTTCAGCCACAGGTTGAGATTGTGCTCCGAATCGAGTAACAACGGTCGTGACTTCCTTTTCATCTACTGAGGTGGTACGGCAGGATCTGACTTTTCCACTTTTCTTTTTAGAAGATGGAGTGGACTGAGTTACCTCGTGGACTAGGTCCGGATGGATCCACATAATTTCTCCTCGTGATGTGGTGAGGGGTACTAGACCAGCAGCTTGAGCAGGCGGGAGATTAGCAATCTCCATCGTTGCCAGAGGGATGGGTATAACCCCGTCCTGGGTCTCTGTTGGAGGGAAGCTGCCGAATTGTACGGACACCATGTTGGCTGCCACGGTTACCTTCTCGAAATCGATGGCCAGAGCGTTCGAATCGATGAGGTTTTGGATATATCGTTTCAGTTGGTAGCAGTCGTGCGTAGCATGGTGGACGTAGCGGTGGTAATGGCAGAACTTTGGGTTCTCCAGATCAGCCGGCCGAGGCTCCCGTCTTGGTGGAGGAAGCTGAATCCTATCTCCTTGTATGAGCATGTCTAAGATAGGCTTGACGTGACCGTCTTCAAAAGAGTAAGTGATTTGAGGCCATTGTTTGTCCGCAGGTTGCGACTCAGGCTTCTGGGCTGTATCGGCCACCATAGCCTACTTGCCTCTGTTGTCTCGGTTGTTGGAGGGGCTACCCCCATTGTCGTTGGTGGTGCTGGGACGCTTGCCCTTGTTCTCTCCCTCTGAGATATGTAATCCCAGTTGGCGAGCCTTCTTTAATCGTTCTTCGGCACTTGTAGCACTAATGATAAAAGCCTTCTAGTCCTTGAATTGACTCTCGCCTATCCAGAGACTGATTGTTGGAAGTAGTCTCTTTTGGTAAATTTCGATCAAGGAAGAGTCCGGGTTGCCAGATGGTAACTTCATTGCGGTTTGACGAAACCGCTCAATGTAATTCCTCGTCAGCTCTTTCTCTCCTTGAATGACGTCCATGAGGGTATACATCGTGACGTCCTGCCCTACCTCATAGAACCTCTCCAAGAATAGGCGTTTGAAGCCAGCGAAGGAATGGATGCAATTGTACGGCAGGTTGCGGTACCAATCGAAGGCGACTCCTTCCAATGCCCCAATGAATAACCGCGTGAGGATAGCGTCATCATGGGGAAGATGGTCGGTAGTGACCTCAAAGTAAGTGATGTACCGACTTGCTGAAGTCTTACCATCATATGGGTTGATATTAAACGGCTTATATCTTGGTGGAAAGGGAACATCCCTCCATTCAGCAGGATATGGTTGCCGTATCCTGAGGTCTTGAGAGTTTTCTCGGGCATGGAACATTGCTCGGAGCTCCTGAACCTCTCTTCTTACTTCTCGGGCCTCATCTGTCGCGGTAGGGGCCATTATCTCGGGAGGATTGTTGCCCGGGTTTGGTGCCGCTGAATTTAAATCTACGTTGATTGCGGGACTCGTGCTTGTCTGGCCAGGTGTCACCCCCCTGCAGATTAGGAAGCGCCGCTTTGATCTCGTCTACAGACTTGACCAAGGCGTGCAATATGGCCTCCAAAGTATCGATGCGCTGGCGATCATCGGAACCGCCTTGATTGCTGTCTGTCATGAACACCGTCTTCACATGAGGAGTGACGGAAGGAGTGGTGGAGGATGTACCCTCCGAGTCGTACCCGTGCATCGAAAAATCATCAGGATATGTGGGGATGTTCTCTTCAGGTTCGGACTCGGAAGGAACACTACCCCCAGTTTCAGAGCTTGCTTCGTCTAGGATGTCCTTGGGGACGTCGGTATCTGTTGTATCCGTCGGAGGATTTGCTTCCTCCAGTCCGTATTCCTGGAATGTCGGATTGTCGTGGATGTTTGGAGGAGTGCTACCCCCAGTTCCGACGACCCCCAATGTTGCAGACGACGAACTTCCTACTGCAGCAGTTTTCGTCTTCGAACGGGTGTGTTGAAATACTTCAGTGGAGGATAACCCTTTAGACGACGGTTTCTTAGCTGCAGTAGTTGACACCTTTGGGCTGGAGATGCTCGTTTTCTTCCCTCTTCTCTTGGCGAGAACTTTCTGCGCGGACTTGCAGGAGACAACAGGAGGTGCCTCGTCTTCTGAGCTCGGGTGATGTAGTCTTTGGAAGACAGATGGCCGGTCTTCCGTCACCGCCGCGTTGTTGCAACAGCAGTTGACGATGATCTGGGTGCATTAATGTCCGTGTGAGGGCTCTTTACACTCCGAAGCTCTTTCTCTTTTCTTGCGTTTGTGGAGGATAACCTCACGCAGGTCAGAGGAACCACTTTGTCTGTTTGCCGCCGGGGGCTGGACTTGAGTGGTTTTATACAACTTCCCATCAGAGGCCCGCGTGATAATCAGCGGGATGCCCCGATAGACAGAGGTTGGGGCAGCCGTCTGGACTAGATGAGCCCGTGCTGCCCTAGACTTCCTCCTTTTAGCACCTATGGGTGCGTAATAGGAGGAGTCTAAGTCGAATACCACAGAGTCTGGATTATCATCCAGAGAATGATCAGAGTCAGGACCGCATGAGAGCCGGTCGAAGACTGATCGAGAGAAGCGTGGGATGGATGCTATACGGCTAGCATTAGGTACCGTGCAGGCTGTCTGCATGCGGCTGTCTTTTGTTGTAGGATGAGTCTTTATGCGGCTAGGAGTCACGACCGTGCAGGCTGACCGCATGCGGTTGGCATCTGTGGCCGTATGGGTTTTCTGCAAGCGATTGACTTTAATAGCCGCATGAGTCTCATCAGTGCGGTTGGCAACTGTAGCCGCATAAGTTATGCGGCTGACAGATGTGGCCGCATGAGTTTTCTTTATGCGGTCGGCGGTTATAGCCGCATGGGCTTTCTCCCTGCGGCTAATACTCTTCTGCGGCTCGGATCGCGTAGAGTTCCTCTTTGCCCCTGCAAGTCCAGCATCATAGTGTTTTCTTCTGCCGGACTTGGGGACAGCAGAGTTGTCTACGATCTGA
Source organism: Iris pallida (assembly GCA_029216955.1). NCBI lineage: Eukaryota > Viridiplantae > Streptophyta > Magnoliopsida > Asparagales > Iridaceae > Iris > Iris pallida. Next base: position 11,427,427 of record JANAVB010035018.1, on the reverse strand, counting down.
AGTGGGGCCGCAGGAGAGTCTTTCTTGCCATCTTGAGCAATAGAGAGCACCCCATCAAGGGCTTGCGGAGGAGCAAATGATTTTGGCCTCCACTCTTTGCGAGCCTTTATGGTGCGGGTGCGCTTCTGGACCGGGCCAGTGCTACCTTCAGAGAGCATCTCTTCGAACGCCTGTTGGTTGAAGCGTACGACCATCTTCTGTTGTGTAGAACCAAGCTTGGCTGCGTCCGATTGCGTCACCAACTCCTCAGCCGTAGAGAAGTTAGTCCCCAGCAGAGTCGCCATCGTATTTGCCATTGATTGTAAAAGTACAGAACAATTATCGGAGGACTGAACTTAGACTCACAATACAAACTCGCTCGTACAAAGAAAGCCTAGGGACGAAAACCTAGGTACAGCAGTCTAAGTACGATTGTTTATTTTAGATTCTGGGAGGTGACGATAGAGGCTCGGAAAAGCGACGGCCGCTCTGCCTTACTCCTTGGACGATCGGTACGCAGCCTTGACTCGGGAAAGATCTGCTTGGTCGTTGACGAAGAAATGCCTTCTTGCTCTCTCTCTGATTGCTCTCCTGGCTTCTCTCTCTCTGTGTATATTCTCTCTCTGACTATGGGGGAAGTCTCTCTGTGTATACGTATTCTTCTCTGGGTTTTTTTTGTATATCTCTCTATATATTACAAGGGAATGGCACCTTGCTATTTATAATAGTGGGATGTGATCACTAGGGTTGCCAATGATTAGCTCTTGGAGATGGCGGCGGCCTGGGGATTGATCAATCCAGGCCGTTCATTTCTGATTGTGACGAATCAGAACCATTAAGGATAGATTACACCAAATCCCCATTAGCAATTAATGCTGATTGGCATAAATCTTCCTTATAATAATTCTCTAATATCTGCGAATAAATCAAATTTATTCTCCTGCCACGTGCCCCAGATCATTGGGATTCGACCCGATCTTGGATTGCCATAAATCTGGGAGATTGATCGGCTGAGGACACGTGTCCTGAGAGCCAATTGTGAGACTGGAACCGCATGCAGATTGGGCCGCATGAGATTTGGGCCGCATGAATTTTAGGCCGCATAAGACTTGGGACACGTGTCAGGGCTGTCTGGGCAGTGGCCCCCTCCTTCAGACTTCTGAACCATATGATGAGCCGCATGAACCGCATAATGGTGTGTCTGCTTGAGCCGCATGGGCATGATCTTCTTGAGCCGCATAGGGATGATTCCACTCGAGCCACATGGGACAGCTTCACTTCTGAACCGTATGGGAAGTCTTCACTTCGAGCCGCATAAGCACACCCACGTGGCAGGGCCACGTGGCATTTTGTTGCTCTTGGGGGATCGTGTCAGAGATTTCTTTCTCTTCCCTAGAGATTTATCATCATGACAGAGTCATAATTACCTGCTTTGGTGTCAGGTCTGTCAACTTTTCAGAGGGGTCAGCCGTCAAAGCAATTAATGCAGCATGGATCGGAGGGGAGCACTGTCACGCCACATGTCTTCTGAGCCGCATGGAATACCTCCGGCCGCGTAACTCCTTATGCCGCATGACTCCCTGAGCCGCATGCGTTTTCTGAGCCGCATGGGTCTTTCTCTAGTATTTTCCATGCTTCTACAGGTTAACTAACCAAGGGTCCAATAAATAGGCTAGTCCACTAAAAATGCAACCATTATTGTAATTAATTAAATAAATATACACAATATATATAATAATGTAAAATAACAAAAATAAACCTATCTAGGATTATGATAGTGACAAATCCACCCTCCTTAAAAATAATTTTGTCCTTGAAATTAAAAGACGAAACTAGCACAAGAATGCAATCAAGACAAGAATAACAATACCTCAAGGCTTGAAGAGATAAAGGTATCGCTCGTGCATGTCGTCCTTCCTCTCCTAAGTAGAATCACCCGGAGAGTGATGCCTTCTTGCGACGCGAACCAAAGGGATAACCTAGGTCCGGAGCACCTTCTCCTGATAATCTAGAATATCTATATGCTGCTCCGGATAGCTGAGAGTCGGCCCCACCTCTATCTTGGAGTGATCCAATACGTGACTAGGATCTGCCACATACTGTCTTAACTGTAACACGTAGAACACGTTGTGAACTCCCTCTAGTGTAGGCAGCAGGTCTAGTCGATAGGCCACTGCACCGACCCTCTCAAGAATGGTGAAAGGTCCGATGAATCACAGACTAAGCTTCCCGTCTCCACCAAAGCGAATCGTGTCCCGTGTCGAAGAAATCCTCAGGAACACCAGATTGCTAACCTATCACAAAATAAGACCTCAACACAAATTTTAGAGCAACAAGCACAATCTGAAAAACTAAAGCTATACCTCAAACTCTAAAGTTCTTCGGTGGCTATCGACCCAATGCCGTAGTCTGTCCTGTACCATTTGAAGTCTATCTCTAATCAGCTTGACCTTCTCTGCTGCATCCACAATCATCTCCGGGCCAAGAAGGATCTTTTACCAATATCGTCCCAAGACAAGGGAGTGTGACACCTCCGACCGTATAGAGCCTCAATTGGTGACATCTCTATACTGGCCTAGTAGCTAGTATTATAAGCAAACTCTACCAAATGGATATGGTCCTCCTAAGATCCTCTGAAATCTAGCACACAAGCACGAGGTATATCCTCAAGAGTGAATTATCCTTTCTGACTGCCCATCAGTCGAAGTGTGATGTGCGATACTGAACTTGAGCTGAGTTGCCAAGCTAGCCTGCAAACTCCTCCAAAAGTGAGAAGTGAAACGAGTATCCTGATCCCAGACTATGCTTGTAGGAACCCGGTGCAACCTGATGATCTGTCTCACATACATCTTAGCCATCTTCTCCGTAAACAAACCCACTTGAAAGGTAAAAAGTGGGCCGATATGGTCAACCTGTCAACCATGACCCAAATCGCATCTTTTTCCTCCTGGAGATCGTGTAAGTCCAGACACAAAATCTATGGTAATGTGTTCCCACTTCCACGCTAGAATGGGTAATGGATGAAGCAGAACACCTGGCCTCTACCTCTTTGCTTTCACCTACTAGCACACCAAGTATATAGATACAAACTGTGCCACCTCCCACTTTATGCCAGTTATTAGCACCAGGATGCATAGATTACTGAGAACGATGCACTTACTGAAGAACCTCCTCCCGCATCTCTCTACTAGGCACGCACAATCTAGTATCATACCTCAACGACCCATCCTTGGCAATATAGAAGTCATCTAACAATCCTGCCTGAACTTGCTTTCTGATGCTCCTCAGAGTCACATCATCAAATTGTGATGACTTAATCATATCCATCAACTCAGACCGAATTTGCAAACACCATATCTGCATCTCCATCCATGAACTACTACCTCAATACCCAAGCTATCTAGATCTGCCAATAAGTAACGGTCTACTGTCAAGTACATAGCTACCAAATACCTACTCAAAGCATCAGCAACTATGTTGGCCTTCCCTGGATTATATTGCAAGTAGATATCAAAGTCATTCATTAGATCTAACTACCGTCTCTGCCTCATGTTCAATTCATTCTAAGTGAACACGTACTTCAAGCTCTTGTGGTCTGTAAACATCTCTACATGCTCTCCGTACAGGTAATGCTTCCACAACTTCAGAGCAAAGATAATAGCAGCCAACTCCAGGTCAAGGGTCGGATAGTTTTTCTTATGAGGTCGTAATTACCTGGATGCATATGAATCATCTTCCCATGTTACTGAAGAACACAACCCAAGCCTTTTTCAGAGCATCACTATAGATAGTGAATCCACCTGATCCCGATGGCAATGTCAAGATAGGAGCTGTAGCCAACCTCTTCGTCAGCTCCTTGAAGGCATCCTGACACTCCCTGGACCACATAAACTCCACTTCCTTTCTGGTGAGTCGGGTTATCAGTTCTGCAATCCAGAAAAAGTCCTGTACGAACTTCCGATAAATGCCTGCCAGACCGAAGAGACTTCAAATCTCTGCAACTATTCTTGGTGTGGACCAAGACTCAACTTCTGCAATCTTTTTCAGGTCCACCGAGATCCCCTCCTTAGTCACAATATGACAAAAACTCTATTTGGTCCAGAAGAACTCGCACTTCGACAGCTTCCCGTACAACTACTCTTTCTTGAGGGCCTTTAGCATAATCCTCAGGTGCTCCTCGTGCTCCTCTGGCATCTTTGAATATATCAAAATATCATCAATAATACCACTACGAACTTGTAAAGGTATTAATGAAATATCATGTTCATCAAGTTCATGAACACCTTGGGGTATTAGTCAATCTAAACGATATCATGGTGAACTCGTACAGGCTATAACGAGTCTGAAAAGTCTTCGGAATGTCTTCTTTACCTTCACCCGATGGTACCCTGACCTCAGGTCTATCTTCAAAAATACTTTTGCGCCACTCAACTGATCAAATAAGTCATTAATCTTCGACAACGGATATTTATTCTTGATAGTGAGGTTATTCATGTTGGCCCATTGGCCATGGTCAAACCAGATTTTAATAATTGATCTAACCCTGTCTCGATATAAGGGCTACTTGGACGAACTGCGATAGCCTATGTCTGTTACCGTTTAAGACTTGGAGCTGTATTTATCGTCGAGTCTATATTTCAATTATCAATATACTTTTGTATTTTATTGAGTCTAGAAATACAATGTTAACCGTGTCGTACTGGCAAATAGGCTACCCAAGAAACGTTTTCAAAATACTATTTTATTTTAAAAACAAGCCTACTAACAAAAGCCTAAACTACTTCCTAACTACTTGGAAAATTTGAAAGCCCAAAACTTTGAGTTGCAAAACCCAAAAATCAACCTATTCTGGACTAGCAAAATTTTGGACGAATTTGCCACGAATTCGGCTCGAGTTCGGCTGCCCTGAACGTTGGATTTTAAACTCAGTCTTCTTGCAGTCATGGATGCAACGGCTATATGCCGAGATTCTCTCATAGAATTCGGTCCAAATTCTATCAAAATTCTTCCTTTGGAAATCATATAAATAATTTTAGTCGATTTGCCAGTGTGGTACGGTCTAGAAGTTCAGATTGATTGTAATCAAGAGGCTTGATAGAAGTGAGACACTTCACAATTGAAGTTGGTTGAGTACTTCGGATCAAAGCTCGCATTTGTAGAAGTTGTAAGGACTTCGGATAAAACCTTGTGATTTTTCCATAGTGGATTTTAACTGGAAGCTAAAGTTCTTCCGACTGGATTAGTCCTCACAATAGGGTTACCAGTATACATTGCCGTCTTTGAGTTTGCTCTTTGTGCTTTACTTTTTCCTATCAGTGATATATTTCTGAGATTTTACTGCTAACATTTTTAATATCTAATATTCTGCTGCCTACTCTATTCACCCCTATAGTATATCGTTTTATATTTCGTTCCTACAATTGGTATCAGAGCAAATTATATAGGTAAAGTGAGGTAACATTATTATTATTTTCTTATATATAATTGTTGTTAATAAATAACTATATCATATATAGCATGTGTGAAATTCACATCTGTAAAACCTACTACCTGGATTTTAATTAATAAATGTGTTTTACTATATTTAAGTGGTTGTTTGTAATTTTAGACTAGATATTATTATTATTATTATTATTATTATTATTATTATTATTATTATTATTATTATTATTATTATATATAGTCGGAATATGGAAAATAATTTTAGTTTTATAAAGTTATATTAACTATTGATTGTATTTATTAGGTATTAATTGATTGACCCTTGGCTAGGGTTAACTAAAGCCTATTAGCTAAGCCCGTGGTTTTAGCCCATTTTCTGCCCGAACCCATTTACTATTTTCTTCACCCAAACCCGCTAACCCAAACCTAATAGACTAAACCTATTCAACCCCACTACCCCAGCCACCCGGCTACCCTGCACAAACCCTCCTCTTCCGGATCTGTAACGTATCTCTACGTGTAAATCAAAAGAGAAACTATTTCTCTCCCATAGAAACTCCAGAAGCTTTCACACCCCTCACCACCTTAACAAACCTCTCCTAACTCTCCCCACACTCCTCTTCCAAATCCAATCACACCCCGACGCTCCCCACGATGCCCCGAACATTTCAACACCTCCCTCGAGGTGTTTCCGTCGCGCTCGACCGCCGCTCGACCGTCACCCGGCCATGCCCGATCGTGCCCAGCCACCGACCACCTATACGGCCGTCCCCTACGAGCCAGCCAGCCGGCCGCGCCCCGTACGCCAGTCTAGTCGGCCACATGCCTCCCCGTATACGCCGTACGACCCCCACCCGTGTGCGCCCGTGCACCGCACGATCCCCGCTTACGTGCCCTACACGCGTGCATCTGCGTCTCATCATTTTGGTACAACCCCAAGGCCGAGGCAACCCTTCGGTTCTCCTTCTTCAACTTCCGGTAGGACTTTCTGTCAGAAGTTTTGTCCATTTTCATAGTAGAAATTAGATGGAAAACCTTATTACTGTCCGATCAGAATTGACAGAATAAAGCTCTGTCAATTTCGAGATAACTAGTTTCCTAATTTGTGTTTGTGAATTGTAACTAGATTAATTAATTAATGAATAACTGTTAGATTAATATTGCTAGTAATAATTATGCCAGTATATAAACTGTAGGATTATATATATAATTATTTAGAGTAAATGTTTTACATGAAAGGGTTAAATAAAGCGATTATTGAATAAGTGATTATCGTCGTAATCATGAAGTTCTAGATTTAAAAGTACTTATTAAATATGTTACGGTTAATTTTATGTAAATAAAATATTATTTTGTTTTAAAAATGTCTCATTACCAAAAAGGATATTTTTTTATATAAGTAACCTAACTAAAATATTAGTTTTATTTATTATAATAAAAACCTGTTTATTATTTATTTTAAATAAAAGTAGTAATTTTCACGTTATTAAAATAAATAACTTTTATGTAAAAGATTGTTTTATTTAGTAGTTGCTTATTATGTATATTACGTTTAAAAAAAATTAAAATAGTATTTAGCATCAATTATTTCTATATTCACAAATAACTATTAATTTTTCACGAACTTGTTATTAATTAAATTAACGATAATTCTATTTAAAAGAGAAGACAAGTTTTATTTATTTACTAAAAATGTATTTTTTTTCCTGTATTCTCATTTAGAGGTTCTCTAAAAATATTGTATAATTAAGTAATGGCTTTAAAATAATTATTAGTAATCTTAGAATCTAGATTAGTAATATGCTATTAATAAGTTGAATTATAGCAAACCTTAGACTGGTAACTAAGTCATATTTCACTAATGTAGGGTTCAGTTCCAAGACTTAGCTTGAATATTTTTTTGTCGTCACCTGCAGCACCAGGAACCAAAGCAAGTTTCATATTATTCAAACTTGTATTTTAGTTGATAATTAAATGCATTGTATCATTAGACACATTGTATCGACAGTTGACTCAAGGGATCCCGCTCGGATCCAATTGATTGTTTGATTGACTCATTGACTCATTGACTTGGGATTGGGGAGTAGTGTTAGCACCTGTGGTCAAAGCCCCCTTATTGCCTCATTGTGGATAGCTGAAGCCCCTACCTCACTTGGGCTGAAGCCGGACCGTGTTCACTAGAACATATATTGCCTTCATCCCCAGCCGGCCACGGGATGCTACACACTCAAAACACTATTGCTAGTTGTAGATTGTATCATTATTTTTTCCAAAGACTTACTTCTTCATTGCCTATTTATTATTATTTAGAAAGATAAATTATGTTCGAAAACTGTTTCTTGCATCTTCATTATTTTATTAAATGCTAGAATTGATATATATGTTCTTGCTCCACTCTTGACCAGAGACCAATATTTTAGGTGACTGCGACAATGAGGAGCTTGCCTTTAGTTCTTACTACGGACCCAACTTGGGTTTCGAGGAGATAGTTGAACCCGGGCAGGAAGCCCCAGAGTTCTAACTGCACTTGGTTGTTTAGCTCTTTCCTTGATTTTGAAGTTGTAACAAAAACAAGTTGTAATAACGTAATACTCTTCTGCTTGTGTGTTTACTTCCAGTTAGACAGTTGGTGCATTTTCAAATATTTTAAATAAAATTTTTCCATTTTTGCAGTTAGAATGTTGTGCTTGAGTTACTACTGATTAATACAGCTTACTGCCGCCGTCTCACAACGGTACAGGCTGCGCATGATCCGACTGGACCCAGTATCTTAGGATTGAGTCGTGACAACATCTGAAGGCCAAGCCACAAACAGGCCCCCACTGTTTGACGGTACCAACTATACTAACTAGAAAATACGTATGAGTTTCTTTTTTAAATCTCTAGATTTTGACTTATGGTCAATTGTATTTGATGGCTATAAAAAGCCTGCACGTGTTCTTATTGATGAAAATTTGGTTGAAAAAACACATGATAAGTATACTAATTCTGAAAAAAATCCAGTCTTGACGCACATGCTATTAATGCTTTATTTTGTGCTTTAGACATGACTGAATTCAATAGGGTGTCTACATGCATAACATCTCATGAGGTATAAAAACTTCTCAAAGTCACTCATGAAGGCACGACGTAAGTCAAAGAGTCCAAGATCAGTAGACTTACTCAAGAGTTTGAGGCGTTCAAGATGAAGTTGAACGAGTCCGTTACACAAATGTTCATAAAATTTCTAGATATTATAAATCCTTTGTCCTCCCTCGGCAAGGAATACAATAATCATGAGAAGATTCACAAGGTGCTGCGAGCTCTCACAAAGAACTGGATTTCGAAGGCTACAAAAATCATTGAAGGGTACGACCTTACTACCATGTCACTTGAAAGACTCATAGGAAAGCTACTCATTCACGAGCTAGAACTTCAAGACTTTGAAGGTGCTGCACCAAAGGAAAAATCAATCGCCTTTAAAGCTCAACAACGAAGAACTGTCGAAGAAGACTCTGATGACAGCGACTGCGATACTGAGGATTAAGCTCTCCTAGTAAAGAAGTTCAAGAAGTTCATGAGGTTCAAATAAAGAATGAAGGAACATAACAGCAACAACAACAATAATGAAGAAGATCTAATCTGCTACGGTTGTAAGAAGAAAGGACACATCAAGAAGGACTGTCCGACAGCATCATTATCATCCAGGAAAGACAACAAATATAAAAAGAGTTACATGACGAAATCTACTTCCAGAAGATATTCTAACACAAGCATTTGGCATGAAAGTGAAGCCGTCGGTTCAGAAGATGAACAATCAGACGATGCTGCAAATGTATGCTTTATGGCATATGATCAAGTAAACTCAAACCCCATATTGTATACTTATGATGATTTTACCTTTGACTAGTTAGGTGAAGATTTTAATGACCGCTTAGATGACCACAAAAAACTGCTTGACAAATACCAAAACTCTAAGAAGGTACTCAAAAAGTACAAAGGTGAAATAGAAAGACCTACCGACTTACTAGCTGAGGTTAGAAATAATAAAAACCCAGGTAAAACTGGTGAGCTTTCTTTTGTCAAATTGCAACTACACAAGACTAAACGTTTATCCGAAGAAAAAGATAAGACAATTGCTAAACTTAACAAAAATTTACTCAAAGGGAAGAAGAGTCACTACTGTGCACTAATCAGAATTGATGCACTCACAACTGACTATAACATAATTTATGACACCTCCAAAAAAGTTGAAAATTAGGTTAGGAAAACAACCTAAAGTTGGTGCTTCCTACCCTAACACGTGTCCATTACCGAAACATTGGAACATGGTCAAATCCAATACTGTCGAACCAAACATAGTCAAACCTTTGCCCAAAAAGGCTAACCAATATTCATTATACTACGAGTATCCAACTATAACACCAAGACCTACCAATCATGCACAACACACTACACCTAACACTCAACATGTTAGATGTCACTATTGTGGCACCATTGGTCATATCTCACCAATATGTAGAGTAAGAAAATTAGTTGATTTAAATATATGTGCATGGATACCAAAGACTAACATATCCGAACCCTACAAGAAATAGGTACCAAAAGTTTTATCTATAAACTTCTTTGTAGGTGGAACATCATACTCATGCTAAGAGCAAGTGGATCCTCGACAGCAGTTGCTCACGGCACATGACTGGTGACGCTTCTCTATTCGTAATATTATCGAAAAAGAAAGAATGATACATCTCTTCGGTAACAACTAAAAAGGATATATAGTAGGTATCGGCAACATTGGTAAGGCTCCCTACCCTGTGATTAAAGATGTCTATCTAGTAACTGAGTTAAAACATAACCTACTCAGCATAAGCCATTTAGCTGACCATGGTTATGATATTAACTTTATCAAAGATAAATGTACTATAGTTGATAGCTCAACTAGTAGTACTATCTTTGAAGGTATTAGGGAAGCCAACATATATGTTTTTTATTTGTTGGAAGATGCTAACAATACAGGTAGATGCTTATTCGCCAAGAACAATAAAAGTCAACTATGGCACATGTGACTCGGACATACAAATATGGATACAATTTTAAGACTATCTACGAAAAAATTGGTACGAGGCTTACCCAAGAAGGATACGGTATGTAACGTATATAAAAAGAACAAAGCTACCCAATCCATATTTAAATCCAAAAATGTTGTAAGTACTACTAGACCTCCACAATTACTGTATATGGATTTACTTGGGCCTAGTAGAATTGCTAGCCTAGGTGGTAAGTTATATGTATTTGTAATAGTAGATAATTTCTCTAGATATACATGGGTATATTTTTTCGCACGCAAGAATGATACAATATCTGAATTTGTCACGTTTTGTAAGAAAGTTCAAAATGAGAAAGGATTCATGATTACTCGTATTCGAAGTGATCATGCGACAAATTTGAGAATACAGAGTTTGAGCAATTATGTGACACACAAGAATATTTGTATGAGTTCTCCTGACCTAGGACTCCACAACAAAATAGAGTTATAGAACGTAAGAACAGAACTCTATTTGAAATGGCTAGAGTAATGTTGAACCAGTTTAGTCTATCCAAATATTTTTGGACAGAAGCTGTCAATACAGCCTGTTATATTCTCAATAGGGTTCTAATTCAACCTAAATTGAAGAAGACTCCCTATGAGTTATGGTTTGATAGAACACCCATAGTTTCTTATTTCAAAAATCTTTGGTTGTAAATATTTTATTCTTAATACGAAAGATAATTTGGATAAATTTGAAGAAAAGGCTGACGAGGGTATCTTTTTAGGTTATGCGACCAAAAATAAAGGATACCAAGTCTTCAATAAGAAGTCAATGACCATCGAAAAATTAATGAATGTCACATTTGACGATTTAAACCAACAGACGATCAACGAAAATGATGATGAAGCCATCAGTACACCAAGCAAGACATCTGCAGAACCTGAAACCAGAACCAACTACCTTGAAAGTCTGCCAAAAAGAATAAAATGTGTGGTTGACCACCCCCCCTCCAAAGACTTGGTAATAGGTGAGATCACCCAGGGTGTAAGTACTCGTTCCTTTACTAGAGATATAACTTCTCGTGTTGCATTTATTTCACAGCTAGAACCTAAAATTATTGAAGAAGCGTGTAGTGATAACTATTGGTTAGATGCTATATAAGAGGAACTAAACCAATTTGGACAAAATCAAGTTGGAAAACTTGTTGCTAAGCACATTGATCATCTGGTCATTGGCACCCGCTGGGTATTCCGAAATAAATTAAATGAGAATGGTTTAGTCACTCGTAACAAGGCTCGACTCGTAGCTTAAGGATACAACCAAGAGGAAGGTATCGACTACGATGAGACCTATGCCCCTGTTGCGAGATTAGAATCCATTTGTATGTTATGTGTATTTACATATTTTTATAACTTTAAGCCTTTCAAATGGATTTAAAGAGTGTTTTTCTTAATGATTTCATAAAAGAAAAAGTTTTTGTAGCCACTACTAAAATCTGCTCCATTAGCGATGCTAGTATAACGTCGCTAAATTTTGTACATTAGCGACGTTTAATTGAAACGTAGCTAATAGTCGCTACTAGCGATGAAAATAGCGACATGACAATGACATATATTAGTTACACGGGCTAATCGTCGCGAAACGTCGCTATGACGTCGCTAATAGCGACTAAATTTAGCGACGTTAGGATGAACGACGCTAAATTCTAATTAAATTAATTCCCCCCCCCCCGATTCATGTCCCTTATTTTACTCTCTCACTCCCTCCCTCCGGCGCTCTCACTCTCTCCGGCGACTCTCACTCTCTCCGGCGACTCTCCTCCCTCTCTGGTACGTGACTCCCTCTCTCTCTCTCTCTCTTTATTTTGGTTGTTGGTGGTTGGGGGGTACGGATGGCTCGGGGGGAGGGGCAAGGGGTACGGGTGGTTGGAGCGTGAGGAATGGTTGGGGGTGGCTGGAGGGGTGGGGCAGGAGAGGTGAGGGCGGCTAGGGGTGGGGGGCTGGAGGGAGGGGAGGGTTAGGGTTCGGGTTAGGGGTGGGTGGGTGTGGGGGGGAGGGGCGGGGGGGTGAGGGTGGCTGGGGGTGAGAAGGGGGGCTAGGGGGAAGGGAGGGTTATGTTTAGGGTTCGGGTTAGGGTTAGGGGTGGTTGGTGGGGGAGGGGAGCAGGGGGGGTGAGGGGGGATGGGGAGGGGAGGGGGGGCTGGTGGGGGAGGGGTTAGGGATAGGGTTCGGGTTAGGATTAAGGGTGGTGTAGGGGGGAGGGGTGCGCGGGGGGGGGGGGGGGGGGGGGGGCTGGGTCAGGGGCACCGATAGTGCCGAAAAATCTGATAATTTAGTAATAATTATTTGTTTTCCGACACCGAAAAATCTGATACTCTGATTCGAAACCACCGATAGTGCCGATATTTGTAACAAGTAGTTTTGTTGGTTGGTTAATACCGTCGTCTATTTTCCTTGATCCCGATACTCATAGGAATGGTCCCGAGTCACGGTCGTACGTCGGGTTAGGACCTTCCTGTTGCTCGTAGGGTTGTGGGTCTGCTGCTCGGGGTGGGGCCCCGAGGGGGCTCGTAGTATATATGTATGTATGTAGTATGTAGTATATAGTATATTCGTTTCAGTTTAAAGTTTATTCATATTTGCAGATATCTAGAAATAGCTATATCCATGTATCTGTTAGACCGTTCGTGGATGTACAACCGCATTCGAGATGACAGGTACGGTGTGCAAGATGAATACATCGCCGAAGTAGAACAATTTCTCTAATTCATGAAGGCGTTTCCTCAATCCATGGACGGCATGGACATTAAGTGTCCGTGTGCAAAATATCGAAACATGAAGTTTCAACCAGAATTGGATGTGATGTATCACTTATACACAAAGGTTTCCTTCTGAATTACTACCAATGGACCGCACACGGAGAGCTTGTACCTTTAGTATTCCAAGCGGAGTCTTATGTGGAGCCTTATGTGGAGCCTTATGTTGAGCCTTATGTGGAGCCTTATATGAATGTCCACAACTGAACTGGTGTCGACAACGAGTACGTGAACATGGTCTTCGAAGCTGCGGGGCCTAGTTTCGATCCAGACAATCGTAACGCAGCTGAGGAGGCACCGAATGCCGATGCCGCAAAGTTTATGGAGTTGCTGGAGAATACAAGGACTCCTTTGTACCCTGGCTGTGAGGACCATTCACCATTAGAGGTGATCACTCGGCTCTTGAGCATAAAGTCTGACTTTAACATGTCGTAAGAATGCTACAATAGAGTGCTCGAGTTGATTACAGATATCTTGCCGGAGGGTGCCAAGTTACCGAAAGACTTCTACCGCTCTAAGATGATGGTGAGATCCCTCTGGATGGGATACGACAAGATCGATTAAAGTTAGAGCCTAACTAGGAGTACCAAAACCAAGTATACATATATTTGAGAGAATATTAGAGATTTAATTTCAGCCATATGTAATATTCCCTTATATATTTGGCTTGGTCAAACATCTAACCAAAATAGGAAACCTATTAATAATAGTATGATTTGGAGAACCAAATCATATCCAAATTAGATCAAACCAAATACCATGCCCTAATAGTATAAATACAAACCAACCCTAATCTTTTTCTCTCTTCATAACCACTCACTACTCCACAAATCCCCCCAAACCGAGCGGCCACCACTCCAAACCGGAAACCCTAGCCGACCCCCTTTCTTCACAAAATATAATTTCTCCTCGATTTCTCCGCCAACCACCACCACTTGGACGTCCCTCTCAATATCCCCTTCCACCCTAGCAACTGTAGAAACAACCTTACGGCCGTTAGAGGGGTGCACGACGCGCTACTTGGGCCAAAACTCCATCGAATCAAAATCTGAAATGTCACAGCAGGTTAGTCAACTTGTAGATGATGTTTTATCCACTTTTTCTCATTTGTTTCTCCTCAAACCAAATCTGTGAGTTACCTTTGTATGTCTACTCCAACCTATGATCGCTGGATCTCCTATTTCCAAGCGGTTTGCCCGTGGCGTTGATTCTATGACAAGGTATCCAGAACTGATAAATTATGTTGCAGGCCAATTTTTGCCTATCTAAGTTCAGTTTTTAACCTTTTAATATTTTATTCAGAATCTAGACGTTGATACCTTTCCAATGCATATCTGAAAGTTAGGTTTCGCATCCATTTGCTATTTTTAAAAATTTATGACATTTGTCGTATCACCAAACTCCGAAAAATTCTGTTTTTCTTGTGCCCAAAAGTGCCAAAACTCCATGAATCTATATTAAAATTCAAGTTGTGCAAAGTCTAACATTATAAGTACTATTTTAACTAATTTCTAAAAAATTTACAGAATTTATTAATTTTATTTAATCGTTGTTTCGGGGCTAAATTAATGGGTCGATTTGAGAAAGTCATGTGTGGCATTGACATAAGACCTCTTGTGAAAGGGTTTTACTATTAAAAATAGTATTATAGCAATAGATGCAGTGTCGTAACAACGTTACAGCAAGTAGGAGGCGTAGATACTCATATAATTTATATATGGTGTGTTTATATAGAATATTAAATATAGTGTATTATTAAAGGTAAGCTTGGGAGGATCGACAAGGACACCAGAGTTGGACAGGCTTACTCGAAGACATCAGTTATAACATTTGGAGACTGTTGTACGAGTTGACCGTTCGTGGCTCATTGAGTGGTTTGTAGTTCAATTTTCTCAGCTCAGGAAAGCAGGTGAGTACATTCCCTAATAGTTTTCATTATCTTGATATCTACTATATCCGATTCAGTTGTAGTATTTTACTTGATTCTCGACACGATGGTACACGGACTAGTATACGTCGGATCCTGTCATGAGATGTCATTCCTGAGTTATTTGGTATACTAGTACAATGTTCGATCTTATTTCTTGTACTTGTATAGACACCGATTCTTAAGGGGATTTGCTACCCTCTTAGAGAATCCCGTGCCATGACGTGTTATGTCCGGATCCATATACTATTCAGGGGATAGGGAGTTATTAGTAGTTATGTGATCATTATCCCTACTTGTTTATTACCTGTGCATAGCTCCACCCTCACCACACGTAGGGTGTAGCCTGACCTTATACTACTTTTGTATAGCTTTCCATTTTGGTCGGCCTGATCCCTATACTATTATACTACTTATACATAGCCGGTCAAATGGAACAACCTGATCTTGACCCAAGCCGATCACATAACGCTATAATATCTCATGGCACTTTCTTTTATGATTACATTCATACCTCAGTTTACTTTCCACTGTTTATATTCCAGTTTTATCTTATATCTCACACATGGCATAATATCCAGTTCTCCTGTACTGTTTACTTTCAGTCTTGATAATTCATCTTGTATTTCATTATAACTGTCTCTTATAGTATTTGTCAATTCACATGGAACTGCTGTTAGCATTTGTACTTGCTCATATCCTGACAGGATAACCTCCATTATTTTTTAGAGAATTTAGATGCAGATTTGTCGACCTACTACGGGTTTGGCTTAAATGGAGCCTACGACCAAGACCAGCCTTTGGACCCGGTGCTCGTAGAGGACGCACCGCCAGTAGTGACCTAGTTACCTAGATTTGTCTTGATTACATTCCAGTTTGATACATTGAGACTTGTAGTATTTATTTTGGGATATTATTTTATGCCTTAGATTCTGAACTTGTGATGGTGGCTCGGCACTATTTCAGACTATTTACTTCATCTTATCTTTATCTTTATCATCGTGCTTATCTCCCTTAGATTATGTGATTGAGTTGTGGTCATATTCCTCCGTGCGGAGATAACAGATTATATTATTGTGTCTTAGATTCTATATATTCTAGATGACCTTTACAGCGTTCTACCGTCAATACTGCGGCGTAGGCTGGACGTACCCACGTGCTCGTGCCCCTAAACAGGGTGCAGGTCGTGACAATTGCTGTCAGAACGGATGCATGCTTTACTATAAAGATCACAAGGATGCAGAAGTGTGTGGATTCTGTGGTGCTGAACGCTACAAGCCAACTGCTGCAGGCAAGTCTAGAAGACCGACTGCTTCAATACACTACTTGCCGTTGACGCCGCAGTTGCAGAGGTTGTTCATGGTGAAAGAGACTGCCGAAAATATGAGTTGGGACAAGCGACAAAAGACCGAAGGAGTGTTGGATCACCCATCTGATGGAGAAGCGTGGAAGCACTTCGATCGAGCATATCCTAATTTTGCTTCTGATGCACGTAATGTAAGGTTGGGGCTCTGCTCTGATGGTTTTACCCTATTTGGTCTTTCAGGCTCACAATATTCATGCTGGCCGGCAATCCTCAATCCGTACAACTTACTGCCTTGGATGTGCATGAAGACACCTTACATATTCTTAACTATTATCATCCCCAATCCGAAAAACCCAAAGAGGAACATCGACGTGTTCTTAACTATTAAAACTCTAGCCAATGGAGTAATTTATCAAGTAAAGACCAGGCCAAGTTACTGCGTAAATGGCTTCAGGTTTAAGTCAACAAATGCTCGAATAAGAGACGACTTCTTGGATTTGGATTCTATGAAGAATAGCTGTTTGAGCATAAAATCTTCAAACTACAAAGACGTCGACTGTCACGCCCCGCTCCCGTAGGAGCGATCGTCCTCGCTAAGGCGTGATGTCGTACGAGCCTAGATTGCACTCGTGCAAGGCGGGTTCCATAACGGCCGATTTCATCGGCTGCGACGGGGTCGTCGCACAGAAGTCCCGAGCAAAGACATTGAATAACAGCAGCGGAATTTAGAAAGCAAACGCAAGTCATTGCAAAATACTCTTTTATTGATATTGAAATAAAGGTTACAATGGGGCGCAAGGCCAAGATTACAAGTCTCTCAAGCTCACTCAATGCTCACTCATCTCACATTACAAGTCACTCAGCTCTCTCTCATCTCTCAATACAAGTCTTAAGCCAGCGGAAGCTTCGGAAGGCGACGTCCATACATTATGTCCTGTATAAGTCTTGACTCCATGCGGCCGCACGCTTCGAATCGCCAAGGAAGTTCGTGCCTCGACGCATCCAAGCGAGCTCCGCGCCACGAGCTTCTACCTATGCCTGCATATGGAAACTATGTGGGTGTCAGTACTCAACTATACTGGTGGAATGAGCTCCTCGCCCACCCATACAAATCCAACACGTTTGATTTACTTTTGTGCAACATAGTCCCCTTTATGATTGTCTTTCTACTCTTGCCTTAGGATCCGTTTTAGGACCGACGCCTTAGCTTATTTGTGTCTCTAGACCATCCCGTGCTTGTAACATCAACGTTAACCTATCAAGTCGTATTTGTCTTAAGGCCTAAAATCTGAGACGCAACTACGCGGTAGTATCCAATTTCCTTATGACCGTGCTACAAATCCTTTGTGCGGCGTCTCGCAACTATGTGCGACTCAACCACATTGTCGCCTCGCGGCCCGTGCTACTTTAATCACCTACTGACCCAATTAAGACTTCTGGGCTAAGTGCCACTTGACCAACTTTGCCTTGCGGTATTTCCTGACTTAAACTCAAGACAAATCAAACCAACTTATGCAACTTATATGCCGACAACTCAAGACTCGACGCCATATCTCGTGCCGAAGCACGACACCTATGTTGATGCCAAATCATAGGCCCAAACATTCCTTGTGTTCTAACTTGTACACACACCTTCGACTTGACTCCTTGATATAGTGCACTCATGACTCGACTCAGTCCAAAGGCACACTCACGGATTGCCGCCCGTGCCGACTCATCTATATGAACTTGGTCACTGACTCCCAGAGCCATTGTGGACTCCCTTTTAGCCGAGTATAGGATGGACCGGTTCGGGTAGCTAGCCCTAATAAGCGTCCACCGAATACTTTGCCCCAGGCCCAGCTATTTTAGACTCCCAGAGCCATTTTTGTTTCCTTAGGCCGCATCGGTTCCGTGGCGCCACGGGTTGTCGTACGGGGAAACTCTACCTTGTCGACAAGTTGTCCATGACCATGCAAGACTCGACTCAAACTGACGTCTCACACAGTCAATCTACTTCTAATGTTACCATCTCTTTCAGGGCTAAGTTCAATACTTCTCATATTTGAGACCTTGCCTCGATGACCCAGTCGCGAGCATTCTTCTTTCTTGCCTCAACGACCCAGTCGCGAGCATTATTCTTTCTTGCCTCAACGACCCAGTCGTGAGCATTCTTCTTTCTTTCCCTATCATTTCACTCAACTCATGAACAACTATTGAAACACTTTCCAAACTCAATAAATCAACCGTGGCCCGTGCCTTAAAATACTAAGTCCGTGCCATCGTGTCTGCTACTACTCCTGATAGCTTAACGTAACTTGCCTAACTTACTTTGCAACAACTTGACGAGCAAAGGCTGCGTCAAGCCTTACATCGTAGGAACGTACCGTACACACGTTCGACTTTGAACAACCAAGCTATTTGGGGGTACTTAGACTTATGCCACAAGCCGCGCAATACAACTTAACCCGTCGGGTGAGCAAAGGCCATGCCACGCCTTGGGTAATGAGACCGTGCATGCTTTTGAAGTATTTATGCGGGCGATGCCTATGAATTTGGCTAACTCTTAGCTTGTGGCGAACACCAACTTTTCCTTCTCCCAAGCCACGGGACGAAGGACCGAGCGTCATTTTCAAAGCACGCCGTGCACCAACTCTAAGACGATCGTTGGACCTTTCCGTATTCTAACTCAATTCGACCCGTCAGGATTATTCTCTTATCTATGTTGATTCGTCTCTTTTATTATCAAGCCTACTTGTGCAAGTTGAAAACATACGATTTATTATGTGAAGGCAAAGATGAGGCGAGTTCACCAAAACTACCCCACCTGAGCGAGCGGTCGCCTCGACCGAGCGATGCCTCCGAGTAGCCGTTGCAAGGTTAAGTCCGAACACCGTCGGCATTTCGATTCTTCCGATTGACTGAGCGGGATGGGGCACTACATCATACACCACTCAGAAAAAGTTTTGTCCTCGAAACTAGCTGAGTATACTTAACGTCTTATCACTTAATCAACATTTACGGACTCTCGCACACACTACTCCTATGCATTTTCTCAATCTGAGCCACGCTCGTGCTACTATCTATCTTTCCTTCGATACGATTTCAAAATCTTTGACACTTTTCCATTCCTCAAGTCTCACTTGAATTCAACATATCACTTAGTTGGATCATGTATATATTTTAGGCGTCCCAAAATATATGTATTTCAGCCAAGCCTCGGGATAGAGAATCCCCCATCACCACTCGAGTCGGATCGTGCACATATTCGGGCGTCCCTGATATACGTGCATGTCAACCGAGACTCGCGAGTGGTGCCTCCACAAATCCTACCACTTCGCACTCGAACTTCTGCCTAACCGCTAGGCTATGACTTTCCGTCAGTATTGGAATCATAGTTTCCAACCAACAATATCAACACTGACCCCATCCTAAGGTCAAACCAAATTGATAGTACGGGGTTTTCTATCCAAACTCGCATCACTCCAATTTCTAAACTTCGAGCATAGATTGCCTACGCACATCCCAACATTTGTCGTACGGGGTCCGAGTCGTTCAGCAAAGCCATCCTACGATAACTCACGTTTCAACCAATTCCTTGACATCTCAATATCGCTCCTTCAACAAACCATCTTCGTATAGTCTATCTCTTCAAACACGTTCGACATAATCCGTCTATCACTCCTTCTCGAATCAAACACGCTATGACACAAATTATCGCTAACCAAAATTTTACATTCCATATTCCCTAAGTCATCTATTCCAATTCACGCAATCGATCACAAGGTCGTCTGACTTAACAATATGTTGCGTCCCGATCTCACGCGAGTCAGTCTATCCACGGTAGGCATGAATCACCATGCACGCTCCCGCGGGATAATCATCCTCATCGGGACGTAACTCTTGTTCGAGTCTATACTAATTCATTTTCGATGCGTGGATTGGACCTACTCAATCCTCAAGTTTATTTCATTCATCAATCGCAAGTCCTAACATCCTCAAATTTTCCTTCGCATCAAATCGACAAGTCGAGACAATCAAAGTTGCCACATCCTGATTTTTTCGAGTTCGATCATTCCCGTGACATGAATCACCATGTCAGCGCTCACGCGGAATGATCATCCCAAATCCGACGCAATGCATGTACGAGGCTAAAGATGCACTCGTGCAAGACAAGATCGTCGACGTTGTGGCTATCAACGTAACCATCAAGGCACGATCATTTTCGTCCAACATTCATCTTAATCAAAATCCTAAGTATTGCATCCAACCGAACAATAACACTTGCACGATCGTCATTCGCCGAGTCAGAGTACCCCCGAGTTATCGCATATCGATCTTTGATACGCCTCAATACCATCGACGATATGCGTAACTTGACGATCTTCCTTTGCAACCAAATTTCGAGTCGTACGAATGATGCTATCGTCCGACTGGATAATCTCCTCAACATTCAAATTCAAGTTCGATCATTATCCATCGAATCATTCACACATTAATTTCCTCAAACCCGAGTTCATGTATTGTTCATCCGTCTATCTTAATTCATCGACCAATGTATTTCCTCAATTTACGTCTTCCTTTGCTAACTCAAATTATCGAGCAACATTCAATCCAATCCTTAGAGTCATTCGCGTAACTTCAAAATCAAACCTTTCATACACGCTATCTACATGTCGTGCTAACTTTTCGTATATGATCCGTATCAATTTCCTCGATCAAGTTATCCATTCGCTACACGTTAACTTTTCCTCAATTCGATTTCTCCTACTCAATCGTTTTCCGCGTTTCATACTCGCACAATCCTCAATCCCGTGCACGTTCCGTACGTGTCATTTCTAATTTGTTCGAATCCACTTATCAAACTGCATGACAACAACTCACTCAATCTAAGGCTTTGAATATGTGCGATGCTTGCTGATAGACTCATCGACACCCCGAATCCTCAATCGATCGATCGACATCCCTGAGGCTATCGCATACACCACTCAAGGATGAAGTCATTAAACAAATCCTCAACTTATCATTCGATTCACAATTCTATCTCCTCGAATTTCCGTTCGAACAGTTCCTTAAATTTTAAGCACGCTCACTTATATCGCATCGACGATTACATCGTCGTTCGATAGCACCCCTATCGATAATCATCCCATTTACTCAATCAAGTCTAACTCATTCTTGTCCAACACAATTCGAATCCTGTACTCGACTCCTCTAAGGTCGACGCAAATCCTTGGTGTATATGCCCAGCCCGACTTAGCCTACCGTGCTTACGCAAACCATCTTTTTGTTTCTTGTCAAAAACTGTTCTCCGGTATTTTGCAAAATAGTTAGACTTATTGTATAGACATCCCATGGGACATTTGAGAGAGAGCGCACCAACGATATCAACTTGCGAAAGCATAATTCAGAGTTTGCAAAAATAACGGAGTTAAAGAATTCGATCGATAGTCCAAGGACGTAAAGCCGTGCTCTGATACCATTATGTCACGCCCCGCTCCCGTAGAAGCGATCCTCCTCGCTAAGGCGTGATGCCGCACGAGCCTAGATTGCGCTCGTGCAAGGCGGGTTCCATAACGGCCGATTTCAGCGGCAGCGACGGGGTCGTCGCACAAAAGTTCCGAGCAGAGATATTGAATAATAGCAGCGGAATTTAGAAAGCAAACGCAAGTCATTGCAAAACACTCTTTTATTGATATTGAAACAAAGGTTACAATGGGGCACAAGGCCAAGATTACAAGTCTTTCAAGCTCACTCAATGCTCACTCATCTCATATTACAAGTCACTCAGCTCTCTCTCATCTCTCAATACAAGTCTTAAGCCAGCGGAAGCTTCGGAAGGCGACGTCTATACATTATGTCCTATATAAGTCTTGACTCCATGTGACCGCATGCTTCGAATCGCCAAAGAACTCCGTGCCTCGATGCATCCAAGCGAGCTCCGCGCCACGAGCTTCTACCTGTGCCTGCACATGGAAACTATGTGGGTGTCAGTACTCAACTGTACTGGTGGAATGAGCTTCTCGCCCACCCATACAAAACTAACACGTTTGATTTACTTTTGTGCAACATAGTCTCCTTTATGATTATCTTTCTACTCTTGCCTTAGGATCAGTTTTAGGAGCGACGCCTTGGCCTATTTGTGTCTCTAGACCATCTCGTGCTTGCAACATCAATGTTAACCTATCAACTCGTGTTTGCCTTATGGCCCAAAATTAGAGACGCAACTACGCGGTAGTACCCAATTTCCATATGACCGTGCTACAAATCCTTTGTGCCGCACCTCACAACTATGTGCGACTCAACCATATCGCCGTCTCGCGGCCCGTGCTACTTTGATCACCAACTGACCCAATCAAGACTTCTGGGCTAAGTGCTACTTGACCAACTTTGCCTTGCGGTGTTTCCTGAATTAAACTCAAGACAACTCAAACCAACTTATGCAACTTATATGCCGACAACTCAAGACTCGACGCCACATCTCGTGCCGAAGCACGACGCCTATGTTGATGCCAAATCTTAAGCCCAACATTCCTTATGTTCTAACTTGTACACACACCTTCGACTTGACTCCTTGATATAGTGCACTCATGACTCGACTCAGTCTAAAGGCACACTCGCGGATTGCCGCCCGTGCCGACTCATCTATATAAACTTGGTCACTGACTCCCAGAGCCATTGTGGACTCCCTTTTAGCTGAATATAGGATGGACCGGTTCGGGTAGCTAGCCCTAATGAGCGTCCACCGAATACTTTGCCCCAGGCCCAGCTATTTTAGACTCCCAGAGCCATTTTTGTTTCCTTAGGCCGCATCGGTTTCGTAGCGCCACGGGTTGCCGTACGAGGAAACTCTACCTTGTCGACATGTTGTCCATGACCATGCAAGACTCGACTCAAACTGACGTCTCACACAGTCAATCTACTTCTAATGTTACCATCTCTTTCAGAACCAAGTTTAATACTTCTCACATTTGAGACCTTGCCTCGACGATCCAGTCGCGAGCATTCTTCTTTCTTGCCTCGACGACCCAGTCGCGAGCATTTTTTTTCTTGCCTCAGCGACCCAGTCGTGAGCATTCTTCTTTCTTGCCCTATCATTTCACTCAACTCACGAACAACTATTGAAACACTTTCCAAACTCAATAAATCAACCATGGCCGTGCCTTAAAATACTAAGTCCGTGCCATCGTGTCTGCTACTACTCCTGATAACTTAACGTAACTTGCCTAACTTACTTTGCAACAACTTGACGAGCAAAGGCTGCGTCAAGCCTTGCGTTGTGGGAACGTGCCGTGCACGCGTTCGACTTTGAACAACCAAGCTATTTGGGGTACCTAGACTTATGCCACAAGCCACACAATACAACTTAACCCGTCGGGCGAGCAGAGGCCATACCACGCCTTGGGCAATGAGACCGTGCATGCTTTATGAAGTATTTATGCGGGCGACGCCTATGAATTTGGCTAACTCTTAGCTTGTGGCGAACACCAACTTTTCCTTCTCCCAAGCCACGGTACGAAGGATCGAGTGTCATTTTCAAAGCACGCTGTGCACCAACTCTAAGACGATCGTTGGACCTTTCTATATTCTAACTCAATTCGACCCGTCGGGATTATTCCCTTATCTATGTTGATTCGTCTCTTTTATTATCAAGCCTACTTGTGCAAGTTGAAAATATGCGATTTATTATGTGAAGGCAAAGATTAGGCGAGTTCACCGAAACTACCCCACCTGAGCGAGCGGTCGCCTCGACCGAACGATGCCTCCGAGTAGCCGTTTCAAGGCTAAGTTCGAACACCGTCGGCGTTTCGATTCCTCCGATTGACTGAGCGGGATACATCGACCCAGGCAATGACTTCTTTGGCATCTTACGGGAGATTATGAAACTGGCATACAATTATGCTATAGAGCCTTGTAAGATCGTCTTGTTCAGATGTGACTGGTTCGATCTGATCCAAGGTCGAGGTTGGAGAGTTGACAAACATAGTCTTGTTGACATAAATTATTGCCGTCGATATCAAGCTTATGTGCCGTTTGTTCTAGCAAGCCAGGCTCAACTAGTTTACTTTACCAGCCATCCAAAACGAGGAGCCAGAAGATCATATTGGTGGACAGTCTATAAGACTAAAGCTCGGAATACCTTCGATGTCGACGAGATAGCTTATCAGGAAGACGAACAACCTCTTATTACAAATATTATCGATGTGGACTCAACGAAAGTTTCTCATGACATGTTTCATCAATTGGAAGAGGTAGAAGTATCAGAAGACGAAGTTGATAGAAGTGAAGAGTAAGAGGAAGAGGAAGAGGAATCGGAACAAGATGAATTTTCCGAAGAGGAAATATGTTTAATTTTCAGATGTAATATGGTTTACTTTTGTTATTTTTCAGATGTAGTATGGTTTACTTTTATATTTTCAGATGTGTTTGGTTTACTTCTGTATTTTTTCAGATATGGCTCGACGTGGATCCTTTGGTTCCGGTGCTGGTAGGAGTCGACGAGGCCGACAGTCTCCATCTACCACTCCTTCTACCGACTCCTCATCCCCCCGTACTCTAGTATACTCTAGCGGTCTAGTCGTCGGCAGTATCTCCATACCCGGCTCTAGCAGTTCCAGGCTAGGGCCTTCTTCTACGCAGCCAGTACCGTCGAGTATTCCAGAGGCCGGCCCCACTGCTGAGGAGCAGGTCGAGGCCCGCGCCGAGGGCGATGGCGAGGCCCATGCCGATGGCGAGGCCGAGGCCGAGGCTGAGGGGTAGACTGCGGGCAGGGGCAGGGGTAGGGACAGGGAGGGCAGGGGGGGCAGGGACAGGCTGCAGCTCCCATTTGAGACAGATCCTCCGTGTCGCCTAGAGGGGGATCTGAGGTTGGAGATTTGGGCATGTACTCAGACCAGGCGGTAAGTAAAATTATTGTATTTAATTTGTTTAAATTTATTATAAACTTGTTTAATAAATTTTTTATTTCTATTTTATAGGTATTATCCCTCCTCCGTACACCGGTCGCTGGGTACATTCCTGCGACAGAACTACGGGGGGCCCTGGATCAATTAGAGGGATGTCCCGGCCGACTAGAAGGCCTTCTGGTCTGATTACTTCGCGGTACGTAAAAGTTTATTTCCTTTTAACATTTAGTATGTTATGTTATAACTTACGTACTTCTATGATTTTTTTAACGGACTTACTTCTTCCCTCCCTACCACGTCGTTGCTGTCGAGTCTATTTTTTCCAGCATCGCCAACAAGCTCATTAGAGACGCGATCCTCGACCGAAAGGATCACGAGCGTCGGGGAGAGCCTATTCAGTGTTGGATCTCTGCCGCTGACTGGGCGGCAATGAAGAGGAGATTCGATGAGGGAACCTACAAGGAGAAGTCTGCGAAGTCTAAAAGAGCACGACAGACGGGATCGCAGTGGTGTGGTGGATCACGGTCCATCATGGATTTCTTCACTCATATGGTACATATCTTGCCGTATACCCATAATTAATACTTTATAGTAATATATTTCTTTCAACTTATCTGACAAATCATATAATAAGTTCGTAACATGTTGAATCGAGAGAGGACCCGAATATGGTGACCTTGTTCCTCGCCACGCATACGAAGGGGGAGTGGTTCATTGACGACAAGGTCCGGGACACGTACGTAAGTTTTACTTAATGCTAGTTTGTTAATATTAATTTTTAGTTACGTACAGAATTCATATAGATGTTATTTCTAGGCCGAGTTTTTGAAGTTTTACTTAATGCTAGTTCATTAATATTAATTTTTAGTTACGTAGAGAATTCATATAGATGTTATTTCTAGGCCGAGTTTTTGAGGCTTAGGAAGGCCGAGACGACACGGTCAGAGAAAGCTGGTGCTAGCACTTTCCAGCAGCCCTCAGCCGCCACAGTTCAGTCAGATGACAAGCTGTGGATGAGGGCCGTTGGTGGCATGCATAGGGATACGTACTATGGTACGGGCTCCTATGGTGCCTTCATTGCGTCACAGGCCTCTACGACCGCCACTAGTGTGCCCAGACCCACACAGACTGAGGAGTCGCCTCTCCACCAGCAAAGTGTCGATGCGCAGATCGCAGCTCTACGTGACGAGATCATGTAAAGGATGGTGGCACCGCATATAGATGATTCTGCGCTCATCTCACGCTTTGAGAGACTTGAAGAGACGACTGAGGCGCTGCAATAGATGACCCGCGCTACGCAGGAGACTACGCAGCGGTTGGTTGAGCAGATGGAGCAGTTCCACGAGATGGCTACGGAGCGACCGTCTGCTGGTACGTCGGGAGCATCGTCTACATCCGACGGTGCACGGGAGGACACGCTCGTCCAACTATTGTCACCGGAGGAGTATCAGACAATCCTGGCGTTGCGATGACAGTCATCTGGTAGCGCTCCTCCTCCAGCTCCGGCTCCAGACGATCAGTAGTTTTGTTTTTTGCATTTTTGGACTTTGTACTTTATATTTTTTTACTTTGTATGTATTTGGGGATGTTGACTTTGTTCGTTGAGGATATTGACTTTGTACGTATTTGAGGATATTGACTTTGTTCGTTGAGGATATTATTGACTTTGTTCGTTGAGGATATTATTTTTCTTTATATTTTTTGTCTATTTTGGAATGTATTGTGCGTGCCGGTGTTGAGTGTTCCACCGAGGGGGTCGGCGAACCCAGGGATTGGATTCTGTATTTTGGATTTTGGATTATGTATTTTGGCTCAAGCTCTATCTCCATTTGCATTATGGAATCTGTTTTTTATATATTTTTTAACTTAGCCACGTTTTTAGCGACGTTAATAAGCGTTGC
The DNA here is from genome assembly GCA_029216955.1 of Iris pallida. Classification (NCBI taxonomy): domain Eukaryota; kingdom Viridiplantae; phylum Streptophyta; class Magnoliopsida; order Asparagales; family Iridaceae; genus Iris; species Iris pallida. The sequence goes on along the minus strand of JANAVB010035018.1, from coordinate 11,400,163 downwards.
TAAACTTTAGCGACGTTAATGAATGTCGCTAAATACGTTGCTAAATTGCTGACATATCACCACGTGGAACCGAATCTGATGTCAGCACATCGTCGCCAAAACGTCGCTAATGTGTCGCTAAACGGCGACTACACAATAACGTCGCTAATTAGCGACCACGTGAGAACATCGCAAATAACGTCGCAAATTAGCGACGTTAACAACGTCGCTAATTAACGTCGCCATAGCGATGTTTTGCAACATTTTTCCGATTAGCGACACACTTTTTTTCGTCGTTTATATAACGTCGCTAGAAACATCGCTAAAAAAAATTAGCGACGTTTTAACTGGGTTTAGCGACGTTTGTGAACGTCGCTAATTCGACAGATTCTGATAGTGAGCTCAACCTCCAGGTTTCACTAATTTCAAAAATCCTGATTACATATTCAAGTTGAAGAAATCTTTTACGGTTTGAAACAAGCCCCTTATACTTGGTTCGACTGTCTAAGCTCTTTTCTACTTGATAATGGTTTTTCAAAAGGCAAGGGTGACACTATACTGTTTATAAAGCCTTCAAATGGAAATCTTCTTTTAATACAAATTTACGTTGATGATATTATCTTTAGATCTGCTGATGAATCTCTCTGTAAAGAATTCTATAAGTATATGTAGAATGAGTTTGATATGGGTATAATGGGAAAACTCAAATTCTTCCTTGGACTGTAAATCAAACAAACCCACAATGGGACGTTCATCAACCAAGCCAAGTACACAAAAGATTTGCTAAAGAATTTCATCCGGAATCGGTCAAACCCCTTAGCACTCCAATGGAAACTTTAACCAAGTTTGATGTAGATGAACAAGGTAAACCTATCGACATACGTGAGTATCGAGGTATGATTGGTAGTTTACTTTATTTAACTGCTAATCGCCCCGATATAATGTTTATTGTTTGCTTGTGTACAAGATTTCAAGCTAACCCTAAGGAATCACACCTGTACACAGTTAAGCGTATATTCTAATACCTTAAGAGCACTTCTTATATTGGTTTATGGTATCCCAAAACCATGTCCTTTGACCTAACCGGTTACTCGGATGCTAATTTTGCTGGATGCAAAGTGGATAGAAAAAGTACAAGTGGCACATGTCATTTCCTACGTAAGGCTCTAGTCTCTTGGTTTAGCAAAAAGCAAAATTTTGTTGTATTATCGACTACCATCCAAGTATATCATCGCAGGACGTTGTGCACAAATTTTGTGGATAAAGCAAACCCTAAAAGACTTTGATTTACACTACACACACATACCTATTTTTTGTGACAATACTAGCACTATAAATTGGACTATGAATCATGTATGTCACTCTCGCACTAAGCACATTGAAATTTGACATCACTTTCTTAGAGATCATCAAGAAAATGGAGACATCAATCTAGAATATGTAGACATAGAGAAACAATTGGATGACATCTTTACAAAACCCTTAGTGGAAAACAGATTCAATTATTTACGTCGAGAATTAGAAATTTTATATGTCAATAATATTAATTAATTTTATTTTATTAAATATTTTTTAATATACAAAAATTATTTTTGAGACAAGCCTACAAAGGGTCTATCTGTCACCACGACTATGGCCAAAGTGAAGCGGTACTTAAGTGTCCCTCCGGTGGACCTCCATTAGCTGGGACAGTACCCCTACAGCTATCTGAGACAGTCGCTGCATAACAAAATTTAATTCATAAAATAATTTTAATTATAATAATTAAAATTTAAAATTACTAATTTTGGAATTGAATAATTGAAACAGAATGATAAATTCAAAGTAACATTTTTAGATTTTGTACAAAATGGCATCAACAAAGTTCATGGCGAACTTGGTCTGAATTCGGTAGGCGTTGGGTTTATACAGAATCTGAAAGGCCCCACTTTTTATTATCGTCTCCTTCCTCCTCAGACAGCAGCATCAACAACTGCAAAAACCCTCCAAAACCCTAGTTTTTTGAACCTTGATTTCTTTCTACTCCTTTGGAATTTTGTATTGAAATATTAGATTTGGGCATGGAATCTCCTCCTCTTCCACATACTCTAATCTAAGAAGGTATAATTTCCTCTATCTTTCCATCTCTCAATTTTTTAAATTCATAGAAACTTTCTATTTTCATTAAAAAAAAATTATGCCTAGAGTTAACAATCCTTTCAAGAGAAAGAAGACGGCTAGTGATATGGCCTCGTCTTCTGATCCCACCCTTGGATCTCTCTTTTTGCCTGTCCAAACAAACGACGGGGCGTTCAATGAATTTTTTTAAATTCTAGAACAATCGTTACTATGGTATGCGAATTTTTTATTCATAATTTTTGCCCCGGCACGCCGATCGAATGGACGATCTTTCCGTCACATAAACCTTATTTTGAAGCTTTAAGATTGTATGCTCTTGTTACACATTCGTTTCTATTGCCACCAATGCAATTAGGTTATTTTACTACAATTTTACTCTTGTTGATGATGACTATTGTAACGTCCCAGTCCCAAAATACGTAGGACTAGGAACGTAGACATGACAGCCGTATAATAAATATACGTAAGCTATAAAATGCAGTAGAACCATGACTAATCTCATCCACACAAAATAAATGAATAAAAGATATTATATAATGATAATGAATTATCTTGATACAATATGTTGGGTGGAGATACATCCACTGCCAACAAAATAAAAGGAAGAGGCATATGATACACAAAAGAAATGACGAAGGTAGCAAGATAGGTCCAAGACTCGTCATCTTCGAATAATGGAGAAGACCATGACCTCGGCTAGAATACCTGTGGAAGACATGAACACACACCGGGGGAGATAACCAGGTCCTCAGAGGAACGTAACAAGACACATAATATCATACCAATATAACTGAATATAAATTGCTCAAATAAATAAGTCAATTGAATTATAACATGGTCCAATACACACCATTGAACTAGCGTACCCTCCTTCCAACCAAACAAGGACAGGAGATGGTAAACTAATTCACGATGACGTATCTTTCCATGCTATGAATCTAATATGGTATCCGGGCCCCAACAAGGTTCAATACCTTTTTATCGGAGTAGTAAGCCACACCTACAACCAAATAAGGACAAGGGGTGGCGAACTAATCTGCGACAAGTTATTGTTCCAAGCCACGGTCAGATACAAGTACCCAAACCAAGAGTACTCATACCTAACGGATAAGGGTGCCTAACCATTCTAAGTGAAATATAGTTAAGAACAATCCTTCCTACGCATGGGCCCTGGCTAAAATAGGATCGGCATGGTCCCCCCTTGGGGCACCAGATGCCCAATCAATAAGAGCATAACGTTCCGCAGAACGCCAGTGGCCGTCAGTAATCAATGGGTCATCAACCCCGTATTTCCAGCGGAGCATCCGGGTCACAAGGGAAAGTGCATAGTAGCCCATACGCTAAGGAATTGTCCTCCCCGCCCAATGCCTACTATGTTGTATCCACAACAGAAAACCTCTATAACCGCTAAGTCAAACTAGCATGTAATTCTATTAGCGGTTAATCCTATCGTACGGCTTATACGTACTGGTGGCCAGCCAATCACGTACGTCAGTATTCTACATGCGACACACAACTTCGTGGTACAACGTATCAAGGCCAATGAATGCAACATGCAATGTGGTCCCTTAAATCTAGGTTTAATATGTAAGAAAAATAATACATAGCAAAAAATATAACTGAACAGTAAGTTCTAACAAGTTATGCCATGTATCACAGTTTATTTTACATTAAGAAAATAATGAATAATGCATGAATTATGAGCTAAAATAAATAAACAGCAAATGGCAAGGTGTCTTGCCTAGTAGGACGCCTGGTGTGCTGCGATAATCAAGGTGGCATGAACTATAACTTCGGTGCAATAACTATGCAAGGTGATCTTGGGTGGTGGCACGGACAGTTCTATTGGGTCCAGAAGGGTCAAACTAGTTAGGGTGGACATAACGTAGTATAGAATTGTGTCACAACCCGCACCCGAGAGTAAGGGCACGAGACGTGGGTACGTCCAGCCTACGCCGCAGTGTCGGCGGTAGAACGCTGTCCTAGGTCACAACATCTCTAACAGTTTAAGGTAATAAGCAGTTATACTCCCCGAATGGGGGTGACATAACAGAATATATCTCAATCACAACTAAGGTAGAATAGGATAAAGATGGAATGATATAAAAGATGCAAGATCCAAACTACAGGAAATACAATAGAGAGAAGCTAAGTGTCTATGATAACTCCACTGATATCCGGAGTAATGCAGATCCAAATATATACAACCCAACTCTAATACTATGAAATAAAATAAAGACATCTATGGAGCAACTATCTCTACTGCTAAGGGATCCGACTGGAAGTCCGGATCGCAAGTGTCCTCTAAGGCTGTCCCATAGAAAGTGTCTAAGCAGGTCTCCTCCTCGTCCTCTGTAAAATTTTCAACAGGTCCAATCAGGACGGAAACGAGCACATATCTCTCAACAGTTCATAACAGGTTAGGAGTATAAATCATGCAATAGAGTAAAATACAGGAAGTGCTGAAAAAAAGTACAGGAAAAATAGGAGATATTTGTAACTGAAAGTAAATACATGATAAGTAGAGACTGTAAGTGGCTAAGTGATTTAGAGTACAATATGGTTATGTAAACGGCTTAGGGGCACATGAATACAACTAAAAGGCACATGAATACAGCTACTGGGGATAATAATCACATAACCAATTCTACTAACCCCGCCCCAATCAATACACAAGGATCCATTCAAGTTACGTTACAGGCACATGAATACAGCTAAAGATACGTGACTCATATAATGAGTAGTACATGAGGCACATGAAAGCACATGAGAACATGTAAATACATGAACTAGTACGAGTACAAGGAGTACCTGATGCACATGATAAAGTACATGAACATAAAATACCCGATGCACCAGTAGAGGGATAACATCTCAGGAAAGGATCCATATAGTACTAATCCGTGAAGATACGTATCAGCATCATGTAGAGTAATATAGAGCAAGAATATAGTCTAGACAGGTATAAAAAGATCATAGAATGTACTCGCCTGCTATCTGAATGTCCAAGATGAAAGTACTGTTCGAGGAGTGGTTTCTGGCTCCTATTTAGAACAGTACAAGTCACAACAAGTCCAGAATAGTAATAAGATGCACTACAATGCATTCTACATGAATATAGGTCAATCTAGACCAAAGTCAACTCTTAGTCAACTCTGGTCAACCCTAGAAGTCAAACTGGTCAACCAAGTGAAACCTAAGTCAAACAAGTCTATAATAGTCTAACTAGTCTATTCTAGGTCTAACAAGACTAAACAAGACCAATCTAGACTCCATACTAGGCATTCAAGCCACCCATAGGCCATAGGCTATCTATGCCTATGAACCAAACCATACACACATAACACAAGTCAAAATATATCTAATATAATACACTCTAATATAGAATACACACATTGATATATTACATAAGCTAATATAGAAAATACATAACCTATAGGCTACTATATGTATATCATACAAACATTATATATTTAATATATATGATGGTATACACACATTATATAATATATATAGGATATATATATACATCTCAATTTATATATACATGTATATATGCATATGTACATATGTAGAAATTTACACTTATGCTCATGTGTTTGTGTTAGGCTAGAGGGTGTGAGTGAAAGTGTCACAAGTGCCATAGGAGTGTGTGTGTGTGTGTGTGTGTGTGTGTGTGTGTGTGTGTGTGTGTGTGTGTGTGTGTGTGAGACAGACATGTGTGTGCAAGAGGGTGTGTGACATGGCATGTGTGTGTTCATGTTAGGCTTGAGAGTCCTGAGTTCAAGTTGTAGAAGCATAGAATTTCACAAACAGAAAGCCCATGCGCCAGACACTACATGCGCCAGAACTCAGACGAAGAACTTCACAGCAAAGTCAATAAGTATAGACATTTGAAGAAGGACTTTTTATTTTCTATTACATGTCTAGAAAAGGTTGTACAAAGGAGAATTTCTACAAAGGAAAGATCCTAAGTCTACAGCCAGCGGCCACCACGCGCCTCCAGTTAGGCGCAGCAGTCATCATGCGCTGCCAGTCACCATGCGCTGTCATCAGGCGCAGCAGACATCATGCGCCTCCAACCAGGCGCATCCCACCATATCTTCAGCAGCTCAGTCATGTGCATCCAGCTCAGTTATGTGCATCCCTTCAGCCAAATTCTTCCAGCCAGGCTCACCTGACCGAGCAGAGCCCAGTTATGTGCCGCTCTTCCAGCCAGGCTCACCTGATAAGTGCTTCGCCAAGCAAAGCATTTAACCCTCTGGCTGGAACCAAGGAAGAGAAGAGCACCGCAAATGCTGTGGCCAGGGGAGGCTTCAAAAGAGCCTCCAAAGCTTAAGGAAGACCGTGATCGAAACCGCGGCTAAAGGAGCAGCTTTCGACATGATCAAAGAGGGGAAACCCCACTTTGAAGGAAGAGAGAGCCTAGCACCGCCATTCCGATCTACGGCTCTTCCGGAATAACGGGGACAAGGCCCGAGCATCCCTATCTTTGGATGCAACAGGCACCTTCCGCCTGCCTCGGAAGCCCTCGACTCCGTCTTTTGGATGTAACAGTCACCTTCAAGTGCATCGAAGACAACACAGCGTCTCATCTTCACCCTCGGGAGCACTTCGTCAACAGAATGCACCCGCATGTTCAAGTTCATGTTAGAAGTACGTGAGGGAATGAGAAGCAAATCTTCTCTCCATGCCACTATTTATAGGCCGGGCAGATCAAACCCACGCGCCAAGTGGATGGCCCTCCGAATCCCGTACAATGAATTTATATTAAATGGATGAACCGGACGCCTTGAATTCAGCCAAACGGCTATTTATGGCACTCGAAGAGCGAGACAGCCGCATCATTAAAAGACATGTCCGATGCGCCAGCCAGACAGCGCATCACACAGACGCGCCCTTCGGCATCAGGCGCATCACACAGACGCGCCTTACAATACTCGGCGCATTACAGAAGGTGCGCCCCCACACATCTCCATACCGAGTGGAACGCCAACCGACGCGCCCACTCAGCTGTCCATCGAACGTCACCAACAATAAATGCTGAACTGACAGAGTTGGCAGCACGCCTCCTAAAGTCTGAACAGTTGACAGCTTTTCAGAAAACGAAGCGTCGGCAACGTCAGCATCATCATGACTTTGTTTCGACGGCTACTGCCACGTGGCCACTCCACCACTCGCATGCGCCTCTACGGCCATGCGTCCAAATCAGCATGCGCCTCAAAAGCCATGCGCCTCAGACTGTTCTCTGATCCCGAAAGACAGAAGGAAAGTCGCCTGCATGCGCCTCAAAAGCCATGCGCCCCAAATGGTTTGTAACTCCTAAAGGTTATGAGCCGCAGCCTCCTCCTGCGCCCAATCCAAGGCGCAGCCCACCAGATCACTCCTCTCCACCAAATCCGAGATCTTTGAACCATGAGTCGACGACACGTGTCTTTTGACTCAACTCATCCAAGATTTCAGCAACGGAAAGATCTTCTCTCTGCTACGTGCCGGCTCACAACAGCTGTATGAAGAGTTCTCCCCCTCGATCAGGGCGCAGCATCAGTGCGCCTCCATCAGCAACCTCCACGTGGCATCCCCACACCGGCGCATCCTGCATGCGCGCATGAGCAGCCAGCCTGCAAAACTATAAATAGAAGGGTCATCTCCTTCACACACACACAGAGACTCAGAACAGACAAGACTCAAAAAGAATCCACAACAGAGAATCACCAGAGAGGCAGTCCTAGACACTCAACGTCTTCCTCCTCTCAGCAAGCTCCAGCACCCAGAGCAATCAACACCTTCAGAGAACCGATAACCGCCGTCAGTCGGTCAACGGAGTCAACGCATTACCACTCGCTCCATTGGCACTAAAGACCCAGCTTAAACAAAAGTGTACTCCTAGGACTACATCTAAGTCCTATATTGTATCACTGTTCTGTTTGTATTAAGATTTCAATCAAAACAATTTTAATGGCAAACAAGCTGGCGACTCTGCTGGGGACTTCTTTCTCCTCTACCGAGAAGGTTGTGTCACAGGCCGACGACGTGAAGGTGGGCTCCACCCACAAGACGCTGGTAGTGCGCCTCAATCAACAGGCGTACGAGGAGTTCATTTCTGAAGGAAGTGCGAGTCCTTCGAAGCGGCTGTCGAAGCCGAAGAAGACCCGCACAGTCTGGGTGCGCAAAGTCGACGCCTTGGGCACCACCGTTGAAGGGGATGCGCCCGTCCAGCCTTCCCTTCCTGCTGACATCCTCAGCAGTCAAGTTGCGCCCGCTGATGCAGCGCATCTCTCGAGGAAGCGTGTGGCTGACCACGTTCCCCAGCCATCTTCCTCTCAGGCGAGGAAGATACGTCGACGGAGCAGGGGCCATGCGCCACAAACGTGCTATGCCAGCAGCCGGCCAGAGGCACGCGCTTACAATCACGCGCGCTGCCGATGGCAAGCTGTACAAGGTTGACTCAAGTGCTTCTGCACCAACAACGAGTCGACCTTCAAAGTCCTCATCTCGCTTGGGCGCATTCACTGCATGCACAACCAAGCCGAGAGAGGCAAACTCAGTGGTCTTGAACTCCCGCGCCTCCTCTGGTTGTGCGTTTGAGGTCCGTTCAAGTCACTTCAAATGCTGTGGTTCCCCCACTACTGATCGTGATGCCTGCTTGGTATTAGATCAGGGGGCGCAGCACTCACCCGACCACCCCGACGCTTGGCCCTGCCATGCGCCTGAGAGGGGTGTGAGGGTAGCACTCTCCTCCAACGACCTGCGCAACGTGATCACTCACAAGCGCCGGTCAGGAGAGTTGACCAACAAGCACGATGCGCCTCTCACGGGGCACACTTGTGCAGTGGTCACCATCAACTGCTGTTGCAAGACGGCAGTACCGCCAAAGCAGTCGGTCTTCCAACGGCTACAATCATCGACACCCCTCCGACATCGCCTTGGGACGAAGGTGTCAGCAGAAGAGGAGCTAAAGGTTGCTTCATGCAACGTGATCTCCAACTCCTCATCTGTCCGGAAGACGACTGCCAATTCCTCGTCTTCATCCAAAAGCCAGTCGAGGAAAACCAAGGCAGCTGTCTCGACCTCTGGAGTGTTCGAAGGCACTCGGTCGAGGAAGAAGTTCTTGGAGGAAGCTGGGGGTAGTCAGACCCTTGTCGAGCCTCCTTCCGAAGACGAAGATGTCCAAAGCACAGCTGCGGCGGATCTTTATCAAGGCGAAGATGGCCTCCCTGAAGCCCCTCAAAATGACGATGTCCTCCAGGACACCGCCGGGGGTAGTGCTGGAAACGAAGAGGCCCTTCAAGACAGAGCTGAGGGCAGTCAGGCCCTTGCAGATGTCGAAGACAAACTCCAGAATGTGGCTGGGGGTGGCCAAACACCAGGAGAAGTGACTCCCCCACATGAGAGCGAGGCTGAGAGCGAAGCCTCAACTAATCCATCCACTTCCGGCCGTGTCATGACAGTATACATGACCGGGGGTGATCTTGAGACTGATGCACCGCCACAGGACATTGTCCAGCGCATAGACTCGTTAGAGGGATGACTCAAAACCCTCTCTGCCTCAATACAAGCACTGACTCAAGCAGTGTTTGAAATACGGTCGGCCTTGATCAGGACACCTTCAAATGGTCCCGACCCAGGAGCCAATGGAGAGTCGAGTGTGCCCCTCCAACGGACACCCTCAGACACAGAAGTACCCCGGACGTCGGAGCCCTCAAACGCTCTACTCCAGGTGGTACCTCCTTCCCCGACTCCTAGCTCCACGGAGGACGTGGTCGAAATGATCAAAGATCTGCGGGAGCGCTTCGAGTCCAAGAACAGGCAGGAGGAGCGCCAGAAGATGGGCATTCCCCAGCCTTATCCCCTTGAGTGGAACAAGGTGGTTTATCCCCCAAAGTATAAACCACAAACACTCACGCCGTATGACGGGAAGGACTCTCCACGACGGTACCTGACATACTTCCAGTCGCAGACAGGGCATCTTCCGAAGGAGGACGCCCTCCTCACCAGCATCTTTGTTGGGGCCCTGAAAGGGGTGGCGTATGACTGGTACTGCAGCCTCCCCGATAATTCCATATCGTCCTTTGACGACCTGACACGCCTCTTCCTGGACCGCTTCTACGACGGTGGGAAGGACATGACGATGGCGTCTCTCATTGAGATACGCCAGAAGGACAAGGAAACGGTTCGGGCATTCATCGAACGCTTCCGTCAGGCCTGCTTTAGGCTACCTCCAGGCATGCCAGAGCATGCGCTTCTCTCCGCTTGCAGTATGAACATGCTGCCTGCAGTAAAGCTCTGGCTTAACTCTACTCCCCCTCCCGACTGGAGCTCCCTAATCATCGAAGCTGAAGCTGCAGAGAAGAAGGCGGCCAATGCACGTCTTCTGGGTGTTAGCTTCCCCGCCTTTGACGATAAAGGGAAAAAGTCCGCAATCAACAACTCCGGACGAGAAACAAAGGGAAAACAGGCATTGACTGTTAATGCCTCGAAGGGCGCACCTGCGCCTACTCAAAAGCCTCCACTGGCACCGAGACCCAAGGAGGTTTATTCATTCAATGATGACGACACCCTGTAACTCTTTGAGATACTGAAGCAGGGTGACAAAATCAAGCTTCCGGACCCGAAGCGGCCCGATGAAGTCGGGAAAGTGGATAACCCGAGGTACTGTCACTACCATCGGTTTGTCGGACACCCGACTAAGGACTGCTACGTCCTCAAAAATTACATCCAGCGCATGATCAATGCGGATGTAATCTCCGTCGACTACGAAGAGAAGACGGTGTCAGCTAATGTGGTGTCACTTCAGTTCGGCACCTTGCCGCCGACTACCACACAAGATGGCGTCGTCCCCATCCCTAAGGCGACAATGGAGGTGGTGAACTTGCCACCCACCCGTGACAATGTGAGTGGACTTGTCCCACTCACCACATCTCGAGGAGAGGTCCTCTGGGTTCACCCTGACCTCGTCTCCGAGGTAACTCAACCGGAGGTACGCCCTACCTCCAAAGCAAAAGGCAGGAAGATCAAGTCTTGTCGCACGGTCTCTTCTTCAACGGAAGAGGCGCTTCCTGTGCAGACGCGTGCACAACAGAACTCCCAGCCCGGTGAAGCTGCCGCCGAAGTGGTGCCTCCTGGCACCATCCCTGAGGAGGGTCCATCCAAGCCCTCAGCAGCCAATAAACAAAAGCAAGTGGAGGCCCGTTTCGACAGACCTCTGCGGAAAGAAAATGCTTCGGGGCTAGCCAAGCCCCACAATTTTGACATTCTGGCGCAACTAGCCAGTACTCCTGCACACTTGTCTTTGTTCGAGCTCCTGCGTCTCTCCAAGGACTCCCGAGAAGCTCTCTGCGAAGCTCTGAAGGATGCCGAATCCTTTCTCAGTCAAGTCAAGCAGCCTGAAGACCTCCCAACTACTTGTGCACACTGTCATTGTGCGGATGAAGTTATCCCAAACATAACCTTCACCCAACAAGACATGCTGCTCAAGCATCACCGACATAACCGACCGTTGTATTACACAGGGTACATCGGTTCGGTAAAGGTGAGCAGGATTCAGATCGATCCGGGGTCTTCCCTAAGCATCATTCCAAAGGCGCTGCTATCAAAGCTGGGGATCCCAATGTACCGGCTGGCGCCCTCCAATACGACCATCAGTGGCTTCAACGCTAGCAAGAGCGAGCCACTGGGCAAGATCCGGCTGAAGTGTCACATCGGCAGCCTCAAAACTGAGGTGACTTGTTATGTGGTGGATGCCGAGGTTAACTACAACATCTTACTCGGACGACCATGGTTACATGAGTACATGGTGGTGCCCTCCACGCTCCACCAATGCATGAAATATGTATCCACCAACGGCGTCATCCGGACGGAGCTTGCAGATATCGATCCCTTCAAAGGGATTGAGGCCTACTTCACCGATTCCGACTTGTACAAGCCCATTGACGAGGAGGAAGCCAATGACGCTGATGATGAGGCAGAGACGGCAACAGAGCCGGACATGGAGCCTGAGACGACTCCCGACGCCCCCTTGAAAATCCGTCTGAAGGGGAAACCGCCCCAGAAGGCGCCTCCAATGAGTATCAAAAAAGTGCCAGCTCGCGAAGCTCCCCTGAAGATACGCCTCAAGGGAAAGCCACCTCAAACAGCGGCTCCCCTGGTGGTAACATTACAAGGGAAGGCGCCACTCATCGGAGGCACAACCGAGGCACCTCTCAAGGTGCGTCTTAAAGGCAAGCCGCCGCAGTCATCCAAGATGCCGGAGAGGGCTCACATAACCCTCTTAGATCCTAAAGTCAGAGCGGTGGAGGACTCTCCTGATCCGGCCCCAGTGCTTACAGATGAGGAGCTTGGCGAATACATCTCCGCTGATGTAGACGCACCCTCCTTCGACAATGTAATCCCACGGGATAAAATCTCGTACTTTATCAATAATAGAGTGTCTTTCAATTATTCTTGTCTTCCACACTGGAATGCCATGTATACATTAGACAACGCTCTACAGTCGTTGCAAACACAAGTAACGACCATCTACCATAATCAAATAGTCCCGTCTCAAGGAGTCTTCATAGTCCCTCCACGGAGCCGAGACCAAGGCACCATCATCTCGGGCAAAATCGAGCGTCGTCGGGACCTCCCGTCAATCGAGCCCGAACCTGATACCGGCAGAGTACAAGTCTATCGGTACACAGATACGGCTAAGCACATCATCCAAAAGATGGGCTACGACCTGAAAAGCAACAAAGGCTTAAACTACGGCAAGGGTCGGCATCTCCCTGTCCGGCTTTCGATGCCCAATGGAAAGCCACAGGATTACTATAATCGGACTCGACGGGGTTTAGGCTATGTCACGCCGCCATCAACTCCAGAGAGTTCAGACGCAGAAGACGTAGAACATTCCCACTCGTCTGAAGCATCGACGTGGGATTCCGATACCAGTATCGGTTCAGTCTTCAGGAAAGTGCTGTCAGCTAACATGACATCGGCGCAACCTCAGAAAGATGAAGGCAAAAACCAACCGCCGGAACCCTTCGAAGAGGAACCCTGGGCTCAGCACCTAGGAGAACAATAGGAGTCTCGTTTTGAGTTACGAGAACCTCCCACCGAAGACGAAGTCGAGCAGATCGACCTCGGGGATGGGTCTTCTTCTAAACCCATCTTTATCAGCAAAAGCTTGGAAGGAGAAGACCGAGAATCTTTAGTCCAACTGGCTAAAGAGTATATTGACGTCTTCGCCTGGAGCTACGAAGACATGCCGGGTCTCGATCCACAGATCGCGATGCATAGGTTGAACATCTTACCAGATGTCAAACCTATCAAACAACAACAGCGACGCTTCCGCCCGGACATCATGAACGCCATCGATCAGGAGGTGGACAAGCTCTTGACCAGTGGCTTCATTCGTGAAGAACAACACCCGGACTGGGTAGCCAACGTCGTCCCTGTCACCAAGAAGAACGGGAAGATACGAGTCTGTATCGACTTCAGGGATCTCAACTCTGCTTGCCCGAAGGATGAATTCCCGCTCCCAATCACCGATGTAATGATCGACAACACATGTGGCTTTGAACGCATGTCCTTCATGGACGGGTATTCAGGCTACAATCAAATCAAGATGTTCCCCGATGACGCAAAACACACGTCATTCAGGACTCCGAAAGGTGTTTTCTGCTACACAGTAATGCCCTTCGGCTTGAAAAATGCCGGTGCAACATACCAACGAGCGATGAGTACCATCTTCCGTCAACATCTTCGCAAGACAGTTGAGTGCTATGTTGACGACATCGCAGTCAAGAGCCGCCTCAAAAGAGATCACCTACAGGACCTGAAGACGGTCTTCGATCTCATGCGGGCACATCAACTCAAAATGAACCCCGCTAAATCCTTCCTGGGGGTTTCTAGCGGCAAATTCTTGGGCTTTGTCATCACGGCAAAAGGCATTCATGTCGATCCCGAGAAGACTAAAGCCATCCTCAACATGGACCCTCTGAAGAACCTTCGAGAACTTCGGGGCTTACAGGGACGTCTGGCATACATCCGGAGGTTCATAGCAAACCTCTCCGGTAAATGTCAACCCTTTACTCAGCTCATGAAGAAGGGAGTCTCTTACGTCTGGACAGAGGAGTGCCAAAAGGCTTTCGACGACATCAAGGCTTACTTGACAAGCCCGCCAGTCCTAGTGGCACCTGTCGCCGGCAAACCCTTCCTCCTCTACGTCCGTGCCATGGATCATTCCCTCGGTGCTTTACCTCGCTCAAAACAGCGATACAGGCTACGAGCAAGCAATCTACTATCTCAGTCGAACACTCATCGGGGCCGAACACCGGTACAACCCCGTTGAAAAGGAGTGCTTGGCTTTGGTGTTTGCCATTCAGAAGACTCGTCATTACGTCTCGGGCCAGACAATTCACGTCATCTCCCGAGTCAATCCACTCAGAGTTCTCATGACGAAGCCAGGGTCATTAAACTCCCGGCTGGCTACATGGGCGATCCTACTAACGCCATACAACATGGTGTTTGTCCCGCAGAAGGCGGTCAAGGGTCAGGCCCTGGCTAACTTTTTAGCTGCATACCCCGTCCCAGAGTCTTCAAAACTCTATGAAGATATCCCGGATGAAGTCCAAGAATCAAACGTCACTGAAGGAAGCCCCGTTTGGCGGATGTTCTTCGACGGTGCTTCAAGAACGGGCCCCAACGGCCAAATCATCGCAGGAGTGGGGGTAGTCTTGGTCTCCCCCGATCAGCTGGTCATCCAGCGCGTATATTCTCTTTCGAAGCCGTGCTCCAACAATGTTGCTGAGTACAACGCACTCGTCATGGGACTCCAGCTAGCACAACAGCTGGGGGTGGATCATCTGGAAGCCTACGGCGACTCGAAACTCGTCGTAAACCAGATTCGGGGGCAATACGAGGTTCGCCATGAAGATTTGATCCCTTACCATGAAGTTGCATTGAACATCATTTCAACCTTCACTGGGTTCTTCATCGAACATGTACCCCGTCTACAAAACTTGGAGGCTGACGCTCTGGCTGGCCTCGCAGCCTCATTGGCCGTGCCCCTTGGGACTCAACACTATGTCACGGTAACTGGCCGAGACTTGATTTGTCCCAAAAACAACCTATGTTTGCAAATGGCTCACGCCGTGCCGACAAACACCGATGTTAATGTCCGAGACTGGAGATTCCCGTTCATCGACTTCGCCGTCTACGGAATCCTTCCGGAAGATCCAAAGGAAGCCGTCTCAGTCAGGAGACGCTCTCTTCGATTCTACTACGATACAGCCACTAAAATGTTGTACCGACGCTCCTTCGATGGGCTCCTCCTTCGATGCCTGTCTAACGAAGAAGCAACCGAGGCTCTTCAAGAAGCTCACGACGGAACTTGTGGAGCTCATCAACCCGGTCCTAAGTTGCAAGATCGACTGCGACGTATGGGCTACTACTGGCCAACCATGGCCGCCGACGCAGTAGAATATGCTAAGAAGTGCCATGCATGCCAACTTCATGCAGACTTCATACATACACCGTCTGAACCTCTACATCCTACAGTCGCCTCCTGGCCATTCGAAGCCTGGGGCATGGACATTGTAGGACCAATCACCCCTCTTTCATCAAGAGGACATCGTTTCATCCTGGCCATCACCGATTACTTCTCCAAATGGGCGGAAGCAGTCCCACTAGCGGAAGTAAAAAGCTCCAGGGTGGTCAGCTTTATCAAACACCATGTCATTTACCGTTTCGGAATACCCAGGCGAATCATTCATGATAATGGTCCCCAGTTTATCAGCCACATTTTCAGCAGGTTCTGCGACAAGAATCGCATTCAGAATGTGGCCTCAACCGCCTACAATCCGGCAGCAAACGGATTGGTCGAGGCGTTCAACAAAACTATCGTCAGGCTACTCAAAAAGGTCATGTCATCCAACAAACGCGACTGGGACGAAAAGCTTGGCGAATGCCTTTGGGCCTACCGCACAACGGTACGGACCCCAACAGGCAACACTCTATTCTTCCTGGTCTACGGGAGCGAAGCAGTACTGCCTCTCGAGATACAGATACCTTCGCTCCGCGTGGCAATCACAAACGATCTCACAGAAGAAGACAATCAACGTCGTCGTCTGCGGGAACTGGAGGCACTTGACGAAAAGCGTCTCCTAGCTCAACAACGCATCGAACTTTACCAAGCCCGTATATCACAGGCTTTCAACAAGAAGGTCAAGCAAAGAACTTTCCAAGTTGGCGACCTGGTTTTAGCAGTCAGAAGGCCAATGGTGTTAACTCACAAGACACCAGGGAAGTTCGAGCCCAAATGGGAAGGACCCTTCATCATTGAGACGGTATACTCAAACGGTGCTTACCGCCTCGCCAAACCCAATGGGGACTTGTTCATGATGCCCATCAACGGCAAGTTCCTAAAGAAGTACTATTCTTGACATCCTCCAAGACATGTATTTCCCCAAACAACCTCTTTTCACAAAAATCAAACGCTTTCGGAACCCAGCTGTTCCGTGGCATCCTTCCATAGAAAGATAACCACGTCCACATTACCTCTGAGTTGTCTCTCTACATCCTACAAAGCGGAACCTTACATTTCGTGAGCTTACGCTATCCTTCATGTTTACCATGTCCACATTACCTCTGAGTAAACATCCCGTACAAACAACTCCTGTGTTGTCGTACATTGATCGCAGAACTTCCATGTCCACATTACCTCTGAGTTGTTCAGCGTATCCCCCAGAATCATTCGTACCATGTTCATAAATACCTCTGAGTAGGAAGATTCTATCATTTGAACCTAATGATTGCCATGTCCATATTACCTCTGAGCAAACATGTTGGTTCCTTCAAACTTATTATCTGTACCTAAAAACCAAGGTGCGCAAAAGATAATAGGTCCACATAAATCATCAAGTTCATGAGATCAAAAATGAACACATCACAAAAAAAAAAAAAGATAGTGTATTTCTTTATTTTTCAAAGAAGGGAGTACAGAAATACGCTATTTTCCCAGCAAGAGTTGCAAAAACACATAAAAAGAAGAGAAGCTACAGTCCCCGATCCTCTCCAGGGTGGGATGAAAGCTCTCTGACTCAATGTCTCAGGTCGGCAGTGCGAGTTTCCACAGTCGCCTGGACTCGCAGCTCGGCTTCTTGACGCATTAATCCGACAGCCTCAGCAGAAGTTTTACTTTCATACTTCTCATCAAGCTGTCGTCGCTGCTGAGCCAAAGCAAGGGTCCGCTGAGTAAGAGTCGCTTCCTCCTGCTTGAATGCCACGCGTTCAGCCAGGACACGATCAGCTTCTAGTTGAAGTTGGGCCCGCTGGTCTTCAAGACGGCACATCTGAGCATCAACCTCTGCGATGTTAGCGTCCACCGTAGCCCGCTTCTCCGTCGTCTTCTCCATAGATTGAGACAACTGCTCCGCTGCAGCCTCAGTCCCAGCCACTTTACGCTCCCAACTGCTCACATCGGCCCGATGGGAAGCCTCGATTTCAGCAATCAACTTCCCTATCTCTGCATCTATCAAGACAGAGAGGTCATTTCGTTGGATGCGCTGCAGTTCCGCGAGCCGCTCGTCCAGCTCAATCACCGAAACCTCCAGAATTTCGGCCATATGGTCATGGCCTTGGTGAATGCGGATCAGTTCGATACAAGGCATTGCCAAAGCCTTTGCTGTCGCAAAGCTCCCCTTGCCATCCATCACTGCAGATACTCCTTTCTCCAACATTTTGTACACTCCCTCGACGAAGAACTTCACATACTCGTCGGCATCCGCCAGCACCTGCGGCGTCATAGCAGGAGTTGGGGGAGCTACTACAGTTTGCGGACCGGAGGAAGATCCGCCAACCTCGATCTGAGAGGTTTGAACCTAGGCAGCAATAGGCTCTTCATCAACAGGGGCCAGACTGCTAGCCCGAGGAGCCGAAGGAACAGAAGGAGCCGGCACATGCGTCGTGATAGTACCCCAAGTGGAAGGAGCAACAGAGGGTTCCACACCCTTACCCTTCTCAAGACCGGAGACATCACCGACGTCAACGGCCACCTCTTCTACCCCCGATATTCTTTCAGCATCAGCTACCTCCCCCGGCAAAACGGGGAGATCAACATTTATCTCCTGGCCAGCCCCAGGAGACAAGACCGGCAGAAGGGTCTCATTCTTCTCAAGTCCCTCTACAGGGACAGAATCTGTCGCTACCGCCTGATCGGTAGCCATCTCTATGTCCATGGTTGAAGCCAAGGAAGGATTTGGCAATGATTCAGCCGACATCCCCTCATCATGACAAGGAGGGGAATCAACCCTCTCCTCTATCCTCACTGTTTCTGCTGCCCCCGCAACGGACCCTTGCAACGCTGGAGGGACGTCACCAGAAGGCGACGAACTCCAATCCACTTCATCATCAGGATACCTCGAGTCTGTAGGACCCTCAGCGTCCAAGGCCTCCATGGCAGATGGTGCTATCCCAGAAGTTGTTGCGACTTCAAAGTCAGGAGATACTAAAACCTCTGCGGGAACATCTTCGGGACCCTCCTCCACAGGAGACATCATCATTGGTGGAATGCGCTCCTCAGATGAGCCTGCCACCTCCTTCGGCTTACTGGTGCCCGGTTTCGAAGCACGAGACTTCTTCTTCAATCCCTACAAGAAGAAGAACATAAGTCGCTACAATGACATAAAAAACTGGAATTATGAAGCACTCCTTACCTCAGCAGGAGCTGAGCCCGTTGGCGTCACAAGTGGCGCTTCCGTAATCTTCGGGGTCGACGTCCTTCTCGACCTTTTCGGTACAGAAGAACCAGCTTCTAGGTCAGCCCGCCTTTTCCCGACAGACGAGTCTCTCACTGGTGCCACAGCAGCAGCCCGATACCCCGCCAATTCTGGTGGACGATATGACCGAGCTGCCACCAACATATTCGTTGTTGCCTCCAACTGGGTTCCAATGATGAAACTAGTCTCCCTGTCATAACCAGGAGACATAGTATTCATAGTGCAATACAGCTTGGCGGTCGGATATAAGATCGGCGGCCGAGGATTGCGAACTGGTGTGGTAAACTTAACGCTAGTGCATCCAGCGTTATAATACTGCCAGCCCCGGGCTCCATCCAGCAAACTCCCGATGAAGCCTAGACTGCTACTGGGATTCCGCAGCATTAGCTGAGTATAGCCAAATTGACGAGCAAATCGGCTTGGCAAGTACGGTTCCAGATAACATCTGTTCTGATTACGGTAGACCAGGTGCGAAGGCCGGATACTCTGCAACCAACGAAAACTCCATTTCGGCAAAGTAACCGCATCCTCGCCAGAATCAACCAAATCCTGGTCGACCTCGAAATTCTTGAAGATCGGGCCAACCTTCACGATTTCCCACCCCTGAAGGAAGGACAAAACCCTCCTACAAACGGGGACGCCAGTGTAAGACCACTTCCTCTTGTAGAAGCAGCGAATGAAGGCATCTCCTTCAACATGGTCCTCCTCAGGGCCAGGACTCATCACATTCGGATGATGTAAGATCAGCCACCCCATAAGATAATGGAAAGGCAGCTCGGCCCGGGGAAAGTTGTCATTATTACCTTTCTCGTGGATCACATCATCAGCAAAAGACCTCAAACCGCGCAACAGGTTGCACACCATCGCGGGGAGGAGAGCTAAAGGTCGTCCAAAGGCCAACTTCACTGCAGGCAAAATGAGATTCCGATGTACCCTCTCAACGGCACCGGATCCCCCTACAAATATGCAATCTCGGAGCCATATCATCAAGTAGGCCGTCAACACTGCCTTAGACGACATCCGGTGCGCGCAGTGCCAGAAACAGCTGTACGTATCCTTGCCGCCCTTATTGGAATGTGGGGCCCTCTCGTCCAGCCGGATTATTTTAGAACTCACTTCCGCGGGGTTCAAGCCTTGTGGAGTCGCAAACCGGATCCTCGAAGGATCCGCCAAATCCTGCCTGAAGACATAGTCCCTCCAAGCAGTCACGTGAGGCTGGGTCTTACCCTTGTCCCTCCGGTGCATCAGATAATGATGGCTCGTCACCTCCTTGAAAACGGCCATCATCTCCGGGTCCTTATCCTCCAAGACCTGGATCTCTTCATTTGATGGAAAATATTCCTCGTACGGTTCCGAGCCCCAAGGAAGCTTGGACACTTCGTACGTCTTATGAAGGGCCAATCCCAACTCCCCCACTGGAGTAAAGAAGCTGCCAGTCTGGGCGTTGAAAAGCTCCAAGAGCGCAAGGAACATCGGCTTATTGAGGTCCACGCCTGCCTGCGTGGCCCGAATGGCGGCAGTCAGCCCTATCTCTTTAAGCTCAACTTTGAACCTGGAAAGCACCCAGGAGGTCAACTCGTCCCACTTTGGGATGTAGTGACACCGACCTTCGACTCTAAAACCCGCTGTCGGATACGTGACCTTCGATGTCAGCATCCGATTTGCAAAAGTCGGGGCACTGAAGGGAAACGTGTCATTTGGGACTTCACTATAGATGCTTCCGGGACGCAAAGCTCGGTAACTGAATGAAGAACCGGTTCGTGAGGCGGTCAAGGTATCTCGCTGGTTCGAGGTGGTGTCAATCGAAAGGGAACCCCCCAAGGCACCTTCTTGAGAAGAAGTAAGTTCCCAACCCATCCTTCTCTTCGAAGCTAGACGATAAAAGGCTGTCAGTGGCAACTGGCGGTCAACCTGCCGCATGTATAACATCATGCCCTTAGCAGCTTCTCTGATCTTTAATATCTTCGCTTCGGAAGAGACTAATCGGTCGCCAAACAGAAAGGCAGGCTTTAAGAAAGTCACACCTTCGGAATCAGCAGACTTCAGTTTACCGCTCTCCATCATACTCTGGAGGAAAAGCGGCAACTGGACCTGGATTTGTAGCATCCTCTCACGAGGTTGGTCCTGAAGGATAGCATCCTTTGCAGGGTTGATCACCGCCTCATCAAAATCAACTCCCATCTGACAAAGAGAAGCGTCCAGGAGGACCTCATTCAACAAAGGGATCGTCATCGACACTGGCACGACAAAAGTGGAAGTCAGGCAAAAATATGTCAAGCAGACTGGCACATTGCCAGGGTATGAACCCATGCGCATCTGCTTCGGCGCATCATCAGGGCATAGGCCCATGCGCGTCAGCATGTCTCGGCGCATCATCAGGGCGTAAGCCCATGCGCGTTGGCATTGGAGCTTCGACGTATTATCAGAGCGTGAGCCCATGCGCGTCAGCAAAGGCTTCGGCGCATCTTCAGGGAATAAAACCCATGCGCGTCAGCCATTAAAACCTCGGTGCATGATAAAGGTATAAACCTATGCACGTCGGCAGGATAGAACCTCGGTGTATCATTAAAGACCGAAGTCTATACGCGTCGGCAGTTAGGGCACAGAGCCCAAAGCAGAGACGAAACCCACCTGTCACCTCAGGACGAACGTCGACAAGAGGCGCAAGAGTGATAGGTACATCCTCATCGGCGGACTCCTTCGCTTTCTCCTTCCCCTTGCCGGCAGCACCGCGAGGAGTCTTGGGAGCCATTCTCTCGAGGAAGGAGAAGTTAGGGTTTTTGAAGAAGAAACTCTAAAGAAGCAGAGGCACAGAGAAGAAGAACCCTTTCTCTCTCCAACTCTTACCTATTTATAGGGCTTGGTCGCACGCGTGAACAGATGACGTATGATCTCAGCCGTCGCCTCGGGTTCTGGATAGCAGCAAATAAAACCAAAAGATCATCATTAATCTTTTCGGTTACCGAGGCATCATCATTAACTGAGAAGAGCATGCGCCCGAACAGGCATGCGCCTAGAAATCATGCGCCCTGACCTCCATGCTTCTTATTCAAAGTATTCCAAAACTTATTCAAAAGTTTTGAAAACTTTGAAGGGGGTCTTGTAGAAGCATGGAACTTCACAAACAGAAAGCCCATGCGCCAGACACTACATGCGCCAGAACTCAGACGAAGAACTTCACAGCAAAGTCAATAAGTATAGACATTTGAAGAAGGACTTTTTATTTTCTATTACATGTCTAGAAAAGGTTGTACAAAGGAGAATTTCTACAAAGGAAAGATCCTAAGTCTACAGCCAGCGGCCACCACGCGCCTCCAGTTAGGCGCAGCAGTCATCATGCGCTGCCAGTCACCATGCGCTGTCATCAGGCGCAGCAGACATCATGCGCCTCCAACCAGGCGCATCCTACCATATCTTCAGCAGCTCAGTCATGTGCATCCAGCTCAGTTATGTGTATCCCTTCAGCCAAATTCTTCCAGCCAGGCTCACCTGGCCGAGCAGAGCCCAGTTATGTGCCGCTCTTCCAGCCAGGCTCACCTGATAAGTGCTTCGCCAAGCAAAGCATTTAACCCTCTGGCTGGAACCAAGGAAGAGAAGAGCACCGCAAATGCTGTGGCCAGGGGAGGCTTCAAAAGAGCCGCCAAAGCCGAAGGAAGACCGTGATCGAAACCGCGGCTAAAGGAGCAGCTTTCGACACGATCAAAGAGGGGAAACCCCACTTTGAAGGAAGAGAGAGCCTAGCACCGCCATTCCGATCTACGGCTCTTCCGGAATAACGGGGACAAGGCCCGAGCATCCCTATCTTTGGATGCAACAGGCACCTTCCGCCTGCCTCGGAAGCCCTCGACTCCGTCTTTTGGATGTAACAGTCACCTTCAAGTGCATCGAAGACAACACAGCGTCTCATCTTCACCCTCGGGAGCACTTCGTCAACAGAATACACCCGCATGTTCAAGTTCATGTTGGAAGTACGTAAGGGAATGAGAAGCAAATCTTCTCTCCATGCCACTATTTATAGGCCGGGCAGATCAAACCCACGTGCCAAGTGGATGGCCCTCCGAATCCCGTGCAATGAATTTACATTAAATGGATGAACCGGACGCCTTGAATTCAGCCAAACGGCTATTTATGGCACTCGAAGAGCGAGACAGCCGCATTATTAAAAGACATGTCCGATGCGCTATCCAGACAGCGCATCACACGGACGCGCCCTTCGTTATCAGGCGCATCACACAGACGCGCCTTACAATACTCGGCGCATTACAGAAGGTGCGCCCCCACACATCTCCATACCGAGTGGAACGCCAACCGACGCACCCACTCAGCTGTCCATCGAACGTCACCAACATTAAATGCTGAACTGACAGAGTTGGCAGCACGCCTCCCAAAGTCTGAACAGTTGACAGCTTTTCAGAAAACGAAGCGTCGGCAACGTCAGCATCATCATGACTTTGTTTCGACGGCTACTGCCACGTGGCCACTCCACCACTCGCATGCGCCTCTACGGCCATGCGTCCAAATCAGCATGCGCCTCAAAAGCCATGCGCCTCAGACTGTTCTCTGATCCCGAAAGACAGAAGGAAAGTCGCCTGCATGCGCCTCAAAAGCCATGCGCCCCAAATGGTTTGTAACTCCTAAAGGTTATGAGCCGCAGCCTCCTCCTGCGCCCAATCCAAGGCGCAGCCCACCAGATCACTCCTCTCCACCAAATCCGAGATCTTCGAACCATGAGTCGACGACACGTGTCTTTTGACTCAACTCATCCAAGATTTCAGCAACGGAAAGATCTTCTCTCTGCTACGTGCCGGCTCACAACAGCAGTATGAAGAGTTCTCCCCCTCGATCAGGGTGCAGCATCCGTGCGCCTCCATCAGCAACCTCCACATGGCATCCCCACACCGGCGCATCCTGCATGCGCGCATGAGCAGCCAGCCTGCAAAACTATAAATAGAAGGGTCATCTCCTTCACACACACACAGAGACTCAGAACAGACAAGACTCAAAAAGAATCCATAACAGAGAATCACCAGAGAGGCAGTCCTAGACACTCAACGTCTTCCTCCTCTCAGCAAGCTCCAGCACCCAGAGCAATCAACACCTTCAGAGAACCGATAACCGCCGTCAGCCGATCAACGGAGTCAATGCATTACCACTCGCTCCATTGGCACTAAGGACCCAGCTTAAACAAAAGTGTACTCCTAGGACTACATCTAAGTCCTATATTGTATCACTGTTCTGTTTGTATTAAGATTTCAATCAAAACAATTTTCATGGCAAACACAAGTGTTATGTAAAACAGTGAGCTAACAAGTGTCCAATAGAACACAGGAACAGTGCACATATGCCAATAGGAAAACAGGGAATTATCTCAGTTAACAGGCAATACAGTATTAAGAAGGAATAACCTTCAAACCAGTTTACAGGAAAGAAGGAAAGGAACCAATTTCAGTTAATAAATAGGAATAGAAAACAGGGAAATCAGTGAAATGTTTAGAGATTATATTCTCAGTTTTAGGAAACTAATCTCAGTTTTAGGAAACTAGTTCAGGATGAATGAATCATTCATTCATTCAGTAAATAATGAAATAACCTGACAGGCTATCTAGGATCCTGGATCATGGGGTGAAATCTGGAATAATGAGGTAATAGGAACTGAATACAACAGGAATTAGGAATGAATACATTCACAGGTTTTAGGAAAATAGTTGACAGGAACAGTGTGCTAACCCATTGTGTTCGAGTGTGTGCAACCAGTGAACATATGCCCAGGAAAACAGAATACAAATTTGAATCAAATAGTTAACTAATACCCAAAACAAAATACAACAGTTAGCATATAATCAAATCAGTTATGGCTATTCCAATTCAATTCACTATCTAAATATTCTGTTTCAAACAGAAATCTCATGTATCAGTCGACCCTTATGAGCCCCAACTCATAGTCCAAATTCCTATATAAGAACCATAGAGCCTAATCGAATGTAAAGCTAAGCCAAATGTGAAATATCAAACATGTGGGGACATTTAACAGTGAAACATTTCTAAAAAATGAGATTAAATAGTTAGGAAATACTGAAATAGAATAGTGTATCAGAACAGGTACCAGTTACTATGAAATCAACCCAATTTTGAATCACATTCACAACAATAACCTAACTAATCATGTAAACTAAATCTAGCAGAGATTATATATCATATATGGATCCAATTTAGCAAATAAAAACATGAATTAAATCATTTAAAACTGAAATAAAATAGTGAACAACTAAACACACTGCACACGCACAGTGCACGGACAGTGCACGCGTGTCACCATGTCCGACACGATACGAGAGTTCATAAAACTCTGGGAATCTCATGTCAGTCAGTGTCTCAACACGTGTGTCAAATTTCACGTGCCGACGTGGCGTGTTCGCTGTGCAAACGCACCCGAGCACCAGGACAAGCAACCTGCCTGCGTGCGCGCACGTGCAACCGCGTGTCCGTGTGTCCGTGGCGACTCGATACGACCCAAAATGTGCTCAGTGCAATAGAAAACCATAAGCGAGGTTAAAACCCTAATTCCTATTCAAAAACATTGCTGAAAACAGTTCGAAATGCCCTTTGGGGCATTTCATCAAACACATATATATACAAACTGATACGTGTCCGATATGGACACGTATAGGACTCAAAACCTAGGGTTAGCTAGTCCTACAGCTAGGGTAGGCCTAGGGCTTCCTAGATATGCAATAAAAATAGAAATTTATGAAAGGGATTAGAATATTACCTAGGGATTTGAAATATAACAAAAAGCCCAAATGAGAGGATCCTCAAACCACCAAAACTCTTCCAAATTGTTTCTTTCCTGAAATTACTCAACAACAACAGCAAGTACAATAATTTTAGGACCTATTGCAATTGGTTTGGGGGAAAATGAATTGAAATAGAATTTCTATGGATTAAAGAAGATGGAGACTCACCTCTTCCTCAACTTGCAAAATATTCCTAATGGAGGCTAGCCCTAATTTCTATGAGGGGATTAAATAGGTGGGAATCCCTAGGCTTAGTGTGGCCGGCCAAGTGGGATGGGCTATGGCTAGGTTCACTTGGTTTTGGGTTGGGCCTCTAAGGTTAAAATCACAAGTCATGACTTGTGAAACCACAAGCCATTTACTATTCAAATCAATTCCTAATTTCCCCAAATTAAATCTAATTGGTTAATTATCACTAACTTAGGTCAAGCTAAGGTTCCTTAACCTAACCAAGTAGTCATTACCTAGATTAGCCTCTAGGACAGTCTCCTAAGTTAACATTAGTCAAAGTCTAAAAATAGCACCAACTCAAATATACTAAAAATCACTTAAAAGTTCTAATAAATATAATTAATACTAATAATTCTAAATTAATTCCAAAATTTTAAAAATGACCAAAATACCCTCAAGCTAGAAAAGTGGTAGTGATAAATCTACCCCCCTTAAAATAATTTCGTCCTCGAAATTAAAAGCGAAACTAACTGCTGAAAAGGATAGAAAAGTATACCTCAAGGTCCAAAAAGATAGGGGTACCGCTCGCGCATCTCATCCTCCCGCTCCCAGGTAGACTCTCCTGGAGAATGATGCCCCCATGTGACGCGTACCAAGGGTATCACCTGGTTCCTCAGAACCTTCTCCCAGCGATCCAGAATCTCCACAGGCTGCTCTGGATAACTGAGAGTAGGTCCAACCTCAATCTCCGAATGATCGAGCACATGGCTAGGGTCAGCCACGTACTGTCTCAACTGTGATACGTGGAATACGTTGTGAACTCCCACTAGTGCAGGTGGCAAGTCTAGCCGGTATGCCACGTCACCGACTCTCTCGCTGATAGCGAAAGGGCCGATGAAGCGCGGGCTAAGCTTCCCACCTCCACCAAAATGCATCGTACCATGAGTCGGAGATATCTACAGAAAAACTATGTCTCCAACCTCAAACTCCAACGGCCTACGGTGGCTATCGGCCCAGTGCCGGCGTCTGTCCTGCGCCACGTGAAGTCTGTCCCTGATGAGCTTCACCTTCTCGGCTGCGTCAACAACCATCTCTGTCCCAGTAAAGCTCACTCTCCAACATCATCCCAAGATAAGGGTGTACGACACCTACGCCCGTACAGAGTCTCAAAAGGTGACATCTCAATGCTGGCCTGATAACTGTTATTGTAAGCAAACTCCACCAAATGTAGGTGATCCTCCTAAGAACCTCTAAAATCCAGGACGCACGTCTGCAGCATGTCCTCAAGCACCTGAATAGTCCTTTCTGACTGTCCGTCCGTCTGGGGGTGGTATGCAGTACTAAACTTGAGCTGAGTGTCCAAACTAGTCTGCAGACTCCTCTAGAAATAGAAAGTAAAGTGACTATCCCGATCTGAGATAATACTGACGGGAACTCCGTGTATCCTGACTATCTGCCTCATATACAACTCTGCAAGCCTCTCTGTAGACGTACCCGCCTTGAATGGCAAGAAGTGGGCCGATTTGGTCAACCTGTCGACGATGACCCAAATTGCATCTTTCCCTCCTGGTGTATGCGACACCCAGATACAAAATCCATGGTAATATGTTCCTACTTCCACTCTAGAATGGGCAACGGCTGCAATAATCCTCCGGGCCTCTGTCTCTCTGCCTTGACCTGCTGACAGACCAAGCATCTAACTACGAAGCGAGCTACCTCCCGCTTCATCCCGTACCACCAGACATGCTCTCGCAGATCCCTGTATATCTTGTTGACACCAGGATGTATAGAGTACTGCGATCTATGAACCTCCTGCATGATCTTCTCTCTGAGCTCCCCGCTAGGCACACATAACCTGGAACCGTGCCTCAAGGCACCATCCTCTGCAAGTAAAAACTCGCCATCCACCAACCCTGCACGAACCTGCTCTCGGATACACCGCAGAGCCACATCCTCAAACTGTGTCACCTTGATCCTCTCCACCAATTCCGACTGTATCTGAAGGCCCCATAACTGCATCTGCACCCCTGGCACAATCACCTCAATCCCAAGGCTATCCAAATCTGCAAGCAAGTGCCGATCCATAGTCAAAGACATGGCTGTCGGATACCTACTCAAGGCATCGGCAACCACGTTGGCCTTCCCTGGGTGATACTGAAGTGAGATGTCAAAGTCCTTCATCAACTCTAGCCATCTGTGCGGCCTCATGTTGAGCTCTTTCTGTGTAAACACATACTTCAAGCTCTTGTGATCTGTGAAAATCTCCACCCTCTCGCCATACAGATAGTGCTTCCACAACTTTAAAACAAAAATCATCGCTGCCAGCTCCAGGTCATGGGTAGGGTAGTTATTCTCATGGGGACGTAATTGCCTGGAAGCATAGGCAATCACCTTCCCATGCTGCTGCAAGACACAACCCAGCCCCTTTCCTGAAGCATCACTATAAATAGTGAATCCACCCGATCCTGAAGGCAATGTCAGAATCGGAGCTGTCGTAAGCCGCTTCTTCAATTCATCAAAAGCTGCCTGACACTCCTCTGACCAAACAAACTCAGTATCCTTTCGGGTCAACCGAGTCAACGGCTCTGCAACCCGGGAGAAATCCTGCACAAATCTCCTATAATATCCTGCCAGCCCCAGGAAACTCCTGATCTCTACCACTGAAGACGGCACTGCCCAAGCCTCAACTGCTGTGATCTTTTTCGGGTCCACTGAGATACCATCTCCAGTCACCACATGACCCAAGAAGTCAACCCTGTCTAGGAAGAACTCATACTTCGAGAGCTTGCCATATAATCTCTCTCTCCTGAGTGTCTCCAGCACCACTCTCAAGTGCTCCTCGTGCTCCTCCTCTGTCTTGGAATACACCAGGATATCATCAATGAATACCACCACGAACTTGTCCAAGTACTGGTGGAACACCTTGTTCATAAGGTTCATAAACACTGCTGGTGCATTGGTCAGCCCAAACGGCATAACCAAAAACTCAAACTGCCCGTACCGCATTCTGAAAGCGGTCTTGGGAATATCCTTCCTCTTCACCTTCACCTGGTGATAACCTAACCTCAAATCAATCTTGGAGAACACCCGAGCTCTGCTCAACTGATCAAAGAGATCATCGATCCGCGGCAGTGGGTATCTGTTCTTAATCGTCAGGTTGTTGAGTGCCCTGTAGTCGATACACATCCGTACCGACCCATCCTTCTTGGGTACGAAGAGTACCGGTGCACCCCAAGGTGAAAAACTCGATTGGATGAAGCCCTTGTCCTGCAGCTCATCCACCTGCTTCTTCAGCTCCACCAATTTACTGTTGTTCACTCGATAGACATGCTGAGATATCGGTTCCGCGTCGGGAACCAAGTCTATCGACAACTCTACATCCCTGTCCGGTGGAAGCCCTGGCAACTCCTCTAAAAATACGTCCATAAACTCTGCGATTAAGGGATGCGGAGCCACCTGCTCCTCAACTGATGCTCCACAGAAGACTCCACCGTCCTGCTCTGTCTGCCGCCGGGTGTACTCAAACTCTGGCTCTTCTGACGCCCCAAACAAAACTCTACCCCCTCGACAGTCAATACGATCGTGGTATCTAATCAGCCAGTCCATACCTAATACAATGTCATAGTTTGGTAGTGGCATGACGAGTAAACTCACTCCCAACTCTCGGCCTCCCAATATGACGCTCCACCCTCTGCAAACATCACTCACGAGGATGACCCCACCCTCGGTCGTGATCTTGCAGGTCCTAGGCAATGGTTCAGAAACCAGACTGTGTCTAATAGCATACGATACTGACACAAAGCTGTGGGAAGCCCCGGAATCAAAGAGTACAAATGCAGGAAGGGTGTCGAAGAACCGAACCTGCTATCAGCTCTCCGATGGCCTCGACATCCTCAGCCGCCATGGCGAAAGCTCGCCCCTGCTGTCCACCTCGTGCCTGCTGCTGGTGCTGATAGAACCTTTGCTGCTGGGTCTGCAATGACCCCCTCTACTGGCCTGCTGGAGCCTTGGCTCCACCTCCCTGAGCTCCACGTCCAAAAGCTCCAGGACAATCCCTCAACTGGTGATCTCCCGTACCACAAAGTAGGCACTTGCCTAGCTTCTTCCAGCACTCATGGATCATGTGCCCCGGCTTCTTGCAGAAGGCACAAACGACTACCTGCAGCTGACAGGGTGCCTGCTGCCCTCTCTGCTGCTGGTGCTGCACCTGCTGAAAAGGTGCCCTACCCTGCTGCTGATACTGCTGCTAGTGCTGCTGCTGATACTGCTGAACTGGCCTCTGCTGCTGATGCTGGAAGTGAGGCCTCTTGGCCTGCCCCTGACTGCTGCTACCACCCTAGAAGTCACGACCCCTCTTCTGCTTCAGCCCTAGGTCGTCTTCCACCGCCATAGCCCCAGAAAATATCTCAGCAAAAGTAGCATTCCGGTCGCTCTTAGTCAGCGACCAAACCTCTCTAATCAAGCCCCGACGAAACTTCCTCGCCTTCGTCTTCTCGGTCAAGTCATCTATGAAATGGGCCAGTCTACAAAACTTCGCAGCTTACTCAGCTACAGTCTGGTTCCCCTGAACCAGACCCTCGAACTGTGCCTCGATACCTCCTTAGGCCACATCAGGAAAGAACTGCTCCTTAAACAGCTCCTTGAACTGGGCCCAAGTCTGGCCCTCAACTCCCACCCTGGGATCTGTCTGATACCACGCACGGGCCAAGTCCTGCATCTGACTGCACGCCGCCTCGATCTGGAGTCGAGCTGGTATCTCTGCCAGCCTAAAGATCTCCTCGATATGCTCTATCCAGTCGTCTGCATAGTAGATACCCTCTGTGCCGAAGAACTCCCGAGGGTGCATCTTTTGGAAGTCCTGAATATCCTTCTCCCTCCGACGGGGCTGCTGCTGGGTCCCCTGAGCTGTAATCATCTCGACTGTGGTATGAACCAGCTGGTGTGCCTCATCGATCCCCTGACGGAAATCTGTAGTCTGCTTCGTCTGCTGCTGCTGGTGCGACTCCAAAATCCTCTCCACGAAGGAGAAGAGATGTGCAGCATCTACCATCCCCGTAGGTGGAGGCGGCTGCGGTGGAAGGATCTCAGGAATCACAACGTTCGGCCTCCTGACTGGTGGAGGTGCTCCTCTAAAAGCTGTAGAGACACCGACTCCTGAGGGCTGCACTGGCCCTGTGGCACCGGGAGCTGGCTGCTGCTGAGGTCGAGAGGTGCTAGACCCCTCTCCAGCGTCTCCCAGTCCAGGGCGATGCGATCTCGTCTCAACCATCCTGGAGACATAGATCAAACAAGAAACAATTACTGAGAATGAATCGAAATATCAAAGGTGGACAGTTTAAAATTCTAAGGAAGACAATAAGCAGCAAAGTAGATATACGGAATCTGATAAGGAGTTTTCCTAGTGTGATTGAGTACATTCAAAAATAAACTAATTCCTACTGCAGGCTGCAGCGATATTCTAGTTCGAGTACCACTACATTTCCAACCTAGACCTGCATGGGCAACCACTAAAAATGTGTCACGACCCGCACCCTAGAGTAAGGGCACGAGACGTGGGTACGTCCAGCCTACGCCGCAGTGTCGGCGGTAGAACGCTGTCCTAGGTTACAACATCTCTAACAGTTTAAGGTAATAAGCAGTTATACTCCCCGAATGGGGGTGACATAACAGAATATATCTCAATCACAACTAAGGTAGAACAGGATAAATATGGAATGATATAAAAGATGCAAGATCCAAACCACAGAAAATACAATAGAGAGAAGCTAAGTGTCTATGATAACTCTACTGATATCCGAAATAATACAGATCTAAATATATACAACTCAACTCCAATACTATGAAATAAAATAAAGACATCTATGGAGCAACTGTCTCTACTGCTAAGGGATCCGACTGGAAGTCCGGATCGCAAGTGTCCTCTAAGGCTGTCCCATAGAAAGTGTCTAAGCAGGCCTCCTCCTCGTCCTCTGTAAAATTTTCAACAGGTCCAATCAGGACGAGAACGAGCACATATCTCTCAACAGTTCATAACAGGTTAGGAGTATAAATCATGCAATAGAGTAAAATACAGGAAGTGCTGAAAAGAAAGTACAGAAAAAATAGGAGATATTTGTAACTGAAAGTAAATACATGATAAGTAGAGACTGTAAGTGGCTAAGTGATTTAGAGTACAATATGGTTATGTAAACGGCTTAGGGGCACATGAATACAACTAAGAGGCACATGAATACAGCTACGGGGGATAATGATCACATAACCAATTCTACTCACCCCGCCCCAATTAATACACAAGGATCCATTCAAGTTACGTTATAGGCACATGAATACAGCTAAAGATACGTGACTCATGTAATGAGTAGTACATGAGACACATGAAAGCACATGAGAACATGTAAATACATGAACTAGTACGAGTACAAGGAGTACCTGATGCACATGATAAAGTACATGAACATGAAATATCCGATGCACCCGTAGAGGGATAACATCTCAGAAAAGGATCCATACAGTACTAATCCGTGAAGATACGTGTCAGCATCATGTAGAGTAATCTAGAGCAAGAATATAGTCCAGATAGGTATGAAAAGATCAGAGAATATACTCGCCTGCTATCTGAATGTCCAAGATGAAAGTATTGTCCGAGGAGTGGTGTCTGGGTCCTATTTAGAACAGTACAAGTCACAACAAGTCCAGAATAGTAATAAGATGCACTACAATGCATTCTACATGAATATAGGTCAATCTAGACCAAAGTCAACTCTTGGTCAACTCTGGTCAACCCAAAAAGTCAAACTAGGTCAACCAAGTCAAACCTAAGTCAAACAAGTCTATAATAGTCTAACTAGTCTATTCTAGGTCTAACAAGACTAAACAAGACCAATCTAGACTCCATACTAGGCATTCAAGCCACCCATAGGCCATAGGCTATACTATGCCTATGAACCAAACCATATACACATAACACAAGTCAAAATATATCTAATATAATACACTCTAATATAGAATACACACATTGATATATTACATAAGCTAACATAGAAAATACATAACCTATAGGCTACTATATGTATATCATACAAACATTATATATTTAATATATATGATGGTATACACACATTATATAATATATATATATGATATATATATACATCTCAATTTATATATACATGTATATATGCATATGTACATATGTAGAAATTTACACTTGTGCTCATGTGTGTGTGTTAGGCTAGAGGGTGTGAGTGAAAGTGTCACAAGTGCCATAGGAGTGTGTGTGTGTGTGAGAGAGACAGACATGTGTGTGCAAGAGGGTATGAGACATGGCATGTGTGTGTTCATGTTAGGCTTGAGAGTCCTGAGTTCAAGTGTTATGCAAAACATTGAGCTAACAAGTGTCCAATAGAACACAGGAACAGTGCACATATGCCAATAGGAAAATAGGGAATTATCTCAATTAACAGGCAATACAGTATTAAAAAGGAATAACCTTCAAACCAGTTTACAGAAAAGAAGGAAAGGAACCAATTTTAGTTAATAAATAGGAATAGAAAAACAGGGAAATCAGTAAAATGTTTAGAGATTACATTCTCAGTTTTAGGAAACTAATCTCAGTTTTAGGAAACTAGTTCAGGATGAATGAATCATTCATTCATTCAGTAAATAATGAAATAACTTGACAGGCTATCTAGGATCCTGGAACATGGGGTGAAATCTGGAATAATGAGGTAATAGGAACTGAATACAACAGGAATTAGGAATGAATGCATTCACAGGTTTTAGGAAAATAGTTGACAGGAAACAGTGTGCTAACCCATTGTGTTCGAGTGTGTACAACCAGTGAACATATGCCCAGAAAAATAGGAATGCAAATTTGAATCAAATAGTTAACTAATACCCAAAACAAAATACAACAGTTAGCATATAATCAAATCAGTCATGGCTATTCCAATTCAATTCACTGTCTAAATATTCCGTTTCAAACACAAATCTCATGTATCAGTCGACCCTTATGAGCCCCAACTCATAGTCCAAATTCCTATATACGAACCATAGAGCCTAATCGAATGTAAAGCTAAGCCAAATGTGAAATATCAAACATGTGGGGACATTTAACAGTGAAATATTTCTAAAAATGAGATTAAATAGTTAGGAAATACTGAAATAGAATAGTGTATCAGAACAGGTACCAGTTACTATGAAATCAACCCAATTTCGAATCACATTCACAACAATAACCTAACTAATCATGTAAACTAAATCTAGAAGAGATTATATATCATATATGGATCCAATTTAGCAAATAAAAACATGAATTAAATTATTTAAAACTGAAATAAAATAGTGAACAACTAAACACACTGCACACGCACAGTGCACGCACAGTACACGCGTGTCACCGTGTCCGACATGAAACGAGAGTTCGTGAAACTCTGGGAATCTCGTGTCAGTCAGTGTCTCAACACGTATGTCAAATTTCACATGACGACGTGGCGTGTCCACTGCACAAACGCACCCGAGCAACAGGGCAAGCAACCTGCCTGCGCGCGCCCGCATGCAACCGTGTGTCCGTGGCGACTCGACACGACCCAAAATGTGCTAAGTACAACAGAAAACCATAAGCGAGGTTAAAACCCTAATTCATATTCAAAAACATTACTGAAAACAGTTCGAAATGCCCTTTGGGGTATTTCATCAAACACATATATATACAAACTGATACGTGTCCGATACGGACACGTATGTTTGCCACAAAATATAAAAGAGCAGAACAATTATCGGAGGACTGTACTTTTACTTCACGTTACAAATTCGCTTGTACAAAGAAAGCCTAGGGACGAAAACCTAGGTACAGCAGTCTAAGTACAATTGTTTATTTTAGATTCTGGGGGGTGACGATAGAGGCTCGGAAAAGCGACGGCAGCTCTGCCTTACTTCTTGGACGATCGGTATGCAGCCTTGACTCCAGAAGATTGCTTGGCGTTGAAGAAATGCTCTCTTTGCTCTCTCTCTCTGCTTTTTCTCTCCAAGTATTCTGGTGCTCTCTGATCTCGAAAAGGGGTCCTTTTGCAAGGGAATGGCACCTTGCTATTTATAAGAAGGGAATACAATCATTAGGGTTTGTAATGATTGCCCCTTAGAGTGGCGGCGGCCTGTTGATTGATCAATCTGGGTCATTCATCTTGAGTGTGATAAATCTGGGCCCTTTAGTGTAGATTGTACCAAATTCTATCAGTGATTAATGCTGATTGGAATAAATCTCTATGATGATGATTTGATGATGTCTGCGAATCTGAATGAATAAATTTAATTCATTCTCCTGCCACGTGTCCCAGATTATTGGGATTTGACCCAATCTTTGATTGCAGTAAATCTGAGAAATTGATTGGCTTTATGACACGCGTCTTGGGAGTCACTGGGCCGCATAAGGATTGGGTCGCATAAGGTTTGAGCCGCATAAGCCTGGCCACGTGTCAGGGCATCTTGGGGAGTGGCCCCCGAGTCTTTGAACCGCATGATAATCTGGACCATACAATGGGTAGTGAGCCGCACGGAGATGATCCTTGTGAGCCGTATAGGGCTGCGTCTGCTTTAGCCGCATAGGGCTGCTTCGACCTGGGTCGCATAGGACAACTTCAGCCTGAGCCGCATGGGGGTCTCCGCTCGAGCCGCATATGACTGTCCGTGTGTCTAGGCTGTGTGGTGTTTTCTGGATCTCGGGGGGTTGTGCCAAAGATTTTCTTTGATTTCCCAGGATTCTGTTATTATGACAGAGTCATAATTGCTTTCTTGTGTCAGACCTGTCGTTTCGTCAGAGCGGCCAGCCGTCAAAGTAATTAATGCAGTATAGGACAGAGGGGAGAACTGTTTGCCAGCCACGTGTCTTCTCTTCTGAGCCGCATGGAACGTCTTGAGCCGCATAGTCCCTTGTGCCGCATGAATCTTTGAGCCGCATGGGCTATCTGAGCCGTATGGGGTTTCCTGGCCGCACGGATCTTTCTTCATTATTTTCCATGCTTCTACAAGACCCCCTTCAAAGTTTTTAATTTACAAAATTGAAATACTTTGAATAAGAAGCATGGCTGTGTGCAAGCCCTTCTAGCCGCATATGAAGTCCTAGCCGCATAGATGTCTTAGCCGCATGGAAATTTCAGCCGCATGAACTTTCGAGCCGCAGAGTTGTTTCAGCCGCATGGATGGCTTAGCAGCGGAGACTTTCGAGCAGCAGGGCTTCTTGCCACGTGTGAGGGTCTTTAATTGCCTCCTAATTTGTTTCAGCGTCGTCTTTAGAGGGAAATCCCAAGGGCCGGTTCATTAATTCTTTTTGGATTTTATGTCCTGGGTGAATCTCGGGAACGAAATCCGAGGAGTCAGTTTCGCCTTTTATGAGGCGGTTACTAGTCCACGTGTCCTCCTTCTCTCGTCCTCCTATAAATAAGAGGAGTTTGGAGAGAGAAAGTGCTTCTTTACTTCCTTTTTTTTTTAAATTTTCCTTATCCCGGTCGTCCTTTTCTTCTCCGATAACTAATGGCTCCCAAGAAGACCGTGGCAGCAAAGGGCAAGAAGGCGGCCTCTTCATCGATTGCAACGGCGAAAGGCAAGAAGACCACTTCTGCCTCGACTGCGGTCGTTCCTCCGTCGGTCGTCGTACCCGATGTTCATCCTGACGTTCATCCCTCCATTATTGGTAAGGACATTATATGAGTTAAAGAACCCTAACTGCTATGGCTACGTTGCATATTTTATGCACAAGCTTTTGTGAGCTTCATGTTCGTCCTATGGGTGGGCTGCGAGCCGCATAAGAATAGCCACTATGTCCGCATACATGCTCTGCCCACGAAGCCGCATAAGCAACGCTGAGCTGCATGAACTTTCTCTGGACGGAGCCGCATAAGGCTTCATTAAGTTGGAACCGCATGGGTATTTTCTTGAGCTGCATGAGGCTCGGAAGCACCCAATCATTTCTTTTTATCCCTCTTTTTAATCTATCTTTCTCTGTCTTCTTTTCAGTAAATCTGCCGGTAAATACTGCTGGAGAACTCCTGGTAGGTAGTGCCCAAGCTGCTCTGGGTTATAGATACGACCATATTGTTCAGCATATGACGGATCAGTTTCTGAGTGACGAACCTCCGGCTAGACTGAATGCCATTAAGAACCAGTCTTTCCATTTTCTTAACGCTATGATGAACTCCGAGAAATTCGAAGGGGAATAATTGAAGCCCGCGTTCTTTTTTGGAGATGCCTTGACTGTGGAGAACAGTCATGTTCTGGAGGTGTCGAAGAATTGGAGTTTTGTCTCTAACGGGATGGCGATCCGTATCCTCCAAATGGAGCGACACTTCCCATTATCTTGGTTCAATATGCTCCCATTGGACCGAAAGATGGAAGAGACTTTAACCCCTACTCGAGGTGGGATGTTTGTGGGAAACATCCATCATAACAACAGTCTGAAGTCAGTGGCTGCCGGCAAGGTGCATACCAGCTGTTCTGTAACGGGATTGGTCCCGGGTACTTTTTTGAATGTGTCGGGCCCCAATTTCATATTTTCTACCGCCGACACTTTTATAAATCAACTTGCTCGAAAGGGCTCCTACCCCATTGGCCGGTTGATGCTCCCTAGTTGGATATACCCTATTCCCTCGTGGACCAATCTGTCTATGTGGATTTTGCAGAAGTATGAGGCCTTTTGTGTGAGATTGGCCTTTATCATGCTATTCGAGGCACCAGCCATGGCTTGTCCATAAACAAGAAGTTGTTCATGTCTCTGCTGGAGATGTATAACTGCCATACGGGAACCTTCTATACAACCGTAGGGAAAATGGGGCTCGTGCTCCATGAAATGCATGCGGTCTCCAAGCTTCCTTGGAGGGACGAAGCTTTTGAGGCGTATACCCCCACTAATGAGGAGTTCGAAGATTTGGAAAGACGGTATCCCGGCTTCGTGGCTCTTTACCAAGAGATATTGTGCCACTATAGCACATGTCATCAGATAGCCTGAAAGGATAGCAACTCGGAAGGGAATGCTCCCCATACCAAGGACTGGGTGTACTATCTTTTCCCGACGGATGCCTCAGGTCGAATTATCTCCCATCGCCCTCGATCCCGGGAGGCAGTTAAAGACTTGGTGTTGTCGGCTGAGAGGGTGGCCACCACCAGTGACAGATTCGGGAGTAAGACTGAATCTTTTGGCTATTTTTACCAGGATACCCAAGAGCTGTCGGAGAAGGTGCTCCTGGCAGGATTTTTGATGATATGGCTGCAAAATTGTGTAGTCTCTGGAGGGGCTGGTTCTATCGAGAGAATCAGTCGTAACTTCATCCTTCCGGCTGTGAAGTTAGTTTTGCGAATCAGGCTAGCTCTCCTCCCAGCCATGGTGTGCAGCATATATCGTGGCCTTCGCACCTTTACATCTAAGGTCATCGCTCGCGACGTGACCAAGGATTTTGAACGGATTGAGTTGCCCTATCACTATTTGATGGGGTGGCTGTTGATGCATTATCCGTCTTTGATGAGACCGGGCTCTGAAGATGGTGTAACTGATGATGACGCATTTATCTTCCGTTATCGTGATGAGCCTTGGGAGTATGAGACTATGCGGGCTTGTCGGATGGCATTGGCGAGGGCAGATATGTACCATATTTTCGTATCCGTCCCTCGCTTTACTGCTAAGGACATAGAGGCTGTACATCTTGACGGTATTGTGTCCCCTCAACTTCTGGACGGTCAGATGCTCCTGTGGCTGCGTAACATCTGCCCCGCACATCTGGTGTATCGTAATCACAATACTATTTTTTTGGAGCCTTATCTGCCTAGCAGGTTTTCCCGACAGTTTGGATACAGCCAACTTTGTCTAGACAGTCCCAGCTCCTGTCTGGATTTTGAAGGTAGCCTTATTGATGGTATCAAGGCTTGGCAATACTACAATACATTCCATACCCGTACCATTTTCTCGGTCCTTGCCATTAAGGCGTCAGTGGAGATCTTGTACATGGCGGCTTTGTATCACGTTATGGCGAACAAACCCCCGGTCGGTTTTAACCTGGGTACCAGTTTTATTGTTGGTACCGGCCTGGAGGAAGGATCTCAAGGGGCCAAGAAGAGAAAGACTAGAGTCGAAGTGCCAGATTTGGATTCCGCTGCTGAGGGTGATGAAGGCAACGAGCATGATGGAGATGACTCTATCCTTCCGATGGCAGACATAGAGGTGGATCAGCCGCCTATTTTGTCAGATGAG
Organism: Iris pallida; assembly: GCA_029216955.1. Lineage (NCBI taxonomy): Eukaryota > Viridiplantae > Streptophyta > Magnoliopsida > Asparagales > Iridaceae > Iris > Iris pallida. The sequence goes on along the minus strand of JANAVB010035018.1, from coordinate 11,361,113 downwards.
ATGTTGGGGGATCAATCACCCGTTGCGCCTGGCCCTACTCTAAAGCGTAGCAGACAAGTTTCTCCTGTTGGCAGTATTTCTCGTTCTCGGAAGTTGGTTGCGACCAGACACCGTCAGCTAACTATAAGAGAAAGTGGAGAAGAAATTAATCCCGAGTCGGAGGTAGCCAAGCCACTCCCGACTCTTCCTTCCTTCTTTACTTCTAGCTTCGATTTTAATTATCTTTTTTCCGTCTTGTAGGTGTCAAGAGAAGAAGAAGAGTCTCAAGATGCCGAGGTGGTGACCCGGGATAACGGTAATTTTAATGAACCTGTCCCGAAAACTGCCGAATTTTATCAAGATGACGTTGATCGCGTCGTACTTCCCTCTAGGGTGGCTGGGATAGAGGAACCCGCTGAATCTTACTCGGGTAAGGAGGTCATGTCAGCTACGCACGAGCTGCCGCCTCTATGTTCCTCTTCTGGTAAGATAAGCCGAATCTTATCCTGCGAGGAGGCCTATCTGCTCTATCATCACATCCTTCAGGTCACGTCGACTGACCATTGTTCTGGGCATACAGGTCCGGCCTCTCCAGTGCTAAGGATGGACACTATTGAGACGAACTATATCGAAAGGGCACCGGCGGAGAGGAGCGTACTTCCTCCTCTTCCGGCTCGTCTTGAGGGGCCTCCTGTGGGCTCGAGTTCGAAAAATCGGGTGATGGGACGGCCAGGGCAGGGGACGATGGTCCTTTCATCCTCTTCTGCTTGGGTGGCTCCGAGAGTTGACCTCTCTGCCCTACCGAGTATCCAGGCTCTTCGGGTGGCGGAGGAAGAGTTATCCGTTATTCGTGCGTCGTCCTGCTCGGATTCCACCCCCTGGTGGCAAGTTCTAGCATTGCTCCTCCGATATTGCCGGCCACGCTTCCTCTGACACCATCCTCGATAGAGGTCCTGGACGAATCTTTACAGGATGTGGTCGATAGCTTTCATCGTCACCTAAAAAGGGGGATAGAAGCTGCTATGGACAGAGGGACCTCTTTCGTCTTGGCCCGACAATGCGCCCAGGGTCAAATTGATATCCTTAAGGCCCTTCCTGGTGGGGCAGGGGTGGCTGCACTTCTGGAATCGAAATTGCTGGAGACTGATCAACTGGTGGCCCGGCTTCAGGTGTTGCGGTAGGTTGACCTGTCTGCTGCTATTGATCAGGAGCACGGCTCCCTCGCAGCTGCTATAGAGAAGGCGAAGGCTGTTCAGGATAAAACTAGGCCAGCCATACTGAAGGATCTTCGCACCTTGTCTGACCGATACGATCAATTGAGCCATGAGAGTGAAGACGTTACGGCTCGGGAAGCAACTGCCTCTCGCGGGATTGCTGATACGCAGGAACAAATCCTTGAGCTTCATAGGAAGTTAACTTTCTTTGAGTCTGAGCTCGAGGCAGCCCGGATCAACAGAGGGCTGATTGTCCAGGAAGCCGATAATGTCAATAAAGCTTCGGCTGACCTGGAAGCGGCTCTGAGGAAGTTGGATGATGACTGTCGGGCTCTCATGGACCTGGATAATGGGGAGCAGTTATCTCAGGAGGCTGAGCGCCGAGCTAAACAGAGGCTTGAGCGGGGGACTGCCTTGGTGAGAAACCGGCTCCTGGAGTTATACAATACTGAGCTATAGTCGGCCATTTCTTCTTGTTTTGTTCCACTACCAAAATAAGTGGTTTTAGCGACGCCCAAAAACGTCGCTAAAACAACAAAATCCGTCGCTAATATGAAGCACCGACGCAATTACCGACGTTTAAGTTTTGTCGCCGTTTCCTTAGTCGCTGATTACAAAAACGTCGCTGAACGTCGTAATTACCGACATCCAGCGACGTAACTGTACGTCGGTGAGTTCTCGACGTCTACCGTCGTGTCGGCGGTATATTAGCGACGTATATGTAGTCGCTACACGTCGGTGAAGTCCTGGAATAATTCCCGACGTCTACCGTCGTTTCGTCGGTAATATAGCGACGTGAATGTAGTCGCTAGACGTCGGAGACCTGTACATTTTTTTGCAGCTAGTCGTCGGTAAACGTCGGAAAAGCGTCGGAGACCTGTACTTTTTTTGCAGTTAGTCGTCGGTAAATGTCGGAAAAACGTCAGAAAAATGTATTTTTTGCAGCTTCTCGTCGGTAAACGTCGGAAACTGACGTCGATAAACGTCAGTAAGCGTCGCTAAACGTCGCTAAAATTGTAAAAAAAATAAAAAAATAAAACACAGATTCTATATTACCACTCACAATTCAAGATGCTACACATATAGGTACACATTCAAATCCCCACTCACAATTCCAAATCACAGCGCATTGAAACCCCCACTCACAATTCAAGATGCTACACATATAGCTTTAATCTAAGTTAATTAACATCCAATCCAAACACAATTAACATTTATCGACGAAGGAATTAACATCCAATCCAAACAAGTCACAAGTCAAATCGATACAAACACAATTAACATCCAAATCCAAACATCCAATCATAAGTCACAAATATATGATGATACAAACACAAACAAAAGTCCTAACTAGGACTACTAGTGATCTGGTGCAGGAGGGGCACCGCCGCGACGAAGGGATAACAACTCCTCATACTCCGCAAGTGAAATCGATACAGATGGAGCGCCAGGCTGTGACGTCGGTGGAGTCGGTGTCGAAGAAGAAGGCGGTGGAGGCAGCGGAGTCGACGACGATGAAGGCGCACCCAGAGTACCAGCATGCTCCAACGCTGTAAGTCGCTGGTTGTATGAATCCATGATAGATAACATTCTACCACTGCTCTGGACCATCGAATCCTGCGCCAATCTCACCGTCTCGGCCATGGTCACCTGTCCTGTCTGCAACTCCGTCACCGTGCGCTCTAACCCTCCAACGGTGCGCTCTGTCCTCTCAGTCGTCTCCACGAGCCCCATAATGGCGCGGTCGAGCGCATCCAATCGTGCTATCAGCGCAGGATCGTCCGTAGGGTGCTGAGACTGCTGCTCGATCCGTCGTAGCAGGTCGTCACGGAGAGACTCCATCATCTGGTGGACTCGGGCAGACTCCTGGGAGGCTGTGGACCATGCACACTAGCAGGAGATGTCCTAGAGGACTGGGTCGCAACTAGGGCGCCATAGGATCCCGTACCGTAGTACGTACCCCTATGGAGGCCACCAGCGGCGGTCATCCACAGCTCATCCTCCGACAGAGCTTGAGTGGGATCAGGTGCACTAGCAGTCGCCCGTTCCCGCAGCCTCTGATACTCGGCCTAGAAAGTATGGATAGAACTCTATGATTTCTAATTTCTAATTAATGTACTTATTTTTACTAACTTCATGAATATTTATTTGCATCATATTTACTAAGTTATATTAAAATTGACACAAAGTATTAAATTAAGATAACGTATTGTAATACTTACATAGGTCTGCTCGGCCCTCTCGTCAATAAGGACTCCGCCCTTCCGATGGGTGGCCAGGAAGACGGTCACCATGTCGGCGTTACCGACCTTCCTTACCTATAATTAAATATATTATCTTAGTAATAATTTATCGGATTTGCATTAAAATAATATTTCTAAAAGAGAAAGACATACCAGACGACGGAAATGTTCCGTCATCGGAATCGACCCACCGCACCACTTCGAGGCATGTTGCCTAGCCGCCTTAGCCTTCTCCGACTTCTCCTTGTACCTTGGCTCGTTGAATCGAGCCTTCATCGTATTCCACTGATCAGGGGTGATCCAACCTTTGATCGGCTTTCCGGCACGATCACGTTCCTTCTGATCATTAATAGAGTCGCGGATCAGCTTAGCAGCGACGGAAGGAAACATCCCCTCGATCAGCTCGGCCCGGTGCGGTGGATAGTAAAACATATCCTAGAACAGTACGAAACCAAATATTTATCAGTTATATATAATATGCATAAATTAAATGATTTATGTTAAAAACAAATCTATTTTAACCTTGAAGCGCGTAAACCAGTAGTTCTTCCTTTCGTCTGGAGCATCAGAGTAGTTAATCCAGGGACCACCATAATTATGCCTCAGCATATCGCCTAGGCGTCTCTGCACCCCTGGAGGACGATATCTATACAGACATATTATATTCATGAAAAAAGTTAATTTATGATAAAAACAGAAAAAAAAAATCATAAACCAAAATACCTACTTTGTACCGTCGGCCCAGATCTCCGTCCTCCTCTCCTCCGGAGGTACGCAAGGAGGATCTGCATGATGCTGGTCGGCCGTCGGCACATCCTCCTCGACCGTCGGCGTAGCCTCCGCCATCTGCTCATCCGTCTCCATCGTCGTATCAGCATCAGGAACGCTAGACGGGCGAGCACTCTCAACAGGCCTGGAACTACTCGTCCCAGGAGATATGCCACGTGATGTCGTCCCAGCAGGCCCGGCTACTGTCCGATATGGAGGAGTAATCGGCGACGAAGATCCAGAGCCGGTACCAGTAGGAGGTACCGAAGGAAAACTCCGTCCTCTAGCAGTACCTGTAGGAAGTACTGGAGGATCATGTCCTCGTCGTGTCCCTCGTAACGCTCCGCGACGACCTGCCATACCTGATAACAGTATATGATAGTACAAGAAATAATAGAGACTAGAAATATGAAAGTACAACAAATAATAGAGACTAGAAATATGAAAGTACAACAAATAATAGAGACTAGAAATATGACAGTACAACAAAGATAATAACCAAGGTAACATATGATGATACATTCTACAATAAACATCTAAGTCCAGATAATATATTCTAGAAGAAACATCTAAGTTCAGATAAGTATATCTCTCTCAATCATCTTCAGAATAATCATCTTGTTCGTCTTCCTCGACCTCATCTTCCTCTTCCTCCTCATCTTCACTTTCGTCTTCACCTTCGTCGGCTTCGTCTTCCTCTTCGGATAATTCTACATCTTCTACATTATGTGTCGTGTAATGCGTAACTTCCATGGAGTCCACATCGACAATATTGGTTACAGGAGGTAGCTCGTCCTCCTGGCAAGCTTTTTCATCAACATCAAAAGTATCTCTAGCTTTAGTCTTGCATACTGCCCACCAGTCAGACTTCGTTGCTCCCCGTCTCGGATAAGCTGTGAAGTACACGAGCTGAGCCTGAGTTGCTAGGACAAACGGTTCGTAGCCTTGATATCTACGCTTGTAGTTTATATCCACAAGACCATGCTTGTCAATTTTCCAGCCTTGATTTTCAATCGGATCGAACCATTCATACTTGAACAACACGATCTTTGCAGGTTCTCTGCCATAATTATATGACAACTCCACAATCTCTCGCAAGATGCCAAAGAAATTATTTCCTGGATCGACGTCTTTGTAGTTCGAAGACTTGATACACAAACAACTGTTCTTCGTGGAATCAAGATCCAGGAAGCTGTCTCTGATCGGAGCATTTGTCGACTTGAACCGAAAGCCATTGACACAATAACTTGGCCATGTTTTAACAAAAGTAATTGGTCCCTTGGCAAGAGTTCTAATTAATTCAATCTCGGGTGAAATTAGACGATCGACCTGAATATCAAAGAAGAGATAATAAGTTATTTATTGCGCAGTTGCATTAGAAGAGGCCAGTAAATATTACCGAGCTGCTTACATATTCGCTCAACCAAGAAGGAAAATGACGTCTCATTTCTTGTTCTAATGCTTCGTCTGTTAGGTAGGGTCTAACCAGCCTCAACTCATCATTATATGTGCTGGAAAACAACGAAGCATTAGAACGATTAGTACAATAATATTAGCTTATACTATTACATTGAGATGACGTAAACTCATCATTCCTTACTTACCCCTCTAGCTTCTCCACTTCATCCTCGTCGCAATTGAGTAATACATACAACTGAGCAGCCCTTAGCTCTTCGTCATTCAAATATCTCTTCTTCATTTTCCCCGAAGGCTTTTCGGACGCATTGAATACTTTCAGTATTCCATCATTAAATTTTTGATATCCGTCGTCGTTTCTCGGAGCCCTCGTTCTATTCGTAGCAACATGAGGTTTGAAATAGGAGGAGCAGAAATTTGTAATCTCCTCGAGAATATAGGCTTCACAAATAGAACCCTCGACCCGAGCCTTATTTTTTACCTTTCTTTTTAGGTGATTCAAATGTCGCTCGAACGGGTACATCCATCGATATTCGACGGGTCCACCAACACGTGCCTCGTAGGAAAGATGAATCGGCAAATGCTCCATAGAGTCGAAGAATCCAGGAGGAAACACCCTCTCTAGCTTGCACAGTGTTACCGCAATGTCCTTCTCTTGCTTTTCTAGACGATCAACGAGCAATTTCTTAGAACAAAGGTCCCTGAAGAATATGCTAAGCTCCGTCAATGGATCCCAAACTGCCTGCGGTAAGAATTCCCGAAATGCAATCGGAATTAACCGCTCCATGAATACGTGACAATCATGGCTCTTCATACCTGTCAGTTTGTTCTCCTTGAGGTCGACGCATCTTCTCAACTTTGAAACATACCCATCTGGAAATTTCAGACCTTGAATCCACCTACAAAGCCTCACTTTATCCTCCTTCTCCAGTGAGAAAATTGCCTTAGGCTGCTTCAACTTCCCATTCCCGTCCTCTATCAAATGCAATGCAGGACGTCTACATATTTCTTTCAAGTCCAATCTAGCCTTAGGATTGTCTTTCGTCTTCCCCTTTACGTCCATTACAGTATTAATTATGTTGTCAAACACATTCTTCTCGATATGCATGACATCAAGGTTATGTCTAATCAGATTGGTGCTCCAGTATGGCAGATCCCAGAATATACTCCTCTTCGTCCAGTTATGAGTGCGACCAAATCCGTCACACTTGTAGCCCGTAGCAGGCTGCTCAATAGCACTTGGTAAATCTCTAACCTCCTCCCATATCGTGGCTCCGCACCACCTTGTCGGTGGATCACCCTTCTCCACAACGCCAGCACGAAAAGCATTCCTGTTCCTCCGGTACGGATGATCCTTCGGCAGGAATTGTCGATGACAATCGAAGAAGCACGGTTTGACTCCGTGTTTCAAACGGAAAGCCTTAGTGTCATCCATGCAACACGGACATAAAAGACGACCATGCGTGCTCCATCCAGATAACATTCCATAGGCCGGAAAGTCGTTGATGGTCCACATAAGTGCTGCCCGCATCTGGAAATTTTGTTTTCTAGATACATCGTACGTGTTGGAACCTACTTCCCACAGCTGATTCAACTCATCAATCAATGGCTGTAAATAAACATCGATGTTCCTTTTCGGATTGTTCGGACCTGGGATAATAACGGTGAGGAACATATATGGAGTCTTCATGCACATCCAAGGCGGTAGATTGTACGGGGTGACGATCACAGGCCAACACGAATACTGGGATCCCGAAAGTCCGAATGGGGTAAAACCGTCAGAGCAGAGACCCAATCTAACATTACGCGGATCAGAAGCAAAATCTGGATACTCTCGATCAAAGTGCTTCCATGCTTCTCCATCAGATGGGTGATCCAACACTCCTTCGGTATGTTCCCGCTTATGCCAACTCATGTTTTCTGCGGTGAAGGGCTTATGCCAACTCATGTTTTCTGCAGTTTCCTTCACCATAAACAACCGCTGCAAACGCGGCGTCAACGGCAAGTAGTGCATCGAAGAGGTAGGCTTCCTGTAGCGATCGACACCACAAAATCTGCAGGCATCTTCATCCTTGTCGTCTTTGTAGTACAACATGCACCCGTTGTGACAGGCATCAATTTTTTCATATCCCATCCAGAGCGATCTAACCATCCTCTTAGACCGGTAGAAGTCTTTAGGCAACTTCGCACCCTCAGGCAATATTTCTATAAGCAACTCCATAATACGGTTGTAGCAATCTTGCGACATGTTAAAATCGGACTTGATGCTCAACAATCTTGTAACCACCTCCAACGGTGAATGATCCTCACAACCAGGATATAATGGAGTCCTTGCATTCTCCAGCAACTCCATGAACTGTACAGCATTGGGGTTCGGTGCCTCCTCAGGTGCATCATGATCATCCGGATCGAAACTAGGCCCGGCCGCGTCAAAAACCATGTTCACCAACCCATCGTCGTAAGGAGCGTTGTTGTGGACATCCACATAAGGCTCGTACTCCGATGCTAAAGACACAAGTTCTCCGTGCTCGCTCCACTGATAGTAATTCGGCGTGAAACCCTTCGAGTACAAATGATACGTGACATCCACTTCTGGATGATATTTCAAGTTGCGACATCTCACACACGGACACTTAATTTTGGTACCGTCCATGTACTGAGGGAACGCCTTGGCAAACTGCAGGAACTGGTGTACACCCTCTATGAATTCATCCCGCACACCGCACATGTCATCAGAATGACGGTTGTACATCCAAGTACGATTCTGCAGATAGTAATTCAGCTCCATAATTCTGTAAGATAGATACATCAAGGTAGTGAATGATATGCAAGTGTCAAAGCTTTTCCGATGGATTGCATTTATCTTTTCATCCATTCATTCATGCATTGCATTTATCTTTTCAGTTTTGCATATCATTACCTACTATTATACATGCATACTTTATATATACATCAAGGTAGTAATACTAGTTGATGTTCTGAAAAGGAGAGTACGATGTCTAGTAGAGGATTCTTTTTTTTGAGGAGCTGTCATATCATGGAAGTCAATATAAAATAAAAGAAGGATGAGAAGGGTTTGACTTTCTACACACTTTATATACATGCATTGCATTTATCTTTTCAGTTTTGCATATCATTACCTACTATTATACATGCATACTTTATATAAACATAATTAGTATATAATCATGTAACTGGTGGATCCGCTAGCTAGTAAGCCGGATGTACTTAATATCAGAGAGTATCAAATTAGTATCAGTATATAGGTTAGGTAGACCGTATATACGGTCGATACTGATAGCGATAGTCCGATACCGATAGCGATAGTCCGATACCGATAGTTCGATCGATACCGATAGTTCGATACCGATAGCGATAGTCCGATACCGATAGCGATAGTTCGATACCTATAGCGATAGTCCGATACAGATACACATGGACCTACATATCTATATCACTAGTAGCCATACTCCTCTACATACTACTCTACACACTAAGACTAATTTCTTAGACTGAACCCACAATCTTTAACTTACCATAAGTCACTATACTATCCTTTATATATACAACCTTTATAGATACAATCGATATATAGCCATCACTCCCTTCTTTTATCAAATCTGATACACCCTACCATCTTTGTGAACTCTCAATGTCACATACTAACTTTCCCTCTTCACACTCCACTCTAAACTCTGAACTCAACCCTTAGGTAACCCAATATATAACTAAATCCTAACCACTGCAACCAAACACAAATCGAGATACACATATATATACAAAGCTAATCAAATATATATACTAGACTTCACATTCAAGGATTGGTTTAAGTTCAAGGACTGAACAAGGATGAGAAGGGTTTGACTGAATATGGGTTCAAATCCTAATCTAAAAGATAATATGGTTGACTATGGCTGATACTAGTAACTTTGGAACTGATACATGTTCATAAGTTGAACAAGGACTGAACACTTATGCCCCCTCTCCCTTCCATCAAATGATACATCTAAGAAGTGGCCTTTACCTACCTAGAAGTCGACTGAACAACTAAGAAAGGGGACTGAACAATATAGAGGGCAGTTACTCAGTTTCAATGTCCTACAGTAAATAACATTACATTATATGAATTAGCATCTTAATTATCAATTTTACTCTTGAAAACACAAAGAACAATACATGTATCAGAAAATCCCTTTTTCGAACCCAAATTTGAATAAATACAACCCAAACTTGCATTCCATGAACCTCGGCCATGTAAACTAACATCTCAGATATTGTATACATCTTAAACATCATGAATCTACATTATTTAACAATTTAATTTACCTAAAAGATTTTAGAAAATGCTCAAACTGGACAGTTTCAGAAAATATGTGAAGAACCCTCAATTCGAATCAAAAACCCAAATTCATATCAATTAATGTGTGCACAAGGTTTATACATATGTCAGGGGGGTGTCTCGTGTCTAGCAAACTAGACACGAGGTGTCCAAACAAGAAACGTGCACAGGCTCGTGTTGAGGTGTCGAGCCGGTTAGAGTTAGGGTTTACCTGACCGTGACGACGAGGGGGAGCGACGACGGCGAGGGGGAGCGGCGGTCAAGCTGGCTCTGGCGAACGGCGAGGGGGAGCGGCGGTGGAGGGGAAGCGGCGGTGGAGGGGGAGGAGGGGGTCGACGGTCTCCGGAGGAGGAGAGCGGCGGTCACCGAAGGTCGGTGGGGGTCGAGGGCCGAAGGGGTAGGGGAAGCCGGCTCGGGGTCGGGGGGGAAGGAAAATAATTGGGGGGAAATAATGGGGGGAATGAAAATCGAACCTGACCTATATTTACAAGTTAGCGACGTCACACAAAAACGTCGGTAAACGTCGCTAGAATAAGTGATATTAGCGATGAATTAACATATACGTCGGTAAACGTCGCTAATATCACTAATATTAGCGACGTTTACCGACTTATACGCGACGTTATCTGTTTAAAACGCAAACGTAGTTTAAATACGTCGCAGAACGTTGCTGTCCGTCGCTAATAACGACGTTTTGCGACGTAATAAAAAAACGTCGCTAAATTGTTTTTTCCCTGCGACGTTTTCTTAAAACGTCGCTAATTTCGTCGGTAATATGACTTATTTTGGTAGTGTTCCTGTTTTCTTTTTCTTTTCTTTTTTTGAGAGGGACGTGGTCCCAAAACATGTAATGCTTTTTTTCTTCCTTCAAATAAAGAGTACTTTCCATTCTACCCTTCATTCGTATTGCTTGTTGTGCCTGTGATATGATGGTGATGTTTGCCCCGCGCGGGGGACTTGTTTGTGGACTCGTCATCCATGGCATACCTTGGTTTTAGGTACGGATAACAAGTTTGGTTAGGATATCTGGAACAGCCATGGCAAAGTGGTCATGGGTGCTCTCGGTATCGAAAAAAAGAATACCGTAGAGCAGCTGGGCTTCCGGGGCATGATGAGATGGTGGGCTTGTGCTAAGAAACTTAGAAGAGGATATTTGTGGGCCTATTATCCTTGGCGTACCCTGGCTTAGGATACAGATAATAGGATGAAAGGGGACCAACATATTTGCTCAGAGGTAATGAGGACATGGCAAGTATGAGGGTTTTATCGTGGAATTTTCCTACTCAGAGGTAATGAGGACATGGCAGGAGTGAATTCACGGAGGATATTTGTGGTCAACAGAGAACATTTGTGGACCTATTATCCTTGTCGTACTCCGGTTGTGGGTACAGATAATAGGTCGAAAGGGAATCATCATACTTACTCAGAGGTAATGAGGACATGGCAAGCATGAAGGTTTTTTCGACGGAGCCTTCCCATTCAGGGGTAATGAGGACATGGCAGGAGTGGGCTCAATAAAGGAGGGTACATAGAACGACTCAAAGGTAATGAGGACATGGAAGTTCTATGTAAGGGGTTATTTATTTTTGGCGGAAATGAAACGACTCAGAGGTAATGAGGACATGGCCGTTTTAGAAATTTGTGGATCGGTTACCCTTTTTGTGCACTGGGAGTGCGGGTAGTGGATCATGAGGGTGGATCTCTTCCAGGCAGAAAGTTCAGGGGTATGATCATACATGACTTGCTATCTGAAAGAGTGACCGAAATATGAATTCAGAGGCACCAGCGGGTACATGACTCGATAATCTGGAATATTGAAATATGAGTTCAGCGGTACCAGCGGGTACATGACTCGGTAATCTGGAATGTTGAGATGTGAGTTCAGCGGTACCAGCGGGTACATGACTCGATAATCTGGAGAATTGTGAGGGTGAGTTCAGTGGTACCAACGGGCACATGACTCAATGATCTGGAGAATTGTGAGTGTGAGTTCAGCGGTACCAGCGGACACATGACTTGATAATCTGGAGAATTATGAGGGTGAGTTCAGCGGTACCAGCGGGCACATGACTCAATGATCTGGAGAATTGTGAGTGTGAGTTCAGCGGTACCAGCGGGCACATGACTCAAAGATCTTGGAGAATGTCGTTTAGACATAATATTTCTTCAGGAACTTGCCGTTGACGGGCAACATGAGCAAGTCTCCATTTTGCTTTGCGAGGCGGTAAGCATCGTTGGAGAATACAGCCTCGATGATAAATGGTCCTTCCTATTTTGGCTGAAACTTGTCGGTGGTCTTGTGTGTCATGACCATCGGCCTCCGGACTGCCAGAACGAGATCGCCCACTTGGAATGTTCTGATCTTAAGCTTCCTGTTGAAGGCTCCGGAGATGCGTGCTTGGTATAGCTCGATTCTTTGCTGAGCGAGGAGGCACTTTTCGTCTAAGGCCTCTAACTCTTGTAGTCGGCGTCGGTAGTTATCATCCGTCGTCAATTGATAAGTGAAGGCGACGTGGAGCGAGGGTATTTGAGTCTCTAATGGGAGAACTGCCTCACTCCCGTACACCAGGAAGAATGGTGTGTTCCCGATAGCTGTTCGGACTGTAGTACGGTACGTCCATAAACATTCCTCGAACTTCTCGTTCCAATCGCGTTTGTTGGAAGAGACAAACTTTTTAAGGAGTTTGATGATTATTTTGTTGAATGCCTCTGCCAACCCATTTGCTGCCGGGTTGTATGGTATCGAAGCAATATTCTGGATGCGGTGCTTATCGCAGAACCGATAGAAGGCGTGGCTTGCAAACTGCGGACCGTTATCGTGGATGATCCTCTAGGACAGTCCAAAGCGATAGATGACGTGATACTTGAGGAAGCTGATCACGTTCAAAGTTTTGACTTCTGCAAGCGGGACAGCTTCCGCCCATTTAGAGAAGTAATCCGTGATCGTAAGTATGAAGCGATGTCCTCGGAAGGAAGGTGGAGTAATCGGACCGATGATGTCCATTCTTCATGCTTCGAAGGGCCAGGATGCCTCTGTCGGATGTAAAAATTCGGATGGCTGGTGAATGAAGTCCGCGTGGACTTGGCAGGCTTTACACCTTCTTGCATAGTCTATCGTATCTGCTACCATCGTGGGCCAGTAGTAGCCCATCCGGTGAAGACGATCTTGCAGTTTAGGGCCAGGCTGATGGGCCCCGCATACACCGTCATGAGCTTTTCGCACGGCTTCTTTGGATTCTGTATTTGACAGACATCGAAGCAATAATCCATCATAGGATCGGCGATACAGCATTTTTGTCTCTGTATCGTAGAAGAATCTGAGGGAACGCCGTCTGATGGAGGTGGCTTCCTTTGGGTCCTCGGGCAGGATGTCGTAGACTATGAAGTCGATGAATGGTTGTCTCCAATCTGGGATATCGTCGATCGTCTCAGCGGAATAGCTTGCCACGAATTGAACGTTGTTCTTGGGACAGACCAGTTCGTGGCCTATCACATCCACCGATTGATGAGTATGATTTTGTACTGCTAGGGAAGCGGCCAGGCCTGCTAAGGCATCGGCTTCGATATTTTGGAGTCTGGAGACGTGCTCGATAAAGAACCCTTCGAACGATAAGATGATGTCGATCGCTATTTAGTGATAGGGGATTATGTCTTCATGGCGGACCTCGTATGAACCCCAGATCTGGTTGACGATTAACTGAGAATCGCCGTATGCTTCAAGATATTCTACCTCCTGCTCTCTTGCAAGTTAGAGGCCAATGACCAAAGCGTTGTATTCGGCCACATTGTTAGAGCAGGGTTCTGTGAGAGAATAAGCGCGGTTAATCACCAATCCGGAAGGAGAGACTAGCACCACCCCGACTCCGACGACGATGTTGCCTTTGGGTCCCATTCTTGAAGCACCGTCGAAGAACATTCGTCATATATTATCGTGAGAGGTTGCATGTGAGTCGGCGACCTCATCTGGGATCTCTTCATATATTCTGGAGGACTCCGAGCCCGGATGGGCTGCCAAAAAGTCTGCCAGGGCTTGACCTTTGACAGCCTTTTACGGGACGAAGATCATATGATAAGGGGACAGCAATATAGCCCACGTAGCGATGCGAGAGCTGAGTGCCCCTGGTTTAGTCATGAGGACCCTGAGAGGGTTGACTCGTGAGATCACATGTATTATTTGTCCAGTGATATAGTGCCGCGTCTTCTGAATGGCGAACACCAGGGCAAGGCATTCCTTCTCCACAGTGGTGTATCGGTGCTCTGGCCCAATCATCAATCGACTGAGGTAATATATGGCTTGCTTATGGCCTGCATCATTGTTTTGTGCCAGCAGAGCTCCGAGAGAATGCTCTATTGCTCGTACGTAGAGCAGGAATGGATTTTCGGCAACCGGGGCCACCAGGACTGGAGGATTCGACAAATATTCTTTGATGCTGTCGAAGGCCCGCTGACATTCTTCGTCCCATACGAATGAGACGCCTTTCTTCATGAGGTGGTTGAATGGTCGACATTGCCCAGAGAGGTTAGAAATAAATCTCCTGATGTAAGCTAGCCTCCCTTGAAGGCCTCTGAGTTCACGGAGATTTCTCGGGGGACCCATCTCCATGATTGCCTTTGTCTTCTCAGGTTCTACATGGATACCCTGGGCGGTGATGATGAAACCCAAGAACTTCCCGCTGGATACGCCCAGGAAGGACTTCGTAGGGTTCATTTTCAAATTGTGTGCTCGTATCAGGTCGAATACCGTCCTCAGATCCTGCAGATGGTCTCCCTTACAGCGACTCTTGACGGCGATGTCATCCATATAGCATTCCACCGTCTTGCGTAAGTGGTCTCTGAAGATGATGCTCATGGCTCTTTGATATGTGGTGCCGACATTCTTCAAACCGAAAGGCATGACTGTGTAACAGTATGTGCCGATCGATGTTCAGAATAATGTATGCTTTTCGTCGTCAGGAGACATCTTAATTTGGTTGTACCCCGAGAAACCATCCACGAATGACATACGTTCGAAGCCGCAGGTGTTGTCAATCATGATGTCTGTGATAGGGAGGGGAAATTCATCTTTGGGGCATGCCTCGTTCAGATTGCGGAAGTCGATGCAGATTCGAATCTTCCCATTCTTCTTGAGAACTGGTACTATGTTGGCGACCCAGTCAGGATGTTGCTCCTCACGAATGAAGCCGCTGGCTATCAGTTTATTGACTTCGGCTTCGATCGCATCCATGATGCCCGGGCGAAAGTGTCGCTGTTGTTGCTTGACTGGCTTTGTATCTGGCCGAATATTGAGCTTGTGAAGAGCAATATCGGGATTTAATCCTGGCATGTCTTCATAGCTCCAGGAGAACACATCAATATATTCTTTGACAAGCTCCAGCAGCGATTCTCGCTCTTCGTCTGTTAGGCTTTTACTGACGAAGATCGGCTTTGGAGAAGATTCGCTGCCGAGATCCACTTGTATGACCTCATCTTCAGTAGGGGTTCCCTCTGTTCGAATTGCTTTTTTCATTATGCATCCAGCTGTTGGGCCCACGGCTCTAGCTCAAGGATTTCAGGGATGTCTTCGTCTTCTTCATAAGCGTCGGCGAATGCCATGTTGACTGACAAGACTTGCCTGAATATGTCTCCGATGCTGGTATCAGAGTCAGAAGTTGGTGACCCGGTCGAATGTGAATGCCAGTCACATTCTTCATCTAAACTCTCGGGGGTCGTCGTGGGTGTTACATACCCTAATCCACATCGAGTCTTGCTATAGTAGTCCCGTGGTTTGCCAGCCGGGACCGGTGGCTTCAAAGGTAATCGTCGTCCAGTACCGTAGTTCAAGCCTGGCGTCGCCTCTAGATCATACCCCTGTTTCTGTATGAGATATTTGGATTGGGGGCTATAAAGATACAGAGGCAGTCTTCCGGCATCTGATTCAAGGTCGACTTCTTCTATGGTGAAGGGATGCGGATCGTCCTTCCGGCCGAAGATGATTGGATGGTCCCCTCCCTCGACTATGCAGTAAACGTCTTCTACGGGAATAAGCTGGATCGCGGTGTACACATTTGTCACCTGTGTGTATAGGTGAGTGCCTATACCGTGTTCCATAGCATACATCGTACAAACTTATTAAGCTCGAGGTAGTTCAAAGATTGTCCTTTATTGATGAAGTAAGGTATCTTTTCTAGGGAGATTACATCATCTACGGAGGGAACATCAGTGTGGGCAGCCACATACTTGGCTAGCTCCGGTTCCTCTTCGGCTACCCCCTGCGTAAATAAAGACTGAGAGGACGACCTGGGCAGCTTGATCGTCAGAGGTTCAGCTGATGGAGCAGAGCGTGGAGTTGTTGGCAGACTAGCGACCCCCAGCTTGGTATTCGATGCTGGGCGGGGAGTAGTTGGTTCGCTAGAAGTTCCAGACCTTGCATCTGGGTGACGACCCTTCTTGGGAAGACGTATCGTCATTGGCTTGTCGAAGGGATTGAGCTTCGCCGTTTGCAGCTGGCTAACTCTTGGCAACCTGATTGTTAGTGGCTCTGTTATGGGTCTTGTCATTTGGCCGGACCTTGGTAGCCGGATTATCATTTGTTCTTCTTGTGCCGAGAGGCTGATTGCGTCCTTACGCAGAGTGGCGGTAAGGGGTGTAGACCTGCCAAGTTTGCAAGCTTGGAGGTAGATCGACAGAGGTTCTTCTGATCCTGTGGATGTCTCGGTACGAGCTTGCACATCTCCTTCATCAAGGTGCCTCTTTGATTTTTCGTATAGGCAGGAGTCTGAGTAGTAGGATTTGACCCCTTTGAAGGGATCGATATCAGCAAATTCTGTCCTCACGAAGCCATGTTTGTCAACATATTTGAAGCACTGGTGCAGCGTAGAAGGCACGATCATATAATCGTGTATCCACGGGCGTCCCAAAAGGATGTTGTAAGAAGTGTCTGCATCTATAACGTAGCAAGTGACTTCGGATTGGAGATCGCCAATTTGACACTTCAGACGAATCTTCCCAATCGGGCAGCTCCTGCCCGAATTGAAACCGCTGATGGCGGTGCTTGTAGGCAACAGGCGATGCATTGGGATACGAAGATGATGTAGCAGACCCTTCGGAATGATGCTTATGGAAGAGCCAGGATCAATGTGCATCCGATCCACCATTACGTCATTGATGTATCCGATGTAGTATAGCGGGCGATCATGCAGGTTGGTTTTGATGAGCATATCCTGCAGAGTGAAGACAATGTTGGGCATCGTTCCTGTACAGGCACTGTCTTGGAGATCTGCAGGCGGGTTTTCTCCCGTGAGGTTGACCTGAGCCAGGTATGCATCGGCATTTTGGAGTGCATCACTCAAAGCCGCACGAACATCCTTTGAGAGTCTCAGAAGCTCGTATAATGACAACTTGGCCGGTGTGTTGGCCAATTGTGCCAAGATGTCGAAGTTGTAGGGCTTCTCCAGCCCCTGCGGTACCTCTTTTCGGAGGGATTTATCAAAACGAGTCTCCTTCGGCCTAGGCTTGTCGGTCGTCGGAGGCTAAGCTGGTCCCGGAGACTCAGTTATGGCGGGCTAATGATCTTCAGCTGGATTGTCAGCCACAGGCTGGGATTGTGCCCCAAACCGAGTGACTACGGCTGTAGCTTCTTCGATATCTGTCGAGATTGTGCGGCAAGACCTGACTTTCCTACTCTTCTTCTTACAAATGGAAGATGGTGTGGGCTGAGTCACTTCTAACACCAAGTCTGGATGGACCCACATGACCTCCCCTCGTGATGTTGTGAGGGGTACTAGACCAGCAGCCTGATCTCGGGAAGGTAGAAGATTAACAATCTCCATTGTCGCCAGAGGGATGGGGACCACCCCGTCTTGAATTTTCGTCGGAGGAAAGCTGCCGAATTATACTGACACCATGTTGGCTGCCACGGTTACCTCTTCGAAATCGATAGCCAGAGCATTCGAATCGATGAGGTTTTGGATGTACCGTTTTAGCTGGTAGCAGTCGTGTGTAGCATAGTGGACGTAACGGTGATAATGGCAGTACTTTGGATTCTCCATCTCTGCCGGCCGAGGTTCTCGTCTTGGTGGAGGAAGCTGAATTCTGTCTCCTTGTATGAGCATGTCCAAGATGGGCTTGACGTGACCGTCTTCGAAGGAGTAAATGATTTACGGCCATTGTTTGTCTGCCGGCTTTGGCTCAGGTTTCTGTGCTATATCGGCCACCATAGCCTGCTTACCCCTGCTGTCTCGATTGTTGGAGGGGCTACCCCCATTGTCGTTGTTGGGACGCTTGCCCTTGTTCTCTCCGTCCGAGATGTAGAATCCCAATTGGCGAGCCTTCTTCAATCGTTCTTCGACGCTTGTGGTGCTGATGATGAACGTCTTCCAGTCCTTGAATTGACTTTCGCCCATCCAGAGACTGATTGTTGGGAGCAATCTCTTTTGGCAAATTTCAATCAGAGAGGAATCCGGATTTCCAGACGGCAGCTTCATTACGGTTTGGCAAAACTGGTCAATGTTGTTCCTTGTCAGCTCCTTCTCTCCTTGGACGACGTCCATGAGGGTGGACATTGTGATGTCCTGCCCTACTTCGTAGAATCTCTCCAAGAACATGCGCTTGAAGCCGACGAAGGAGTGGATGCAGTTGTCCGGTATATTACGGTACCAGTCGAAGGCGACCCCTTCCAATGTCCCGATGAATAATCGTGTGAGAATGGCATCATCATGGGGCAGATGGTCGGTGGTGACCTCGAAGTAAGTGATGTACTGACTTGCCGAGGTCTTGCCATCATAAGGATTGATATTGAACGACTTATATCTTGGTAGGAATGGAACATCCCTCCAGGCAGCAGGGTATGGTTGCCGTATTCTGAGGTCTTGAGAATTTTCTCGAGCGTGAAACATGGCTCGGAGCTCTTGGACCTCTCTTCTCGCTTCGCGGGCTTCGTCTACGACGGTGGGGGCCATTGTTTCAGGAGGATCGTTGCCCGGGTTCGGTGCCACCGAATTCGAGTCTGCATTGACCGCAGGTCCCGTACTTGTTTGGCCAGGCATCCCTCCTTGCAGAGTTGGAAGGGCCGCTTTGATCTCATCCACAGACTTGACCAAGGTAAGCAATATGGCTTCGAGAGTGTCGATGCATTGGCGATCACTGGAACCACCTTGGCTGCTATCTGTCATGAATACTGTCTTCACATGAGGAGAGATAGATAGAGCGGTAGAGGAAGCGCCCTCCGAATCGTACCCCTGTAGTGAGAAGTCATCGGGATATGTGGGTATGTTCTCTTCTGGTTCAGACTCGGAAGGAACAGTGCCCCCAGTCTCCGAGTTTGTCTCGTCTTGGGAGTTGTGGACGTCCTCGGGGCCGTCGGGGTTTGCTGCATCTGATGGAAGAGTTGTCTCCCCCGGCTCGTCTTCTTGGAATATCGGATTGTTGTGGAGGTTTGGAGGAGTGCTACCCCCAGTCCCAGCAACCCCCTGTGTTGTGGATGACGAATCTCCCACTGTAGCAGATTTTGTTTTAGAACGGGTGCCTTGGACGACAGTCTCTTAGTCATAGTGGTTGATATCTTTGGACTAGGAGCGCTGGTCTTCTTCTCTTTTTCGTCGGCGGAGACTTTCTGAGCAGAGTTGCAGGAGACGACGGGAAGTGCCTCGTCTTCTGAAGATGGCTGTTGCAGTCTTTGGAAGACAGACTGCCGGTCTTCTCGCATTGTCGCATTATTACAGCAGCAGTTGACGATGACTTGGGTACAGTGACGCCCGTGGGAGGACTCTTTGCACCCCGATGCATTTTCTCTTTCCTTGTGTTTGTGGAGGACGGCCTCACGCAAGTCAGATGGGTCTGAATCGACCATGTTTGCTCCCGAGATTTTGGGAGACTTTTGCGAACCTCTCTGTCCGTCTGCCGTCAGGGGCTGGACTCGAGTGGTTCTCTATAACTTCCTATCCGAGGCCCGCGTAACAGTATGCGGGACGCTCGGATGGTCAGAGATCAGATCAGCGGACCGAACTCGCCAGGCTCGTGCTGTCTTAGACTTCTTCGCTCTAGTGCGTAAGGGCACATAGTAGGAAGAGTCTAAGTGATACTGGAGAGAGTCAGACATATCTTCTTGGGAGCACAAGAGATCAGGACCATAAGAGAGGCGATCGAAGATAGAGCCGCGTGGAGTAGGCGTCAGGCGGTTGTCATCAGTGGTCTTCATGCGGCTGACAGACGTAGCCGCATAGGTGTTCTTCATGCGGCTGGGAATCTCAGCCGCATGAGTTTTCTTCATACGGCTGGATGATCTGGCCGTATAGCCTTTCTTCATGCGGTTGGTAGATTCATCCGCATGAGCCTCCTGCATGTGGTTGGCAGATTTGGCCACAGGAGTGCTCGGCTTCTTCTTGGGGCGCATGGAATCACACTTTGTCCCTGCAAGTCCAGCATCGTAGTGCTTTCCTTTGCCGGACTTGGGGACAGCAGAGTGCTCTACGGCTCGAAGTGGAGCCGTATGAGAATCGCCTTCGCCGTCTTGGGTAGCAGAGAGTACCCCGTCCAGAGCTTGTGGAGGAAAAAATGATTTTGGCCTCCAATCGCAGCGAGCTTTCTTTGTGCGGGTTCGCTTCTGGATCGGGCCGGCACTTCCTTTAGAGAGCATCTCTTCAAACGCCTGTTGGTCAAAACGGACGACCATCTTCTGTTGCGTGGAGCCAAGCTTGGCTGTATCCGACTGCGTCACCAACTCCTCAGCCGTAGAGAAGTTTGTCCCCAGCAGAGTCGCCATCGTGTTTGCCATGAAATATAAAAGAGCAGAACAATTATCGGAGGACTGTACTTTTACTTCATGTTACAAACTCGCTTGTACAAAGAAAGCCTAGGGACGAAAACCTAGGTACAGCAGTCTAAGTATAATTATTTATTTTAGATTCTGGGGGGTGACGATAGAGGCTCGAAAAAGTGACGGCAGCTCTGCCTTACTCCTTGGACGATGGGTACACAGCCTTGACTCCGGAAGATTGCTTGGCGTTGAAGAAATGCTCTCTTTGCTCTCTCTCTCTGCTTTTTCTCTCCAAGTATTCTGGTGCTCTCTGATCTCGAAAAGGGGTCCTTTTGCAAGAGAATAGCACCTTGCTATTTATAAGAAGGGAATGCAATCATTAGGGTTTGCAATGATTGCCCCTTAGAGTGGCGACGGCCTGTTGATTGATCAATCTGGGCCATTCATCTTGAGTGTGATGAATCTGGGCCCTTTAGTGTAGATTGCACCAAATCATATCAGTAATTAATGCTGATTGGAATAAATCTCCATGATGATGATTTGATGATGTCTGCGAATCTGAATGAATAAATTTAATTCATTCTCCTGCCACGTGTCCCAGATTATTGGGATTTGACCCAATCTTTGATTGCAGTAAATCTGAGAAATTGATTGGCTTTATGACACGCGTCCTGGGAGTCACTGAGCCGCATAAGGATTGGGTCGCATAAGGTTTGAGCCGCATAAGCCTGGCCACGTGTCAGGGCAGCTTGGGGAGTGGCCCCCGAGTCTTTGAACCGCATGATAATCTGGACCATACAATGGGTAGTGAGCCGTATGGAGATGATCCTTGTGAGCCGCATAGGGCTGCGTCTGCTTTAGCCGCATAGGGCTGCTTCGACCTGGGCCGCATAGGACAACTTCAGCCTGAGCCGCATGGGGGGGTCTTCCCTCGAGCCGCATATGACTGTCCGCGTGTCTAGGCTGTGTGGTGTTTTCTGGATCTCGGGGGGTTGTGCCAGAGATTTTTTTTGATTTCCCAGGATTCTGTCATTATGACAGAGTCATAATTGCTTCCTTGTGTCAGACCTGTCGTTTCGTCAGAGCGGCCAACCGTCAAAGCAATTAATGCAGTATAGGGCGGAGGGGAGAACTATTTGCCAGCCATGTGTCTTCTCTTCTGAGCCGCATGGAACGTCTTGAGCCGCATAGTCCCTTGTGCCGCATGAATCTTTGAGCCGCATGGGCTATCTGAGCCGCATGGGGTTTCCTGGCCGCACGGATCTTTCTTCATTATTTTCCATGCTTCTACAACGTATAGGACTCAAAACCTAGGGTTAGCTAGTCCTACAGCTAGGGTAGGCCTAGGGCTTCCTAGATATGCAATAAAAACAGAAATTTATGGAAGGGATTAGAATATTACCTAGGGATTTGAAATGTAACAAAAAGCCCAAATGAAAGGATCCTCAAACCACCAAAACTCTCCCAAATTGTTTCTTTCCTGAAATTACTCAACAACAACAGCAAGTACAATAATTTTAGGACCTATTGCAATTGGTTTGGGGGAAAATGAATTGAAATGGAATTTCTATGGATTAAAGAAGATGGAGACTCACCTCTTCCTCAACTTGCAAAATATTCCTAATGGAGGCTAGCCCTAATTTCTAGGAGGGGATTAAATAGGTGGGAATCCCTAGGCTTAGTGTGGTCGGCCAAGTGGGATGGGCTAGGGCTACGTTCACTTGGTTTTGGGTTGGGCCTCTAAGGCTAAAATCACAAGTCATGACTTGTGAAACCACAAGCCATTTACTATTCAAATCAATTCCTAATTTCCCCAAATTAAATCTAATTGGTTAATTATCACTAACTTAGGTCAAGCTAAGGTTCCTTAACCTAACCAAGTAGTCATGACCTAGGTTAGCCTCTAGGACAGTCTCCTAAGTCAACATTAGTCAAAGTCTAAAAATAGCACCAACTCAAATATACTAAAAATCACTTAAAAATTCTAATAAATATAATTAATACTAATAATTCCAAATTAATTCCAAAATTTTAAAAATGACCAAAATACCCTCAAGCTAGAAAAGTGGTAGTGACAAATTGGTAAAGGAATAGGAAAGATGGGCTGGGTCATGGACATGAGGAATGTCAAAGGAAATTTGATAAATAATATATATACGATTTCAGAAAACCATTTATAATCCTTGAAAACTATATTTTATTATCCCGAGATTTTTTTTTATAAGTAGTAAAAATTGTTTTAAGTCAAAAACTATAGTTTACTCAGTAATAATATTTTATATAAATACTTGAAAATATATTTTATTTAGTCAAAATAATTTTTGGATAAATACTTGAAAATATGAAAATCGTTTTTAGGCTAAAATACTTTAAGGTTGTCAAAAGAATTTTATAGATAGAAAACTATTAGTAAAAATAATTTAGAAAAATATTTGAAAATATTAGGAAACCGATTTATCATTTGAAAACTATATTTCTACGGTCAAAAACAAATACTTGAAAGGACTTGAAACTTATTGTATATAAAAAAATTAGAAGAAACAAAAATCTAGCAAAGTGATTTAGGGATACAAACTAACTTTTGTCAAATAATAATTTGTAGATCAAAATATATATAAGTACCCTAAAATAATCAAATAACATATTTTTTAAAAATATATTAATATTAGGGCTCTATAAATCTCCCAAAATTTAGAATAACATTACTACAATTAGTAATACTAATTATGTTACCATATATTATAAAAACTAAAAATACAATTGATAATAAAATGTCTACTAATATTACAAAAATAACAATAAAAAAAATAAAAAGAAGAAGGAGTACATCTATTGTCTTCTCTCCCGAGGGGGAGAGAGGCAACAGATTTGAACACACCAAAAATTTGCTGAAGGAAAAAGAAAGAAAAAAGGGAAAAAAGGGAGCGGAAGAAGTGGAGTGAGAGAGACGAGCGTGAGAGGGAGATAGGGGCGATCGAATGGACGATCGGGGCTGAAGGTCGAGGGGTCGGAGGCTTCGGCCATGGCGGCCACCCGGTCGAGGCGGAGGGGATTGATGGTCCGGCGGGGCTTCACCGCTCCGGCGGCGTGCGACATTCGCGGTGGAGACGCATGGAGGTCGGTTCAACCGGGGCCGGCATTCAAGGAAGCTCTGCAAGATGGTGGCGACGGGGCTGGTGAAGGAGTCCGGTGGCGGCACAGAGAACCCAGGGCGGTGGCTGGAGCTCAGGTGAGGGTTGTATATTTAATTTGGGTGGTTATTTTTGGGTGATTCCTGGTGGTGGTGGCCGGACACGATGAGAAGGTGTGGCGATGATGACGAAGATGGTGGTGGCATAAGGTGATGAAGCTGGTGATGGTGGCGGGGTCTGGCGACGGTGTGTAACTGGTGCTGCTGGTGGTTGTGAGGTTCAGGTGGTGGTGGCGGTGGGTGTTTTGGTCACGACTGTGTCGCCAAGAGGCGATGGTTACTGGTGATTTGTGGAAGAGAGGATTCCGACGGGGTCACCGGTATTTGGCAGATGGGGTTCTTCCGGCGGTGGCTATTTGGAGGCAGGGCCGTGGTCGACGGTGTTGGACTGGTAGAGTCCATGGTGGGGTCGGGCCGTCTGGTGACTGCAGCCATGGTTGGGTTAGGCAGGGTCGAGTGTGGTGGTGGTGTGGCGAGGTTATTGGGGTCTTGGGCTGACTGCGGGGTGGTCGGGAGAGAGGAACAGGGGACGGGCGATATTTCCAGTAGCTTGGCCGAAGAGGGTGGACATAGGTTAGAGTTTAGGAATAGAATTTGGGATTGTCCGGGTGTGTCGGACACGATCGTTAGAACATGTAATTGTAACAGGAAATTATGGTGGATGGAAAGGGGGCACGGACATGGACACGATACACTCACAAAGGTGTGGATTGTTAAGAAAATTGGATTTATGGAATTCATAGGAAAAGCAAAGGAGCGTCTCCTTATATAAGAGGTGGTCTCCTAGGTTGATATTGATTAGAAAAATTCAAAACCCCTTTAGATATCTCACTCTTAGTTTAAATCAAATTTAAATTAATTTGAGAAATCAAAAATCAAATTTAAATCAAATTTATGTTTATATAAAGCTTATCTGTAAGTTTAAAATATTTTAAAAATATTTCAATAAAAATCAAATTTTAAATTTAAATTGCCAAAAATGTTGAGCATTAAATTCATAATTTCAAAATATCTTTATGATAAATAATAAAAATAATTAATTTCAAAAATTAGAATAAATATTTTAAATAGTAATAGGAAATATCTTTAAAATACATTTTTAATAATTTAGATAAAATAATTTCGAAAATAACCATAAATATCCAAATATTTAGAATACCTTCTTGCTAAATAATTTATTATAAATAATTAATTTTGAAAATATACATGAAATAATTTTCATGTGCTTTACACGAGTAGAATATTCACATAAATCTAGCTTTCTAAATTACCACTATTAAAATATGATAGCATTTTATAAATAAATAAAATAATAAGTTTTTTCAACCTCGATAGATACTTTTCACAACTTTTAATAAAATAATTATTATATATATTATTTTGAAAACTATCCAACATAAATAAAATTTATAATCAAAAACCGTTTTTCTAAAAATGTGTACCTCGCACACATTTGTACTCGACGAGCAAATACGAAAAATGTAAATTTGTGCGCGACGTACAATACAAATACGCGACGTACAAATAAAAATTTTAGTACCAAATTTATTTTTAAAAAAATAGTAGAAATTTAGGGGTTTTACAACTATCTTGTGAAAAGCCGTGTCACGGGCATTAATATTCAGTTCAATAATAAAAATCTAGCGACGATCCTACAAATTCCAAACGTAGGTGAGCTGCTTGTTGATATCACTGTTTTTTTAATTTTCCAATGACATGACTTTGACCAATTTTAAGAAT
Source organism: Iris pallida (assembly GCA_029216955.1). Classification (NCBI taxonomy): domain Eukaryota; kingdom Viridiplantae; phylum Streptophyta; class Magnoliopsida; order Asparagales; family Iridaceae; genus Iris; species Iris pallida. The sequence goes on along the minus strand of JANAVB010035018.1, from coordinate 11,335,492 downwards.
CAAATCTGTGCTCTTGATCTCGTCTGTCCCGGCAAGTTTAAAGCCACAAACTTGAACTTGTTCTTCTATGAGTTACATCAGATCATCTTTTCTACTATACTACCCAAGTCCACCTCAAAAGACGACAAAACCAGTCTTGAATTGTCTGCTATCTATCACATTCGTCATGGGATTTCCTTTTCTGTCCCTAAGACTATTATCCAGATGATTCCTAAGTGTCGTAAGATGAATAGGAATCTTCTCTATGCGATGATCCTACCTATCATCTTTCAGCATTTTGAGATTGATTTATCTTCTTATGCTCGTGACTCTGAGCCCAAACATCTGTAGCTTTCACGTTGTAGTGCATGTGTCCCTCCTACTTCACCTACTGCACCACCTCCTCAACTTCAGACCTATCCTATGTCCTTTGAGTATATTCATCAGCATTTAGATGAGTTGCGGCATGCTCAACTTGCTGAGAATACTTCTTTGCGAGTGTACGAGACCGAGACATTGAAGGAACAAGAGTTTTGAGATACCAGTCGGTTTCAGGCTCTTACAAACTCTTTTATAGATATATATTTTGCTCAGACTGGTTAGCAAGCCAGTTCTCTTCCACGAGATCCTACTATTTCTGGTTACCGCTATGACGATGAGGCGGTTCATCATTACTTTAACCCCGATAACACCTATGATTGGTATCATGATTCTGGTGCTACTTCACATCCGTCTCATAGAGCGGGTACTTCTGGTGCTGGACTGGACATGGTGATGCTGCTGCTCATGCTGATGATAATTCTGACTACATTCTAAGATAATACTTTTTATGCACTTCTATGTTGACTTCTGAGATGCCGAATTTGTTGTTCCAAACTTTTTTTGATTTTATGCATTTTTCTTTCAGTACTTATTTATATTAATTGTCCCTTTTGGTATGCACTTATGCTTAGCATTATCTTTAGCTAATGCTTCAATTCATAAATTGCATGTGAAATTTATGTTATTTTTCTTTATATTATCTATGTTTTTCTTTACTGTTTGTTTCTTAATGCGGGGAGCTTATCTCTTTGCAATTATTTTGCTAAGTGACAACAGAAAAAAAAAAAGGATCTAACATCTTTTTTAGGATAATATCTCCAAAAAGAAGACAGTACAGACAGTACATATAGTACAGTATAGTACCAAATATACGTTTTAAGATTTTCAAATCAAGACCAAGATGTTATATCGGTCAAGGTTTGTCAATTATCAAAATGGGAGAGATTATTGGCCCATTAGTCATGGTCGAACTGGATTTTGACAATTGATCTAACCCTGTCTCGATACAAGGGCTACATGGACGAACTGCGACAGCCTGTGCCTGCTACCGTTCAAGACCTGAAGCTGTGCTTGTCGTCGCGTCTGTATTTCAATTATAAATGTACTTTTGTATTTTGTTGAGTCTAGGAATACAATGTAAACCGCATCATACTGGCAAATAGGCTACCTAAGAAATATTTTCAAACTATCCTTTCATTTTGAAAACAATCCCAATCACAAAAGTCCAAACTACTATCTAATTACTTGAAAAATTCGAAAGCCCAAAACCCTGATTTGCAAAACCCAAAAATCAACCCATTCTGGACCAGCAAAATTCTAGACAAATTCTTCCCAAATTCGGCCCGAGTTCAGCTACTCCGAATATTGGATTTTAAACTCAATCCTCCTACAGTAAAGGATACAATGGCTATATGCCGAGATTTTCTCATAGAATTTTGTCTGAATTCTGTCCGAATTCTACCCGAATTCTCCCTTTGGAAATCCTATAAATATAGAAGAAATTCTACCATTTCAACACACTCATTCACTTTAATATCTCTTTTCACTAAGCTTACTACGATCTTCCAAAGCCCTACTAAGTTTTTAATTTTAAATCTCAGGCCATTTATAATCCTCCAGTTGATTTGCCAGTACGGTACGATCTAGAAGTTCAGAGTGATTGTAATCAAGAAACTTGCTAGAAGTGAGATACTTCACAATTAAAGTTGGTCGAGTACTTCGGATCAAAGCTCGCATTTGTAGAAGTAGCAAAGACTTCGGAAGAAAACTTGTAATTTTTCTATAGTAGATTTCAACAAAAAGCTAGAGTTCTTCTGACTGGATTAGTCCTCCTAAGAGGGATACCAGTATACATCACTGTCTATGAGTTTGCTCTTTGTACTTTACTTTTCCTAACTGTGATATATTTCTGTGATTTTGCTGCTAACATTTTTAATAGCTTATATTTTGTTGCCTACTCTATTCACCCTCCTCTAGAGTATATCGCTTTACATTTTGTTCCTAAAATTCAATGCCCTGTAATCAATATACATACGTTCCGATCCGTCCTTCTTCGGTACAAACAAAATATGAGCTCCTCAAGGTGAAGAACTGGATCTGATAAATCCTTTATCCTGTAGCTCATCTACCTACTTCTTCAACTATGTAACCTCATTATTGTTGATCCTATAGACGTGCTGCAAAATAGGCTCCGCTCCTGGTACCAAGTCTATAAAGAACTCAATATCCCTGTTTGGCTACATTTCTGGCAACTCCTCAGGAAAACATCCAAAAACTCTGCTATCAATGGATGTGGAAACTCCTTCTCGGTTGGACCTCCCTGAGCTGAACGAGCCAAACAATACATCAATTGGTGGTCTGGTGGCCAATAGAAAAGTTATACACCCAAACTATTCCTATAAACCTCCCTGGTGTGTCCTGGCTTCCCATAGAACGTGTACTGAATGGCCTGCCTCTACATCTGTAGGGGATGTGCATGAGCTGGTATATGGTACTGCCGACGTTGATACTGCTGACACGGCCTCGGCTGAATGTAAGGACACTTGGCCGGTCCCGTACTGGTACTAGCACCCATGGCATCACTGCTCCTCTTGGGCCTGAGGCCCTAGTCCTCATTCTCTATCTGGACATCCATCAGGATGTCCTCAAAAGTTGTAATATGACGCACATATGTGCACAATATGACCTCATGGTTCAAGCCCCTCCAGAACTTTCTGTCCCGATCTCCGGGCTCCTGAACCATACTCTTTGCGAAATGGCTAAAGCGGCAAAACTCGGCAGCATACTCATCAACTGACAAGCTCCCCTGAACTAACCCCAGAAATTAGCTCTCCAGGGCACTCAATGCTACGTCAGGGAATAACTTCTCTTTGGAAAGCTTCTTGAATGCATCCCAAGTCAGTCCCGTCACGGCGAGCCTGGGATCCATGTGATACCAAGTAAGTGCAATGTTGAACAGCTGACTGGCGGTTGCCTCGGCCTGCAAACTCTCTGGTATGTAAGCCAATTGCAAGATTCATTCGATATCCTCCAGCCAGTCGTATGCATAGAGTTTCCCCTCAGTACCCTTGAAGTCCCGAGGAGACATCCTCTTGAAGTCCATAATAGTATCCGGCCTCGTCTGCTGCTGTTGGACTGGCGCACCCTAAGGCTGAACGAGTGCCACCTTCTCTACTACAACAAGTGCCAACTGGTAGACACTCTCGATGCTCTGACGCATCACCTCAGCCTGTCTCTGTTGAGCCTCAACCTGTACTTTCTGGGCCTCCAATATCTGCTGAAACAACACAAACATCTACGCTGCATCAGCCGGTGGCAGAGGTGGCAGAGGAACCACCTCTGGCTCCACAGGAATGGCTATCTGTATAGGTGTAAGAATGCCCCCCCTAAAAGCAGTGGATTGGATACTCCCATATGGACGTAAGAAACAGTAGGAGCAATTCCTGCAGCTGGAGCCCCTGCAACTGGAACAGGAGGTTGAGAAGCAGCAGACCTCTCGGAAGTAGATGCGGGTCCTGCTGGTCTAGAGCGCTGTGATCTAGTCTTTGACGGCATCCTAAACATCGATCAAACAAAAGAAGTCAATATGGCACAAGATAAGATATTATCAATGAAGGAAAATTCGAAGAATAATATGCAAAAGAATTTGGAATGGTAATCGAATTGATTGGAAGTTTCCTAGTTGTGATTGAGTATGTCCTATTATAGACTATAACCTATATTCTAATAGCAGGTTCGTAATAGCACTCAAAGTTTGAGCACCACTACGATATTACACTAATTGCGACCTAGACCTGCATGGGCTACCACAAAAATGTGTCATGACCCGCACCCGGTATAGGGGCATACTAGTACAAAAGGTCACAAAGGCCACGATTTTGGTTCGACAGCTTAGCCACGGTTGAGGTTATTGTAGTGGCTAAAAGTCATAGCTAAAATTATAGTATTATTTTAGCCACATTTTACTTCAATAACCATGTCCATTACGAACGACCAATAACCAATTCAGCCACACTTTAACTCAATTAGCATATCCATTCGTGTCCATTATGAACCACGATCAAACAATGTAGCTAAAGGGCACCAATTTGTCATTGGTTTTTGTTTAAACCGTGGATTTATTTTAGGATGGTGATTATCTGTGGCGACAGATGAATATATGGCCACATGAAGCAATGTTTTATGTGTCTAAAGTATAGGGTGGCATTAGACATATTAATTTACCGTGGCAGAAAGCTAATTTATATAGCCACTAAGATTGTTTTGCGTGTCCAAAGTATAGGGTTCATTAGACACATCAATTCATCGAAGCAGAAAGATAATTTACATAACCACAAAGATTTTTTTTGCGTATCCAAAGTGTAGGGTTCATTAGACACATCGATTCAGTGAGACACAAAGTGAATATATAGCCATTTGAGGATATTAAGAAATAGACACAGGTGTTCAACATGGCAAAAGATGGATATATAGCCACGGGAGTTATCTTATTTCAAGGTACATGAAATGGCCACATGAAGATCTGTTTACCGTGTGCAAAGTGTAATGTTCATTAGACACATGAATTCTCCGAGGCAGAAAGCGAATATATATATCCACGCGGGATATTAAGAAATAGACACCGGCGTTCAACATGGAAAAAGATGGATATATAGCCACGAGAGTTATCTTATTTCAGGGTACATGAAATGGCCACATGAAGATCTGTTTACCGTGTCCAAAGTGTAATATTCATTAGACATGTGAATTCTCCGAGGCGAAAAGCGAATCTATATAGCCACGTGGGGATTTTAAGAAATTGACACAGGTGTTCAACATGGCAAAAGATTGATATATGGCCACGTGACTTACCTTATTTTAGGAAACATTATATGGTCACATGAAGATCTGTTTACCGTGTCCAAAGTGTAATGTTTATTAGACACGTGTATTCTCTGAGGCCAAAAACGAATATATATACCCACGTAGGGATATTAAGAAATAGACACATGTGTTCAATATGGCAAAAGATTGATATATAGCTACGTGACTTACCTTATTTAAGGGAACATTATATAGCCACATGAAGGACTGTTTACCGTATCCAAAGTTTTGGGTTCATTAGACACGTCAATTCTCTGAAGTGGAAAGCGAATATATACAACCACATAAGGATATTTAGAAATAGACACAATTGTTTACCATGGCAACAGAGGGATATATTGCCACATGAGTATATGACTACAAAAAAATGAGTACATACCACTAAAATTTGGCAACATCCCAAAAAATATAGTCACTACCAGAATAAGTCATATTAGCGACGCCACAGGACGTCGCTAAACAGCAAAAAAACGTATCGTGATGATTTCGGCAACATCCAAAGGCAACTATAACTCATTCACGCATGTAACCGGTTAGCAACAAAGTGTATCATATTCCGTTTTAAGATATTGGAAATAACAAAGTGTATCGTGCTCAATTGGTTGCTCCGACAGCCTTCGGTGATAAACTCTGTCCCGACGAGGTCACCGGTCGAAGGAGGAGGGTTAGAGGTGATTTTGGGCTAGGGTTTAAAAGCATGTGTGTATATATAAAGTATGGAGGGGGGGTCGTTTCATCCGCGGGGAAGGAGTTCTGTAGGTTTCCTATTTTAGTTTTTTTTCCTCTTCTTCTTTCTCTTTTGGCTGTTAAGTTAGAGTCAGGGTCTGGAGGGGATTCCTATTTAGGAATTCTGTTAGTAAAGGGTGGGGGTTAGTTTATGGAATGTAGGTTTTTAATTTAGGCTTTAGGTTAGATGTTAAGATTAAGGTTTGGTTTAGTAATAGGTTTTAAGAAGAGATCTTTATTTATTTTTTAAGAACAAATTTTAATTCAAAAAAATTACAAATTTTTTTTAAAAATTTCTACAAATTTCTACAATATTATTTTAAATATTCATGGCTCTAGAAAATATATTTAAGGATATATTTGGATATAAAATTTAATATTCTATATTATTAAGTATATAACTTATATATATATATATATATATATATATATATATATATATATATATATATATATATATTAATGAAAAGGCATTTTATTGAATTGAAAAAGCGAGGCTCAAAACGAGCATTACAAGTGCCAGGAACCCAAAAACGCAAAAGTCCTGGAAAACTAAGTTGAAAATACATAAGATTAGAAAGGCAAATTTTGAAATTTCGAAAAATTTCGAAAATGAGATAGTGTAGGCACGCGGCCCTAAGGATAAATCAGCGCGCTACCCGAAGCTACGGAGGCGCTGTCCCGCGTCACGAAAACCGATGTGTGGGGTCACTTTCTTCTTCTTTTTTTCTTTTTTTTGGAAAGTAGCTTTTCGAATTTTTGAAAGCAAGTTTCAAAAAATTCGAAAAACGAACCCACAGCAAGTGCGGGAGAATGCCAAGCACGCTACCCGAGGTGTGTGGTGGGTGGGCGCGGGGCCCTATGAGGGTGGGTGGGCGCGGGACCCCAGGAGCGGGTGCGGGTCCCGAAGCTACGGCGCGCGCAATGAAGCACGAGAAGAGACAGGCCGCCTGCCGACGCGTCGCACGGAGCGGGGACGAGGCGGCGGAGGGGTCGGGGCCAGGTTTGCGCCGGCGGTGGTAGGGAGCCAGCTGCCGACGAGACGCGGAGGAGGAAGATGGGGGGAGGCAGGGAAGACGGGGAGGGGGAGACGAGGGGGCGGGCAGGGCGGCGCTCGGGGGGGCGGAGGGGGGAAGGGGGAAGGGGAGGGGAGGAGGGGAGGAGGGCCGCCGGGCGGAGGGAGCAGAGGGCTCGACCTCCGGTGGCCTATGCCGGCCGGCTGCTAGCGTATAGGCCCCCCCGCCTGCGATCGGAGGGCATAGCGGGTGCCGGACGCCGGAGGCGGCGTCGCCGCCGGCTGGGGAAACTCGACCGACGACAGAGAGGGGGAGGAAGTCGCCGAGGAGGTCGCCATGGTATGGGAGGAGAACGGCGAGGCATGGGTCGTAGCGGGGGCGGGCCGCGGAGCGACCTCCATGGCCCACGAGAAGGGGGCCGCCGTCGCAGGGGAGATCGCCGAGGAGGAGGAAGGGGAGGGGGAGGGGGCAGGGGCCAGACCAACGCCGCCGAGCGCCGGAGAGGGCGAGGACGTCAGCCACCTAGGAGCGAAGGAGGGGGGCGCCGGCCTCGAGGGAGGAGGCGCCGCTGGGGAGTGAAGCGTCGGTCATGCGAGGGGAGGCGCCACTGCGAAGGGGGCTGCCGCAGCGGTGAGGGGCGGTGGTCACGAGAGAGGAGCGGCAGGAGGAGGCGCCGCTGCGAAGGGGGCCGCCGCAGCGTTGACGGGCGTCGGCCACGCGAGAGGAGGCACCGGGGGGGGCGTCCGGCGGGGGGGACGAGCCCGGCGGAGCCGCGGTGGGAGCTGCAGGAGGAGTAACCGGTGCGGAGACCCGCCTGGGCCGGTGGCGTCGCTGCCGACGCTGACGGCGGCACCGACGGAAAGAAGGCAGGAAAGGGGAGAAGAAGGAGGGGAGGCCACTCGTCGGGGAGCCGGTGAGCGGTGGAGGAGGGCTCCACGACGGGCAGGGCCAGGCGCTGCTCGGCCATCCAGGGGAGGAGGGCCAGGCGCTGCCTCCAAGGGGGGTGAAGACGCCTATCGGCGTGGCCGGGCCTGGGAGGCCAACAGGCCAGCCGAGCCACCAGATGCCGGCTGGGGCGGTGGCCGGAGATGCTGGGAGAGGAGCTGGGAGGAGGGCTCCCGACCGGGTCGGGCGCGCGCCGGTCGCCTGTGACCTAGGCATCCAAGTATATATATATATATATATATATATATATATATATATATATATATATATATATATATATATATATACATAGAGAGGTGACATCTCCAAAGGTAACTTCGCTAAGATATGCGTCGAACTGGATCTGTCCTCCGATCCCCCAGATCAAATAGAGCACCTACTCGGGGACAAAACTCACACACAGGCGCTAGTATATGACAGCAACATCATTTATTGCAAGCACTGTCACTTGAGAGGTCACCTCTCCAAGAATTGCCACAAAGCTCACCCGGAACTGAGGAAGCAAGACGCTCGCAAGGCACCATTCAGTAAGCAGCCGCTCGTCCAACCCTCTGCGCCAAACATTCTGCTTTCCAACTCCCAGAACCAGTCGGCAGGCACAGTGGCCCCCACCAATCCTGGCAGCCCTTCTCATTATTCTAAGGAAATCATGCCCAACTAATCTCAACCCCCTCAGGAGAAAGCATCATCCACGCCCGAGGATATCTAACTCCACAACTCCTTTGACATTCTTGCACTTGCAGAAGACACTAGCGTAGGGGATGAAGTCCAGAGTTCAGACAACCTCCCAGCTGTAGAGGGCTCAGAGAGGTTGGCTAGAGAGGAGCACGAGTCACCCCCCCCCCCCCCCCGGATCCAATGGAAACGAACCGTCCTCTACCCTCAAAGGACATCCTCGCCATATTATGAGTTGAAGCAGCTCACAGAATCCACCTTGCTTCGGAAGCAGGATTCCTTGACCCCTCAAACCCCCTTAGCACGTTGAGAGAGATCGAGACAGAGGCCCACATCTCGGGGATCGAATCAGAACAGACTACGCACAGGCAGTATGAGGTAACCTCAGACCACTCAACGGCTTCCCTAAAAAGATCAAAAAGACACAACAAAAAGAAAAAACATGTCAAAAACCACACGGTCATGACTACAAGATCAGCCACAAAGAAACACAACCCCCCCTCCCCCACCCCTCTCAATGCTTAACATCCTCACGTGGAATGCCCGTGGGCTCGCTAACAAACCAACCATCAATAGACTCACCTGCCTCAAGAAAATCCACCGCATTGACATACTAATCATCATAGAACCCAAAATCCCAATAAAGAAACTCAAAGCTCTCAAACTCTCGTTCGGATTTCCAGCCACTTCAGCTGGATGCAACGACATCTGGATCTTCTTCGGCACATGAATCAATTTCGACGTCATCCACGACTCTAGACAAGCGCTCTCCTGCTGGGTTAAGCACCCGGCACTTCAGAGCCGATCCCTCATATCCGCAGTTCACGTCAGTTGTGACCTTCACGAGAGAAAAAAGCTCTGGGCCACTCTGACGGACACGAGCCACCTCCATAGCAATCTCCCGTGGTTGTGTGTCGGAGACTTTAACACTATTTCTTCTAGAGAGGAGAAGTCAGGGGGCCGACCTCCTTGCCAGACAGCCATGAATGACTTCAACGACTTTATCTTCAACGCCCATATGACCTCCTTTCCTTTTACAGGCAATGAGTTCACTTGGTGCAACATGCAGGAGGGGCAACGGCGGTAATACTCTCGTCTTGACAGAGCTCTGATCAACAACTGTTGGTCAGACACGGGCCTCATCTCCAACCTATCCCACCTCAATACCACAGAATCGGATCACTCTCCCCTTCTCATAGAAATTAGCAGCAATCCTAATCCTATCAAAAAAGCATTCAAATTCCAGGACTTCTGAAGCTCCCATCAGTTATTCCAAAATATCGTTGCGACCGCATAGGATACTGTCACCGATCTAGACCCCCTGTTTCGTATTATTGTTAAGCTTAAATTCATAAAAAAAAGTGCTGGAGACCTGGAGCAAGAACGCTTTCGGAAACATTTTCCAGGAAATTAAGAAGGCGAAGGACGATGTGATCAGAGCAGAGTTTTGTTCGCCTCTAACAGATCGCAGGAGTATCGCACCATGCTAAACCTCACCAGGGCAATCCTCAAATCCCGACTCAAGGTAGAGACTGAATTATGGAAGCAGAAAGCCATGCTAGCTTGGGACGCAGAGGGAGACAGAAATTCGGCTTTCTTTCGCTCCTGCGTAAAAGGACGGAGACAAAAACTGAAGCTGCATCAAATCACAGATGACAACGAACGTATACTGAAAGATCAAAGGTGCATTCAGGAAGCTGCCGCTAATGTCATGACCCGCACCCTGAGGAAGGGCACGAGAACATGGGTACGTCCAGCCTACGCCGCAGTGTCGGCGGTAGAACGCTGTATAGTTCGTCTATAATATCTAACATCTAACAACAATATGATATAAACATATCATCTCCGCACGGAGGTATAATATAACATCTCAACTCTATATCTCAATCACAAGTCTAGGGAAGATAGAGCACGATATGGAATCAGATAAAAGAAAGGAACTGAAATATAAATAGAGTTATCGAACCACACAAGATAGATGTTCAATACAAATAAATACAAGTCTTGAATATAACTAAGTCTCAACTAACAATCGGAACAATCCGATATAAACTGAAAACTATAAATACTATACTAGACCAGGCACCCTCTACTGAGCTAGATGCTCCTCGGGCTCCTGAGTGTCACCCTCATGTGCCCCATAGAAGGTAGGAAAGTCACCATCATCATCTATAATAGTTTCAACAGGTCCAGTCAGGACAGGAACGAGCACAATACATCTTACGCAGTTCATAACATGTTAGAAAATATAAAGCATACAAAAGAGTAAGATACATGAACTGTAAGAAGATGTACATGAAAATGAGAGAGAATTTATAACTGAAAATATATATAGGATAAGTAAAACTGCAAGTACTAGTGATTTAGAGCACAATATGGTTATGTAAATGGGTTAGATTATACAATAATAATGGTAACTCCATCATACGTGAGTGTACAATGGACATATACAATAGTTGTACAAGATAGAATTTTAATCACATAACCATTTCCTACTCACCCTCCCCAATCAATACACAAGGATCCAATCCAGTTACGTTACCTTGTACAATAGTTTCTCCATGAAATTCATGTGATCATGAGAGTACAAGATGCATAATGAGTATACATAAATAGGGGTGTACAATAAATACAATATGTTCGTGAAACGCACATCATAATATGTATCTGCTGAACAAAATGGGGATAACATCGCAAGAGAAGATCCATATAGTACCAATCCGTGATAACAATCGTGCGAGTATCAAGTAAAGTAATCTAAAGCAAGAATATAAGTCCTGACAAGTATGAAACAATCAGAGAATGTACTCGCCTGTCACCCTGAATGACTGATATGAATAGATGTCTGAACTGGTGTCACAGAGTCCTATTTAGAGCAAAAACAGGTTATAAAGTACTCAAATTAAAATAATAGAAATCTGTAATACAAACTACATGATTCTAAGTCAACTAGGTCAAAGTCAACTCTTGGTCAACTATCTAGGTCAAACTAGGTCAAAGTCTAACCCAAGCAAGTCTCACTAAGCCTAACCAGTCTAATCTAGCAAGCACATATCATCACAAGCTTACACATGTATCAACACACAAGTTGTATATACATATAGGCATCCAGTTACTAGACAATGTGCACATAGTGTCATTGTGTGTGTACATGCTTTAGTGTCATAGGTGAATGTGCATTAGATTGTATAGGGTGTCACATGTACATGGCATACAACATCACACTATATATGTCAAAGCTATTTAAATGTATTCATGCCTACCAGTCAAGTGTAAAACATACTAATACATCACATTCACATGTGTGCATTACTTGCATTCATTCCTGTCATTTTGTTAACATTGTATATGCATGCATCTACATATCATGCCTATGTATATACATTGCTATATGTATAGAGGGGGATATAGGGAAAGTGTGGGTAAGCAAGGGCATCTAATATATATATATATATATATATATATATATATATATATATATATATATATATATATATATATATATATATATATATATATATATATATATATATGTATACATGTGTATATAACATTACATGGTCATGAGTTAAAGCGGGTGTGAGTGAACTGTGTCATGAGTGAACATGGGGTTAAGGGGTGTTCAGTTAATAATGTTTAGAAGAGTGTGTGAAGTGTAACAGTTAGGTGTATATGAGTGTGGGTGAGAGTATAATGAAGTGTCAGTTAAAAGCTAACATGATATGTGTAGTGTATAGTGTCAAGCAGAAGTGTATGCATGTAGGTTAATGTAAAGGTTCAATTTAGTGTAAAATCTGTGACAGGTATGTGTGTGTGGTGAGCATGATAGGACAATGGTGTAATCTCAGATTTACATAAAGGAATTTTCAGGTTTTCACATTTAAGGTAAAAACTCAGTTTCCTATATTAAACTCTATTTTCAGATTTTTACTTATACCTCAACCCAACATACATACATGTTTATCTACATATATTTATACATAGAGAGAGGGTTAAGGGGTTTTCATTTCAGTTTTCAAAATCAACCAAGACCCAGTTTCACATTTGCCTAAGTCCCAGTTTTCACATTAGTTTAACACATCAAGTTTCAGGTTTTGTGAATGCAAACAATCCCAGGTTTCTACTATGAGACTAAACATGAATACACAAATAGGTAAGGTCTGTACAGATGGGTAAGGGACAGGTATATTGTAAGGGTATGGAATGAAATTCATTTTGAAAACATCAAATTGAAACCCAATACAATTTTCAGGTTTCAATTGAACTCAGGTTTTATTTTTCAGTTCAAAAAATCAAATCCCAGTTTACATGTTAAATCCCAAACCTCACATACTGTTGCAAACCCCAACTCCTCTCACATATACCTACACACACACAATATCTATATGTTCAAAAACAACTAGTCCCCATACAAATTCAGGTTTCAATTTAAACCAATTCTCAGTCACAGTTTTAGTGTATCAGACATTTACAATTTATTCCAACCAAATTCAAATATCAAAACAATTCAAAAACTATTACATTCGTGTACAGTGGTATCAAGTCGCGTCCTCTACCTGTGTGCGTGTCAGGGTAGGGCCACGTGTCCAAATAAAATGGACACGTAGTGTCCAAACTGGGAAATCACCAGTATCAGCCAACTGCAGGTGCACAGGCTCGTACGGTAATGTCGAGCTTGCTAGGGCTCGACACAGTACACGAGAAGTGTCGTGCTTGTGTCCATACGTAGAGTAGGGGCAGGGCTAGGGAATTGACACCCTGAATCGGGTCAAAGCCGTGTCGTGTCCGAGTTACACGTGCGTATCAGTGCAGAATTTTCCCGCGTGTACAGTGCGTGTGCGACAGTGTAGATTCAGTACAGGCTTGAGAACTCCCTCGATACTCCACCATATCACCTAAAATTTTATTGGTGGCCTGACAGTCATGGCCCCCATGAGCACACCAAATTTGGTGTGTCCAAGTGTCGTGTACAGGAAGAATTTGGTGTCGGGTAGCATGGCATGGGTACGGGGCCTGTGCGCGTGTGTGCGTGTCTATTTTGGACACGAAAAACTTTCAAACTTCGACTCAGCCAAATTTATTTGTGATATACATATAATAACTTAATTTTCCATTCAATTAGAATCTGAAATTAATACAATTTACTTCTCACAAACATTTCATCGAACACCTTATTTAAAACACTGATACGTGTCCGATACGGACACGAAATGGACATAAGATCCTACCAAACTTGGGCTACACCTAGGAAAACCCTAAATGGATGCATCCATGTAAAGAAATCAAGAATTTACTAGGGTTTATAGGGTTTTACCTATTGAGTGTTCAAACTCAAAGTAAAGAGCCTCGACTTGACGTCTTCCTCGATCTGCTACGGTTCAAACGTCCTCGAACCTTGCTAGCAAGCACCCACAAGTCTCCTCTACTGTTGGGGATGATGATGTAATTGATTTGACTCAATTTGGGCTCAATTTGGATATTATGGGAGAAGATTAGGGAAGAACAAAGTAGGGTTGTAAGAAATTGTAAAAAAAAGAGGCAAAGGCCTTCTTAAGGATGCTTTATAGGAAGGGGGCACTTGATGGCTGCTATTAGATGAATTAGGGTTAGGTTTTAGGTCTAGATGAGTGGCTAGGAGTTGTTCACCCAATTCCAAGCCTTCCTATTGGTTCTAGGCTTTCTTTTTCGCAAATATCCTAAGGAAAATATCCTACTAGAATAATATCTAGATATTTCTAACCTTGTCATTACTAGGTTACCCTAATCAAGACTCTAAGGTCAAGGCTAATCTAGATTAGGCTAAATTTCTAGGTTAGTCTCTGACAATTTAATTAGCACAATTTAATTACTCAAAATTCATTTTCATTAATAAGTCAAAAATGACCAAAATACCCTTAGGCTAAAAAGTTGTAATTAGTCATCCTAATCACATGACTAGGCTCCCTTGGTCATGGTTAGTCTCTAGGCTTAGCCAAACTCTAGGATTACACTAGTCAATCATCAAAATCACAAGTCGTAGTTTTAAATAATTTTAAATTAACTAAAAATCACCAAAAATCATAACATGGTTTAAATATCATTACTAAATGATTATAATTACAAAATTTCAAAATTATCCTCATTTTAGAAACTGGGTGCTACAGCTAACTACTACACAAGATTATTCACCAAAGACCCCATCCTCAAAGACAACGATCTCCTGTCCAGGATTCCTCAAATGATCTGTGAGAGAGAGAACTAACAGCTTCAGGCCAACCCGACCGCAGAAGAAGTCAAAGCGGCAGTGTGGGCCCTGAATGAGCACAGTGCCCCTGGCCCCGACGGTTTCTCCGAGGTTTTCTTTCGCACCTGCTGGGACATTATCGCCACAGATTTTCTAGAAGCGGTCATAGCCTTCTTTCAGGGAGCGAGATACCCAAAATCTATCTCGTGTGCCAACCTTATACTCATCCCCAAGAAAGACAACCCAGAGACTTTCAAAGATTTTTGCCCCATCAGCCTTTGCACCTTCACCAACAAAATAATCTCAAAGATCATCGCGACTCGCATGTCCACCACTACAACAGATATGGGATATGATAGCGTGCGCTGAACGCTGTAGAATGCATATTATAGCATATTCTACCCGCTATATATGCCCCCGCTATAATAACCCCATGTACAAGAACGCTATAAAGTTATAGCGTTCACAAACGCTATTCATGGATTATAGCGTTCAATGACGCTATAGACAATGTATAGCGTTTTGAAACGCTATAAGATAGTTATAGCAATTAGGAACGCTATAGAACTTTAATAGCATTCATGAACGCTATAGACATGTTATAGCACTTACAAACGCTATATAGTTTACATAGCCTTTACGAACGCTATAGTTCATTAATAACATTCGTTTACGCTATAAATGTGTTATGGCGTTCCTGAACGCTATTTATTTTTAATTGCGTTCCTGTATGTTATTGTTTGTTAATAGCGTTTCGATATATATCTGCTTTTTATAGCATTTCTTTCCTGCTATTATATGTGCAACAATAGCATGTCAGAATGCTATTGCAGAGTCAAAATTCTGTATTCGAAAATTTGCAGAATACAGCACATCAGAATACTATTGCAGATAATGCCACAGTTACACAAAATGCAGGTATTCAAAAATTGAATCAATCACAGAATGAATTCCGAACATAAGTAAATTCATTAATTTCACTGTCTAATATATGTAGAACAACGAAGTAGTACCAAACATTCAAAATCCTTAATTTCTCCATGTAGAACAATGAAGTAGTACCAAACATATGTCCAAAAATTAAACATTAACAGTGTAGTCAGCTACATATATCCCAAAATGTTGACTATCTAACATTTAGCTCCCTTCGAGCCTATCCACAGCCAAAACTCCTCAGAAAGCATCCTCTTCCTTCATCCAACCTACACAAAAATAGGGGATAAATCATTAGTGTAAAGAAAAAACCATCTCGAGCCGATCCAAACAATTGACGAAAAGTAAATTATTGGGATAGGAAAAGTGATGCCTTACCAGTGCACTAATTGATAAATATCTAACTAATGAAAAAGAGCTCTACATAACGCAGCAAATGTAGTCTACTTCTCAGAAAATCTTTCACTGGCATCTTCCAACATGAAAAGAGTATGTTTATCTTGATGCAAAATGAAACTTCCACTGTAACAATTTTGATGGAAATATTCAAACTCCACTATACTTCTTCTAGGCTTCTGGCACGGTATAACTTTGCATTCGGTATGGTAGCTTTAACAAATGAACAACGATAGATGCCAAACTAGTCTTTATTTTTGTTTTGAGCCTTTTGAGAGTTGGCGATATCAAACTAGTCTTTATTTTGTTTTCAGGCTCCTGAGAGTTGGCCTAAGGTGGCTCTGTTTTTATCTCTCATTTGCTTAAACATTGGTCATATAATCTTCCTTACGCGAGGTAAGAAGACTTGGTATCTGCTTAGTAATACAAGTTACTGTAAGAAGATGGCCTACCCCTAGGACATTTTTCTTATGATGTACATGAGAGTATTGGCAATAATCTAAGCCAGTGGACTATACAAGATTCTCAAGTTTGGTTTCAAGTTTGCTTTTACAGTAAAAAAAAGGTACAAAATAAATTCTTGAACTCTTAAGATTCCAAATAAGGAAAGTTTGTTAGGATGATCTAAGAAATAAGGTATAAATGAGTACATCAACATTATCATATAAACTATTTTATGAAAGCTAAAATATATTTAAGTTCTAATATACAAGGTAACAAGTTATATGGTAAGTTATAAACAAGAGTTGCCAGCTTTTTGCAAGATGGTTCACACAAACAAATGCAGCAAGGGCTTCAAGCTACTGACATATAAGAGGATAAATATTTACCTCTGCCTCCTCAAATGTTGACATATAACCAAATGATATGCGAACAACACTTATTGGGCTTTCCATGAAGCATGTCATTATCATCCCAGCAAATATGTCCATCCTACAATGAATACAAACGTGGTACATGGATCAATAAATCATTCCTTGTACAAGGCATATAGCAGTTTTTAGATATCTTTATATGCAAGATAGAGTACATGTTTGTGGTTATGCATCATGATAAACTTCATGGTGGCATGTGGTACATAATATGCATATTTACACAAACACATTTATGATAACAATAGCCAATCATCAAACTTGCGATCCCAATCTCTACTTACCAGTTCAGACCTGTAGAGTGAAGTGTCGTCTTGACTGGAGGCTCACGGTGTATGTTACTTAAAATAGACAATAGAGGGAGATGAGGGGAGGCTCACGGTGTTCTAACAAAGAAAAGAGGGATCCAAGTCATATCAATTCCCATAGTATATTAGAATAAGATAGAACAAAAAATAATGACCTCAAAGAATATCTTATAGAACGTGTCAGAGAAAGGGTCCTGATTGGTACTTCCATATCCCCTTTTAACATCATAAGGATATCTTCCTCAGCTCCTTTAAAGGATTCCTATAAAAACGTTGTTGCTACTAAAACAAAACTTGACAAAAAATATGCATGAAAAAAATAAAGTCATAAGCAGAGTGATTGCGGACACGAACAAAATAAGGTTAATATGAAACATCAATAAAGAACCACTAAACATCTACCTTATCTTGCTGCGCTCTCTTTTCGAAATCTTGCAATATCTGGATATGTAGGACATGAAGAAAGATTAATGCCAGACTGAACATAAGTTTAAGGAGTGTACCGAATGAGCAAATGTTGGAAGTGCTAGCCTCACAAGCACCCCTTAGCTCTTGGCACTTTCTCTTTGCTACGGGATTTTACTTGCATCTGGATAATTACTTCTTTGCAAGCTACAACAAAGATAATATAATTACTTAAAAGAATAAGATTAGGTATATTGTGATGAAATTAGAAAATTGACAGAAGATGTCACCCATACCGTGGGACTCATACTAGGATGAGCCAATACTAATACATGTTAGATATAGATATTCAAAACGAAGGTCTTAAGGACTGAGGTACTTATATTTGAACAACAATCACTCACAACAGAATAAATAAACAACTACAAACTAATCAATGATCAAAACTTCGTGTTGATATAGGACAGTACCCTCTCTATGGGTACTGTTATAGCCGATTTTGGATTGGGTTATCGGATTTCAGCACTTTGAAAATATTTACATTTTTCTTTTGTGTGTGTATGGGGTATCCAATTTCAGCACTTCTGAATCGAAAATATTTGCATGTTCTTTGTGTGTGTGTGGTATCGAATTTCAGCACTCACTAAAAGAAAATGCATGTTCAGCGACATATACAATATGTAGCAAAAAGTTACATTTGTGTTGCCAAAGCGTTTTCGCAACATATTTGGCTTCCCTTTTGGGCCCTTCTTATGAGAATTACTATCGAGGGTTTCATCAGTTCTGGATTGAGTTAACTTCCTCAGGGATCATCTTTACTGATATTATAGGAAGTAAATAAAGCCACCTTTGAATATTTTGGCATCTTTGAATATGAAATTCATTTAGATGTTTACTTGGACACCATGTTGCTTTAAAATTTTGCATTGGGTTAAGGTTTAATACTTAAATTGTGATTGCAGTTAACCAGTTCACCTAAGACTCTTTGCGGAGTTTTTCAATCTTAAATTGTGATTGTAGTTAACCAGTTCTACTACGTCTCTTTGCAGAGTTTTTTCAATTTTGAATTTCCTGACATTTTTAGTTCCGGATATGAAAATTAGCATTTCAATATTTCAGCACTCTGTTTCAATATGCTGCCATATGAAAATTCTCATAGAAACCGGAAAACTCTCAGAGAAACATGACTATCTTACAAGCCATAACCCTGCAAGCACGTGCTGCCATAGAAAATTTTAACATTCAAGAGAACAAGATGCTAAACTAAAACTAAAATTAGACTGGACATAATATTTATGAAAGTAGTCCTCAAATTGAAAGAAAGTATAGTACTCAGATTGAACAAAATGAATTGAGTTCCTAAAATCAACAAAGCCCTAAAATCATAGAAAAGTACCTGATGACTGAGCGGTGATGAAGGATTCCCCTAACCAAACAAAAATCGTGGACTCATTTTCCTTAGTCGTTTGGGAAAGAATAGGGATGAAGTACCTATGGCTGTGATGAAGGATTCAACCAAAATCAAATTTTAAAAAAAAATTGTCGAGAGAGGGGAAAAGAAGAGGCATAAAGTACCTACGACGGTGATGAAGGATTCCCCGGCGGTGATGAAGGATTCAAACCAAAATCAATTTGAAAAAACATCCTTTGTCGGGAGAGGGGGAAAGAAGATGATGAAGCACCTATGGCGGTCGAGAGACGGGAAAGAACAGGAATTCCTTTTCCTGGCAGTCGAGAGAGGGGGAAAGAAGAGGATTCTTTTCCTGAGTCGTTTGGAGAGGGAGAAGTACCCGAGAAAGAAAACTTAGGTAGGAGGGAAAGTGAAAAGAGCGCTAAAATGAAAATAATGTGTGGGAAATAAAATTTGTGGAAGCTAGAAAGATGAAGGCAGTAAATTAGACGTGTTTGATTTGGGAATTGGGGCTAGCTCTTGGATGAGGATCCAAGGGACACAACTAAAAGTGAAAATTTGTGCGGAAATAGGAAAAACGTTAAGTGGGAAACTAAAAGTGAAAATTTGTGGAAGGATCTTTAAGAGGGAAATGAAAAGTTGTATGAAAATTTAAATTTTAAACTTTTTTTTATCATCTTTTCTTTTTGCACAAATTTAGGATAAACGTTTTATTTTTATATTTAATTTATGTTATAAAAATTTATTTTCAAAAATTGGGTATATTTCAATAAATATTTTATACACAAAATATAATTATTATATCTCTTAAGAATATAATTTTCTATACTATTATTTTTTTCAAAAAATCTTTATTTATTTATTATTTATTTATTTATTTTGCTTTTTTTTGGAAAAAAGTTCAATAGTTTTTTTAATAATAATTTTTTTAAAGATTTTTGTTATTGTTTTCTCAGTTATTATTATTTTTATTTTTTATCATTTTTTACCTGGAATATGGGTCTTCAATTACAATGCACAAAAATGCATGTCGTAAATGAGTCTCTAATTACAACACGCAAAAATGCATGTCGTAAATGAGTATTCATTTTCAAACATAAGACATCATTTTGCTATGGACGGTACCGATTTAATTTCTAAAAATCCAACGGACGGGATCGTCCGCTATCGAGAACGCTATAAATTATACAGCAAAACTGAATCGCACCTATAACTTATTTTTTAATATAAAATAGAAAACTGTGTTGCTTCTCCCATGATTGGAACAGTAGATAGTTCAATTGTGAGCATTCGATTAACTCGGTTAACCGAACAGAATTACCAAATACCGAATTCGACCGAAAATCGAATAACAAAAATTGAAACCAACCGAAATATCCCGTACCGAACCAAACCGAACAGAATAAATTTGTTCGATTTTTAGTTTATTTGGTTTAACCAATATTTCAGTTTATTTATAATTTTTTGTTGTCAATATATATAGTAACTAAATATACAAAAATATATTTCGTATATATATTACTAAATTTTCTTATTCGCGGTTTACCAGGGAAAGGAATTTTAGATAAAATTTCTGAAGGTTAGTGCGATTAAACCGAAACCGAATCCCAAAACCGAAACCGAAACCGAACCAATTTTTTTTCAAACCGAACCGAATCTCTTATTCGGTTAGGTTCGGTTCGAATTTCGATCCAAAAATCGAATAATGCTCACCCCTAGACATACGGGCATAGCAACGTTCAGAAAAAACTATACCTTTAACAGCGTTCATAACACGCTATACAAAGTTCTGTTAACAGCACTATATAATGAACGCTATTGATAATGACATTCTAATAGCAGGGAGGCTTCAACGCTATAGATAAACTGCTATTGTATGAACGTTTAATAGCACTTCAATATGAACGCTATGGATGATTATATTATAATAGCAGGGAGGCTCGAACGCTATAGATAAACTGCTATTGTATTCTATTTTAATAGCACTGCAGAAGGAACGCTATTGATGATGACATTCTATAGCAGGGAGGCTTGAACGCTATAGATAAATAGCTTTTATATGCCCTATTTGTTGTAGTGCACCCTCCTTCCCAAGATTATCTCAGAAGAGCAAAGTGGCTTCGTCCAAGGGCGCAACATCACAGACAACATCCTCCTAGCACAAGAGATGATCACGTGTATGAAATTCCCTTCCAGGGGTGGTAATGTGGCCATCAAGCTGGACATGGAGAAAGCATACGACCGCCTGGACTGGCAATTTCTGATTTGGGTGCTCAAGGCCTTCGGTTTCTCCGAATCATAGATTGACATCATCTTCAGATCCATCAACAATTCCTGGTTCTCAACCATCATCAACGGGCAAGCGGTCGGCTTCTTCAGATCGAGACGAGGGGTTAGGCAGGGGGACCCTCTTTCCGCCACCATCTTCAACATTGCGGCCGAGGCCCTTAGCAGAAATCTGAATAGCCTAGCCAACACCCCCAGATTCCACCACTTCCACACCACCACTGGTTGCCCCTTGATCATGCATCCGGCTTATGCGGACGACATCCTCATCTTCTTGGCAGGGGACATCGGGTCGGTTGAGGCAGTTCATAATATGATTGAGAAATATACCAGATGCTCTAGACAACGCGTGAACCCCAACAAAAGCGTCATCTACACCCACCATAAAGCCGAAAGAAACCACTCTGTGACTGTCACCAATCTAACCTCTTTCGCCATAGCTTATCCTCCATTTACATACCTAGGATGCCCGCTGGTTTACGACAAATCCAATACGGGCATTTTCGAAGGTCTTGTCAGGAAGGTCAGAATTAAAATCGAAGGATGGCACAACGCTACTCTCCCCTGGGGGTAAGATGATTCTGATCAAGCATGTGCTTTCTTCCATCCCAATCTACACTCTGGCGGTGTGCTCCCCTCCGAAGAAGGTTCTAGCATCCTTAGAGTCTCTTCTCTCTAATTTCTTTTGGGGCCACAGCAACGGCAAAGACAAATACTACTGGGCCAGGTGGGACACCATGGACAAACCTACTAGCGAAGGCAGTCTGGGTTTCAACAGATTAGGGCACATCGTGGCAGCCAGCTCTATGAAGTTGTGGTGGAAGGTTCGTACGGAGAACTCGATCTGGGCTCGTTTCATGAAAGCCAGATACTTCCAACACACTAACCCCACGATCGTGACTGCCAACAGCAGAGCATCGGTGAATTGGCATCGAATTCTCCTCGGTCACAATATCGCAGTACCTTTGATGGTGCCCGTCGACGGCACTTTGAGGTGGTCCCTGACGGCTAGCGGCGATTTCACTCTAGCTTCGGCCAGAATTGCGGCCAGAGGAGTCGGAGAGTCTTCCCCTTCCAACGCCCCTTACTGGCAGTCCTGTATTTCCAACAAATGGTCAATCCTCAATAGGAGAGCACAGAGAAGAAAGCTTCCCACCGATGACTCCCTCACTTCACTCGGTTACAACCTTGCGTCCAAATGCCACTGTTGTTCCTCTCCAAAGACGGAATCAGCAGAACACATATTGCACTCAGGCGATCTCGCCTCTCAGGTTTGGTCCTATCTTTCAAGAAGATGCCACCCGAACTAACTCGCAGGGGGATTCAGCGATCTCCTCGCCTGCTGGAGCATTTCTCATGGGCACCAGATCGTCGCAGCCGCCTGTATTTAGGTTTTATGGAAGAATAGGAAGAAGCACAGATATGAAGGGCATTAACTCAGTGCCTCTCAGCTTTTTTGAGAGGTTATCAGACAAATCAGCAAAGTCAGCTCTCACTGCTCTCACTCTCCGAGCAGTTTTTGGGAGACATTGTATTAACCTTATTTCCGGCGCGGTCCGGCCTACATTTTTTCTTTCTATTTGCGCGAGTCGCGCTCTTTGGTAAAGGCTTTGGCATTTTGTGCCTGATACTTATATATAATGGCTTTCTTTATATATATATATATATATATATATATATATATATATATATATATATATATATATATATATATATATATATATATTTGTGAAGTGTGGCCCTGTGGTTGGGTTACCGGGACACCGGGGAGGAGGGTGTGGTTCGAGTCCGGAGGGGGCTCGCCTGCCCTCCTTTGGGACCGGGGGTAGCTTAGGAGCAGTTTAGGTGGGTGTGTGAGTAGGTTTATGTAAAAAAATATTATTATTATTATTATTATTATTATTATTATTATTATTATTATTATTATTATTATTATTATTATTATATATATATATATAATTAGTACTATTTTTAGGGCATGAACGGGGTCGAAGAGATGCACCCCAAAAGCTAGGGTCACTCTCGACGAGTATCCCTAATTCGATTCAAATCCAAATCGAAAACAATTTGGGAAAATTCCCTAGGGTTAGGGCTTACAGTCGGTCGTCGATGATATTGTTCAGGTTGTTGG
Source organism: Iris pallida (assembly GCA_029216955.1). NCBI lineage: Eukaryota > Viridiplantae > Streptophyta > Magnoliopsida > Asparagales > Iridaceae > Iris > Iris pallida. Next base: position 11,312,002 of record JANAVB010035018.1, on the reverse strand, counting down.
ACACTCGTCGAGAGTCGTACTTCGTATGCTGTCAATACTGCCAAGAATTTAACAACTTAATAATGCTTAGTTTCTTGTAAATAGTACTAAGTCCTAACTCTAGGAAGGACGACTCTCGACGGCTCTCGACAGTATCGGCAACACACACAGGACGACTCTCGACGATTAGCGACATTATCGACAGCACACAGAGGTCGTCAGCATTATCGACAGCACACAGAGGACAATAGTGTTCAGGTTGAGAGTATCAAAGTGTATAAGAGTATCAAATTGTACAATTTTTTTAGTTTAACTCACAGTTCATGCGACTATTCCAGCTTTAAATATTTTGTTTGAATTCATCAATGTCATTAATATAGATAAACTTTTTGTGTTAAGAATGGATATATAGTTATAAAAACAAGCATGTGAATGCTTCTACTTTTTGTCTTTATTTCAGTTAAAGAAATGCATTTATATAATACTCCTATTATAAAAATAAGCTCTGTTTTATCATTTATGTAATACTTTGATAACCAGCTCTCAATATGGATATGTATATTGTCATGAATCCTCCCTCTATACTACAATAAAAAGGCAGACCACATGCCATCTCTTTATGGATATGATAGCAACCACTCTAATTGATCTAGACAGGACCGCCCGCTTCAGAAATCTTCAAAAACAACTTGACAATCTTGACAACTAACATCTAGCCAACAGTCAGCTGGATCTAGGCAGGGCCCTCCTAATGCGATGATGCACTCTCCTATTAATTTCCTGAAGTCTCCAATATCTCAACAGAAGTCTCCTCCATCTATGCAGAAATTTTAGACTACCACATCTCAAGTAGTCCCAACTGGAGGTGCAATGGTATATTTTTTGCAGGTATTCAAGTCTATATTATTTATGAGTTGAACTTTATGATGTTCATATGCCATATATTTTTGTAGACTGTAAAATGCAAAGCACGTGGTACAATTTACTACTCATCGAAAAAACAGATCGTACATGGAGTTCCACTTAAAGGTGATTGCTACAAAATTTCGATTGATGAAGCAATAAAGCCAGCTTCCTTTTTACCCATCCAAGCTGATGAGCATAAAACAGTAGGAGAAGCTAATAAGAGTTTCGTGGCTTGGCCAAAAAAAATGTGTTGTCATTGAATCTAAGGTTAGTTGTTTAGCTTGTTTGCTTTATTCATTAAATATATATTTTTTACATGAATTGGTCTATCTAGTTTATTAACAAGGATATGGGACATAAAATACATGAATCCTAAATATTACCCTCTTATTGTAGGTACTTGAACCAACTTCTGATCAACATAATGAGAACCAAACAATAGCTGATCAACAGAATGAGAAGCCAAAGCATAACAAGAGAAAGAAGGATTATACAACTCCAGATGGGAAACCAAAGCATACGAGGAGTAGCTATAACAAAATGCATAAATAATGTTTTAGATAAATAGTTTGTAATATTTTCTTTTGCATGTTTAATAGAATTGGTGTTCTTATAGGGTTTTGCTCAACTATTACCTGGAATAGTGATATGTAATGTTTCTCATGATTAATAATATAAAATTTTGATCAATTTAAATGGTGTGATTTAAAATTTGTTAGACATGATAAAAAAAATGTGGCCAATACGTCCATTAAATACAGCCACGAGGATAGATGTTTAACCACGGCCAAAAATTGTATTTTCGTGGTTGCACATCAAATACAACCACCATATAGATGTTTAACCATGGCCAAAGGTTAATTGTAGTCACGGAGCTTACCATTTTCAAGTGGCTGAATGACAACGATGGCCACAGAATAGTCAATTACTTGTGGCTTAAAGATAAATATTAGCCATGGTCGTTAGAAATACTAGTAACTAAAAATCATTAATAGGACATAGTGGAATTAAATACATGTGGCTAAATGATACAATTAGCCATGCTGAAAAATAATTGTGTCTATAATGAATTTATCACCATGGTTTAACTTATTTCCTATGTCTAAAAGTAGATCAATAGCCACGTTAAAAAATATTTGCGTGTCTTCAAAAAGTTTTAACCATGGTGCTAGAAATTATGCGTAGCAGAAAGTCATAAATTGGCCATGTTCAATTATTTTTTGCGTGTCTGAATGATAGCTAAGGCCATGGTTAAAACAAAGCCATGTGGCTTTAGGGTAAACAATAACCACTCTGAAAAATAATTATGTGTCTATAAGGAATTTATTGCCATGGTTTAACTGATTCCCTATGTTTAAAAGGTGATTAATAGCCATGTGGAAAAATATTTGCGTGTCTTCAAAACATTTTTAACTATGGTGCTACAAATTTTGCGTAGCTGAAAGTCATAAATTGGACATGTTAAATTATTTTTTGCGTGTCTGAATGATAGCTAAGGCCACGGTTAAAATAAATCCATGTGGCTTTAGGGTAAACAATAGCCACTTTGAAAAACAATTGTGTGTCTATAACAAATTTATTGCCATAGTTTAATTGATTTTATATGTCTAAAAGGTGAACAATTGCCACATGAAAAAGTATTCGTGTGTCTTCAGATAGTTTTTAATCGTGTTGCAACCAATGTTTCGTAGTTGTAAGTCATGAATTGGCCATGTTAATTTAGTTTTTGTGTGTCTGAGTGATAGCTAAGGCCATGGGTAAAACAAAACCATGTGGCTTTAAGGTAAACAATAGCTACACTGAAGCAAACTTGTGTATCTATAACGAATTTATCACCATGGTTTAACTGATTTCCCATGTCTTAAAGGTAAACAATAGCCACGTAGAAAATAATTTGTGCCTTCTGAAGGTTTTTAACCATGGTGCTATAAATTTTGCATAACTGTAAGTCATGAATTGGCCATGTTGGAATAAATTTTGCATGTCTGAAAGATAGCTAAGACAATGGTTAAAATAACGCAAGTGGCTTTAATGTAAGCACTAGCCACGTTAAAAATAAATTGTGTGTCTATAAGGAATTTATAGCCATGGTTATAGGAAAAATGGTTGACTGCCAAAAAAAGTTTGGTACCAAATAGCCACGGTTATGGTTTATGTGTTGAACCAAACTGGATCACAGTCAACCTAATTTAGAGAATTAACAGAACGATATCTGATATGATCCAAGATGACACATCAAGCTTAAGACAAGAACATCATCTATAACATATCAAATTCAAGACAGACGTCATCGACAAGTTGTTACATGGCAAATGTACTTGTAGCGAGTCTGTAATTTTTCATTTTGTTGAGTCTAGAAACAAGTACGTTGAGTCGCACTGAGTCATCTCAACCCTAAACTTACTTCTCCAAGCTCCACCATATAAAATGAGACAATTCCTAAACCAAACCAAACCAAACCATTCTGGCTTACATGAACATTCTGGCCCAAGGGAACGAGAATTCGTGCCGAACTCTCCCTTAGGCAGAATTTGGGCCGAACTCTGTCCCCTAAATTTTAGGATGCTAATTTTTAGGAATACCTTGATCTAGGCTGTCCAACGTTCAAATTTTTGAATATTTGAGACAGAATTTTGGCCGAATTCTGCCTCCTCAGACTAGTATATATAGGCCTTGATTTCTCTAATTTCAAATCATCTCTCACTTTCAATCTTCTAAGCCTTATTCTTCTAATCTACTAGCCACAAAACTTCCTAAGGTCCAAGGTGCTCAAGTGCGATTTAGCTAGAAGTTCTGTGCAAGAGTTGTAAAGAAGTCACTTAAAAAATGCCAAGTTTTGCCTCTACGAAGTTGTAAGAAGTTGGCTTGCTCTTCTGAGTAAAGGCACGTGTGTGTACCCTATTTCATAAATAGTGGATTTCAATCCTGAGCGAGAGTTCTTAGGCCTGGACTAGTCCACCACGAGGGAAACCAGGTTAAATTGCTGCGTTTGCGTATGCTCTTCTGATCTCTATTAATTTTTGTATTACTACTCTAATTACTTACTATCTTGGTAGTTGCTTTCTGGACTTGTTATAGAGTTGAATTTTTAATTAGTTATTATTGACATAAACCCTATTCACCCCCCTCTAGAGTTGCCAACACGTAACTTTAATTAGTATCAGAGCTCTGTTCTCTTGATAACAGATTAACATCCTAGAGCTGATCCATAGCAACCACACAACCTATCTTTGCCAACTATGGGGAAGAAGAGTCCACAAATAGTCCGCCCCTATTTGATAGAACCAACTACACCTATTGGAAGACCAGAATACGTTTCTACCTAAAGTCTTTAGACTTTGATTTATGGACCATAGTCACAGATGGTTACAAGAAGCCTGCTAGAACTGTTGTGGAAGAGAATCTCATAGATAAACCCCACGACAAATATACTGACCAAGAAAAGAAACAGGCTAGTCTAGATGCTAGGGCTATTAATGCTCTCTTCTGTACTATAGACATGACTGAATTCAACAGGGTCTCTATATGCTCCCCCTTATACAAAGTATAGAAGCTTTTGGAGGTGACCCTTGAAGGAACCACACAGGTAAAAAATCAAAAATCAGTCGTCTGACACAAGAGTACGAAGCATTCAAGATGAAGCCCAGTTAGACGATCAAACAAATGATCACTAGATTCCTCGATATTATCAACCCTCTATCCTCTTTTGGTAAAGACTACTCCAACCATGAGAAGATACGCAAGGTGCTAAGGGAACTAACGAAGAACTAGAACCCCAAAGCCACGGCAATCATCGAAGGCAATGATCTCACAACCATGTCTCTAGAAACTTTGGTGGAAAAGCTGATGACATATGAGCTCGATCTCAAAGACTTTGAAGAAGCCGCTCCAAAGGAAAAAGAAATTACTCTAAGAGCTCATCGCCGAAAGGCTGCTCCAGAAGAAACAGATGACGATGACTCTTAAGGTGATGATCAAGCACTCATGGTCCGTAACTTCAAGAAGTTTCTTCGTTTCAAACAAAGTAAGAAGGAACAACACAAAGAAGACGATGAAGCGCCCATCTGCTTTGGCTGTAAGAAGATGGGGAATGTCAAAAAAGATTTCCCTACAATAAAGAAAGGAAGCCGATATGAAAGCTCGTGCAAGAGGCCAACCTCTCGAAAGTATGCCAACACAAGTATCTAGCACAAGAGCGAAGCCAGTGACTCAGAAGAAGAAGAGGACTCTCCCCAAGATACAGCAAACGTCTGCCTAATGGCAACGTCCGAAAAGGTAACAAACGATCCTCTAGATGACTTTACTTTTGATGAACTTGGTGATGCCTTTAGTGACTTACTTGAAGATCACAAGAAGTTTCTTAGCAAGTATAAACATGCAAAGGATAAGATCAAGACTCATGAAGTTGAGATTCATAGACTTTCATGTTTACTTGATAATGTTAGAGACACACCACCCATGGATAACACTGAGGAGGTATCCAAGCTTAAATTAAGCTTATACGATGCTGAATCTCATATTGAAAAACAAACACGTGATATTACAGCACTCAATAAAAAACTCTTAGATGAGAAAAAGAAGTATAATCTTGCTTCTGTATGAATTGATGCCTTAACTGCCAAGTATGATGATATGTGCAATATCTCTAAAAGATTAGAGATCAAACTGGAAAAACAAGTTGTTCAGCCTCAAACCCAATCTTACAGTCACAATACATATACAAGACAAAAGATTGTTCAACACAAGAATACACGTCACAAGAAAAACACATATACTCATGCTGCACACAATCATGCCTTTATGTACACATATTCACATGCAGCACGACAAACACCTACAAATAAACATGGCACACACAGATATGCTTTTATGAACACACATTCTCATGCAACATGACAAACACCTACACATAAACATGGCACACACAGACATGCTTTTATGAACACACATTCTGATACAGCACGACAAACACATAGACATCACTACTATCCTGTACCTAACACGAATATACATGCTACTTGTCACTACTGTGATAAACATAGACACGCTTCACCACAGTGTAGAATTAGAAGACTGGTTGATTTAAAACTATATGCATGGGTACCGAAGACTAACCTTTCAGGACCCTAAAAGATTTGGGTACCAAAGGTCACATCTACTCGTGGTGTAGGTGGACCTTCCTTCATCTTCTAAAAGCAAGTGGATTCTCGATAGTGGGTGCTCGAGACACATGATTAAAAATGCAAATCTTTTCACAACACATAGATGAAAAGGGAAGGATATGTATCCTTCGAAAATAATTTGAAAGGTTATATCATAGGTAACGGTACTATTGGCAATCCTCCTTCTCCGGTCATTAAGGATGTCTGTTTAGTGACCGAGTTAAAGCATAACTTGCTCAGCAATAGCTATCTTGTTAATCATGGATATGATATTAACTTTGAAAAAACTAAATGCTCCATGTATGATAGATCATCTAGAGACATTGCTTTTGAAGGGATAAGAGAAGATAATATATATATATATATATATATATATATATATATATATATATATATATATATATATATATATATATATATATATATATATATATATATATATATTCTACCTTTCTAGAGATACTAATAATGCAGAAAGATGTCTCTACGCTCACAAAGATGAAAGACTACTATGGCATATGCGTCTTGGATATACAAATATGGATACCATACCAAGACTGTCAACCAAGAAGCTGGTGAGAGGACTACCTGACATTACCTTCAAAAAGGGTATGGTATGTGCCGAATGTGAGAAAAACAAAGCTACCAAATTCTTTTTTAAATTAATCAACTCTGTAAGTACTACTAGACCTTTGCAACTGCTTCATATGGATTTATTTGGTCCTAGTACAGTAGCCAGTCTTGGTGGAAAACTTTACGTTTTTGTAATTGTTGATGATTTTTCTAGATTTACCTATGTTTTCTTCCTTACAATCAAAAGTGATACCATTTCTTTTTTCGAAGTTTTTGCTAAAAAGGTTCAAAAGGAAAAAGGCTTCATGATTACTCGAATCCGAAGTAATCATGGCGGCAAATTCGAAAACTCCGATTTCAAAAAGTTTTGTAATTCAAATGGTTTTACTCAAGAATTTTTGTGCCCTAGAACTCTCCAACAAAATAGTGTTGTGGAGCGGAAGAATAGGACTCTTAGCGATATGGCTAGAGTCATGTTGAATCAATTTTCTCTTCCGAAATATTGTTGGGCTGAAGATGTAAGTACAGTATGCCATGTCTTGAATAGGGTTTTGATTCGACCTATTTCGTAGAAAACTCCCTATGAACTTTGGTTGGTAGAACACCAACTATTTTATATTTTTGAGTGTTTGGTTGTCGTTGTTTTTTTCTGAATACCAGAGACAACTTAGGCAAGTTTGATGCCAAAGCTGACGAAGGTACTTTTTTTGGTTATGTGGCCAAGAGTAAAGGATACAGAGTATTCAACAAATACTTTATTATTGTTGAAAAATCTGCTAATGTAACCTATGATAAGAATAATAGTACAACTGATATTCCCGATGACGAAGATGACATACACCTCAAACCATCAACTTCTACACCTGTGTATACAACACATGGAACCAGTTCTCTTGAAAGCTTACCAAAGAAGTTTCATTTCACACCATCATATTCGAAAAACTTAGTAATAGGTGAAGTATCAAAAGGAGTAAGTACTCGATCATCAGTTAGAGACTCTATAGCTAGCACTGTATTTATTTCTCAAATAGAACCCAAAAACGTCTTAGAAGCCTTCTTTGATGAATTTTAGAAATTTGCAATGCAAGAAGAACTCAACCAATTCGAAAGAAATCAAGTTTGGTGTAACTTATCTTCCCGGAAATTTGAAATATTTTTTTATTATTTATTTGATTTAAATGGTGATCTTTAGATTTTTATAAATAATTAATTAGTTAATTATTAAGGTAGATCACTCTAGCCATTGTTAGGAATTGGAGTATAAGACGACTAAGAATCATGGCACGGATAGTGCAGTGGCGTGCTTTGACTAGTGCTTAGCCATGGTAGGGGAATGCCGAGCCATAGGTGTGTTCTAACTAAGAAAACCAGGCCAAGTTACGAGTTAATCCCTATAAATGATTTAATTAGTTATTTATTAATATTTTGACTTTTAGGAAATGTGGTTATACCAAACTAGTCTAGACTGGACCCGAACAAAGTCCGAGCCCATGTAGTCGTGCGGTACGTCCAAAAATGTTCATGTTGATATATTGTTGGTATGATTATTCTGTATTCCATTTTAATGATCTAATGCATGATTTATAAGTAGTTTATTAATAAATATTATATATATCAATATTAGTTGATATTCAATGATATATGTATAAAATGTGTCCTTGTACATTTTGGATTATTAGACTGTATATATAATTGTATATGCACCCATTATTGGTTCATTAAAGTTTGTTATCATTATTATTATTATTATTGATATAATAGTTATTATAAAATATTACTATTAGTTAACTTGTACTATTAGGAAATATGCATTACTGGTAAGTACATTTGGAGATGTGTGCTACCCTACCCCAAGGACAATATTACTAAGATTTTAGGAATCTTATGAAGCGTTAAACATAGAGGAGGTAGTATGTAATTAGGGATATAAATAGATATTGTATATGGTTACATATATAAGAAAAAGAAATAAGAAAGGAATAACTAAACTAAACCCCCCTACACAGAACAGAGCCCAAGCCCAACCGAGGCTTCCCCAACCCGACCCAAGGATATAGATATACCTAGAACATATATATAGAAACAGGAAAAAAGAGAGTTATCACGAAAACCCTAATCAAAACCCACGCCATGCCACCCCCGCTGGATGGGCAACCATCCCGACCCCGTACGCGCCACCGCCGTGCACCGCCGTGGGTCACTGGCCGGACGTCCTCGCGCGCGACAGAACAGAGTAAGGCAGCAGCAGCGGCAGTACATCGGGCCGAATTCACGACGAACTTCCCGCTGGATCGATCGATCATTTTACGATTCGTCAACGTTGGTATGAACCTCACATGACCCTCTTTAGATACCAGTAAATAGCTTCGATAATCGAAGAAAAACCTGTCCAAAATATCGACTCAAAGTTGATAGAAATCCTGTCCCGAAAATGAATTACAGAGCAGTCCAGACACCCAGTTGGAAGGCTATTTCTTGAAAATCCTTCGACTGTTTCAGAAATATGTTTGAATAGATTTATAGACAACCTATAGGTCTTCCCAATCTCTTCTGCAGAAGTCAATTTCAATGACCGAGCGCCGAGTTATTCGATTTCCAAAATGAACAAAAACCCGTTTTCAAAACTGTGAATTTTCAATAAAACTCTTCGGTACGACGTGCGTCCTGCCAAATCGGGCAACATGGTCACAAACTGAAAGCATCGAAAGGTGCATAATGGCTTCACGGATGTGTGAGCTTTGACGGAATTCAAATTGGTTGCGTGTGCGCGACGAATTTGATGCGTATCCGTCGAAATTCACCGTATTGGTCTCTTTGTAAATTTCTCAATTACTTTGTGCACGTTCGTCAGATCGAGACAAAACTTGTGCCAGCAGGACCGTATCATTTTTATGATCTTGTATGTCAAATTTGGTCTGATTCTGAGACAGTTGATTGGATCGCCATTTTGCGGGCCCCATGATCCGATTCAACAGGCAATTTTGTGCACAGCCTACCGGAATCCAACTTTGGACATACGGTTGAGTTTGTATCATCAAAACGAATCCATAGACATATAGTTTGATAACTTTAGAGACTCTTGACTCTGGTACACTTTTTGGTACAAAGCGGGTCCAACTGCGGACACCGTTTTGGCCCAAAATTACCGTTTTGCCCATGTATCCAGAATTGGACTTAAGGACAGGAAATCCTAGCTAATTTGACTATTCTGATAATGTTGGCAATATCTGTTGCAGATTTCGGAGACAGTTGTGAGATTTGGACTTTATGGCTTACTAGTTGACGGTGTATTGTTGGTTCTTCGTGCTACCGCCAGGCAAGATACCTTGCCTCCCTCTACAGTCTATTATTATGCTTATAGATTTCCTGTTGTTATCATGTTATCTTTTAGTTTCTCTAGTTGCTATAGATTTATATGTTATCTTTAGTTCTCTAGTTAAATTGACTTGATAAGTTTTCTCCATACCATGTTCACCTGTTTATTATCTTGCTTGACTTGATAGTGTAGTATACCAGCTTGTTCACTTTATAGTTCATGCTAGGGTTGTCCTTACCCGTATCTTGACATGAGTCGTACTTTGTCTCACCTGTGCCTCGACTGAGTCGTGTCTTGGAACAAGTGTGTGTAACTGAACTGTTATTCCTGATTTATTTTCTTAACCCGTGAGTCCACACTCGGGACGAAGGTATTTGTCTTGATTGATTGCACCTGCGAGTCCACATTCAGGTGCGAGGGAGATAGTCTTGAACTAACCTGCGAGTCCACATTCGGGGCGAGGGTTAGTGTTGCGTTTGCACCTGCGAGTCCACACTCGGGACGAGAGTGCCTTGTCTTGAACTAACCTGCTAGTCCACACTCGGGGCGAGGGTTAGTGATTAGTTCAAACCTGCGAGTCCACTCGGGACGAGGGTTTGGTATTACATTGATCTCTTGTTTACCTGTTCTTCCAGCAGTTCATTTATGCATAGTTGATCCCGTATCCGTGTTTATAGTTACCTGTCATTAGCCACATGTCAGTCTCATGTCTAGTTCATGTTTATATCCTGTTTATATTGTTATGCATGATTAAACTGCTAGATAGGCATGTTTTTATATATCTTGCTATGTCCCCTGAGGACCTGATGATCTCTTCAGGTTAGTTATTGCGTGGAGTAGTTAGTAGTTCTGGATGGCAGATGATTATGACACTTGTGTGTTTCAGATGATTACGATATTGCTTGCGAGATTTAGGTATCGATACCATATTTATTATCCAGCTCGTGCTTTCCTTTCATTATCATGAGATATCCTATTTATTGATTCAGTTTGTAGACTCTTTTTATATTCTTTGGAGTCTTATCGGACATTATGCTAGTGGGCTGCAGACCACGACCCATAGTTGTTCATTCATGCTTACATTACTCTTGTAGATTGAGATATAGATTATATTGCCATAATTTGGCAGCATACCATAGCCTTGACAGCGTTTACGTATTCGAGTCGGACTGGAGTCCACTTGATACGTAGCTGGCCTGCTCACGCCCTTGCATCCCGAAAAGTGGGTACGGGTCGTGACAAGTTTTTTTGGTGGCCCATGCAGGTCAGAGCATATCGTATCGGTTACGTAACTGTACTGATACGAGCCTACGAATTTGACTAAACCCTTAGAAATCTCAATCCACTCTGCCTTGAAAATTCTCCTAGAAATTTCGCTACGTCCTTGAAATTTCATATTTGTTCTCGATTATTCTTTCTTGCTTTCCGAACCATTGATTTTTGTCTCTTCCTATTTTGGAGTGATGAATGATCGTGTTGTCTAGAATTCATCAAGGGATTCTTAAGTTATAGTATAATATTGATTGATTATTGAATATTTGGTTGTTTGTAGATATGAGGGATTATAGATGCCATATGCCCTAGATATCTGTTGGTAGGATTGTTAGCAACTAGTTAGAAGATTATAAGACTTTAGTTTTGAGGAGTAGTGTGACCAAAGGTGGGTAGAAGTCCTCAAGTATTCGGAGTTATAAACTAGCTAGAGAAGGTTATAAAATATTTTGGAGAAATTAAAATTTAAGGAGATTAAGGTAAAAGTAGACTTTCGAATTTTAAAGGAATAGCTATGAATTAGAATTTTGAGGACGAAAATATTTTTAAGGTGGGTAAATTTGTAACTCCTCTTTCCAAAAATTTTGAAATATTTTATTATTATTTATTTGATTTAAATGGTGATCTTTAGATTTTTATAAATAATTAATTAGTTAATTATTACGGTAGATGACTCTAGCTATAGTTAGGAATTGGAGTACAAGACGACTAGGAATCATGGCACGGATAGTGCAGTAGCGTGATTTGACTAGTGTTTAGCCATGGTAGGGGGATGCCGAGCCATAGGTGTGTTCTAACTAAGAAAATCAGGCCAAGTTGTGAGTTAATCCCTATAAATGATTTAATTAGTTATTTATTAATATTTTGACTTTTAGGAATTTTTCTTATACCAAACTAGTCTGGACTGGACCCGAACCAAGCCCGAGCCCATGTAGTCAAAGCATGATTTATAAGTAGTTTATTAATAAATATTATAGATATCAATATTAGTTGATATTCAATGATATCTGTATAAAATGTGTCCTTGTACATTTTGGATTATTAGACTGTATATATAATTGTATATACACCCATTATTGGTTCATTAAAGTTTATTATCATTATTATTATTATTGATATAATAGTTATTATAAAATATTACTATTAGTTAACTTGTGCTATTAGGAAATATGCATTACTGGTAAGAACATTTGGAGATGTATGCCACCCTACCCCAAGGACAATATTACTAAGATTTCAGGAATCTTATGAAGGGTTAAACATAGAGGAGGTAGTAAGTATTTAGGGATATAAATAGATATTGTATATGGATACATATATAAAGAAAAAAATAAGAAAGGAATAACTAAACTAACCCCCCCTCCCAGAATAGAGCCCAAGCCCAACCGAGGCTTCCCCAACTCGACCCCAGGATATAGATATACCTAGAATATATATATATAGAAACAGGGAGAAAGAGAGAGTTATCACGGAAACCCTAAACAAAACCCACGCCACGCCACCCCCGCTGGTTGGGCAACCACCCCGACCCCGTAAGCGCCACTGCCGTGCGCCACCTTGGGTCACTGGCCGGACATCCTCACGCGCGACAGAACAGAGCAAGGCAGCAGCAGCGGCAGTGCATCGGGCCGACTTCGTGACAAACTTCCCGCTGGATCGATCGATCGTTTTACGATTTGTCAATGCTGGTATGAACCTCACATGACCCTCTTTAGATCCCAGTAAATATCTTCGATAATTGTAGAAAAAATTGTCCGAAATATCGACTCAAAGTTGATAGAAATCCTATCCTAAAATCGAATTAAAGAGCAGTCCAAACACCCTGTTGGAAGGTAATTTCTCGTAAATTCTTCGACTATTTCAGAAATATGTTTGAATAGGTTTATAGACAACCTATAGGTCTTCCCAACCTCTTCTGCAGAAGTCGGTTTCATCGATCGAGCACCGAGTTATTCGATTTCCAAAATAAACAAAAACCCGTTTTCAAAACTGTGAATTTTTAATAAAACTCTTCGGTACGACGTGCGTCCCGCCAAACCGGACGACGTGGTCGCGAACCGAAAGCATCGAAAGGTGCGTAATGGCTTCATGGACGTGTGGACTTTGACAGAATTCAAATTGGTTGCGTGTGCACGACGAATTTGATGTATATTCGTCGAAATTCACCGTATCGACCTCTTTGCAAATTTTCTAATTACTTTGTGCACGTTCGTGATCGAGACGAAACTTGCGCCAACAGGACCATATCGTTTTTCTGATCCTATATACCAAGTTTGGTCCAATTCTGAGACAGTTGATCGGATCGCCGTTTTGTGGGCCCCACGATCCGATTCAATGGGCGATTTTGTGCACGATCTGCCGAAATCCAACTTTGGACATACGGTTGAGTTCATATCATCAAAACGAATTCGTAGACATGTAGTTTAACGACTTTAGAGACTATTGACTCTGGCACACTTTCAGTACAAAGCAGGTCCAAATACGGACACCGTTTTAGCCCAAAATTACTGTTTTGCCCCTGTATCCAGAATTAGCCTAAAGGACAGGAAATTTTAGCTAATTTGACTATTCTGAGAATGTTGGCAATGTCTGTTGCAGCTTTCGGAGACAGTTGTGAGATTTGGACTTTATGGCTTACCAATTGACGCTGTATTGTTGGTTCTTCATGCTACCGCCAGACAAGATACCTTGCCTCCCTCTACAGTCTATTATCATGCTTATAGATTTTTTTTGTTGTTATCATGTTATCTTTTAGTTTCTCTAGTTGCTATAGATTTATATGTTATCTTTAGTTCTCTAGTTAAATTGACTTGATAAGTTTTCTCTATACCATGTTCACCTGTTTATTATCTTGCTTGACTTGATAGTGTAGTATACCAGCTTGTTCACTTTATAGTTCATGCTAGGGTTGTCCTTACCCATGTCTTGACACGAGTCATACTTTGTCTTACATGTGCCTCGACTGAGTCGTGTCTTGGAACAAGTGTGTGTAACTGAACTGTTATTTCTGATTTGTTTTCTTAACCCGTGAGTCCACACTCGAGACGAGGGTATTTGTCTTGATTGATTGTACCTGCAAGTCCACATTCGGAGTGAGGGTGATAGTCTTGAACTAACCTACGAGTCCACACTCGGGACGAGGGTTAGTGTTTCGTTTGCACCTGCGAGTCCACACTCGGGGCGAGGGTTCCTTGTCTTGAACTAACCTGCGAGTCCACACTCGGGGAAAGGGTTAGTGATTAGTTCAAAACTGCGAGTTCACTCGAGGCGAGGGTTTGGTATTCCATTGATCTCTTGTTTACCTGTTCTTCCAGCAGTTCATTTATGCATAGTTGATCTCGTATCTGTGTTCATAGTTACCTGTCAGTAGCCACACGTCAGTCTCGTGTCTAGTTTCTATTTATATCCTTTTTATATTCTTATGCATGATTAAACTGCTAGATAGGTATGTTTTTATGTATCTTGCTGTGTCCCCTGAGGACCTGATGATCTCTTCAGGTTAGTTATTGCATGGAGTAGTTAGCAGTTCTGGATGGCGGAGCTTTCAGATGACTACGATATTGCTTGTGAGATTCAGGTATCGATACCATATTTATTATCCAGCTCGTACTTTCCTTTCATTATCATGAGATATCCTATTTATTGATTCAGTTTGTAGACTCTTGTTATATTCTTTGGAGTCTTATCGGACATTATGCTAGTAGACTGCAGACCATGACCCATAGTTGTTCATTCATGCTTACATTACTCTTGTGGATTGAGATATAGATTGCTTTGCCATAATTTGGCAGTATACCATAGCCTTGACAGCGTTTACGTATTCGAGTCGGGCTGGAATCCGCTTGATACGTAGTTGGTTTGCTCACGCCCTTGCATCCCAAAAAGCGGGTACGAGTCATGACATTTAGGAACTCGTTTCTAAACCTGCTAATCATTCGATCATTGGTACTAAATGGGTTTTTTGTAACAAAGTTAATGAGGACGGTTCAGTCACACGTAACAAAGCCCGTCTCGTGGCTCAAGGATACAACCAAGAGGAAGGTATCGACTACGATGAGACATATGCTACTGTTGCATACTTGAATCTATCCGCATGCTTTGTACATTTACAAATTTCCAAAATTTTAAATATTTTCAAATGGATGTCAAAAGTGCTTTTCTTAACGGTTTTATTAAAGAAGAAGTGTTTGTAAAGCAACCACCTAGTTTTAAAAATCACAAATTTTTTGATCATGTTTTCAAACTTAAGAAAGCTCTCTATGGCCTCAAATAAGTCCTTCGAGCTTGGTATGAATGTCTTAGCACTTTCTTACTTGATAAAGGTTTTTCAAAAGGGAAAATTGACACGACACTGTTTATAAAATCTATTGATGACACCATTCTCTTAGTCAAATTTATGTAGATGACATCATATTTGGGTCTACTAATGAGGTTATGTGCCAAGAATTTGCCAAGTGTATGCACAATGAGTTTGAGATGAGCATGATGGGGGAGCTCAACTACTTCATTGGACTGCAAGTCAAACAATACTCACAAGGAGTCTTCATCAGCCAATCAAAGTATACAAAGGATATGCTAAAGAAGTTTGATCGTGACAACATCAAACCAATCAGTACTCCGATGGCTACTACAACAAAACTAGAACTTGATAAAAGCAGCAAACCAGTTGATCAACGTAAGTATCGAGGAATGATTAGTAGTCTACTTTATTTAACTGCTAGTGTCCCGATATCATGTTTAGTGTTTGCCTGTGTGCTCGCTATCATGCCAACCATAAGGAATCACACATGAATGCAGTTAAGCGTATCTTTCGATACTTTAAAGGGACTGTTACGGTGGGCTTATGGTATCCCAAAACCACATCTTTTGACTTGACCGGATATTTCGATGTCAATTTTGTCGGATGCAAAGTCGACCGTAAGAGTACCAGCGGCACGTGTCATTTATTAGGTAAGGCTTTAATCTCATGGTTTAGCAAGAAACAAAATTCTGTACCACTCTCTACAACAGAAGCTGAATATATAGCTGCAGGACGTTGTTATGCTCAGATTTTATGGATGAAGCAAACCCTTGAAGACTATAATTTATTTTTTAAGCACATACCTATATTATGTGATAACACTAGTGCAATTAACCTGACTAAGAACCCAATATGTCACTCACGCACTAAGTACATAGAAATTAGACACCATTTTCTGCGTGAACATCAATTGCATGGCACTATTAATCTAGAGTTTATTGACACTGATCATCAGCTAGTAGACTTTTTCACAAAACCACTTGCCAAAGAGCATTTTAACTTTCTTCGTCAAAAATTAGAAATTTTGGATGAAAATATCATACAATAAATTAACTGCACAAATAATTGTTAAAACATAATCGTACATAGTGCAATTATTTTGGGTACAAGCCGAAAGGGCCCTTCTGACAATAAGGCATAAAAGCTTAAGCGACAAGGTGTACTAGTCTTCGGACTACCGTTAGCTGGGATCCGGCCCCTACAGCTAACCTGAGGCGATTCACTTGTACTGATCATTGATTAACAAAGTTTGTCACAAGGTTTAATTTATTTTCTGGCTTATATAATTTATTATTGTTAATTCAAGACCATCTTTTATCTCTTCTATCAACATTTTATTTCTTGTTGGAGTTTTGGAACCACCCTAGCAGAGCTCGGGCCGAACTCTGTCTATGGCAGAACTCGGGCCAAACTCTGTGTAGTGCGTACCAGAACTCTCAGCCACTCCTGGCCATCCATCCTATTTGATCTAAGGGCTACAATTTAACATGTGCAGCCTTCCCTACTACTTAAACCCATGAATTTGCCTTCTCTGTTCTTATTGCCATCATCTTCAACCTCTCTCCAAAGTTTTTTCTCCAAAACCCTAACCTTAAAAATCTCTTTATGGGTGCTCTTCACTCTTCAAACTCAAGATTTCAAAGTTCTGGGTGATTCTCTTCCATCCTCCTTCATTATTTTTGAGGAATAACTCTTAGTTCCCCATCTCCACTTCCATTGTTGTTCTTTATTTTTTACTATTATCAATAGCTCATAGACTTTTTAATAGAGGGAAGAGGATTAGGACTGAAGGAGCTTCATCATCAAACCCTCCTCCTCCTCCAAATCCCATTCACCCATTGTTCAATCCTCCTCCTCCTCCCAATGCCAACACTTATAATGAGCATATTTTCGTATCGTTAGAAGCCTCTAACAAGTGGTACTCTGATTTTCGCTCACGAAGTGTTGTGCCGGGACATCCCATTAGTTTCATAATATTTTTTGAATTGGATCCTAACTTTAAGGATCTATGTCTTGATGAACTTGTGTCTACATCATCACTCATTTATCTCAATGCAATTTACATGTTTTATTACAACATGGCCCATGAAGACCGTAAAATCTATTCTCGGGTCGCTGGCATTAATATTGTGTTCAATGACTTTAACTTAGCTGAATATCTTGAACTCCCTGACCCCAATTCTTGGGAGCATATTGTTGATGCTCGTGATTTCCAATTTGTTGGTGATATAACACTTGAAGGGTTCAAGGATATGATGTGTGAACCTAACACCTGCCCTCATAAACTTCGGGCTAAGTATCTCAACAACCATTTCTATGAACTTCATCGCATCATTTTCTCTTCCATCATGCCGAAAGCAGGATCTACCGATGAGGTTACTTATCATGAGATTACCGCCCTTTACTATCTTCACTTTACCATCCCCTTTAATTTTCCTCGCACGATGATGGACTAGATGATTCGTGCAAGGAAGAAGCCAAAATCGCTTGTTTATGCGATATATCTTCCTATGATCTTTCGTGCCTTCCATATTCCTTTGAATGAGTGTCAGTTTTTAGCAGCTCCTACCTATCTATCTAAGGCTCGTAGGAATTCTCCTACTCCTGTTCCTCCTGCTCCCGTTGTAGAGGAATCTTCTGACTCAGATGCCCCACAGCCTGAGCCTCCTACCACTCTTGACTCCATTCGAGACATGTTGTGCGACCGCTTCCGTTTGGAAGACGATCGCTATACCCAGCTGGACTATCGGACCACTCTGCAGATGAGTGCCATCAGCAACACCCTGCATGATATCCAGTACAACATGGCCCGAGATCCCGCTATGTCGTTTCCTACGGGTCGGGACCCTTCTCGCAAAAGCTACCGGATTGATGACCCATGGGCCATACGGTATTTGGATCCTGATGCGGCGTTTCTTGATCCTCGTCGCTCTGCTAGCGAGCCATCTGATTCGGCCGCTCCATCTCGTTCTCATGCTCCATGATGGTTGTTGTCTTCTACCTGCTGCTGTTGTTGCTGATGTTCATTTTTAATTATGCTTTTTTATTTCATATTTTTAGCACTATTTACACTATGTTTTAGTTTATGACTTCAGTTTGTCATTTCATATGTATGACTTCTAGTTTCTTTATTTTGGATTATCAAAACTGCTAGTTGTCTCTATCAATGGTTGGTTATGGTTATAGTTGTGTGATTGTTATCTTTACTTTGTCTATTTTTTCTCTCTTTACGGGGGAGCTATATTTTATTTTGCTAAGTGACAAAGGGAGAGAAGAATAGATATTTGATTAATGTGATCTTGTATATGTTGTTGGATATTATGAATTGTGTTGTGCTTGGATAAGAATTTTGTATCAGGACGAAAACTGAAATATTTATTTGCGGGGGAGCCGACATAACTATTTGCGGGGGAGCTACTTTATATGTACAAACTACTTTACTCCCTTCAACATGTGTCCAGGTATGAATGTTGCGACATACAAATATTGTTTTATCAATTATCAAAATAGAGGAGATTGTTGACCCAAACTTGATCACAGTCAACATAATTTAGAGAATTAACAAAACGATATCTGATATGATCCAAGATGACACATCGAGCTCAAGAAAAGAACATCATCTACAATATATCAAATTCAAGACAGACGTCATCGACAAGTTGTTACATGGCAATGTACTTGTACTGAGTCCGTAATTTTTTATTTTATTTAGTCTAGGAACATGTACGTTGAGTCATACTGAGTCATCTCAACCCTAGACTTACTTCTCCAAGCTCCACCATACAAAACGAGACAATCCCTGAACCAAACCAAACTATTCTAGCCTACATAAACATTCTGGCCCAAGGGAATGAGAATCCGGACCGAACTCTGCCCTAGGCAGAATTACCTTTTATAAATGATTTTTCCTCTTCGATTGAATTGTTACCGATCGTGACTAATTCAATATTTTCTATCACTTTGCGGAACTCGGACTTCCACATGTCAACCCTAACTTATTGGAGTGTTTCGGACTCAATGAAATGGTCTGTGCCATAAATTAGGATCATCTATTAGAAGTATAACATCTGTATCTACTTTATGCCGCAAAGATCAAGTCACCCGCGTCAACTCCAACAAACCATGCCAGGCAAGTATACATTGCCAAACTGTACAGTACTTTCATGCATTTTTATACTGCTATTTTTTAGTCATATATTGACTACCTGCTGCTTATGTTCATGTTATTGCTATTTTTATTTTACGTGTGCGTTTCTTATTTATTCTTCATGTGTCACTGTTTGTTTCATGTGAGTATTGTAACGATATTGGTTAGTCTTCTACCTTCGCCATTGAGTTTGACTTGACTTGACCCATAGTCGAGATCAATTGTTAAACATTGGCCTTTGTTATCTCTAGGACTGGGAGCGTCCCATGACGTTATGGTATAGAGATTCGTTATCAACTTGTTATAGCTTGGTAGTGGATTTGTTGTCTCCACCCGACAAAAACTTTATTTTATATTTTAGTTGATATATGTGATTGGTTCTTCTTTTATTGTGTTATTGATGAGATTTAGTATTGCCTGTGACTTGTTGTTATGAGTTGGAGCTCTTGTAAACAGCTTATGTATGTATATGCGGATCCCATACTTTGGGATAGTCTTCGTATGCATACAGCTGGCATGTACATATTCCTAGTCCTACGTATATTGGGACTGGGGTGTTACACCAGGATTTTATCTGCCATCTGTCGTCTCCTACATGTCTGTGTCCAATTTTGAGAATGCAAACCTTACTTTTGGGATCTAAACTTTGGAAAAACAAGACTTCAGTAAATTATTTAAAAACTATGACCTAGTGAGTAATGTTTAAAAATACATATATATCATGTAAAAACTAAAAATCTAAAATAATCTATAATTGAAAGAGAAAAAAATTGTTCACAAATAAAGAAGAAGAAAATAAATAGAAAATTATCTTGATCAGAAAGTAGCCTTGGTGGTGCCATGCGTTAGAAGAGAAAGATAAAGAAAATTGGAAAAAAGAAAGTAAGAAGAAAAGGAAGAGTGAAATTTTGTGTTTAGAGAGAGGAAAAAATGTATTATTCCCAATATTTTTTTTTCCAGTTCCTAATAAAATAAAATTTAAAAAAAATCTATACTAGTTCCTACCTATAATAAGGACTAATTAGCGTTTAGACCCTGTATTTTATATCAGTTTAGAGTTTAAGCCTTTACATGTCCAATTGGAGAGTTTAGACCCTGAATTTTTATTTTTTGTTTTCTTTTTTCCATTATACCCTCCCTAAACTATATATAGAAATTTCTTATCAAACATGAAGGAAGGGTATCATAGGAAAAAAAGAAACAAAAAAAAGTTCAGGGTCTACTCTCCAATTGGACATGGCAAAATTAAACTCTAAATTGGTATAAAACCCAGGGTTTGAACAGTAAGGACTTGTTTGGTTCACGGATTCCAGGAATTCGGAAATGAAACTTGTTCCTTTTCTTTGTTTGGTCGCCACAAACTTGAAAAGTATTTTTCTGACATGAAAGAAAATATGAGGAAAAACAGTTCCTATCAAGGCCCATGGGATTCATTTTTCTCCTCTTTTCCCATCATTACTTACCAAACATTATGACAAAAATAGCCTTGAATTATTGCTATTTACCAATCAATTCATTGTATTATATTGGCTATAGTTATGTTGACATTGGATATTATTGGAACTTTTTTTTCTTTCCTTTCCTACACCAACCAAACACTGGAATGGAAATCAAATATTTTTTCTTAAATATTTTTCTTGTTTTACTAAACATAGGAAAGAAAATTTGATAGGAATCCTACTTTTCCATTCCCATGGAAATACAATGGAATTGATTTCCCTTCCATGAACCAAATGAGGCCTAAGAGCATCCTTAGTAAGCCTTATCCTCAGGCCCAATTTCTTCATTTAGAATTTTGAAGCTTATTTTGTACAATAGTAAGTTTCATTCATAGTTTCAATTTCTACAATTTCGGTCCCATCCTACCCATAGGTGCTAAGGGTTGGGCCTCCCAATTTCTAGATTCTAGATTGTAGGACTCATTTTGTAGATTAGTAAGTTCCAATTTAGAGCCCAACTTTCTAGATTCTAGATTTTATATTTTTTTCACATCAATTTTTGACCGCACAATCTTTGGGATCAGAGCTCACTTTATTATTTCCAACTATTTTCATACAAATCTAACCAATTCTACATCTATTATTATTATTTTTTAAATTTTGGGCCCCAAATTTCATTGGAGAGTCTCAACTACTAATGATGCTCTAATTAGTCCTAATAATAATGGAGGTTATGTCTCTATAAATAACCAAAATTCAAAAAATGGCTTAATTGCAACTTGATACCCTCAACTATTCCAGTTTTGCAAATTGATATCCTCAACTTTTTTACTCGACAACTTGATACCATCAACTATTTAATATTTTCAATTTGATATCCAAAAATTAAAAAATATAAAATTATCCCTCCCTTCACTTCCCAACCCAACCCCTCAATCCCCCGTCAGCTCACCACTCCCCCCGCCTCCCCCCCTCTCTGCCTCCACCCCGCCCCCTCCAGCCACCCTCTACCCCACCCCACCACGCACCCCCTGTTGCCCCGCCGCCTTCCCCACTCCTCCCACCTCGGCTGCACTACCGCCCCTCTCTCTCTCTCACTCGGTACGAGCGCAGCCGACGACGATATCACATAGAAGGAGGGTTGTCACGACCCCCATTCTTCGTGCCCGGACACCGTCGACGACCGCCGAGGCCACCAAACAGTTGAGCACGGCGAGCTCGACCCGAATCCGATCTCCGTCGTCGACCCCGACCACCGCAGCGCCGCCACCGTCGACCGCCCGACCGTTCGGGTATGCCAACTTCCCTATTCTCTATCAATTCTTCGATTTTAGGCCACCTTCGTGTTCGTCTCCTCAAGACGAGTCGTTTGCCCCTAGTTTCGACACACGCCGACATACGTAGACCAAGAAATTCCTAGCCCTAGTTTAGGACACGCGGACACGGGTGGAAATCGTGTTATGGTGACAAGTGAGTGACACCATTGTGTCGAGAATGATACGGCGAACACGCCAGTATCCTTCGACACGAGAGTTCGTGTCAGGAAACCCTGACACGAACATGACACATTTTCGAATGTCCAACCTTCGGGACACGAAGATGGTGACCCCCCCTGCATTCTTTCGAATTATATTTTCCAAATCTCCCCTCCCTATCAGCAGGCTGCTGCGGGCCTACTGGTCAGAGCGCGCGTTTGACCCCCCTTTGGCCGACCTGAGTTTGAGCCCCCCTTTGTATGTTGGGTTATTATTTTTAGTTTGTTTTGTTTTATGAGTATATATATATATATATACATATATATATATATATATATATATATATATATATATATTCGTATAATGTATATAATATTCTATACTATATACTGTATAATACTATATAAATACTATATAATATTATATAATACTGTTTAAATCCTATTCTCTTTAGTTTAATAAATTACTATTATATATATATATATATATATATATATATATATATATATATATATATATATATATACGTGATAAAATGATATCAATATAATATTTAATTTCTTTTGTGTTTTTGATAAATACATCATATTAAACTATAGATATATTTCAATCTTGGCATTTCCATTATGTCATTTAATTTATGTCATTTAAATTATGTCAATATAAATACAGTGCCTATACTGTAATATGTAAATAAATATAATACCTATACTTTAATATGTATTTTATAAATACAGTGTCTATACTGTAATATGTATGCTCTCAATTTTTTCAATTTAATTTATTTACTTACATGTATTCAAATTCCGTATTTATTTATGCTTTTACGTATTTTGTGCAATCGACCACTCTAAGTCCAAACCTAGCATGGGTTGAGTGGACTTGGGTGAGCCTACACATATTCGGGGTCTAGTCGAGTCATGTTGGACTTGGTTCATGGCCTCGGGTCCCGTATATGGACTTCGGTTCAATTTCAAATACGTGGACAAATACATTAAATAATTATTTATTTAATTCTAGAATTTGTGTTTTATGATATTTGAATTTTTAGACAACTTTTTAATGCTGAATAAATTCCAAAAAAATATTATAAAATACTATGTTATTTAAGCTAATTTAATATAATTTTCCAGGATTTAATTTACTATTTTACCACTGTCTAAAAATAGGAAACCAGAACTCATTTTCAATGTACACTTGTAAACTGATTTTTAATAAATACTTACACTGGAATATAAATTCCAGAAAATTTATAATAAATTACTATAATTAACAAGGATCAATTTGGTATATTATTCATATAAATTAAGACTATATAACTATCTTAATAATTATTGGAATATAATGTACAGTCTGAATAATTAATTGATTAATATTGCTTTGTGTGTTTTTATGGGTTTTTGGGATATTTTAGTATCGGGACCTTACCCTACCTTAGTATATAGACACTACTTGTTGGTTTAGATGTTGTAACACCCTACATTGGACTGCTAGAGCATCACTTAGCTAGTATCCTATTAAGAGCCGTGTCACAACACTAGTATAAATCTTGAACATAGCTTAGAGGCTGAGATTGTATATCATTTTGACAGGACACCGGACAATTATACATGCTATCTCATATCCTTGTTTTACTCGAGGCAAGTACCCCTACAAATTTTATTTACTGCATATGATAATGAACTGTGAATGAACCATGTT
Organism: Iris pallida; assembly: GCA_029216955.1. Taxonomy (NCBI): domain Eukaryota; kingdom Viridiplantae; phylum Streptophyta; class Magnoliopsida; order Asparagales; family Iridaceae; genus Iris; species Iris pallida. The sequence continues at coordinate 11,287,732 of JANAVB010035018.1, read as the reverse complement.
AAAATACTGTTTCTTGAAACTGCAAGTCATATCATTACATGCTTTATACGGCTCTCAGTATCTTCCACATACTCTATACTGCTTCCAGTATCTTTACATGCTTAGAAAAGCTCTTGTATATCTCACATGATGGTTACTAGGACATGGAAGAAACTGATAGATGAGTACGTGATCATGCCCCCCTTCTCCATACGTATGTACCGAGCAAGATCTCATTGTATATGCAAACCTTGTCGTAGGCCTTATCTCGTATTTTTGTACGGATGTACACCTATGCTTGTTACTTGTACATATGTACATTTCAGATTTATGGCTTATACACCGGTATATTCTATACTTATTGACCGATCACGTACCTGCTCTAGTTTTAAACAATATATATACATGTATCGCCATGACAAATGTATCCTTGACATGATAGTTGTGATATTAAATAATAGATTATGCCATGACATGATTCCAGTTATTACATCTTTTTTTATTTCATGCTCAGTATATTCCGTTTGTAGAATCAGTACTTGCTCCCGTCCTGACAGGATAACGTTGTAAGTGCACTATTCGAGGAAGAAATTTTATATGATACTTACTACGGGACTGCCTTAGAGGACCTGGCCTTTGCTCCAGAAGAGGCCCCAGCGGGGAACCTTACTTAGTTGTCTTTCCTGTTTTAGACTTAGGCTTTGAGTTGTTATAACTTTTACTTGGTTACTGGACCTTGTCTCCAGTTCATACGTTGAAAGTGTAATAACCTATAAAACTTATTTGTTTTCGTCAATAGATGTTGTGTTGTGATGAACTCTTAAAATGCTTTAATATATGTCTGTTTGCACACTTAGTACCATTTTGTCTATCTCTTAGAACAGCTTACTACGCATTAACCAAGCGTAGGCTGGACATGGCTCGGCCCGACCCAACAATTTGGGTAGCGGGTCGTGACAAGCATCAAGGGTAACTCCTGGTCAAAATCTCCGTCTGGGCCATACCCATAAAAGGTTGAGCAGTCGGCCTCTAAATTCTTTGTAAACATCAACGGGGTTATCATGTCAAGATAATGAGCAAGTATAAACACCAATAGTAGTTCCATTGAATTGACAAATTCTATAAAAGACAATTATAATAAAATACAAGATGAAATATTAAGACTGGAATATAAACAGGATATGTAAAACTGGATATCATGTCAGGGTATGAAATATAGGAATGTAGAATAGTACATGAATATCTGATGAACATAAACGGTGCCTTGAGATATTAGTGCGTTATGTGATCGGCTTGGGTCAAGATCAGGCTGTTCCATTTGACCGGCTATGCACAAGAACAAGCACATGTAAACCTGGAGATCAGGCCGACCAAAATGGAAAGCTATGCATAAGTAGTATCAGGTCAGACTACACCCTACGTGTGGTGAGGGTGGAGCTATGCACAAGTAGTAACAGGAATACAAGAGCGGTATTGATCACATAACCACTAATAACTCTCCATCCCCGAGTAACATAATGGATTCGGACATGACACGTCATGACACATGATTCAAAAGCAGGGGCCAGCCCACTCCCAAATTAGTGTCTATACAAGTACAGAAAAAAAGATCGACAATGTACCAATATACCAAGAAAGTTCATGAATAACATCTCATGACAGGATCCGACGTATACTAGTCCGTGAACCATCGTGTCGGAAATCAAGTAAAATACTACAATTGAATCGGATATAGCAGATATCAAGACAATAAAAACTATCAGTGAATGTACTCGCCTGTGGTCCTGAGCTGTCAGTGAGAATAGATGCTCAGAGTGATATCACAGACCTAAAAATGAGATATCATGAGTTAAATTAGGGTTTGACAGTGTATGACATGATATTCTAGTTTATGCTATGCAAATCAAGGTCAAGCTCATTCAAACTAAGTCAAACCAGGTCACACTAGGTCACACTAAGTCAAACTAGGTCAAACAAAGTCAAACTAGGTCAAACTAGGTCAAACAAAATCAAACTAGGTCAGTCAAACTAGGTCAAACTAGGCTAATGGTTGACTCACAGTTAACTTCTGGTCAAGTGGTCAACTCTGGTCAAGTCCTAGTCAATTTTAGGTCCAATGTTGACTTGCAGTTGACTTTCAGTCAAAATAGTCAACTTTGGTCAAACGGGGTCAATTCTAGGCTATGTATCATATTCCTGACCATTACCTACCAAGATACCATATATCTTGGTCATATTGGTATCCCTATACCAATACCTTAGCCCCTAACCTTAGTTATCTAGACACCTTCAAGATACCACTTGGCATCTCAAATCCTAAGATATATAATATCTTAGGTATCTTGATATCCTAGATAACTAATATCTAAGATGTCTAGATATCTAACTATCCAATATCCTAATTATTCTAACTCTAACATTCTAACATATCCTAGGATAGTTAGATATCCTAAGATATCCACTCTAGTATCCTAAGATACCAATATCTTGATATCCTAGATATCTAAAATCTAAGGTATCCAGCTACCTATCTATCTAATATATCTAATATATATTCTAACTTATATATATACACTAACTTACTAACATATCTTAGATATCTAACTTATCTAACTATCTAACTAGCTAACTCATCTCCAACTCTCTTTCACACTCACTCACAAACAAATAAACACACACACACACACACACACACACACACACATATATTGGCAATGCAATGGGGCAAATTGGGTGCCCCCATTGCTTGCACTGCTGCTGCCACTGCTAATGCAGTTGCTGCTGCAACTGCCTACTGCTGCTGCTGCTGCTGCTGCTCCTTACTCCTTCTTCTTCTTCTCCTTCTTTATCTCTCTCTCTCTCTATATATATATATATATATATATATATATATATATATATATATATATATATATATATATATATATATATATATACATATATACATGCACATACACTCCAAAACATTCCGAAACCTATCAGAATATCCAAACCCTGGCAATTCTACCCTCTAGGGCCTAGACACATACCCCACACAAGCAATCCAACTCGCGCACAAGAGCGAAAACGAAAAAAGAGGCCCTAATGGCCAAATGGCCATTCTGACAGCTTCGGGGTGTCCGATTCGCGATACTGCACGATACAGGCCCCAAACCTACCCGGATTCGACCTAAGTTCTACCCACGAGTCCTAAATAATGATTAGAACCTATTTTAAGTGCTAACTTACCGATTCTAGTGTCGGTGCAAAAAGTCCTCCATGTGTTGAAATCCGAAAACCCCGAAAAAGTCTATTTTCATGATTTCTCGCGAAACGACCCCACGTATTCAAATATGGACATGTACCTAGGGCTGTGCACAATTAAGTCAAATCGACCAAATCGAACCAAGCCAAACCGAACCGATTGGTTTTAAACCGAACCGATGGTTCGGTTGGTTTGGTTCGGCTTCAATTTTTTCAAAACCGACCGATTCGGTTCGGTTCATGGTTTGGTTATGCCAAAAACCGTCTAAATCAAACCGAACCAAATCCTTGTTAAATAATTAGGGTTGGCCGGTTGGGTATGGGTTCATTGGGTTGTATTATGTCGATTTGGTTCATCTATTCACATCACAGCCATTTATCAAGTTGAAGTTGAAAGAGCTCTCTCTTTCTCTCTCTCTAGTCTCAAAGAGGAGTGCTGGTGGCTCCTATTCTTTTCTAATTGCTTATGTGCACATGAAAGGAACTTTTGGTTGAATGTATATAATTTTTTTATTATTATATATAATTGGCATTTTTTCACCTGCAACGTGCAAGTTGAATTGAAGCTGCTAAATTGTATTTACTGTTGCAAAGTGCAAGTTGACTGAGGTTTCACAACAAAAAAAGCATGCAGTTCATTTTTTTATGTGATCAAAACCGACCAAGTCGAACCGATCCAAACCGAACCAAGTCGGTCGATTTCAAAACCGAACCGACCATTTGGTTGGTTTGGTTCGGTTTTGTTTATTTTTAAACCGATTAACTTCGGTTCGACTTCGGTTGGGACTAAATAGGTCGACCACCGACCGATGCACACCCCTACATGTACCTAGCCTCATCTCACCCAAACTAACCTAATTAGGTCTAATTAGCCTAGGGACAATACCCAAACATGTCAATTTAGGATTTTCTCTAAATTTGGCACCAAACCTAGGCCAAAAGTCCCAAATTGAGTCCAATGGGTTCCAAACATCTTCTAATGGGTTATCCTACACCTCGAGCATCCTCTAATATGCAAATGACACTAATTAGAAGTAATTAAAAATGTTAGAGTTAGGGTTTATCTCTTAGGAGTTGGAATCCCAAGGAAAAGTCCCAAAATCACTTCTTTTTAGGTCAAAGCACAAGAACTATATTTCCACCACCACCAAGCTAGGTCTACCTAGATCAAAACCACAAATGAGAGATAAACAAGGATTAGCACCAAGATTAGAGAGAGATCTAGAGTAATGAAAGAGATTTGCTTACTTGGAGCTTGAAATCAAAGAGGGGAAAAAGAGAATTTTTGTGAAACGAGAGAAAAGAAAGAGAGAGCGAGAGAGAGTGTGTGTTTTCTTGCAAATGAGAAGAGGGGGGGGGGGGGGGGGGTTGCATGCTGGCCGGCCACATTTGAAGGGATGGGGGCATTTGGCACATTACAAAAATGTCCTCCAAGTCAGAGAAAAGAATGGTTTTGAGTTAGGGTTAAAAGGGTAACTTGGAAACTCCAAATTCCAAGTTCTAAATCTAATTCTAAACTCTAATCCCACTAAAATCAAATAGGATTAGTTAAAAATAAATATCTGGGTTTGGTCATGACAAGTTGGTCGGGTCCAATTGGGTCCAAAACTGACCCGGGTCACTAACACAAGTCGAAATGAGACAAAACTCAAATCCTATCAAACAAAATTCCAAAAATACAATATTAATAAATAAATATTCACAAAAATATTAAAATATGTAAAATGATAAAATTATCCTCAATTTTGAAAACTGGAAGTGACATGGGTGCAGTCATGAGTGAGGGGAGTGAGAGGTGGGCAGCGGTGGGGGGGGGGGGTGCGGTGGCTGGAGTAGGCGGGTAGGTGGCGGGGGGGGGGAGGGGGGGGAGGGACGAGAGGGGGTGGGCCACTGGTCGGATGGAAAATGAGTAGTTTTAAGTTTAGATTATGAATTTTTTTTCAATTTTTTAGGGTATCAAATTGTTGAGTAAAAAAGTTTACGATATCAAGTTGAAAAATGAGAAGTGTATCAGGTTGCAATTGTGGCTCAAAAAATTTGAGTTATGCTGTTGTTGAAAATTGTGGCAAAGAGAGAGAGAGAGAGAGAGAAGGAAAAATGAGCGGTTGCAGCAACTCGAGGGCGGTGAGGCTCTTCGACGCACACTGCCACCTCCAAGACCGCCGGATCGCCGCCGTATGCCCCCAACTCATCCGCGCCTCCATCGACTCCGGTGTTCTCCGCTTCGCTGTCAATGGCGTCTCCGAAGTACCAAGCACCACCGCTAACAACAAATATACTTAGTGCATCGATTTTTTCTTTTTCTTTTTCATTAGTTTGGTTGTTGTGTTTGTAGAAGGATTGGCATCTCGTGAAGCAGATGGGAGAGCAGTATCCCTGTGTTGTTCCCAACTTCGGCCTCCATCCCTGGTGACACACTATTTATCTCCATCTCTTTCTTCTTGGCTATTTTTCACTTACATACCTTTGACTTCCACACTTTCGCAACATTTGTTTCTGGATTTAAAGTATTTTTAGGCCTCGTTTGGTTCACGGATTTAAGGAACCATGAAAGGAAAGTTGTTCCTTTCCTTTGTTTGGTAGACACAAACTTGGAAATCAATTCCCTGACAAGGGGGAAAATTGGAGGAAATATGGTTCCACTCAGGGCCCATGAGATTGATTTTCCTTCCTCCTTTTCCAACATTTATTACAAAAATTATGACAAAAGTAACCATGTGCCATTGCTTATTTTACCATTGATGTTATTTTTCATAATATTATTTTTATTTTAAAAGGTAAGAATATTATTGGAACCAGGGCCGGCTCGAAGAGTTGGGTTGTCCTAGACGAAACAAATTTTGGTTGCCCTTACCCAGTCCAAAGAACACTACTTAAAGGCTCTAGTCTCATGTTAATTAGAAGCATTGCAAAGAGAAAAAATACACAACATAATACATCAAAACACAACAAGATGCTCTCTGCTCCATAACAATTAATAATTCAAGAGTACTTTGCGTATGTATGTAGTTGCTTGTTTAAAGTCATCAAAACAACATACACAAATTGTATATGGGTCTGCACCAGAATTAGGCTAAATCTACTATACATTGTATGTCCCTTTAGTTTTGGGTATATTTTTTGTTTGAGAAATGAAAAATAATAGGAGTGAAGATGACAGGATTGCAAAGAGAAAAGAAAGCATAAAACAATAAATCTACTAAACTGAAGCATTACAATGTTAGTAACAAAAACAACCACATACAATTTGCAAAGAACACTACATTTAGAATAAAATGATCGAACAAATTGATAAAAAACATAAAAGCATATAGATAAGAACACTATATTTACTCAAGACTACAAAATAATCAGCGGGGTCTCCGTCTTGAACAAAATACCAAGTTCGGAATCTTTTGATTTTTTTTCATGTACGGAATATTTTGATTTCTGGTATTACCAACATATATAATCATTAATCAAATCCAATCATTTGATTTTTTCTTCCCATGACCATGAAACCAAAAATATGGGTTGACTCTTCAAGAAACAAAGTAGACAGATTGAGAAATAAAATAAGCAATGGAGAAATTAGAGGGGGAGGAGAGAAAAATACCTAGAAATTAAAGGGAGATGAGAGAAGTGGGATGAAGCAAATTTTTTTTCTTCTCATCAGCCGCTCACAGCACACATGCAGAAGCAACAATTTTTTTTTTGCTTGGCCAGTTGGAAGAAAATGTTGCCCTATGATTGGAGGGTTGCCCAAGCCCACTGGCTTGTTGGGCTTGCCCTAGGGCCGGCCCTGATTGGAACATTGCTATATTTTTACTTTCCTTTCCTGCACCAACCAAACACTATAAAGAAAATCAAATGGTCTTTCCTAGGTGGTTTCCTTGTTTTACCAAACAACGGAAAGGAAATGTGACAGGAATCCTACTTTCTCATTCCCATAGAAAATACAAGGGAATTCATTTCCTTTCCGTGAACCAAACGAGGCCTTAGTGTTAGGTTTGTTGTAAATAGTGGAATTGATCAACAAATGTTGTAACAACTCACTCAAAAGACAACAACGTTTGATGGGGATCAAGTGTCCGCAAGACCACCTACAACAATAGACATAATATGCAAATTAGCCTTTTCATATGCTCCTTGCTCTATATTTTTTAATACTTTTGAACAACTGTGTATTAACTCATCTTCAATATTGTTTATCTTGTGAATTTGCAAAGTAATATGTGTTGGGCGCGTGCGGAAGCGTTTGTCAACCCACCTTACCAAAACCAACCTCCGTCTAATGGACACCAAGCACAAGATGAAGACAAGTATATAACGGTGACGTACGTCACCTGGACAAATCCCAACCTTTAATAACTCAGATGAAATTACAAGATTGACATAACTCACGTTGAACCCTTTGTCCTAATAGGTTCAACCCCCTCACCACTCTCAAGAAGAAAAACAGAAGATTACAATTGAGATCACTCACAAACCCGTAGCAATCTTCCTAACCGAAGTTGACTCCTCGATTAAATCTTCTTCTTCCTTCTGTTTTGGATGACGAAGTCCTAAGAGCAAAGTACGGACTTTCTCTTAGATTTTCTTGTCGAAATGCACCCCGAATCTCCACTTTTGTGCTTTGTGCTTTTTTTTTGTGCCTCCACCCTCACCCCATATATATAGGATGAGAAAAATCCTATTTTAGGTCATAATATGATTTCTTAATTAGGAAGCCCTCAAATAAGAATCATATTACAACTAAAATAGCCCATCAATTCTCCTATTTTAGATCATAATAGGATTTCCTAAAATAAAAATCCTATTATATCTAAAATAACACAACAACAATTATGGACATCCAAATCTAATCAAATCAAATATTTAATAAGATTTGGATTCTACAAGTATGTTGTTACCAAATCCAGACTGGACTCCAACAATCTCCCACTCCAGTCTCATGAGAGGGTATTGATCCCATGGGTCCTCAACTGGACTCCATGCCTGTCGTCCCACGACAGAATTCCTGCTCCCTCATACCACTGATCTCCGATCCCCCGAGTTGCCTTGCATCTTCCTTTGTCTCCAGCTCCTCGACCGTCACGTCGACGTTAGCTGCCATGCGTAGCACCTCTTGCACCTATGGGATCCTACCGATATCAATGACACGACCAAGACCGAAGTCCATGACGATCGGTCTCACAATAAGTCTTGGCTGCTTGTCCTCGACTTCCGTCTTCCACCGGAAAGTGTTAACGTTCCGACGAGCTTCTTCACCCTTGGTTGGCCCAACCAAGCGGACGGTGCAGTTCTCACAAGATTCGAACTCCTGAACCTGTCCACCTTCGTGTCCGAACTTGAAGCTCCCCCATACACATGCGTCCTCGAGCAGAACATCATGCACTGTGCATGTCGTCGATGACCTACAGCTCCCCTTGAACTGTGTGAATGATGATGCTCCCGTCTCAAATTAAGTTTGCTGTAAAACTTGATCTCCTCTCTGGCTTCGAACTGCTGAAATCGATGTCGCTCCGTAAAGATTTGGCAAACCACCTGTCGCCAAATCTGGAACCTGGAGACCGACCAGCTATCATGGGACCGACAGACTGACCCTCAATCTTTGACTCATCACTATCCGTCGCTTTGTCTCGACGAACCGAATCCTCCGTAACCCTCAAAGCATCTAGAAGTCCCTCCTCAGCAAGTTCTCCATGATCCACCTCCTGTTGCACACCCCTCGAGCCTCCATCCAGTGTCTGTGGCATGCCTGTACAGCTCAGCGGCTGGAGCCTGTACATGCCACACCACAAATCTCCTCGAGCCAGCTGTTGGGAACCCTTCGCAAGTATCCAATTTTTGCTCCCAAACAGACTGCGACAGCCATCATCTGCCAGCCTCCCTACCGAAACTAAGTTGTAGCGCAAACTCGGTACATGTCGCACACCCCTGAGGACGAGTTTCTCACCAAACTCCGTCGTCAAGTGCACATCACCAATGCCTACAACTGTAGCCATCCCCTTGTCGTCCATCGTTACACGTCAAAACCTGCCACCACGATATGACGTGAAGAACCTCCTATGTGAAGTGGCGTGATACGATGCACCCGTGTCCATGACCCAGTTGCCATCATGCCACATGCCACAAGGTTCCTCTGCGTCGGTCGCTGCGATGATGATATCTCCCATTGCTGTGAGATCCTCCTGATCATCCTTGTCTTTGGCTTTCTCAGCTTTGAGCTTTATGCAGTTCCTCTTGATATGACCCCTTTCGTCACAGTAATAGCAGCCTTCCTTGCGGTCCACAATCGTAAGATCCCGAGAACTCTCCCATGTCCTCGCCTGTGACTTGGGTCTTCCCTTCCCGTAGGAAGTCACCAGAGCGGACTCCTGCGACGATTCCACTTGCTTGCGCCGGACCTCCTCATTCAACAAGCTACTTTGACTGTCTCCATCGTGACAACTCCATCAGGCGCGAAGTTGCTCACCGACACCACCAACGTCTTCCAGCTTTCCAGCAGAGAAATCAAGAGCAGTAGGGCCTGAAGCTCATCATCAATCACCATCTTCATCGCAGACAGCTGATTGATGATACCCTGAACCTCGTTCAGATGTTGTGCCACTGGGGCACCCTCTGTATACTTCGAGTTGACGAGTTGGCGAATAAGAAATGTCTTGTTGCCAGCCGTCTTCCTTTCGTACAGCGAATGCAGCTTCTCCTACAATGCTTTTGCCGAACTCTCCATGGACACGTGGTGAAACACCGAATCATCCAACCATTGGCGGATGAATCTAACGGCCTTCCGATCCAGTCGTTTCCAGTCTTCAGCAGCTTTGTTCGTTAGCTTTGTGCCGTCGCCCTCCAACGGACCATGCAAGTCCTTGCACCAGAGTAGATCCTCCATCATTGGCTTCCAAATCGTCCAGTTTTTTTCCTTTGGGGATGATCATTTGAGTGTTCATCTGCTCCGTAGACATGGTTGCCATAACCTCCAAAGCTCTGATAGCAATTGTTGGGCGCGCGCGGAAGCGTTTGCCAACCCACCTGACCAAAACCAACCTCCGTCTAATGGATACCAAGCACAAGATGAAGACAAGTATATGGTGGTGACGTACGTCACCTGGACAAATCCCAACCTTTAATAACTCAGATGAAATTACAAGATTAACAGAACTCACGTTGAACCCTTTGCGCTAATAGGTTCAACCCCCTCACCACTCTCAAGAAGAAAAACAGAAGATTACAATTGAGATCACTCACCAACCCGTAGCAATCTTCCTAGCCGAAGTTGACGACTCCTCGATTAGATCTTCTTCCTTCTGTCTTGGATGACGAAGTCCTAAGAGCAAAGTACGGATTTTTTCTTAGATTTCCTTGTTGACAAGCACCCCGAATCTCTACTTTTGTGCTTTGTGCTTATTTTTTTGTGCCTCCATCCTCACCTAATATATATAGGATGAGAAAATTCTATTTTAGGTCATAATATGATTTCTTAATTAGGAAGCCCTCAAATAAGAATTATATTACACCTAAAATAGCCTATCAATTATCCTATTTTAGATCATAATAAGATTTCCTAAAATAAGAATCCTATTATATCTAAAATAGCACAACACCAATTATGGACATCCATATCTAATCAAATCAAATATTTAATAAGATTTGGATTCCACAAGTATGTTGTTACCAAATCCAGACTGGACTCAAACAATATGCATTTAGGTTCCTAACTTAAATAGTCACAAATGCAAAAAAAACGAATACGTCCTGCAAAGTATCATGCAAACTCTCTTCCAAGTTTCCAACCCTTACATGGATATGCCACTTTACCAACTCCACAATATTTTGGCTATAGGGTGTACTTGGATTGAGGGAAAAAAATAAGCAGAGTCAAGTGGGGTTAAGTGAAGGAAAGTTAAGTGAGGGGGAGTAGAGTCAATACGTATAACCTTACTTGGATTTGAGGGAGAGTTAAGTGGGGTGTATTTAGTAACCCTTGCTTGGATTGAAGGTTTTGAGTGAGAGAAAGATTAATAAAATACAATAGTTACCGAAATATCTTTATTACATGTGTCATAAAATTAAAATTGATTAAAATTTTAATTAGAACATGTCAAAATATCTTCACAAATAAGGAAGCTGCGAAGCATCACGTTGAAAACAAGAAAAAATGGAGAAAAAATAATGATATTTTATAAGACAAATAAAGGCTATTTATGACTTTTAAACAAAACCTTCAATCTCCCTCGCTAAACCTCTGATTTTGGGATTAAAAAATAGACAAAAGAGGGTTAAACAAACCCTCACTTAACCCTCTATAACCTCTTACTAAACCCCTACCCTCAAACCAAGTATGGTTTTTATTTTACCTTACTTAACTCCCCCTCACTTAACTCTCTTAACCCTCAATCCAAGTAGACCCTTAGGGAATATGAATCCCACCTACCAGTGACCACTTGACAACACAAAGGAACGGGGAATCATAAGCCGTTGCCAGAAAATAAACAAACTCAGTCAAAATGATGACATGCTTAGCAATTTTTGGCTATCCATGAATATAAAATCCATATGGAACATTAATTCATGGAAATTGTAAAATTATACCTCTTTTATTTAAGTTGAACATGTACATATTTCCTTAAATTCTACTAAATACTTACTAGGTTTTAGCTTGTTTTTACCTATATTGGTGGTAAATTAGGAATTTTAAAGTGCGCTAAATTTTATGATTCTCAAAATTCTAAATTGGAACATTCGAAACTCACACTAAACTTGGCATAATCTTATTTATTATTATTATTATATTATGTTAGTTTGAATGTAATATTATTTAACATTGCTGAATCGTTCCTAGCTTTAGATAGTGTTATTTATTTAGTTAACTTTAGACAAAGAAACCTCACAAGAATATATATATATATATATATATATATATATATATATATATATATATATATATATATATATAATGATTTGAGGGCAAGTCTCTCTTCCCCCAGCAGCTCATGATCAAAATTGCACGACAGGTTTTGAAGGTTTCTACCTCCTGCCCCGCTCTTTGTTAGCGATCCTTTTTTGCTTTTGAGCCTATACTTTTGTGTTTGGTCAGTTGACCTCTGTGTAGCATCGGATTTTGCATCCTGGAGGGGACTCCCATTAATTAATAAAAGCTTTCTTTCTTTTATATATATATATATATATATATATATATATATATATATATTTTGGAATAAGGGTGAATTTATTCCTCGCATAAAGCGGAAAAGGTATTAAAGTACAACATCACAACTTCCATGCCCCAGTAAGCTATTGTGGGGCCATTACAGATACATCGAATTCTATATTATGTCGAATTCTATATATATATATATATATATATATATATAAAAATATATATATATATATATATATATATATATATATATATATATATATATATAAACAAGCACTGATCCAAGTGGTCGAAGTCTTGGAGACATAAGGATATGGGAAACCAGGTCGGATGTTTGAATCCCCTTAGGGGGTCTGTACACTTAATTAAAAAGGAAGAACAACATGGAAATTTAGATAGTGGCTAATTGAGAGCTGGACCTAGAGGAACGGACTACACGAAAAGATAGGATCGTGGTACTGATGGTCAACCCGACTTGAGCAGAGGTCAACCCGAGCTGTACTTCGAGGAAGGATACAACATATGCAAAAGTCGAGTAGCAACGTATAACGAACATGACCCAAACATTGTTTGGGAGATTGATGTAATAATGATTCGAGCTTAAGTTAGACAATAGTGTAGACTTTCCATTTCAATATATAGGAATACGACGCCTTGGCTTGGGACCCTGGCAATTTAGGGTTCTGAGCCTTGGCTTGGGACCCCGGCGTCCGCAAGGAGGGTGATCGTTGAGAGACCATCAAAGCGGCGTTAAATGCCAATAAGGACACGAGGGCAGGAAGGTTAAATGCCAATAAGGACACGAGGGCAGGAAGACGGTAGATTGACGACGACGAGGTAGGAATGTAGGACGATGCGAATGGGGTGTGTCGATCGGTCGCAACGAGTTCTGGAGGTGGCACAAGACGTAGATGGAAGAAGACGCCTGCAACGGGGCACGACAACAATGTCGGGTATAATTGGCCAACATGTAGTCGGCGGCACATATAGTGCTCAGTGGAGGGAATTACCTCCAAGACCTATGAACCTGGGAAGACAAGGAGATGCGACAGACACTCATGGCAACAAGGGAGATAATGCTGATAATCAATGCATGGGGGGGGGGGGGGGGGGATCCTGGGCTGAGGTGTGTCGGGCAGGCGTACCTAAACCGAACGCTGGGATGCAGTATGTGGAGTCGAAGACGGTAGATGGCCAATGTCGCGCCCAATTTATGGAGGAGGACTTAGAAGAGACTGTGGAATACTGGAAGAATACTCCGACTATATATACATTTTGGTAGATAAACCATACTATGGGCAATCCAGGGCATTATGCAAATCGTGTCTAGCGACCACGGAATAGTATGGGGATATTCCCACGCGACAATGACTTCTACTATATGAGATTTGGGTTACAAGAAGACGTGGAACGTATATTGCAGGGTGGGCCATGCACTTTTGATGGCAAGCTGATCATTCTCAATCAATGGCATCTAGATACCAAATGTGAGCAGGATCTTCTCCACACGGTCCCAGTATGGATCCAACTACTAGGTCTCCCCATTCAGTTTTGGAACATTCCTATGTTGATGAAGCTCGCGAGTATAATCGAGAAGCCAGTCAAAACTGATGACGTTACATCTTAGAAATCGAGACTTGCATACGCTTCACTATTTGTAGAGATAGAAGCAACTACGGAGTTGCTGCGGTTAGTCGAATTTGAGTTGCCATCTGGACAGTTCTGACTCAGGTAGTTGATTACGAATGGGTGCCTCTACGGAGGGTGTCTCTTGCAGTCTAGCCTTAAATGTCTAGAGTGGACGGTGCATATTTGGACATGGAGCAACAGAGCCACTCAAAATCGAATGCCATGTCAACCTGATCGTGCCATTGGCAACATTTGCTGGTTCGACAAGCTACCAGCGGTGACTGCGGAAGGCCTCGCACCCGCTACAAGCGCCTACTCACCTATTTTGGTGCGCTTGATAGCTACAGTTTTCGGTGGTGCACGGCCATTCCGGTTCAATAATATATGGCCTTGCATAAAGGGTTACAAGGAGGCGGTGATGGCCGGTTTAGGCATGGTGGTATCAGGCAAGGCCTAATTCTGCTTGGTACAGAAACTGAAGGCCGTGAAGAGGCATCTAAAAGCTTGGAATCAAGCCTGTCTAAAATCGGTTCTATCTTAACGTGAAGCCGCGCTCCAGGCGATACAAGAGTGGCTTCAATCTGATATGCAGAATCTGGTCCTTGCATGGGAGTAGCAGGTGCTATTATATGATGTACGTATTCTTTCCTTGTAGAAGGAGATACAGATGTCTCAACGTGCAAAATGTAATTGGCTGAAAGATGGAGACAAATACACAGAATTTTTCTATATATCATTCAGACACGTCAACATCGAAACAACATCAGCAAGCTTATAGACTCCTCCGGAAAGGAAGTTTCCACCCCGACGGACATCCAGATGGCGGCCATCAATTTTTATACTGATCGATCACAAATGTAGGTAACTAAATGTTACTGGCTTTGATCAAGATTAAAGAGGTAGAAGAGATGGTTAAAAATGCAGATCCTAACAAAGCTCCCGGGCCTGATGATTTCAGCAACAAATTCTACGAAATGCATTGGGAAGACTTGAAGAATCCTATTCTTGCTATCATCCATAATTTCTTCGATAATGGTAGACTGCTCCGGGAACTGAACCACACGTTCCTCACCCTCATTCTAAGGAAGGGAGCAACAACCCTGAACGACATCTGCCCTATCGCATGCTGTAATTTTCTATACAATATTATCTCCATATTATGTGCCGTTGTATGGAGAGAATCATGCAGGAACTGACATCTCCGAACCAGACTGCATTTGTCAAAGGCATAGCGATTGTCGAAAACAACTTACCGGCACATGAAATGGTCAGGGATTTCAATAAAGTTAGCGACAACAAAGCCTGTATGAAATTGGATCTACGAAAAGTCTATGATATGGTTAACTACCAATTTGTCCTCCATATCATGACGGACATGGTTTTGCTCAAAAGTGGGTGGATATGATTTATGAATGCATATCAACTCCCACATTTATTTTCTTATTAAGGGCCAACTATATGGATATTTCGCTAGCAATTGGGATATGCGTCAGAGTGATCCATTATCCTCGTATCTCTTCACCATGGTTATGGAATATTTCACCCGTCTCATGGACATGGCAGTCTACAGAAAATGTATTACTCCCCTGTACAAGAAGGTATCCCTCTTCATATTTAATTTATGCTGATGATTTATTATTGTTCCTGGACCCAACAAACATGGGCTTAGCAGCTACTGCAAGAATTATGGAGGAGTTCGGTAAACTCTCAGGGCTTACTGCAAGAATTATGGAGGAGTTCGGTCAACTCTCAGGGCTTCAACTCAGTCTTGGCAAAAGCAAGGTGTATTAGAGTTCTCGTTGCCCGAAAGAGGAGGAATTAAAAGATATTCTCCAAATCGAGAATGGTTGTTTTTACCGGTGAAATACTTAGGTCTGCCGCTACCAATTAATTATGTCCGAGCACATGAATGTCAGACAATGGTGGATTATGTACAGAGAAGAGTTGAAGGTTGGCATGCGCAACATTTATTCTTTGGAGGATGTATCGAATTAGTATGATTGGTCATTTCTTCCATAGCGTTGTTTTGGCTTTCAAGCTATCATGTTACCAAGGGCAACGATTTGGAAGGTAAAAAGTATATTTGTTGACTTCATATGGTGGGATGGAATACATGCAATTGTCTGGGCAGAGCTATGCCGGCGAAGAGATGAAGGGGGAGTGCGACTGAGATCACTATCATCCCATGCGTGGTATTGCTGTGGTGAAGCTGATGTGGAATTTATAGAAGGCAGATCACTATGGGCAAGGTGGACTCGAAATAGATACCTAAAGGACTCAAACTTCTGGGTACATCGAGTCAATAAAACTACTTTTTCATATACAAGACATCATTGCTATACAGAGAGAAGATCATAACTGTGCTCACAAGGGTTATTAGCAATGGAAGGGACACAAATATGTGGTTTGATCCGTGGCTTCATCACCAGAGTATTATACAAAGATTGGGTGGTAGACATACGCGTTGTTAGGATGCTACGAACATGTCAGTTGTTTAATACAACAAAGGGCAATGGCGGGTGGAAGATTATTTACCCGTAACCCAATTGACCGCTACTAGCAGCGTACAGTACCGGTCTCCCAATTGACCGAACATGCAGTGCTGATCACTGGTATGGAAGGAAGCAACCTCGGGCACGTTCGAATTCCGCCTAGCATACGAGTAGTTCCGATTGGTCAGACTGAAGACCCCTTATGTGGAGTTCATTTGGATGAAAGGCATTGCAAGCAAGATGAAGTACAACATATATAAAATTAATAAGGGAGATTGCTAACGCTAGATAGACTTGTCAGGTTCGAGGTTCAGGTACAAGGACAAGACTGTCGACTGTGCCAACAGAGCAGTGAATCTATTCTACATTTATTCTTTGATTGCCAGTTTTGATGGGATATTTGGTTAATATAGAAGAACAAGATGGATATTGTAGCGTCTGCAGATAGAAACATTATTACAACATCTCCAATCACAGGGCACGATGGGCCAGATGGTTTAAAAATGCACGGATTAGATTATTGACTGCAGTTTGGCACATCTCGAGAGAAAGAACCGACGACTGTACGAAGGGCTGAATATGACTCAACGTGAATCCTGCACAATATCGAATATGTTGTAGTTAGTTTGATGTAAATAAGGATATGTAAATGTTCTAAACCAACAATAAAATCACCTTATCCAATATATATATATATATATATATATATATATATATATATATATATATGGAGAGAGAGAGAGAGAGAGAGAGACTATCTGTTGAGCAAATGAGCACATGAGATATTAGATCTTGGATTTAGTTTAATTTGCTATGAAGGGTCAATGTTGGTTTCTAAAAGTGGACATGATATTGAATGTTGGATTAAACTTAAAGTGAATCGAAGACCTACATGCAATTATGTGTCATATGGATATAAATTGTGTAGTGTACCATTTAGAGAAGAAAATGTCTTTCTTGTCTATCCCCTCTCCGTTCCACATTCTGCCTATTGATTTTGAATGATGTTGGGACACTGATCAGGACTCCCTCCTCCAAACAGTCTCCTTTACTTCCCCTTTAAAGCCCCTTCATCATTGGCATCTCTCTCATTCTCCTTTTGGATCTCAATCAACAAGAACCTCTGGCAACCGCCATCATCCCGACCACCAGCCTTGTCATCCATGTCGAGCCCATCCACTAGCGGCACAACGCAGTACCTATCACTTGAGCTGTACAATTACTAATATATGTATGTTAATGTGCAGATTGTACAATAGGCATTTGATACAGTTCCTACGAGATTTTTTTAATGTAAATTTGAACAACACACATTTATAACAAGTTATTTATTATTGGGTGATGTCAATTTTAAATGTTGATTGCAATTTTGTAACCTTGTAGAGATTATTTGTTTTTAGGGTTATTTAGAGTAACACCCCCCTCCCACCCCATTTTTTTTGGTTTATAACACGGGGTATCCCTACTTTTAAACTAATTACATTGACCACCCCTTTCTTTAGAAAAAAAATAAAAAATAGGGGTAGCTAGTGTTATAACTTTTATGTTTAGAGAAATTTTGACTTACACCCCACTTGATTTATCCAAATTCACGGTGCACTCCATAGTTTTACAAAAATGTACAGTACCCTCCCACTTTGAACGAAATCCGTCAATTTTTTTGACCAAAATGTCCCTGCCTTTTTTCCTCTTTCCTTTCACTCACTCCCCCTCCCCGCCACACCACACCACCGCGGACACCGCCCTGCCTCCCTCCTTCCCGCCTTCGTCGTGCGCTCCCCCTCCCTGCCTCCGTCGTGCTGCTTTCGTTGCTGCTGCTGCCGGAGGCGGGGAGGGGGGAGACTCCCCGCCTCCGCCGTGCTGCTTTCGCTGCTGCTGCCGCCAGAGGCGGAGAGGGGGGAGCAGAGGCGGAGGCGGTAGCGGGGAGGGGGGAGCGGCGGCAGGGAGGGGGGGAGCGCACAGCGGAGGCGGGGAGGGGGGGAGCGGGGGCGTTGGTCGCGGGGGCGGGGGGTGTTGAGAGGAGAGGAAAGAGGAAGAAGACAAGAGCATTTTGGTCCCAAAAAAAATTTGACGGATTCCGTCCAAAGTGGGGGTGGGGGGGAGGGGGGGTACTGTACATTTTTGCAAAACTGTGGAGTGCACCGTGAATTGGGATAAATTAAGTGGGGGGTAAGTCAAAATTTTTCTTATTTTTATTTTAAAGTAGGGCCACCCCGTGGCACCCCGTGTAATAAACATAAAACATGAGGGTAGTCAGTGTAAATAGTTTAAAAGTAGGGGACCCGTGTTATAAGCCCAAAACTTGGGGGTAGTTAGTGTAAATAACCCTTGTTTTTATTAGAGAGTGATGCTAATTTGATTTCCTCATTTTTTATTCCTATTCGTACTCATAGTATTGTTGTCCGTCCACCAAATGGATTTCTACAATGCTCAAGTTGAAAACTTCAAATGTTGTTGAAACTAAGTTCCGATACATCAATGTGCATGACTGAATAAAATATGACAAAGTAAATATTATCCTTTTGAACGGCTGATCCTGGGGCAAAACCTACAAAAAAGTTGTGCTAAGTACTACAACTTAAGAGAAGAATATTTATTGTAGAGGGGAAGATGTCAGTCATGATATAGCTACACACGACACAACATTCCTACTTCTTCATTTTGATAAAAGATAGCCAATGTCAATCTTGTTTCATTTGTGAGAAGATAATTAAAACAAAGTACAAGAGTCTTCTGTTGCACCCATCAACAAAATACTCCCATGAAGAGAGAACACCAAAATGGAACGTCATTCCTACTTGTTATAAGAGAACTCAGTACTTTATTCACTTTTATCTAATGCTCAATATCATGTCTATTTTTAGAAACCAATTTTGACCCTGCATGGCAATTTAAACCAAGTCCAAGGTAACATCTCATTTGCTCGGAAAAGAGTCTTGCTCAACGGATACTCTCTCTCTCGCTCTATATATATATATATATATATATATATATATATATATATATATATATATATATATTTATATATATATATAGGAAGAGGTGGTTCATGTTCGCTCCACTTTAGCCACTTGAGCTACCAAGTCTTGACATATATATATATATATATATATATATATATATATATATATATATATATATATTTGGAATAAGGGTAAATTTTATTCCACGCAAATCGCAGTAAAGATATTACAATACACTATTCTCACATCTCTCCCTCCCCAGTTAAGGGGCCATTACAGATACATCGAATTCTATATTATGTAGAATTCCTACAGGAGAAGTAACCAACCCCTCAAATATACGCCTGTTACGCTCCCTCCAGACGTGCCAAACTGATGCTGCAAGTCGAACTCTAGCAATCTTGGCCCAACCAGGGTCCATGCCTCGGCGATCTCTGATCCAGCTGAGGATCCCCCGTATATCTCTACCACTGCCAACTTTACCCATCGATCGCATGCATTGCTCTGACCAGATGTGCCAAGTCATCGGACACTCAAAGAATAGGTATCCCATAGATTCGGTCTCACCTGTACACAGTACGTACTTCGGATCTGGAATTTGCATCCCAAACATGAGAAGTCTGTCCCTCGTCATCAACATGCCTAGAAAGAGTTTGTATGAACAAAGCTGCATTTTGCGAGCAATCCCCTTTGCCCAGATAAAGTCATACTCCACAATCCTGGCATGTAGGGTCCGAACCAGATTGTAGCAACTTTTAAATCGGAATATCCCTGACCCTCCATCCGAACCAGGGTCAACCCATCTCCAGGAGTCCGCAGGCTGGCTAGTATCAATAGTGATCTAACGAATCGCCTCTCCAAACTGAGCAGTGAATGGATACTCCTCAGGCCTCCAGATCCCATCCCTGATGATCCGACTACATTTCACCCCCTGTCCGCTTCTTTGTCCATCTGTGCACCCAAGATCTCCAGGAGGGAACCATTACCCATCCACGGGTCTAGCCAGAGATCAGTGCTCGTCCCATCTTTTATAATCCTGCATGTAGCGGACTGGAGAACCGATCTGCACCGAAGGATAGCCTTAAATGAGACCGAGAAATTGTTATCTATCTTGCATGTCCAGAAATTCGTCTGCCGCAAATATCTGCTAGCTAGCCACTCTGTCCAAAGCAAACCTTCCTTGATGAACTGCCACGCCATCCTCACCCAAGATGCCTCCCTAACCGTCCGTAGAGGTCGCAACCCCACTCCTCCTTCCTCCCGGGTCCGACAGAGTTGTTTCCAAGCGATCGCATGCATACCTCCTCTCCAGATGAAATTTGCACATATGGTCTCCACCTTCCTTATGGGTAGCTACTGGAATCTGAATCGACTGCAACCAGAACATAGCGATGTCGGAAATAACAGACCTCACCAGCTCAATACGGCCACCAAAAGATAGTCCAGCTGCCTGCCAGCCTTCCACTTTTCTTAGGACAATCCACCAGGCTGCGACAATCCTGATCCCTAGCATAATTGACCGTCAACGGTACCCCCAGATACTTCACCGGTAACTCTCCTTTCTCCACTCCCAGAGCAAGGGCCCTTTCCT
Source organism: Iris pallida (assembly GCA_029216955.1). Taxonomy (NCBI): domain Eukaryota; kingdom Viridiplantae; phylum Streptophyta; class Magnoliopsida; order Asparagales; family Iridaceae; genus Iris; species Iris pallida. The sequence goes on along the minus strand of JANAVB010035018.1, from coordinate 11,266,693 downwards.
TCTTGAGGGTGCACTGAGAGCTGAAATAAACCCTGCTCTTCTCCCTATTCAGCTGAAGTCCGGACAACCTTCCAAACTCCTCCATAATATCTGAAAGCGCACTCATCCCCCTCATAGATGGATGAAGGAACACCAAGAGATCGTCAGCATAGATCAAGTGTGATACCACCGGCTTGACCAGCCTGAAGAGAGGGACAATCTTCCTACTATGCACATCCAGGTCCATCATGCAAGTGAAGTATTCCATCACCAGAGTAAACAGGTACGGGAAAAGAGGATCCCCCTGCTGCAGTCCTCTGTTGCTCTTGAAGCATCCATATTGAGTACCCTGGATGAGGACCGAAAATATGGGAGAGCATATGCACTCCCTCACCCTCGCTACCCATCTCTCATCAAATCCCATCGCAAGCATAAGGTGGCAAAGGAAGTCCCTGTTGACCGTGTCATAAGCTTTTCGCAAATCCAGCTTCACACGGGCCTTCATCCCCTCCGGCTTGTTGAAATCTCTCACCATCTCATGAGCAAGAAGACTGTGCTCAGCAATCGAGCGCCCCTTGATGAAAGCTGCCTGATTTCGCGACACCAGGCCCTGCATAATCCCCTCCATACGTCGACACATGAGGTGGGTAATTATCTTATATAGATAATTACAACACGTAATAGGCCTGAAGTCGGCGAGGGATGTCGCGCCCTCCTTCGGAACTAAGGTCAAGAATGTGTGATTCAGCTCCTTCAACAACTTCCCTTCCAAGAAAAATTCCTGCACCGCCTCCAGGACTGGAAACTTTAGCTCACCCCAGTGTCGCCTAAAGAACCCACAAGAGAAGCCGTCAGGTCCCGGAGCCTTATTTGGATCTGCCTTCATCACAATAGCCTCCACCTCCTCCAATCTCACAGGGGCCAACAGCAAGCTATTACCATGGTGCGTCACCAGCCTCTTTGTGACAAGACCTGGGAACGTAATGGAATAATCGGTCTGCTGATATAGGTCAGAATAGAACCTGACTGCCTCCTCCTGAATCTCTACTGGGTCTCCAACGAGCCTGCCCTCACCATTTAGCAGCCTGGGGATGCTGTTCCGGTGCTGTCTGGCACGAATCACATCGTAGAAGAACTTGGTGCACCGATCCCCATCCTTGAGCCATGAACACTTGGCCCTCTGGGCCGCACTAATCTCCTGCCGAAGCCTCATGATGTTGACCTCCGTAATCAGGTCCCTCTCTCTAGCCGCCAACTCTCCGCTCAGCATGTTAGTCTGCAAAGCTTTCTGTACCTCTCGAAGATCGGCCTTCTTATCCTCCAGGAAAGACCGCGGCATCTTCTTCACCCAATTCCGAATAGCTCTCTTGACCTGCTTGAGCTTGTGAACCATGCGAAACTGAGCCGTGCCCTCCCGAGAATACTGCAGCCCTCCCATAACAACCTCCTCATAACCCGCAGAAAGGTACCAGCTATTGTTGTACCGAAATGACCGAGCCTTCCAAGTGGGCCTCAGAGAAACCTACCCGGATAGGGGAGTGATCGCTGGTCCCTGCCGCAAGTCCTTCCGCCACGGAATTCGGAAAGTAGCGAAACCATTCGCTATTTTCCAAAGCCCTATCAAGCTGACAGGCGATCCTGTTGTGAACCGTCTTATTGTGCCGGGTCCAGATGTGTCCTGCTCTCTCCAGTCCCCTCAGCCCAGACAAAAGGAGACATCTCTGGAAGTCGTATAAGATCGGATCCGGCACCGGACGGCCTCCCACCTTCTCTTGTTGATGTAGCATGGCATTGAAGTCTCCTATGAGCAGCAGAGGAAGATGCAGGTGCTCCGCCATACGACCTACGCGCACAATGTCCTCCCACAAGGTCTCACGTAGCCGCTTATCATTGTGCCCATAAACTGCACCAAGAATGAAGTTGAATCCTCCTTTGTTCATAAAGGATATGCCAATAAGCTGCTATGTCATCAGAACCTGTTCTCCCTTCCAACTATTCCTGTTCCACCGAACCCAGATCCTAGCCATATCGCAAAGATTCAGGTTGTGAATTTGCGCCCAGTTTGCAGGAGTCCTACGAGAAAGCATTGTCGCCCCTCTAATCTTCGTCTCAAGCAGAATAGAAATGTCACACTTCTTCCGCTTCAGAACTCCACTAATCTTCCTCCATCTCCCAATGGAACACCCTCCACGAATGTTCCACGCAAGGACCGACATTAATTAATTAATGTGGTCCTCCTGAACTCCATCTGGACTGACACCCGAGGGAAGTGTCCCGTCCGTCAGATCTATATCCTCCCCCATCCCCGTCCCCGAGGAGGGTGCAAGATGGGCCTGAATTCTGGAAAGTGTCATGGTCCAATCTGGGTTGGCCACGGTCTGATCATCAAGACCCCCTGGCTGGTGCTCATCTTCCCGTGGGGACGGGACATGCCTTTTCCTGCTATATACCTTTTCCACCATAGAAGTCTCCATTCCATCCTGTCTGCTATCCAGGGTACTCATACCCCTGGTCACCATACTCCTCTGGGGCCTGAACGGTACTATCGCGCCCTGTGAACTCTCCTGTCTCGACGGGGTGTCAGTCTCCGACCTCATGGCCACCTCCATCAGAGTGTCCTCTTCCGTCGGCCTGACTGTCGACGCCACTCCGGTGATGGGACTGGACGCCAACTCTGGCTCAACCACCTCCATCTGCGCTGCCACGGTCCTAGCTGTCTCCGTCCCTCTAGACTTGCAGGCACTAGATGAGTGACCAAAGCACTCACAGAGGGAACACATTGGGGGGACCCAATCATACTCCACGACCTGAGTCAGAACCTCCCCGGACGTCACCTGATACTCGAGAATACTCGGGAGCTCCGTTCCAGCCTTTATCTCCACAAATATCCTGGCGTACATCAGTCTGGTACGGAAAGCCGTAGCATCATCCGCCTTGATCGGCTTACCGACCAAGCTAGCTAATCTCATTAGCAGAGGGATGCTCCAGTATTTCACCGGGAACTCAGGAAAGCGAATCCAGACTGGAATCGCATTCAGCACCTCCTTCTCACATCTCAACTCCGGTGTCCACTCCTTCAGGATAATGAGCCACTCGTCAAAGGACCAGGACCCTCCTTGAATAATCCTGGACACATCCTCCTCCAAACCGAATTTCACAAAGTAAAACCCATTCTCACGGGAGAAGATCTCCATGCTTCCCTTGGGACGCCATACCCTCTCTGCATACCCCCGTATCTGCCCGTAGAAAGGTTTACTTTCCAACACATACATCATCGGCGTGTTCTTCCAGAAGTCCGTGACCTCCGCAATCTCTTCTGCTGGGAAATATGCTCGGAGACCTCCTCCTACCTGCATCGGTGGCACATACTCCATCGACGCCGGGCTCTTGTTCCCAGCCGGCATACAAACATCCTTCCAGGATTTGGGACGTGGTCCGTCTGTGATCGTCCGGGGAGTGGCATACGGAGGCACCGGCCTCTGACTCCCGACATCCCCAGCAATACTCTTTCCTTTCTCCGCCGTCGTCGCCTTTGGCCGTCATCCAGACACAGTGCGCCCCGGTCCTCCTTCTTGTCGCCGTGTGCCACCTAGGCCGATGGTAGGCCTATTTCCGTTCCTCCTAGGGCCCGTCCGACTCATTACTTGATTCTGAGCCCCTCTTCCCCCTCCCGAACGTTGTCTCACCACCGTCGTCCATCAATCATCATCTGTCCGGCTATCTCGAGCTCCAGATTCCGATCCGAATTCGAACACCTGGGCACTAGGAGCATCCAAACCGTTGGTCGTCGGAGTAGCCGCAGCCACCCGGGCCGCCCTGTCCTCTGCTGCACCTGGGAGGGGTCGGCCGACCCCCCCTTTGACGTCTCCAGCCCCGCCCGGGTCGGTGCCATCGCTGGTGGGGGTTCGCCCGACCCCCGGAACCCACCTCCAGGCCCCCTCCCCCCGCCTGGGGGGCCGTCGCCGCCAGCCAGAGGCGACCGCCCGCCCCCTCCCTTCCTTCCTGGCCTCCTCCTTTGCGAGCGGATCCAGAGGTGGAGGTGGAGGTGGAGGCGTTAGTAAAACCCTAGCTCCCGATCCGCCGCCGTCCGCCCCGCCTCCGTCGGCGCTCGTGCCGCCTCCGCCCGCACCGCTCCCGGCCGGCCCTCCGCCTGGCGCGCCGGGGTCCCAGGTGAGGGACCCCCTCGGGTTTGCTATAGTCGCCGCTCCCGATTTCTTCAGAGCCGCCATTTATATATATATATATATATATATATATATATATATATATATATATATATATAAGCTGGCGTGGGACAGAATGGGACGTCCCGTGCATGAAAACTCAACTGCTAGGGGCATCGCACGGGTGGTCGAGGACCGGCACCATTCTACCACGGGTATAAACGACGACCGACCACGCGGCCCGTCGTGCGGCGCCCAATGGGCGTCGTGAAGATGTCGTAAGGACGTCGTGCGTATAGAACGGGTGGCTGGACGGCATCGACTGTCGTAGGCGTCGTGAAGACATCGGGGGCGCCTTTGGCGTCGTGGGTAAAGTGAGACGTTGAGTTGCCGGCGTCGAAAGACGTCGGCGGTCCCGTGAGGCTCGGGAGCGCGCGGAGTGCGCGAGACGTACGTGTGGGGTGATGATGAAAAAGCCAGTGCGGACACGATCTGCACGAAGAGTCCGAAATGACATGACGACCGGCTAAAAACCGTGTGCGGGGAGACGATTTAACTGAGCTCGCACGTGCTGGAAAAAAAATAAAAAATAAAAAAATAAAAAATAAATAAGTAAATAAATAAATAAATATATATATATATATATATATATATATATATATATATATATATATATATATATATATTTTGGAAAAAGGGTAAATTTTATTCCAAAGAAACACAGTAATCGTACAACATACAGTCCAAGTGGGAAAAACCCACTCATCAAGACCTCATAACATTTACATCAAATTCGATGTTATGAAGCAAGCCCACAAGAGGTGTAACTAGTCCCTCGAATATCCGACGGTTATGTTCCCGCCAGACGTGCCAAACCGAAGCAGCCAGACGAACCCTGGCAGTCCGGAACCAGTCCTCCCCCCGACCTTTACTATCCCGGATCACCGAAATGATGTCCCCAGTACTCTTCCCAGAGTCACAACCTCCTAACATTCCACTTTGCTCCTTCCAGATCTGCCAAGTCAGGGCACACTCAAAGAAGATGTGGCTGATAGACTCTAGTTCCACCCCGCACAACACACACTTGGGATCCGGAATCGCCACTCCAAAAGAAAGCAGCCGATCTCGAGTAAGAAGGCGACCCAATAGGAGCTTGTAAAGACAGAGCTGCATCTTCCTTGTCGGGCCCTTACACCAGACAAAATCATAGTCAGGACTCTGAGGGAAAGTGCGCCTGATCAGATTGTAGCAACTCCTAAATTGGAACTCCCCTGTACTCGGGGACGTACCCGTCGGCTCCCATATCCACCGATCTGCCGGCAAGTCCGGATCAATGGCAACAGTGCTAATGATCTCCCCCAGCTCCATGGTAAAACGATAGGACTCCGGCCTCCACTCTCCATCCTGAATGATCCGACTACACGTCATTCCCCTCCTGTCCTCCTGGTGAGTCGGAGCCCCCCTGATGTCCAATAACGAACTCCGATCTATCCAGGGATCTCGCCAGAGGTCCGTGCCAGACCCATCCTTCATGACCTTCCTGATAGCAGACTTGAGGATACCCCTGTGCCGCAGGACATTCTTGAACGTGACGGAATGATTGTTGTCAGCAGCACACGTCCAAAAGTTGCCCTGCTTCACATACCTGCTATGCATCCAGGCAGCCCAGAGAGACCCCTCATTAAGGAATTTCCATGCCATCTTGAGCGCAGAGGCCTCCCGAATCTCCAGCAGAGACCGAAGCCCCACACCTCCCTCCTCCCTGGGACGGCAGAGCTGATCCCAAGAGATCGCATGCATACCCCCTCTCCAAATGAAATCTGCACAAATCCGGTCCACCTTCCTAACAGTAGCGATAGGAAGGAGGATGGATTGTAGCCAGAAATGAGCAACAGCTGTAATCACAGGCCGGACCAGCTCAATGCGACCACCAAATGATAAACCCGAGGCTTGCCAGCCTTCCACCCGCCTCTGGACGTACTCCACCAAACTATGGCAATCCTGATCCCGGGCATAGTTGACCGTGAGGGGTACTCCTAAATAGCGCACCGGAAGCTCACTCCTCTCAATACCCAGCAAGTAAGCCCGTTCCTCCTTCTGGGGACATAAGGAGCTGAAGTACACCCTGCTCTTCTCCCTGTTCAGCTGAAGCCCGGATAAGGAATGCAACTCTCCCATAATCTCTGCAAGCGTCTGCATACCCTCCATCGAAGGCCGGATAAACACCAAGAGATCATCAGCATAAATGAGATGGGTGACTGGGGGATCCACCCTCCGGAACAGCGGAACCAGTCTCCCTCGGTGTGCTGCTAAATCCGTCAGGCATGTGAAGTATTCCATAATAATCGTGAACAGGTAAGGGGACAGGGGATCACCTTGCCGAAGCCCACGATTACTCTGGAAATGCCCATAGGGGATGCCCTGTATGAGGACCGAGAAAGTGGGGGTCGTGATACACTCCCGTATCAGGCCTACCCAATGGTCCCCAAAACCCATGGCAGTCATCAGATGGCAGAGGAAGTCGCGGTTGACCATGTCATATGCCTTCCTCAGATCCAGTTTCACGCACGCCTTCGCACCTCCAGGTTTGTTAAAACCTCTCACCATCTCATGAGCCAGGAGGCTGTGCTCTGCAATCGATCTTCCCTTGATAAATGCAGCCTGGTTCGGGGATATCAAGCCCTGCATGATCCTCTCCATACGCCGGCACATAAGGTGCGTAATTATCTTAAAGATAATTACAGCACGCAATAGGTCTGAAGTCCGCCAACGCTGTTGCTCCCTCCTTCTTAGGCACCAAGGTCAGGAAGGTGTGATTCAGCTCTTTTAACAGCTTTCCGTTGGTGAAGAATTCCTGTACCACCTCCAAGACCTGGAACTTCAGAGTATCCCAGTGGCGGTTGTAGAAACCACTGCTAAAACCATCCGGGCCTGGAGCCTTGTTGGAATCCGCCTGCTTGACAATAGCTTCTACCTCCTCCAAAGTAACGGGAGCAAGAAGAATACTATTCCCATACGGAGTCACCAATCTCTTCGTAATGATCTCTGGGAACACAGACAAGTAGTTAGTCTGGAAATACAACTCAGAGTAGTACCTGACCGCCTCGTCCTGGATCGCAGTCGGTTCCCCCACAAGATTACCATCCACATCCAGAAGCCGGGAGATGTGATTCCTATGCTGCCTGGTCCGGATGACATCATAGAAGAACTTGGAGCATCGATCGCCGTCCTTGAGCCAGAAGCATTTGGCCCGCTGAGCCGTGCTGATCTCCTTCTGCAACCGTAAGATGCTGACTTCTTCAATCAGCTCCTTTTCTCTAGCCGCCAAGTCCCCATTAAGCATGTCAGCCTGCATGTCCTCCTGGATGGCTCGCAGCTCCACCTCCTTATCTTTTAGGGAAGTCTTCGGCAACCCCTTCACCCAACTCCGAAGAGCCTGCTTCGTGGCCTTGAGATGCCGGACCAATCGGAACTGGGCCGTCCCCTGCTGACCACTATCAAGCCCCTCTGAGACAGCCTCCAGGTAACCCTCAGAAAGGTACCAACAGTAGTTGTATCTAAAAGGACGAGCCTTCCCAGGGGTCCGACAGGAGAATCCAACTCTGATGGGAGAATGATCACTCGTCCCAGCAGCCAAACCCTCCGCTGAAGTGTTAGGAAAATGACGGAACCATTCCCCATTGCCCAGAGCTCTATCAAGCTGGCAAGCAACCCTATTCCGAATAGCTTTGTTATGCCAAGTCCAGAGGAAGCCCGAGCGAGATAGTCCCTGGAGCCCTGCCTGAAGGAGACATCTCTGAAAATCATAAAGGATGGGATCTGGAACTGGACGTCCTCCCACCTTCTCCCCCCGGTGAAGAAGGGCATTGAAGTCCCCGATCAACATGAGAGGAAGAGACGCCGAATCAGCTGCAGCTGCGACCCGGGAAATGTCACTCCAAAGGGATTCCCTCCTCCGTCTGTCGTTGTGGCCGTAGACTGCCCCCAAAAGAAACCGGAAGCCACCTTTGTTGGAGAAGGAAATAGCAATCAACTGCTCCGTCATCACAATCAGATCTCCATCCCAGCTCTTCGAGTTCAATCGAACCCAGATTCTGGCCATGTCACATAGGGCCAGGTTATGTAGTTGGGCCCAATGAGCTGGGGTTCTACGGGTAAGAGTCTTGTCACTCTTAATCTTCGTTTTTAACAGAATAGAGATGTCACATTTCTCTCTGTGCAACACCCCACAGATCTCTCTCCACCTACCAAGCGAACACGCCTCCCTCACATTTCAGGCTATAATAGCCATTAATCTAATTAGAGGAGGGGTTCCCTGCCAAAACACCCAGATCGGCACCTGGGGGAGGTGCCGCATCCGTCGCTACAAGATCTTCCTCCATCCCAGACGGGGCGGGCTGTCGTTGGGTGTCCTGAGAGATAACCAAAGCCCAGGAAGGATTATCAACACACACCACCTCCTCCCTGTCAGTAGTATGCATCCCCTCCCTGGAGGTGCTGTCACTCAGCGGTCCGACAGCACGTCTCTTCCTGCAGTAGACATGCCCCTCAGCCGAGCCTCCACCCCCTCGCACCTTGATCCCCGACGCCGCCATGCCTCTCGTGACAATACTACTCTGTCTCTGGAGGGTAGGCAACGCCCCACTCGTGGCAGCCAGCTGGGTAGACACAACGAGGCACGTCCCGCACTCACTCACCGGAAGCGTTTCCTCGCCCACCAAGGTCTCATCCCCGCTGTCAACTCTGATATCCATATCACAAGGAGAGTCAAGAGTCTCATCCTGTGGGGTAGAAGGCTCCACATGATGCCCAGTCGCCGAACAAGCACTAACCAGGTGTCCGAAGCAAGAACACCGTGAACAGGTAGGGGGAACCCATTCATATTCTACCTTCTGGGTAAGCACCTCTCCAGACGGAATATCATACTCCAGCACCTCCGGTAGATCCCTCCCAGCGCGGATCTCCACAACAATCCTGGCGTACATCAACCTCGACCGAAAAGCAGTGGCATCGTCATCCTTAATCGGGGTTCCCACCAAGCTCGCCAGTCGCATCAGCAAAGGAATACTCCATCGAACAGGAAACTCAGGGAAGCGAATCCATACAGAGATGGTATTCAGTACTTCCCGCTCACATCGAAGCTCCGGAGTCCACTCCTTAAGAATGATAAGCCGACCATCAAACGTCCAGGGACCGCCTTGAAGGATCCTAGCGACATCCTCCGCGAGACCGAACTTCACATAATAGAATCCGTTCTCGCGGGCAAAGAATTCCATGCTCCCCTTAGGCTGCCAGACATGCGCCGCATACCCCCGAATCTGTCCGTAGAAAGGCTTGTTGCCTAGGACATAAAGGACAAGGGTGTTCTCCCAGTATGCGGACACCTTCGCGATCTCCTCCGCGGGGAACGAGGCCCGGAAACCCCTCCCCGTCTTGGTCGGCGGAACATACTCCATCGATGTGGGGTTTTTTGGCCCCATAGGTTTGCAGATCTCTGCCCAGGACCGTCCAGCAGGCCGAGCCGTCGCCCCATGTGGACTGGGGGTAACCTCCGGCTTGGTTAGGCCAGATCGCGGGACCACGGGATCCAGCACCTTTCCTTTTCCCTTGTCTGCCGCGGTCGCTTTCGGCCGCCAACCCACCGATCTACCCGTAGTCGCAGGTCCGCGGGCCGCTGGCCGCGCCCCTAAACCGCTCAGACGGCTGTCACCCGGATGTCGATCCCGAACGTGGCCTTGTCCACCTCCGGACTTCCCCCCTGTCTTCGCCGTCCGCCGACGCGTAACCGTCGTCCAACCTCCTCCCTCCGACTGGTTCTCCTGGGATCCAGAACCGGCTCCGAATTCAAAGACTGGATCAGTAGTCCGATTCCCTGCCATAGGCAAAGTAACCGATTCCGACCCACCCCCTACAGAGTGGAACGCCGCAGCCGCCTTCCGAGGGGAGTCGCCTGGCCCCCTCGGCCTCCGATCCGCCCCCCCTCCTCCGCCGGGGAGGCCGCTGCCACCAAGAGACGAACTGGGGGTCCGCCCGACCCCCCCGCCCGTACTACCGCCCCTCCCCCTCCGCCAGGGGGGACCTGCCACCCAGGCCCACGCCGGGAGGACCGTCCGCCCCCCCCCCCCCCCCCCCCCTCCGCCTGGGGGGGCCATCCACGACCCCGGGGGGTCCACCCGACCCCCCCCGCTCTTCCGCCCCCCCCCCCCCCCCCCCACCCCCCCGAAGGGCCTTTACTTGTGCTGTCGGCGGAGGGTCCGCCCGGCCCTCCCGTGCTTGCTCCCGCCCCCCCCAGGGCCGGAGGGGGGGCCGCTCGCCTTGGTCTTCGCCCTGACGCCTCCGGCTAGGGGGTCCGGGGGTCGCGGAGGCGGCCCGCTCGGAACCCTAGCCGTCGCCTGGAGATCGCTCGCAGCGCTCGGGAGAACATCTCTTTTATATTTATTATATATATATATATATATATATATATATATATATATATATATATATATATAGTCGAGGACCTCTAGCTCAAGTGGTTAGAGTGAGGCATATTCCCTCCAGAGGTTGCAGGTTCGAGCAACGGGGGAAGCACTTTAATTTCTTTGATGTTAGAATTAAAGTGAGGTGGGTGCATTGTAGCCTAGAGCGGACGGAATGCGGTCTGGATAGGTGCGGTGCGGCCCAGGTGCAGATGCGGTGCGATACAAGTGCGATGGAGGTAGAGGAGGCCTTCGGGCCGAGATATAGCCTTCGGACAGAGTTTGTAAGGCCTTCGGGGTGTGGTTGTAGGCTTTCGTGCCAAAATAAAAATTAACTCCTTCCATATATATATATATTGATTTATTTTTTACATATATAACTTGACAATTAATAATGGTTACAGCATGTCGATTAGAAACTTTTGAAACACTTTTGCATGTTGATTTTCAGACGACCTAGTCATTGTGTTGATACCATTTTACTTCTCTATTTTTTCAATTTTTATTTGTTGAATTGACTGTAAAATATAGCCCAAATTTCAGTATTGACTGGTACCTCGTACTGGACATGTCAAAACCAATACGGTGCATCCGATACTTATCAATATTGGAAGATATTGCGAATCTTGGTAAAAATAAATTCTTAAACATTAATGGATATATAACCAAAAAGAATCGTACTTTCGTAATGTTCATGATATTTTCACGTGAAATTTCATATTCAAGGATAGTGAAAAATTACCAAGCATGGAAGGTCATTTTGGCCGAGTTGTTTATTGTTTGATGATCTCAACATTTCATTGTTGATGTGCTGTCCAGTGGACATGGGTGGGTGGGATTCAATCTCATAAAGCCAAAATCTTTTTCATCCTGATAAATCAGGTATCCATGTAGAGACTAAATGATAATTTGTATGATATTTACATCGATATATTTGTTGATTGCATTTGTTACTATCAACACCATAAATTTGATCTTCAATTGAGAAAACAGAACCTAAAAGAAAAATAATTTGCAACTCAAAAAGATAAACAAAATTGAATAGTTGTAATCAGTAGCTCTTCAAAAGATTAACAATATTAAATGCAAATTAGTCCTTTTTTTGTCCTTACTCTGTATTGAAGAGAACGAGACACAGGTATGTCACCGAGAGAACGGCCAACTGGTTTAACATGCTGAGAGAGTTCTTGACAGCAACACCTACAGCAGCAGTTGGTGAGGTAAAATATGATTTAATTTGCTCTTCATAAATTTTATTTCAATCTTATATGATTATTCAACTTATTCTCAATAGTAATAAAACCAAATTGATATTTGTTGCTAGCTTAAACTGTACTTGGCCCCTAATGAAATTTTGTTGACAACTTCCAAATCGTGATTATTATAATGGCACTTTGTACGAAATAGCATTGCATGGAACCAAAACAATCAGTTTCCAACTGAAAACATAGCAAGTTTTCTATAAAATGGTTGTATTTTATCAGATTCATGGAGGATATAGGAGTAATTTAGAGAAGAAAACAACAGAAAATGACACCGAGGAGTTAGGGTTTCATATCATAATAATTCAAAAGAGTTCACCTGCCATTTTGTAGGCTTTACGACTTATGCTTTGATGTTAATTCTGGTGTTGCCTCTAGAAAGGGGAACCCAAGCTTTACCAATCAACGTCTGAACAAATTTCCGGACTTGACTTGGAATTCTGGTCTTCAATGGCCAGAATTTGGTAGTGCAAACTATACCCTAATCTCTCTTTTCAAACCAACAAATAATTGGCAATTTGATAAACTAGTTCTATTAACTTTTTTACTGAATTTCACAATGACACTCCCATTTATGGAGGATAATGTTTCTTTGCAGTCTATGATTATGTATACATGTGTACATTGTGTTGGGTTGTCTCACAATTTCGATTTTGTCAAGGAAATCCAGTCAGGCTCCATTAACGGAACTCTGGATTGACAAATGTGTTCGGAACTCCAGTCCTAGTGGACCAGAATTCCAGTTGGGTCCAAACTTGGAAGCCGGTTCCTATTTTTCAGACTAGTTTCCAGGTTGAGATTCCTGACATGCTTTACAAGGAACTAGGGTTCCTTTCGGAGTTGCGCTTTGGTGTTGGGCAGCAGTAGCCAGAAGGAAAGCAAGGAAGAGAGAGAAAAAGAGGAAAAATAAGAGTCCTTTAAAGTTCTCAGGTTCTTGGGTTTCAGTTTCTCTCGTGATTTCTATATTTTCTCTTGGAATTTCTTTGGGTATCTTGAAAAAGTCACAGAAGTTGAAGTAGATCTTGAAAAAGTCTCGTAAACCTTGATTAGTAGTGGTCTTGCTGTCCTGATGATTTTGCCGCTTTGGATTTTTCCATATTGTCTTGAAAATTTCCAGACTGTCTTAGAAAGACCCCAATTGACAGCTATAATTTTTTTTTTTGATAAAGAATATGGTTCGAGGAGTTTAGAGCCATAAATTTTGCCTTCTATCCATCAGTATTTGACAAGTATGAGATTGAAAGTTTGCGCGCCACATTCCTCTTGACGTTGGGCTACAAGAATTTTATTCTGTCCCCATGGCAATGGTCTTGTCTATGTCATAAGTGGATGCTGCACCACCTATATGCAACTCATGTATCATGAATGAAGTCATATATGCGTCGAATATTTGTATCATTTGCCAAAGAAATATTGATTCTCTAACGTCCTACGTGTAGGATGGTTATGAATGCAATTCTTAACAAAGTATATTGATATTTGTGAATAATGTGAATATATTGTTAGAAATGGTAAATGGTAAAGTTCCATAATTCATGTAGGACTCTCTCTCTCTTTCTCTCTCTCTCTCTCTCTCTATATATATATATATATGTATATATATATAAAAGAAGCAACAGAGGATTGAGGCAGAAGATCAGATCCATTATCCCCAAACTTGTTAGGCAGAAGATCCATTATCCCCAAACTTGTTTGCAATTGCAATGGAGTATTTTTCAGCAAAGCTAGAACTCTAAGATGCCAGAGGCAAATGCTTAGGGCCTGTTTGGTTAGATTTAAAACGTAGTTTTCAGAATCCAAATGCTACAGTCTTATGAAATAACGTCTGCCTGCAAATTTTAGGAATTTTTTTTCAGAAAAATTCTCTAAAACTTGTCTTATAACGCGGTTTTCAGAGAACAACAAAACCTGCATTATAACATGGTTTTCTGAGATTGGTGGGTCCCTTCTTTCTCGGTTCTCTCAAGAAGCAAAAACAAATCTGCCCTCTTTCTCTCTCTTCTCTCCCTCTTCCTCTCTTCTCATTGGGAATGGAGCTCGTCTACTGCCGCGGACTTCGTCCGCACGATCGAGCAGCGGAGCTGGACGCTGTTTCGCCTCCTGCTCCCTTTCCAAAGCTCTCTCCTCCCTCCTCGACGTGCAACCCGGAGTGCCTCTCCCTCTCCTGCCTCCTCCTCGACGCTCGGCCTCCTCGCCACAACAAAGAGCCACCTCTCTAGAAGGCCGGGAGCGACGGTAGGGAGTTCCGTAGGGAGCGATGGTAGGGAGCTCCGCCTGCAGCGGCATCAAGGATTAGGTTTGGTGATGGGGTTGACGAGTTCTTCGAGGCGGTGGAAGAAGAGGTTGTTGGACCCCGGGTCCTCGAGCTGGATCTCGCGGTCACGACACGACACCACGCGTTGCCGCACGGACACTGGCGCCACCCTCTCTAAAAATTCCATTAGAAGAGTCTCCCTCCGCAACACCGGTGCCGCTCTCTCCGACTTCGCCCAGGGCCAGGTCACCCTCCCCATCGCCAACCCCATCATCGGTATCCGATTGCCGGACCCTGCTTCCTCCTCCCTCGAATCAGCCATCCTCCTCTTGCCACCGCGACGGTCGTCCCCCTTTCGACGATGAGAAGGGCTACGACAATGAAACCCCTGTTCAGGGAAGTCGAGGCGCTCGCGGAGCTCCGAGTCGGTCTGGGGCAGCGTTGCTCGCTGGCAGGGAGCGCTGTCACTCTGGCGCAGGTCGGCTTCGACACGGGGGTGCCACGTACCCCGACCATCCCCCTTGAAGCTTCTCCCATGGCAGCGTCTCCCTTTTCCCCACCGGCGGTGTCGTGTCAACGTCACGGCCGCGACACCCCGCGACTGACTTCGCATGAGGATCCGGAGGGTAGTGTCTATGTTGGACACGAATTGAGTGAACATGATACGGAAGTTTTGTTGGATACGGAGAAGATTTGTTGGGAACATAATGGACACATGGATCAATACAAGAAAAATATTTTACTAAACAAAATTTTAACTTTTTTTTTTCTTTCAGAAAACTATTTTTCAGATGAAAATAACCAAACGTAAATTCAGAATCTGTAAACTCAGAAAATAACTTTTAACATCTTCTCTGAAAACTGTTTTTAGAATTATTTGTTCAAATAATCTATCAAAACAGACCCTTAAGGGTCCATTTAGATTTGTTTTATGAAATTTTGTTCTGGAAACAGTTTTCAGAGAATATGTTATAAATTTATTTTCTGAGTTTATTTTAAGAAACAGAAGTTCAAAAATTTTGTTTAGTAAAATATTCTTAGAAAATAATTGTTTTAGTAAAATTTTATAAAATATTTTTAGTTGTGTGAAAAAATATTTGTAGAGTTTACTACATTTATTCACACATACAATTTCCAAATAGATATTTATACAAAATTTTATTACAAAATATGACTTCCAAATAGACATTAGAACAAAAATCTAGGAACGACAAAAATTGTGATTTTCGTGTCCCTAGAAAACTTTGATTTTCAAATTTTAACTCCACAAAAACTTTGATATCCATGTCCCTATAAAGCCGAGCGGGGTCTTCCTGGACGAGCTCCGGCGGACTAAAGCCGAGCTCCGACGGGGTCGGAGAGACAACGTCGATGCCGTCCCCCTCCAGAACCCTCTTCGCCTTCTTCACCTTTGTGCCAGAGCTGCCAGTGGCGCCAACCAGGATCATGAAGTGGTGGATCTCGTCGTGGAGCTCGAACTCGGAGTCAACATATTTGTCAGGGGCGTCGGGGTGCTTCATGCGGGGAGGTCGAAGACCTCGATGCTACCGATTTTTCTTCTTCATGGCTTTAGGAGGGTGGGGCTGGAGCTCATAGCTCAGGGTTTGGAGGACATGCCGCGCTCGACGGAGGCCATGGCGTTGGAACGAAGGCGGGAGCTGGACATGTTGCACTCTACGACCGCTCCTTCGACCGTGTTATCTCCAAAGGAGGAGGAAGGGAAGAATGAAGGAGGGTTATGTGAAATTTTTTTTGGAAAGGAGGAGAGAGAAGAAAGTGGCAGAGTGAAATTCTTTTCCAAAAAGTAGAAGAAGAGTGCGTGGAGAGAGAGAGAGAGAGAGAGAGAGAGGAGTGAACCCCCCCCCCCCCTTCCAAAAAGTCCTTTGTGTTCCACTCGGAAAGCTGAGTTTAAACGCATGTTTTAGAAAAAAAAAAAATTCCAAAATCTTTTCCTAAAAGCTGCAGCCAAACATTTGTTTTGCTCCACAAAAACATTTACACTCCCAAAAATCAGTTTTAAATCCTAACCAGACCCTTACCCTTGCAAGACAAGCCTCATATCACCCATTGTATGCTGATGATGTTCTCCAAAGCCAAAGCAAAACACTTTAGAAGCTTAGGGTACGTTTGGATACCCATTATTTCTCACACTTTTGAGTTTAAACTCAAAATTCAATCAAAATTGTGTTTGGCTGCCTTCACACTTAAGTTTGCTTTCTAAATTTTTTTTCTTTTCAAAACCTATGTTTAAACATCGTTTTTAGGAAGAAGAAAAAATGGGTTTTCCTAACAAATTTTTTGCACACTCCACTCTCTTTTCCTCACAGGGTCCAAATAAAATTTCTCTCTCCAACAAAAAATTATCACAGGCCGCAGACCCCTCTCTTCTTCTCTTCCTCCATTTCCCACCACCTCCAACAATTTTTTCCCCATTGCTTTGGCTTCGTATAGACCCTCATCCAGATCGGCCACCGGCAACTTCTCTCCATGGCCTCCGCGAGTTCCAGGTCGAGATCGAGACCGTCGCCTGGATTTGCCACCAGGGACTTCTCTCCACGGCCTCCGCGAGTTCCGGGCCGAGATCGAGACCCTCCCCCGGATCCGCCACCAGCGACTTCTCTCCACGGCCTCCGTCGAGCGCGACATGTCTTGAGTCCCTCTGCAGCTTGTCGTTGACATCACAGGGTGGTCGTGGAAGCCGCAGGGGCGGAGAGGAGCAAGCAGTTCTATAAGTCCATGTCGTCCTGTTGTTCTGTTCGTATGCGATTTCTTAGCAAATGTTCTTTGCCTCCTTCGTGTCGTCGTGTTTCTGGACCCCCTTTGTGTCCGTGTCGTTGTGCCTACTCGCTAAGTTCTGTAGCAAATGAAGTTGTAGTATTATCTCATGTTTTGTGATCGTTCATCGTTCAATTGGTTTTTTTTTTTCATTCTTCCGGTTGGGTATTATCTCGTTTTTTTAAAGAAACTGGAAGAAATCATCTCCTCTGCCACAATTTTTGTTTCTCCACTGGAAAGAAACTGAAGGGAAAAAACAAAGTTTTGATAATTTTTTTTTGAGAAGTGGTAAGGAGAACACCTCTGGATCCAGGGGAAGTTTGGATGCCGGAACTCCACGAATGCCAATTCGTGTGAGGTGGTTGACATGTTTGGGTGTGGATCCGGAACGGACATCGATGGTGGACACGAGATTCCAGAACCGTCGATGTCGGGTTGTGAGGACACGAAAAAAACCCTTGACATTGATTGTGTGGACACATAAAATATTCCTGTAACAATGCGTCGAACAGTGCGTCCGATATGAAAATTTGGATGTGGACACCCTGGAGTCGGGAGTCGGACCCATGGCTGGACACAACAATTATGGAAACATCATATTCAGAATTATTTTATAAAATTTATTACAAAAATATTTTCAGAAATTGTTTTACCAAACAGAATATTTAACTTTTGTTTCTAAAAATCATTTTTCAGATGAAAGTAATCAAACGCAAACTCAGAAACTGTATATCCAGAAAACAACTTTATAATATCTTCTCTGAAAACTGTTTTCAGAACAAAATTTTAGAAAATCTATCCAAACGGACCCTCAAAGTGCTGACATGATTAAATATGAAATAAAAGAAAAACAGGATATATTTTAGCAAGTGGTGCACATATAAAATAAATCTCAGGAACACCCTGCGGATAGAGGAAGGAAACTTGCCTATGACTGACTTAGGTATGCCTTTATCTAACAAGGCTCTTACTAAGAATGATTGGAAGGATGACAGGGGAGGCTACTTACATATACAGGAAGGTTGGAACTTGTCCATTCAGTTATTACTCATATATCCTGTTACTGGTTACATGTGTTTAAATTACCTAGGACCACAGTCCATACTATTTATAGACTGTGTGCTAGATTCATGAGGAACTCAGCAATTCAAACTCTCAGTTGGAAGGAGCTTGCAAAGCCAAAGGAGGAAGGAGGGTTAGGTATGAGGAACTTATTTCACATTATGGAAAGTCTCAAACTCAAAAGATTCTGGAAACTGTTGAATGAGGAATCACTGTGGGCTTGGTGGATCAAAATAAATCAAACACGAGAATCTATGGGATCTTCCATTGGACTATAATGCCTCCATAACATGGAAGGAAATGCTGAGGAGCAGTACTATTTTACCTGCTATTAGGAGTACTATTTTACCTGCTATTATGTCCCACACATCATCTATTCTTCCAATGTGACTATACTAGGAATATTTGAGCACAGTGAGAAGAGGACTACAATTAGCCACCTTTAACAACTACATGTTGACTGAAGGAATTCTTGAACTGAGGGACAAATACAAGAAGATAGATCAGATATATCATAGCTAGACTCTTACCGAATGCAATGGTTTGGCATATCTGGCAGGAGAGAAATAGAAGAATTTGCCAGCTAGAGCATCTTGGAGCCACTTGACCTGCAGCAGAAAATCTTAGATGTTAGGGATCTCATGCAGACTTGTAATGTAAATTGTGATGCTAACCCTAGTTCTATAGATATACTGAGTAATTTTGGCATGACAACTGATTTACAAAGTAACTAGTGAACCCCATCATGTACCTTTTACATTCTAGTTATTTAATAAAACTGCGTACCTTTCAAAAAAAGAGAATATATATATATATATATATATATATATATATATATATATATATATATATAAGGCTTGTTATGGAGTACTTTACATGCTTGATGGATAGGGCGGTCCATTTTGGGAGGATTGTCCCGCTGTATAGGAGAGTCGAGCCTCCGGTTACCCACCTCATCTATGCCGACGACCTACTGGTGTTCATACAGCCTTCGTTGGAGGGTATGAACGTTATCGGAGATTATGGGTGAACTGGAATCACACTCGGGACTTCAGATGAATAGAGAGAAGAACAGGGTCTACTTTAGCTCACTTTGCCTTCAGAAGGAGGAGCGCGTTGATGCACTGGGCGTGGAGAGAAGTGAGCTCCCGGTGAAATACCTGGGAGTTCCTTTGACAATCAATTATGCTCGAGACCATGATTGCTATAGCCTGGTGGAGTATGTCCAGCGGAGAGTTGAAGGTTGGCAAGCATCCGGGCTATCTTTTGGGGGACGTATCGAGTTAGTCTGATCGGTTATCTCTGCCCTGGCCTAGTTCTGGCTGCAGTCTATTTTGATACCCGCGGTTACCATCAGGAAAGTTGAAAGAATCTGTGCTGATTTCATCTGGAGGGGAGTCTACAATCTACATGCGATCTCTTGGGAACATCTCTGTCGGCTAAAGAAGGAGGGAGGTGTGGGTCTACGTCCTCTGTTGGCTATCAAGGAAGCCTCAGCCCTGAAACTGGCATGGCGGTTCATCAAAGGAAGATCCCTCTGGACGGAGTGGATGCAGTCTCGCTATGTGAGGAATGGCAACTTCTGGAGGTGTGGTATTGACAACTACTCTGTGACCTTCAAACAAATTCTGAGACACAAAGCTGTTCTTCAATCGTCTGTCAGGAGGATCATGAGTGATGGGGCTGGAACTGACCTATGGCTGGATTCTTGGATAGAGCACCAGTCTCTGGTGGACATTATGGGCGATCGAGATCACGGGAGGCGGACAGAGGTCTGTCTTGTTAGCTCATCATCAGGAATGGGGCTTGGAGTCCGGAGTCCTACCGCCATACTGAGGAGCTTGGTGAGATTATTCGTGGGATTGAGATTGACCCATCCCAGCCTGAGGATAAGTGGGTCTGGGATCCGTCTGGCGTGATTGGAGGTACTACCTCGGGGGAGTTCACCTTCCAGAGTGGCTAAAACCTTATGCGTAGTGCCAATCCCCCTATTGGTGATTATGACTTCATTTGGTGCAAGGATCTGGCCAGAAAAATGCAGCTGTGTATGTATCGCCTGCTCCTTGGTCGTCTTCTGACCAGGGACAGACTCATCTCTTTTGGGATCCAGGTCCCCAATCCGAAGTGTGCTCTTTGTGATTTGGAGGAGGAATCGATGACCCATCTATTTTTTAACTGTGGAGTTTCCTATGGTCTGAGCAAAACCGTATACTGGGCGGAGGTATTTCTGGCAGGTCGATGGGGGCCATCATCACGGGTATTCGAGATTGCAGAGGGCGAGGCATGGTCTGGTTCAAGTCTGCTAGAATTCGGTTGGCAGCCGCTGTCTGACATGTTTGGCGGGAGAGGAATTGGCGCATATTCGAGGGATTTATCACCCCTCCGGTTGGTATCCTCCATAATTTGGAGTTTGATGTAAAAGAAATGGTCGACTGACGGATGGACGACCATCCTGTCTGTATGTTGTATGAGTATTGTCTGATTTTGGAATAAAATTTATCCATTTTCCAATATATATATATATATAAGGCAGGAAACGTAGGGCTAAGGCTAAGTGTCACGGACTTAGCGTTTTTGCTAGCACTTCGTCCCATGCGGTGCACTGTCTTCCTCCTCGAAGACTCGTGCAAGCCTTTCCAACACGACTTAGGTAAATCGCTAAGGAAAATAAGAAGAGTGGAGCAAAGTGGGACTCGTAAGATTTCTTTATTGACTTGGAGAATGCTTACAAGTTTTAGGTGGTGAGGAACAAATGAGGCTTCTTCCTTATTTATAATGGCTTATAGAGCTTTACATGGAAAGTCCTGGAAGGAATATTCCAAGGATTATTCTTCCTACCATAACTGGAACGACATATTTCAGGTTTATTTCCTAAGAACATAAAATGAAACTTCACGGGCCATCCAAAAGGTTCTTGGGCCTCCTAGAAGGATCTTGGGCCTTCCAGAGAAATCTACTGTCTTCCAGAGAGTTCCGCCATCTTCTGGAATATTCTAGAAGCTTCCCGCATAACCTTGGTCCGTGGAACGGTTATGCAACTTAGCCTCGGACGGGACGCAACATTTGGGACGTTACATTCTCCCCCACCCAAGGCGTTGACGCCCTCGTCGACCATGCTCGTTGAGAAACGCCTGGATCTCGGCTTCGAACTGATGCAGCGTATCAGCACGTTCCCAGCTAGACTCGCCATAAGGCATGCTCTTCCATTGGATGAGGTACTCTACATACGGGGACACGCCTCGTCGACGAATGGTCCTCTTGTCCAGCACGACTTCCACCTCCTTGTTGAAGGATGTCGTCATGGTCGCCGTGGGTCGCTTCGAAACTCCTCGCTGGGGACCTTCCAAGTCTTCATGGTACGGCTTCAGGCAACTGGCATAGAAGACTGGATGAATCTTCAGCTTGGCGGGGAGTTCGAGCTTGTAGGCCACCTTGCCTACCTTCTTGAGCACGGGGAAGGGGCCTTCGTACTTCCGAATCAGTCCTTTGTACTTTTCGGAACACCTTGAACTGTTGTGGTTGTAGCTTCACTAGCACCATGTCCCCCTCCTTGTACTCAACCGGCCTTCGCTTCGCGTCGGCCCACTCTTCATCTTCCTTGCGGCCTTCTCCAGAAATGCTTTGGCAATGTCCGCCTTTGCCTTGAAATCTGAAGTGATAGCCGCGGGGCTTCTACTCGAGGACTCCGCACTCAGCGTGTGCGGGACGAGTGGCTGTCGACCCATCACCAACTCGAATGGGATGCTGTACGACGACTCGCTCCGTTGAAGATTGTAGTATAACTGAGCGACGTCGAGGTGATGCACGTAATCCCTCTGGTTGACACTCACAAAGTACCGCAAGTACTCCTCGAGTAGCGAATTGACCCGCTTGGTCTGTCCGTCCGTCTACGGGTGGAAGCTGGTCGAGAAGTGCAAGTCTGTCCCGAGGATTTTGAACACTTCCGTCTAAAACTTTTCCGTGAAGCGGGGATCCCGATCGCTGACAATGTTTACCGGGGTGCCCCAGAACTTCACCACGTGGCTGATGAACGGTCGCGCGGCCTCCTCTGCTGTGCAGTCCGTTAAAGCAGCAATGAAGGTCGCGTACTTGGAGAATCGGTCCACCACCACGAGAATGGACCCAAGCGCCCCCACTTTCGGCAGGACGGAGATGAAGTCCATCGATATGCTCTTCTACGGTCTGCTTGGCACGAAAAAGACTCCAGTAGGCCCCCGGGCTTCTGATGGTCTACCTTGTCTTGTTGGCACACAAGACATGTGCGCACATAGTCCTCCACATCCTCGCGCATGCGAGGCCAGTAGTATGCGGCCTCCAGCAGCGCCAAGGTCCGCTTCTGCCCCGGATGTCCAGCCCACTTCGTGTCATGGTACTCCTTGAGCAGCTGTCTCCGCAAGCCACTCCACTTAGGCACGACCACCCTGTCGCCCTTAGTGTAGAGAAGTTCGTCTTTCAGCCAGAACCTTCTCGTTTTGCCCTTCTTGACAAGCTTCACTATGGCCTGTGTTAGCGGATCCTCCATGATACCCACTCGAACACGGTCCATAATGTCCCCTTGAGCAAGCACATCGATGCGAGCTCAGCCTTCCTGCTAAGCGCATCGGCCACCTGATTTTCCTTGTCGGGTTTGTATCGCAACTCCATATCGAAGTCGGCTAGAAAATCTTGTCATCGCGCCTGCTTCGGAGACAACTTCTTCTGGGACTGGAAGTAGCTCGTGGCAACATTGTCCGTCATGACCACGAACTTGGTGCCGAGAAGGTAGTGCCGCCATGTCCTCAAGCTGTGCACGACCGCGGTTATCTCCTTCTCTTGCACCGTGTAGTGCCGCTCAGTGTCGTTCAACTTGCGGCTCTCGAATGCGATGGGGTGTCCATCCTGCACCAACACCCCACCGATGGCGAAGTCGGACGCGTCCGTATGCACTTCGAACGCCTTGGAGTAGTCCGGCAGAGATAAGACCGGCTCCTCCGTCACAGCCCGCTTCAGTGCCTCGAATGCCTCCTTGCATCGGGGCGTCCAGCTCCACGTCCGATCCTTCCGCAGCAGATCGATCAGAGGCGCTGCGATGGCGGAATATCCTCGGATGAACCGCCGGTAGTAGTTCGCCAGGCCAAGGAACGATCGCAGTTCCGTCGGCCTGGTGGGAGCCTCCCACTCCCGTATGGACTGGACCTTTGCGCCGTCCATCCATATCTTGCTATGCCCGATCCAGTCCTCCAAGAACGACACCTCTTCTTGTGCAAATGAGCACTTCTTCCGCTTGACGAAGAGTTCGTTCTCCTTTAGCACTCGGAAGACAGTCTTCAAATGCTCAATGTGCTCCTCTATCGTGTTTGAGTACACGACGATGTCGTAGAGATAGACCACGACGAACCGATCCAGGTAGGGATGAAAGAGCTTGTTTATCAAGGTACAAAAAATTGCAGGAGCATTTGTTAGAACAAAAGGCATAACCATAAACTCATATGCGCCATACCTCGTAACACATGCCGTCTTAGCCTCGTCGCCCTCCGCAATCCGGACTTGATAATACCCCAAGCGCAGATCAAGTTTGGAGAAGTATCTTGCGCCTCCTAATTAGTCGAACAAGTCCGCCACTAACGGGATGTGATATTTGTTCTTGACGGTTACCTTGTTTAGTGCACGATAGTCGATGCACAAACGAAGGCTTCCGTTCTTCTTCTTCTGGAACAGTACCGGTGCACCATACGGGGCCTTCGACGGTCTGATAAATCCCGCATCCAGCAGTTCCTTGAGTTGCTTCTTCAACTCGACTAGCTCGGGCGGGGCCATGCGAAATGGAGCCATGGCGGGCAGTTTCGTGCCCCGCTCCAACTCGATGGCATGGTCTACCTCCCTCCGCGGAGGTAGCTTCTTTGGCAACTCCTTCGGCATGATGTCCCCGAACTCCACAAGGACGTCATCGATCTCAGGCAGAAGATCCCCCTGCACGGACGCCTCCTCCGTCTTGAGCACCGCAAGGTAGGTCGTCTCTCCGTGTCGCATCCCCTTCTTGAGTTGTAATGCGGAGAGAGCCTTCCCCTTCGCAAGCTTGTCTCGTGCAACTGTCACCATGCACGGAGAGCTCTCCTCCATGATTCCGACGACTCCCAGATGCGGCATTGGGACCGCCTTTGCCGAAGTAAGGAAGTCCATCCCGAGGATCATGTTGAAGTCGTCCAGTGGTGCGGCCGTGAGACTGGTGACACCCGTCCAGTCTTCCACTTGGATCTTCACACCTTTGGCCACCCCCTGCACGGGGCGCGCCTCAGAGTTGACCGCCTTTATCGTGCTTTAGTCTTTTTCAAGCACCAGACTCAAGCTCCGGACCTTCGCGTCCGAGATAAAGTTGTATGTTGCGCCTGTGTCAACCATTGCCCTTGTGTTGTGGCCGTTGATCTTCATGTCCACGTACATCAACTCTCGATTCGGACTTTTGGACACGACCGCCTTGCTCTTCAAAGAGTTCAGTAGGCGCAGGGCCCCCATGTGAGCCCCCTTCTTAGGCTCCTCGTCCTCGGCCTCCTCGTCTTGGACCGCGTTCACTCTCTTGCCTTTGTTCGGGCAAGTCCCGTGCGAAGTGATTTCCACCGCACAGGAAGCATTCAATCTTCCGCTCTGTCGAAGGCTTTGCGTGCTGCTTGTCCTTCGGCGGGCCTCCCTTTCCATTGTTCTTCTTCGCTCCTCCACCATTGAACTTGGTGGCGGTCTTTTCCTTGGGCTTTGGGGTATCACTCCGTTGATACTCCATCAGCTTCTCGGTCGCCGCGATGGCCGTGTTCAGATCTGACACATGTTGCCTCTGCAACTCTTGTGCCGTCCATGGTTGTAGACCCTCCAGGAAGTGGAACAGGCGATCTTCTTCGCCTATAGTGGAAATGGTAAGCATCAGGCGGGTGAACTCCGCCACATACTCCTTGATGGACCCGGTGTTTTTGAGTTGTCGCAAACTCCTGTCTCGCGACATACTCCACGTTCTCCGGGTAGAGTTGAGACTTGATCTCCTTCTTGAGATCCTCCCAAGTCTCGATCGAGCAGAGTCCCTTTTCTATCTCGATGCACCTGCGTTGCCACCACAACATAGAATCATCAGAAAAATACAAGGACGCTGTGTTTACCTTGTCGGTCTCATCCTCGATGTGAACCGCCTTCAGGTATCGCTCGATATTCCAGAGGAAGTTATCCACCTCCTTCGCGTCTCGCACGCCAGTAAAGGATTTTGGTTCAGGATACTTCACCCTCTGTGTCGACTCCCTCCTCGGAGTCGGACCACCAGCAATAGCCCTCTCGAGGACCTTCGCGTTGGTTTGTAGCTCTTTGTGTAGTTCGACAATCTCTGCCTTAGTGGCCTTTCGTTCGAGGATTCCTCCTCGAACTCAGCCTGCATCTCGCGGAGATGCTCTCAGAACTCCGACATAGCCGTGGCGACGTCCGCCTCCAAACCCTGGACGAATTCCTCGTGAGCCGTCTGGTTTTGCTCCACTTGAAATTCGACGTCCATCATGCCTTTCTCCAGCATCTCTATCCTTTCCGCCAACTTGCCAAGAGCCCGTTCCATCGACGGTTCTTTGCTCTTGCCCTTCCTCGAGGTCTTCGCCTTCTCCTTAGGCGATGCGGGTTGGTCGTTGAGGACTGCTTCGGTCGAAGACATGATGGCGATCGAATATTTGCTCTGATACCACTTGTTACGGACTTAGTGTTTTTGCTAGCACTTCGTCCCGTGCGGCGCACTGTCTTCCTCCTCGAAAACTCGTACAATCTTTCCCAACACGACTTAGCTAAATTGCTAAGAAAAATAAGAAGAGTGGAGCAAAGTGGGACTCGTAAGATTTCTTTATTGACTTGGAGAATGCTTACAAGTTTTAGGTGGTGAGGAACAAATGAGGCCTCCCCCTTATTTATAATCGCTCATAGAGCTTTACATGGAAAGTCCTGGAAGGAATATTCCAAGGATTATTCTTCCTATCATAACTGGAACGGCATATTCCAAGTTTATTCCCTAAGAACATAAAAGAAAACTTCACGGACTATCCAGAAGGTTCTTGGGCCTCCTAGAAGGATCTTGGGCCTTCCAGAGAAATCCACCGTCTTCTAGAGAGTTCCGCCATCTTCTGGAATGTTCTAGAAGCTTTCCGCATAACCTTGGTCCGTGGAACGGTTATGCAACTTGGCCTCGGACGGGGCGCAACATTTGGGACGTTACATAAGGCTAAGGATGACTAAATTATACTTGAATAGCAAGATCATCACATGACGGGAGGGAAGGACCAATTCTTTTCTCAATCCAGACAAAATCGACATCCGTAACTATTTCTATTTCTTTTCTAGCGCATAATACGAGGTGAGGTGGCCATTTGATTAAACACCCCCTCCTCAAACTCATGATGAGTCAACCAATGAGAGTTTACTGATGATAAATGCATGTCAGTGGAGACTGTATGGCTTAGTAAGGAACTCAACAAGCCAAAGTTGGGAAGTTACGAAGGGAAGAGAGATCATCCCAGCAAGATAATTGTGGCGTACAAAACGACAATCAAGATAAATGTGTTTTGTGCACTCATGGAAACCGGATTGTAGCAATCTGAATAGCACTAGTGTTATCACAATGAAGAGGAGTGGCAACCGGGAGGGAGACACCCATATCAAGAAGGCATGAATGGTTCCCATGATCTTATGTTTTTGATGCAATCCCGATGACCAGGAGCATCAATGACAGTGCAGTAGTATTTAGTGGTCTCGAATTTCATAGAGCAATGACCAGGAGCATCAATGACAGTGCAGTAATATTTAGTGGTCTCGAATTTCATAGAGCAATATCCATTTTAATATTTCTCCTTCTCAGCCCTAAGCTTGTTGAGTACTCAAAACACATTTCAATGACCTCTTGTTCGTCTCCTCTATTCTGACTTGTTTCTGAAGTCCGGCTAGTTAGTCCTGCTCCTTTCTGACGAGCCACACCCAACCTCCATCATACTGTTGCTCCACCATTTGCACCACTCCCAAGTCTCCATATCGGCACCGGCATCACCTTGAGTCATCATCAGCCCTTTTGCTCCAGCCCAAGTTCCCAATTTCGGATCCAAATCATTAGATCCCCCTTGCATACTTCCATTCAATGTTTTACTAAGTCAGTCCACCTACACTTGGCCTACACTAGCTTGGTCCGCCGTCATCTTTGAGTAGCACCTACCCCCAGACCTACTACACAACTACCTTAGTTCAAGCCCATCAGCAACAGAAACAATATCAGCTCGGACCAACATACCTCTGGTCCAAAGTTCACATCTACTTTCTCCACTAACTGTCATGTTCTTTTTTGCTCAACCACCGCCCTTACCTATTGGATCCTGTTCATGTGCTACAAGTCCGTTCATGTGCTAAAAGTCTTGATACGTGTCCTTCCGACCTCTATGGTGCTCGTGGACTCACTAAGTTGTGTTAATATTGTGCCCACTCCTACCCCTTCCAAGAAGTGCTACTTTAGCTGTTGCTGGTTCATCCTATGCTCGTTGCCATCCCTGGTTCATCCTATGTATATAAAATCATTTGGGTGGTTCACTCGTTTGGCTTCGTCAATTAGCTTAATCTCAAAATACACACGCACATAATTAAAATTTCAAAATGATTTTTAGTTTCTTCGAAAATCCTACCCATGAAACAATTTACCATTTGTAAATCACTAATATCTAATGTATTTTATATTTATTTGCCAAACTTTTGCCAAATTTTCTGAATATTTTCCAAATTCAAATGCCAAACTTGTGACAGCGATGATGGATTTACATAGAAGAGAGACTTGAGCATGATGTCACAAAAACATGGACAATGCCTTACAGTAGTGTTTTAAAGGATATATACTAATGGAGGGTTTAATTTGCAGTGTGTGTAAGTTTTATAAACTTTGGTCGTAAAAAGAATACTTTCTTGAGAAGATGGCTCATCTGGTTATTCCTTTTCTATCCCTTTCATTTCATTTTCTTGTCTAAAATATAAAAAAAATACTTCGTTATACAAACTCTCATCTGCTAATCTACCCTTCTTATATATCGTTACTCCTTTCTTTTATTTCTTACTCTTCTCTGCCATCTCCTTCTATCTTGTCATGCATTTACCAAAAAGCTTGCACATGATTTCGCATACATGAGATGCTCCGAATAAACAGAGTAACAAGGGCAAAGAGATGATAATTTGTGCAATCATTGAGGTTGAATTAGACAACGAAACTTATTTTAAAACGCTTGAGGGCCCAATGACAAATCATGTGTTTTCACTTGCTTTTACCTTTGTAATTGTATCCTTTCCTCCACTCTCTTATTTTCTCCTTCTCTCCATCATTATATTCTTATTCATCTTTGTCTTTCTCTCATTTTGGTTTGCTACAGATTGTAGGTCACAACATTTTATTTTGTGATACATATGCCAATGTGCCTTGTTCTGCTCAACTTGCTTATGTTTTCCTCGTGTTGAAGCACCTATAAACTATCAATCTTACCAAATGACATTTGACTTTTTCTTTACATTGATGCAGTGTTGGAGACATGGAGGCACCTTTCCGTAGCTATGTGATAACATATGCTTTGAGCTTGACATTGTTAACTCACAATTTTCAATTTCTTGAAATGTAAATATCATACATATTAGTCTCCATTTCATAAATAGGTACGATGTTTAAAGTTAGGCGTTTTTGCTGTCCGGTTCATTGAATTCATCAAAAACACAAAGATCGAATTATGTGTCCCTATGAATTTTTCTTGAGCTTTCACTTGTTGACGGCAGATTCTCTTATACGGTATGAGAGACATATACCCTTTCTATCTAACAAGCACTTTCTTGCTTTCGTGATTGGCTTGATGCATGCACAACTATGCTTGAAACAAGGGAATTCACGCCTAGCCATTAATGGAGAAGCTACGGGAATGACAAAACTTGCGACTACATAGAATTCCATTGAAAACAAATCTTAATCATTCATTGAGTGGGGCATCACGCAGGCTCGAGCGGCGCAATTGCATCGGTTCTTCTTTCTGGATGAAAGCCAAAATTTCGAGCGAGGGACCATATTCCTTCCTCGCCACTTTCAAGCTTAGGAAAGAAAAACTCCCGTTCGTGCCCTGTAAGAAGGCGACTGTTAGGGAGGAAAATACTAGCAGCTTCTCTGTGCATGGATAACGAAACCATTGGACTTTTTTGTTTTCGAAGGTGTTTGCCAGGATGATCTACTTTTTGGATAGGTGGAGGGGAACGAGAGATCCCCGGATGGGAGCACACACCTTCTTACAGGGCAATGGTTACTTCTCGACATCCCAAGCTCCTTACTCCTTTTCGTCTTAAGTAAACACCCTTTTATCCTTTTTTTGTGCATGGAAACACTTTCTAGGTGAAAAACGGCCTACAGTTTTTGGCTACATTCCCTTTTTTTTTTTATGAATTTTGAAAGAAGTTTGCTCATAGATTGATTTTGTAACAGCCATTGGTATAACTAATATTTACAATCATCTGGCTACTTTCAGATTGGACTAGACAAAGGTTCACATGGGAGAAATATTGAATTCTCGCAACAGGTTTGCACATCTTTTTACTTTTGTATTGATTTATGTGCTACTGTTTTATCTTTCCCTCATTTGTATTTCCTTTTTCTTCTTATTTTCCAATGTTTACTATCAATCTTTTCACAAGTCCAATGTTTAGTCCAACATCGATATGGGATGAGATTTTGATTGGTTTATAATTCATGGTTTAAAGTATCGGCCGATACCGATCCGATACGGCCGATACCGATACAGTTTCGCATGTCCCGATCCAATACCTACTAATACCCGATACTGACCGATACCGACATTGGGGATCTCTTTTCCGGTCAATTCGACAAAGAAAATTAAACGAAAAATACAAATCAGCAAGGATTTAAAACATAATAAGGTTGTTAAAGCATGTAAAAGAAGAAAATCAATCTATTGTATGTAAACCAATCGGTAAGGGTGACTACTATTTCATTTAGTTTCAAAACTACTGAGAAATGACACTGAAAATACTTAAATTTATGCCTAAATATATTAAATATATGTTTTTAAATGTAAATAAATTATTAATAATTATTTGTTCTCCGATACCAAAAAATCCGATACTCCGATCCGAAACCGCCGATACTACCGATATTGCCGGTACCAATACTCATAGGAATAGTCCGATACCGATTCCGATACTGTTAACCTTACTTTATATTGAAGTGCTTAGTTTCCATGTATATCTGGGTTCACTATTTTGGTAAGTTGGATAAGGTGATGCGCAACATGTGGCCATGCATGGGTCGTGTCGTGGTGGGCTCATGAGCCAGGGCATAGGACGTAGGGTGTGACAAATGGTATCAGAGCTATCTAGTAGATCTTGTTTTCACTACGGTGAGGTTGTGTGCTATAGTTTAGTCCTACATCAGATATGAAATGAGAGTAGAGTTTGATTGTTTCTATTGGAATGCTTGGGTATCATGAGTACATCCGGGTTAACCATTTTCGCAAGTTGCCAAGTGATGTGCACATATGACACATTTACAGGTCATGTCGTGGACGGCCCGTGGGCTAGGATGCGATAAGTCAACTATTCTACAACTGACTCTCTACCTTCATAATAGCTGTCCTAGTTAACAAAATAGTTGGTAAAACAGAACACTTATGAGGTTCACCACGAAGTGTAGAACTTAGAAAGAGGTTCTTACCTATGATGCCAAAAGAAAGCAAGAGGAGAACCCAAAAAAACGTTAAAATTGACATTTAAACATTGACACCTTCCCTGTTAGGATGAAATACTCTTTTTTTTATATAAGCTGGGTAAAGAATTGAGTAGTAATTTTGTACAACCCTTGCCCCTCATTATAATTTCTCGGATACTTGATAAAATTATTTGTTAAGACTTTACAGACTTAAATCAAAATATATTGAGAAGGGTGTTTATCATCCTTGCGAAGAAAGCTGGTCAAATTATTAGTTTTAAACCTCGAGAGGGTGGTGTGATTTTGGTAAGATGTTCTATACTTGCTGAAAGTAGTTTATAAGTTTAAATATGATTGTTTTACCAATCGTATGATTTTGCTGCCATATAATTTACTAAACCTACAAATTAAATTCAACTAATTTACCAAAAAACGTGCTAATAGAAGTCATCCAGGTGCCCTATGTCAACACAGTTATCCTTGCTGCTTGATGTTTTATGGGATATTGTTAAACTTTTGAGTAACTTTATGCTCGATTTATATTTTTTACTTTTAGGTGGAAGTGTTCCGCCAACAGCTTGAGCTGGCAAAGGAGTTACAGAGACCAGCTTCGGTCCATTGTGTGCGTGCCTTTGGCGAACTCTTAGAAATACTACAGTAAGGATCTAGTAATGGTTTTCTATATATCGAATTGCAGTTTGTCAACATTATAAACCAAAGTTTTAATCTAAACGTGCCACTGGTCTTATCTCAGGATCTTTATATTATAAAGTTGTTCTTGATCATGATTGATTAATTCAACGTTCTCGCTGCAAATTGGTCCTGTAAGATGTTACAGGAGAAGCACTCTTAATAGAGATGAACAAAAGAAAAACATTCATGCTCCTAGGCCTCCTCGTACATGGGAAATAACACTCTTGTATTAGTATGGTCAACAGTTCATATTCTGATCTCTGTTCCACATAGCTATACCATCTTATAGAATTATCGGAGGTCTTATCCTAATTGAAGCTACCTCTGATGTCCAACAAATAAGCACAGTTGCGATTCTTGGTAATATTTTAACTTTCCTATCTTAACATATGCAAGGAAATTTGGAAGATATTGTTCTAATGACTGATAATCTCAATAAAAATAGACATTTTGGAAAGAGAGAAGAAAGTAAGCTATTATGATTTTTAACTGGTTGCTAAAGCTGACAGCACCTTGTGCTAATTCAATTAATGGAGCATATTGACTTCTAAGAACAAACATATATGTCACTCCATAGTACCGGAATACGGAGAACGGAGAACATGCACGGAAAGGGTCAACTACGCAATACGAAGTATTTTGGTACCCTGTACTGTGGTCACGACTGTCTGTTAGGTTGGGTGTCCTAGCATACAAGTAGTCTATGACACATTCGATCTCGTATCCACAGGCCAACACTGATAGAGGCAACGGGAATGATAAACATATGTAAGCAGGATACCACATATGAGTATCATGAAGCCTATAGTACAAATGCTCCACAAGCTACAGTACCTCCATTGAAATCTAGCAATAATATAATACACAACTGGATATACAAACGGAGACAAACACGAACCTCAAGAGAATCTGGTCTAGCAATGAAGAAGGAAAGAACAAGGCTACAAAGAGAAAAGAAACCCACAAGAAAATAAAATTGCTACATGCCATCTGATGACAAATCCTGGAGATCCTCTGGTTCAGTTACTAAATTTTGGAACAATCCATGGTTGGTTTGACCAACCACCAAGTACCATAAATGAAGGCCCAATGACAACCGAAAACATGAATAATGG
Source organism: Iris pallida (assembly GCA_029216955.1). Lineage (NCBI taxonomy): Eukaryota > Viridiplantae > Streptophyta > Magnoliopsida > Asparagales > Iridaceae > Iris > Iris pallida. The sequence goes on along the minus strand of JANAVB010035018.1, from coordinate 11,234,223 downwards.
AGCTACAATAAGTAGAGAGGAGGTACAGTAACATGGTATCATCGTTATAACGAAGTAATAAATGACAAAAAAGTAACTAGCTATCCAAGGAGAAAACAATACGGTATGACAAGAAACGAACTAGTTATCCAAACAAAAAATAGAACAATATCCAGACAATCAATACAATCAAGACCTAGAGGTTGCTACATATAGCTATGAGGGATATCATCCTAATTACTAATGCAAATGAGGATTCCATCATAACATGTGCTGCATATACCTATGTTTTACTGGGCACTAGGCGAGGCAACATGCCACCCGCCTCGTCTAGGTGCCCGCCTAGGCACCCGTCCAGGATCCTCTGCTTTGAATCAATTTTTTTTTTTTTGCAATTATGCATACAACAAATATGTAGTATAATTAATAAGCATTAAGTAATAAGCATAAGAGTAATATAAGAAGCAACGAATATGAAATAACTAATATTCAACACCAAGTAAGGATAGCAAGCATAATTGGACGACCCTAGGTGGGCATTTTTTCCCCTAGGCGCACCTAGGCGAGCAAAACCTCACCCAGGAATTTTTTTTTAGTTCGAGGCGAGACCTCTCCAACCTACACACCTAGGCTGCCTAGGCACGCCTAGGCATCGCCTGTGACAACATAGGCAGATACCAAGGTTGGCCATGCATGATACAATAACAATAAGGATAGTGGTCCGACATACATAAACCACAAATTCCGAGAGAATATAATGAGCCCATGAAACAACCCACAGGACGTAACTACGTCTCAATATCCTGTTCCACAGTATCTGTTCCACTGGAAAATGAGTCAAGCAAGTACATGAGTGGCTAATACAATAAATGGATAGCGGTCCTATACCACATGGGAGTCACTGAGAACTGATGTCCTAACCAACGAGATTACATGTTCAAGAACCTTCCCTTCTATGAACAACGTAAATATACTAGTGATTAATCCTGATTGACTATGTTTCGATTCCCATGAACTATGCGGACATTCAGTGAACCAACCCTATATGTCGCACACGGCGAAGCTAGACATTGCCAGGGATACGAGAATTCGGACGCATATCTCGAGTCATATGTGATCAATTGTGTTTGGCCAAGCAGGAATACTGGTGATCATCAGCTCGATTACTAGGCTATGACAATCATGATACTAGGAAACAATGACAATAAATAAAACACGTGGGGCTCTCGTAGCACCATAATAGTATCCGAGCATCCCGGTACAAGATTTATTTAATAGTCCCTCGAAACTGGATGGTTCTGCCGGGGACATTATCCTTGGCATTATATTGTTGGTATATTGTCTGTGTAGTATTTTCCAGCACAATGTTGCTTAGTGCCAAAATATAATAATCGATTACAATCACGAAATTAATACACAATTAGACAAGTCTAGACCTAAGGTCTACGACACTAACGAGATGTCAATAAACCATGAAAACGATACAATGATCAGTCTGGTACAATAATATGAACATCGACAACATCGATAACAGGACCGATACAATATATGACAATGTTATAACAAGATATCAATATGATACACTACTAGACGTCTCCAATCTGAAAAATCAATCATGCAATCAGGTAAACAATGACAAAATAACAATTTACCTATTAAATTTACAATTGGGAAAAAGGAAACTCAAAATGAATAATGCGATATTGATTAAATATACTAATTAAGCATGAGATTGGGTCTTTCAACATAACTAGGTGAGGGACAAGTCACAATCGAAATTAACATGATCCGAGTGTAAACTAAGCTTACTAATGCAGTATCCTGCACTAAGCTGGTATACCCGGTATGCCAAAAACCTATCGAGTTTCTCTAGTAAATTCGGAACATTGCATGTAGACCTCAAGAATTGGGGCCGTTCTCGGCCGTTCTTCGTCTACTCAAATTTTCTACATTAAACTCACGCACAGGTTCGATGTCAATAAATCTAGGAGTTTCTTTACCTAAATCTTCAAAAACGAATTTTCGATCGGGAATTCTGAAATTTTTTGATAGCTTCCTTGTATTTCTTGATTCGAAAACTAACAAAAATAATCAAAAACCATCCGAGTCAACCCGCTAAGTCTCGAACCTCCAGTATCACAGTATCACTACACCGCATACTGGGCCATATATTACCATATACATATCATAATCTACACCAGAGTCCCATCACCACCACGACTACATGTAACAAACAAGAATATAACAAATATACGATTGAAATACATCAAATAGAATGCGAAAGCCCAAAATGATACCCGACTATGAGTTAGACTCGGGACGGGATGGGACAATATGTAAATAAGGTCGATACGTGTCCTAGAAGGAGTGAATGTCCCTTCAAGTCATTCGATACGGTTTTTGCCTCGATATCGAACTAACATACACTAAGTATAAAGTGACCATGCGTGTCGATGGTACCACGTGTACAAGAAGATAGTCATGAAATATGTACCATAAAACTCCCCAGATATAGCATGTTTCATAATCCTAATAATCCAGTGAAATCATAGTAAATATGTAAATGGATTGAAAACATTTAAGGGCACCAAACTGTTATTGAGCAAGGATACTTGTCTTGAGACCAAGTTATGAATGCGCCTCGGACGCAAAGTTCCAAATCCATGTCCACGCTCGCATGTCTAATGGGTGTCCTACGAGATCTCGGATACAAGGACTAATAAATAATGTGTTACAACATAAAATTTGGTATATCCAATCAAAAATAAAGAGAGACGAGTTATACTGAGTCCATCCTGCAAGTGACATAAAGAGGCGTACACGGGCACGAAATGGGGGCAGACACCATGATGTGGGGCCACTGTCTGAGGTGGGGCCTACTACCTAGGACTACAACAGAGGAGGGGGCTGTCATCGCAGGTCTGTCTCTAGGATGCCGATGAGAGGTACGTTGCGGGCAACAGGAATAGGGGGCTCGGTGACGAGAGCTCCAGTATTGATGAGGGATGGAGGTGACAAAGAAGGCTCAATTTTGTTCGGTTGAGCAGAGGGGAGCAGGACTATGCTGGTCGGGCCTGAAAGAGATGGGGAAAGAAAAGGACGAGGAGGATGGTAGTAGAGATCCGGAGAAGAACAAAGGTGGGGGTCTTCTAGGATCGGGGCCTCTATTGGACGGTGGGGAGAGGATTACCGGTGAGGTCTTGGTTACGGAACGATTGGAAGGGACATGAGAGGTGAGGAGCTTGACTCGACGACGATTGTCGAAGGAGATGACGGGAAGGGGGTCATCTATTGGTGGCGAGATGAGGAGGCACTAACAAGGCTGGGAGGAGATCGACGAGGTCTAGGTTGGTTGGAGGGACGAGGGGAGCTCGAATTTGGCTGAGTTGCTCCTAGTTAGGCTCATATCTAGAAGGTGGAGAGGAAGAAGGAAGATGGAGACGAGGGATGAAGAGAAGAGTGATGGTGATGCTAATGCTAATGCTAATGCTAATGCTGTGGTGGTGGCCCCTTTTTCAAAGAGGGAGAGAGATGGAGAGAGCGAGGGAGATCGGGGTTTGTGTTGGCAACGAGGTGCTTCGAGAGCGGCGTGGTGGCGGCTTTGATAGAGGAGGGGTAGGAGAGGTGATGAAGGAGAGGAAGGAGAGGGGTGATGACAATGATGATATTGGTGGTTGTGGTGGTCTCAGATCCAGCAGGGAGGACAAGGGAGAGGAGAGAGTGAAGGTGAGGAGGAAGAAGAAGAGTGGTGGTGTTGACTATCCTTTGGGTCGGACAAAAAAGGAGGAGAGGTAGAGAGTTAGAAATTAGGGTTTGGGCTTGGCTACTGAAATAAACATGGGAGAGTGGGAGGAAAACATATGGTTTTGAGGGCTAAGTAAGAAGGGAAAAATCATTTGAATTGGCTTTAAATCCAATGGTCACAACTTGATAGGAATTTAAGTAGTGGAGATATAGTAGGAGCTGGGGATAACCTTGGTTGCACGAGGATCAAGTTGGGGTTCAAAAACGTTGCAGTCTCGCAAACTCTTAACTCATAAAATTAGGAAAACAAAAATTACAATAAAATTGGAAATCCACAACTATAGTAGACATTATAATAATAATAATAATAATCTATGAAAATAATAAATCTTGAATTTTAAAAAAAATACAAAAATACCATAATATAAGATCTCGGGATACGAATATTACAATATATATATACTGGGGTAAGGGTGAGAGAAACTCGGACAAAGGAATGCGATTTAAAGGAGCCAAGTAAAGCTCTTACTCTCACCATCCAACTTGCTAGGTTTTCTTCGAGTTCTTCTCGGTGGTTAAATTGAAGCTTTTTACATGTCATATATAAATCTCTATCTTTGATGTAACTAAATTGCTCTTTCTGGATAGATTTAAGAGTGTATCTTCTATTTTCGAAAATAACCTTATGCCGATGATTGGACCTGGCTCCAAAATCATAATCTATACATCGTGGACGGCTATGTTGTAAGACTGAGTACATCGTGGACGGCTATGTTGTAAGGCATATTACGTCATTTTCCCTTGCATTATCTGAATGAGTGTTGGTTACAGTCTGAATTGGTAACAACATATTTATGAGGCACAAATCTGATTAAATATTTGATTTGATTAGATTTGGACGTCCATAACTAATGCTGGACTATTTTAGGGTTTCCTATATTAGGATTTCCTATTACCTAAAATAGTATCTCTTATTTTAGTAATATGGTTTCCTAATTTAGAGTTTCCTATTTAGAAAATTCTATTATGACCTAAAGTAGGTTTTCTCATCATATATATATGGGTTAAGAGTGGAGACAATATGAAGAGCACAATGTGGAGATTTTGGGTGCTTGTCCACTGGAGATCTAAGAGAAAGTTAGTACTTTGCTCTTAGGGTTTGCCATTCAAGACAGAAAAAAGAGATCTGGTCGAGGATTCATCGCCTTCATTCATGGAGATTGCTACGGGTAGAGTGAGTGATTTTAAGTTGTAATTTCTGTCTTTTCGTCTTGAGTGTAGTGAGGGGGTTCATCCTATTAGGGCAAAAAGTTGAACATTAGTTTTTGTCAATCTTATAATTTCACTTGCGTTATATAGATTAGGATTGTCCAGGTGACATAGTCACCAACCATGTACATTGTCTTTATATATGCTTGGCATTCGTCAGACGAGGGTTGGTTATCTCAGGTCGGTTGGCCTAAGTTTTCACTACGGTCACGTTTTACTCACGATATTGGAGCACATTCTGGAGTATGTCCGATCCCAACATCTGGTTTCAAAGCGAGGTTCGTTCATTTTGGTCTGATACCAACATCTAGTATTAGAGATCTTAGAGTTCTCGAGAGAAAGGTTCAACCATGTCTACGGAGCTGATGAACACACGTATAATTACCTTTAAGGGAGGAACTGGGCTATTTGGAAGCTAAGGATGGGGGACTTACTCTAGTGCAAGGATTTGCATGGTCCGTTGGAGGGCGATAACGTCAAGCCATCGAACAAGTCTGTTGATGACTGGAGATGATTGGATCGTAAAGCCGTTGGATTCATCCGCCAATGCTAGACAATTCGGTGTTTCATCACGTGTCTATGGAGAGTTCGACAAAAGCATTGTGCAAGAAGCTGTATTCGCTGTACGAAAGGAAGACGACGGACAACAAAATGTTTCTTATTTGCCAACTCGTCAACTCGAAGTACACGAAGGGTGTCTCGATGGCACAACTTTTGAACGAGGTTCAGTGTATCACTAATCAGTTGTCTACGATAAAGACGGTGATTCACAATTAGCTTCAGGTCTTTCCGCTTTTGAGTTCTCTGTCGAAAAGTTGGGAGACGTTGGTGGTGTCGGTGAGCAATTCCGTACCTAATGGAGTTGTCACGATAGAGGCAGTCAAAAGTAGCTTATTAAACGAGGAGGTCCGGCTTAAGCAAATTATTGAATCGTCGTAGGAGTTCGCTCTAGTTGCTTCCTACGAGAAGGGAAGACTCAAGTCGCAAGCGAAGACACAGGAGTTCTCGCAATCGTGTGACCGTGGACCGCAAGGAGGGTTGTTATTACTGTGACGAAAATGGTCATACAAAGAGAAACTGCATGAAGCTCAAATCTGAAAAGACGAAAGGCAAGGATGATCAGGAGGATCTCACGGCGTTTGGAGATATCATCATTGCAGCAATCGACACAGAGGAACCTTATGGCACGTGTCATGCGACGAATGGGTCATGGCAACGGGAGCTCGTATCACGCCACTCTACATAGAAGGATCTTTACGTCATGCGGAGGTGGTAGGTTTGGACGCGTAAAGATGGATAACAAGGGAACAACTGCAGTTATGAGCATCGATAGTGTGCATTTGACAATGGAGCTTGGCGAAAAGCTCGTTCTCAAAGGGGTGCGACATGTACCGAGTTTGCGCTACAACTTGGTTTCGGTAGGGAGGCTGACGGATAATGGCCGTCGTAGTCTGTTTGGGGACAAAGATTGGATGCTTATGAATGGTTCCCAACAACTGGCTCGAGAAGATATATGTTGTGAGATGTACAGGCTCAAGTCGTTAAGATGTACAGGAAGGCCATATACATCGGATGTAGGCTCGAGGGGTATTCGACATGAGTTTGTGGAGATCATCAGGAACTTGTCTTGGGGGGCCTTCGAGATGCTTCGAGGGATACATAGGATTCGGTTCATTGCGACAAAGCGACGAATAGTGATGAGTTGAAGATTGAGGGTTAGTCTGTCAGTCCTATGACAGCTTGTCGGTCTCAAGGTGGGTTGTTCTACGTATCTAGTTTTGGTGACGGGCAGTTTTCCAAAGCTTCACGGAGCGATATCGATTTCAATAGTTCGAAGCTAGGGAGGAGATCAAGGTGTACAACAAACTCAATCCGAGATAGGAACATCTCTATTCACACAGTTCTGGAGCGTCGTGGGTCATCGACGGCGTGCACAATCATGATGTTTTGTTCGTGGATGCATGTCTATGGGGGAGCTTCAGTGTCGGACACGAAGGTAGGCAGGTTCAGGAGTCTGAATCTCGGACGAACCGCACTGTCCGCTTGGTTGGGCCAGCTAAGGGTGAAGAAGCTCGTTGGAACGGTAGCACGTTCCGGTGGAAGACAGAAGTCGGAGACATGAATCCAAGACTTACAATGAGGGTAATCGTCAAGGACCAAGGTTCTAAATGGCTATAGGCGGGTACACGACGGAGAGAGTCCGCCTGCCGCCTAGGCACCGCCTAGGCGGTTGATATATTTTGGACATTTTTTACTATTTTATCACTGCTTTTTGAATAATATACATATTTTAAGGGTGTTCCATGCATAAATAAGTTGTAGAACAATGATTTATGAAGTTTTAGTTTTGTAAAAGTGAACTATAGGCCCATAATGCTTGCAAAACCTTTTGGCCAAAACTTCTTGTTAGGTATTGCTCTACCTACGCCGCCAAACTTCCGTTGGCCGCCTACTCTACTGCCTACCGCAAAGCGGTGCGGAGAGAGATCGCCTGCCGCCTAGACGGTCGTCTCAACCGCCATTTAGAACACTGTCAGGGACTTCAGTCTTGGTCGCGTTATTAATGTCGACAGGATTCAGTGGTACAGGAGGTGCTACACATGACAGCTAGCATCGACGTGACGGTCGAGGAGATGGAGAGGAAGGAAGATGCAAAATAGCTCGGGAGATCGGAGATCAGTGGCATGAGGGAGCAGAAATTCTGTCGCGGGACGACAAACATGGAGTCCAGTTGAGGAGCCATGGAGTCAACACCTCTCATCAGACTGGAGGCAGAGTATGAAGGGTCAAATCTGGATTTGGTAACAACATATTTGTAGGGCCCAAATCTAGTCAAATATTTGATTTGATTAGATTTGGACATCCATAATTAATGCTGAACTAATTTAGGGTTTCCTATTTTAGGATTTTCTGTTACCTAAAATAGTCTCTCTTATTTTAGTAATAGGGTTTTCTATTTAGGAAATTCTATAATGACATAAAATAGGTTTTCTCATCATATATATATATATATATATATATATATATAATATAATTATATAATATATAGAAAAGATGGGAGAAAAGTGCTCTGCTAGGGTTTCGACCTTGGAGGTGATCGCTCCTCCTCCTCGCCCCCCGGATCCCTACGGGGTGAAGGGGAAGCGACAGGGCGACCGTCCCAAGAAGCCCACCCCCCCGGGTGGGGGTGGATCGGCCGGTGGGACCCCCCCGGGCGGGGGTGGATCGGCCGGTGGGACCCCCCCGGGCGGGGGGGGTCGGCGGCCGGGCTGGACAGGACCCCCCCAGGCGCGGGGGGGGGGGTCGGTGGCGACCAGGACGTGGACCTCCCCAGGCGGGGGAGGGGCGGACGTGACCGGCGGCGGGACCCCCCCAGGCGGGGGGGGGGTCGACGGCGGCAGGAGGCGGGACCCCCCAGGCGGGGGGGGGGGGGGGGTCGGTGGCGGGAAGCGGTGGGACCCCCCCGGGCGGGGGGGGGGGGCGGGGGGCGGCCGACGGCGATTTCGACTCCGGCAGGATATTCGAGTTTTGTTCTGGATCCGGATCTGGATCTGGATCTGGATCTGGGAACGGGTCTGGAACGGGTGGTGAGGGGTGGACTACGGTGACCAGGCGGCGTCAACCAGGGAGAAGACTACTGACATCTCAATTGGCGGGTCGGGTGGCTCCAGGGAGGGCAGGGAACAAGATTGGGAGTGGTCATGGGGATCCCCGACGACTAGGGGGAGGCCCGAGGAGTAGTGGAACGGCCTGGAGACCGAAGGCGTCGGCGGCGGAGAAAGGGAAAGGAGTGGCTGGAGGAGGTAGTGGCCAACAGGGGAGTCCTACAACGGAGCCTCCCAGGGTCGTGCCGCAACAACCACGATCATGGAAGGAGGTGTGCATGCCGACGGCGGCGAAATCTGCGTCATCTATGGAGTATGTGGCTCCTAAGAAGGTGGGGGGAGGTTTTCGGGCTGTCTTCCCTGCAGAGGAGATAGCGGAGGTGACGGAGTTTTGGCAGAATACCCTGGTGATGTATGTGCTTGGTAGCAAGCCCTTCTATGGGCAAATCAGAGGATATGCGGAGAGGGTTTGGCGGCCTAAAGGAAGCATGGAGATCTTCTCCAGGGAGAATGGTTTCTACTTTGTTAAATTTGGGCTGGCGGAGGATGTTATCCGGATCACTCAGGGCGGACCATGGTCTTTTGATGGGAGGCTGATCATCTTGAAGGAATGGACCCCGGACCTGCGATGTGAGAAGGAGGTTCTGAATGCGATCCCTGTATGGATTCGGTTCCCCGAATTTCCAGTGAAATACTGGAGTGTTCCGCTTCTCATGAGGCTGGCCAGTTTGGTTGGGAGGCCGATCAAGGCGGACGATGCTACCACCTACCGCACGAGATTGATGTATGCCAGGATATTTGTGGAGATTACGGCTGGGTCGGAGCTTCCGAGCCTACTGGAGTATGAGGGAGCATCAGGGGAGGTGCTGACACAGGTGGTGGAGTATGACTGGGTGCCCCCAATGTGTTCCTCATGTGAGTGTTTTGGCCATGTAGATAGTGCGTGCACGCAGAGGAGACGGAGATCGGACTCGGTAGTCAGGCCGGCGGCGACTGCACAGGGGCCAGTCCCTGGAGCTGATGCTGGAGGTGGGGCTACAGTTAGTCAGGAGGAGGACACTATGATGGATGTGGCAGGTGACCCAGTGACCGATGATCCACGGCGGGTGGCGAGTATGACGGGTGCCGTGGTCCCGTTCCAACCACAGAGGAGGGTGTTGACCAGATCCATGGGATTACTTGGTAGCAGCCAGGGGGAGGGCGGGGCTACCCCGGTGGTGGAGCAGGTGTATAGTAGGAAGCGGCATGCGCCGGCCTTGCGTGACGATGTCCTTCAGCAGGAGGGCCTGGACCATGACACTTGTGTCAACCCAACTTGGGATCTGACGCTATCCAGGATACAGGTCCATCTTGCTCCTCCCACTGTGGGAGGGACGGGTCTGGAGGTTGGAGCTGAGGCTCGGGTTGCAGGGATAGAAGAGGATATTGATCTTATGGACAGGGCACTTCCCTCGGGTGCCTGTTCTGATGGTGTTCAGGGGGACCCCTCATTAGTTAATTAATGTCGGTCCTCGCCTGGAACATCAGAGGGGGGTGTTCTATTGGGCGTTGGAGGGAGATCAGTGGTGTTTTGAGAAGAGAGAAGTGTGATATTGCTATTCTGCTTGAAACTAAGATTCGGAAGGAAGCAGTGCTTGATCGGCGGAATACGGGGACTTGGGCTCATATTCATAACCTGGACATTTGCGACATGGCGAGGATCTGGGTTAGATGGAGTAGAGATAGCTGGGAAGGGGACCTGGTTCTGAAGACTCAGCAGATCATTGGTATACTTCTGGTGAACAATGGTGGCTTTAGATTCCTCCTGGGTGCAGTGTATGGGCATAACGACAGGAAGCGTCGTGAGTCCCTCTGGGAGGACATTGCTCGGCTTAGCCAGATAGCGGATTCCCAACACCTTCCATTGCTTATTATAGGGGATTTCAATGCCTTGCTATATCGGCATGAAAAGGTGGGGGGACGTCCAGTCCAGGACTCGATTCTCTATGACTTTCAGAGGTGTCTTCTCATCTCGGGGCTGAGGGGGCTGGAGCGAGCAGGGCACATTTGGACCTGGCACAACAAGGCGTCCAAGGGCAGGGTTGCTTGTCAGTTGGATAGAGCCTTGGGGAATAGCGAATGGTTTCGGTATTACCCTAATGCTGTGGCGGAGGGACTGGCGGCTGAGACGAGTGATCACTCTCCCATTCGGGTGGGTTTATTGGAGAGAGCCACCTGGAAAGCTAGACCGTTCAGATATAACAATAGTTGGTACCTCTCGGCTGATTATGAGGAGGTGGTTGCGAGAGGTCTGCTGGACTCCCGGGAGGGCACTGCTCAGTTTCGCATGGTCCACAAACTCAAGCAGGTGAAGAAGGGTATTCGGGACTGGGTGAAGAGGAGGCCGCGTTCCTCCCTGGTAGACAAGGAGGCTGAGCTTCGGGAGGTTCAGGAGGCCCTACAGGCTGACATCTTGTGTGGGGAGCTGGCGGCCAGAGAGAAGAATCTTAGTGCAGAAGTCAATTCCTTGAGACTCCAGGAGGAGATTAGTGCGGCTCAGAGGGCGAAATGCTCATGGCTCAAGGATGGGGACAGATGTACTAAGTTCTTCTATGATGTTATTCGGACTCGGCAGCACCGGAATAGTATCCCCAGACTTCTGGATGGCGAGGGCAAGTTGGTAGGGGACCCGGTGGAGATCCAGAGAGAAGCAGTCAGGTTCTATCGGGACTTATATCATCAGGAGGACTATCCCACTACGTTCCCACCTCTGATTCCTAAGAGGTTGGTGACGCAGCATGGGAATAGGCGACTTCTGGCCCCGATTCGGATGGAGGAGATCGAGGACATTGTGATGAAGGCTGATCCCAATCGAGCTCCAGGGCCAGATGGCTTCTCCAGTGGGTTCTTTCGGAGGCATTGGGGAGCTTTGAAGCTCCCAGTTCTTGAGGCGGTACAGGAATTCTTTGTATCAGGAAAGCTTCTGAAGGAGCTTAATCATACTTTCCTGACCCTGGTCCCAAAGAAGGAGGGTGCGACATCTCTGGCAGATTTCAGACCGATTGCATGTTGTAATTATCTTTATAAGATAATTACTCATCTTATGTGTCGGAGGATGGAGGGGATTATGCAGGGATTGGTGTCTCGGAATCAGGCGGCCTTCATTAAGGGTCGTTCGATTGCTGAGCACAGCCTTCTTGCTCATGAGATGGTGCGTGAGTTCAACAAGCCGGGGGGGATGAAGGCCTGTGTGAAGTTGGATCTGAGAAAGGCATATGATACAGTTAATAGGGACTTTCTCTGCCAGCTTATGCTAGCCATGGGATTCGATGAGAGGTGGGTTGCGAGGGTGAGGGAGTGCATCTGCTCCCCCACTTTCTCGGTTCTTATACAGGGCACTCCGTATGGATTCTTTAGCAGCTCCAGGGGCTTACGGCAGGGCGACCCTTTGTCCCCCTACTTGTTTACGCTGGTGATGGAGTATTTTACGTGCTTGATGGACCTGGCAGTGCACAGCAGGCGGATGGTCCCTCTTTTTAGACTTGTTCATCCGGTGGTTTCACACTTGATATATGCAGATGATCTTCTGGTGCTTCTCAGACCGTCCATGGGAGGGATGAGGGCTCTTTCTGACATTATGGAGGAGTTCGGGAGGTTCTCGGGATTGAAGCTTAACAGAGAGAAAAGTAGAGTTTATTTCAGCTCTAGTTGCCCTCAGAAGGAGGAGCGGGCTCTGGTTCTGGGAGTAGAGAAGGGTGAGTTGCCGGTGAAGTACCTGGGAGTTCCTCTGACGGTGAATTATGCTAGGGACCAGGATTGCCAGAGTCTGGTGGAGTTCACTAAGAAGAGGGTGGAAGGCTGGCAGGCTGCAGGACTATCTTTTGGTGGCAGGATTGAGCTGTTGAGATCTGTCATTGCTGGTATTGCTATGTTCTGGCTGCAGTCGATCCAGATTCCTGTGGCTACTATCACGAAGGTGGAGTCCATGTGTGCTGACTTTCTTTGGAGGGGGGGCATCCATGCGATTTCGTGGACTCAACTCTGCCGGCCTCGGGAGGAAGGGGGAGTGGGGCTGAGATCTCTCAGAGCTATGAAGGAGGCTGCTAGGGTGAAGATGGCGTGGCAGTTCGTTAGCGGGGGGTCACTTTGGGCAGACTGGATGGCTAGCAGATACCTGAGGAGGTCCAATTTCTGGACGATCAGGATTGATGGTAATTTCTCGGTCACATTTAAGGCTATTCTTAAGTGTAGACCCGTACTACAGACTGCTATTTGCCGATCCATGAGGGATGGTTCCTCCACTGATCTCTGGCTCGACCCTTGGTTGGGCAATCGTTCCCTACTGGAGTATTTGGGGCCGCTGCATGATAGAGAGGCCTCGAGAGGGCTGAAGTGTAGTCTGATCATTCGAGATGGTGCTTGGAGACCGGAGCTCTACACTTTCACAGCACAGCTTGGCGAGGAGATCCGGACTATTTCTATTGATACTAGCCAGACTCGGGACACTTGGAACTGGGCTGGCCATGCCTCTTCTGGGGGGCTGGGCAGGTTCAGTTTCAAGAGTTGCTATGATCTGGTTAGGACTCGGCATGACAGGATTGAGGATGTAGATTTCATCTGGGGAAAAGGGATTGCTCGGAAGCTGCAGCTCTGTTCTTACAGGTTGATGCTCGGGAGATTGATGACGAGAGATAGACTCATTAGGTTTGGGGTGTCCATTCCAGACTCGAGGTGTCTTCTATGCTCTGACGAGGATGAGTCTATGGCCCACCTATTCCTTGAGTGTCCTTTCGCTTGGCACATTTGGTCGGAGCAGTGCAGGAGGTATCTGGGAGGTGCTGGCAGCGTCAGAGATATTAGAGGGATCCTTAGCTGGATCAGGGATCGCAGGGGTATGGATGCTGGATGGGCCAGACAAGCCAGATTGCGACTTTCTGCTACTGTCTGGCATGTCTGGAGGGAGAGGAACAGGCGCCTTTTCGAGGATCTGATTACCCCTCCGATTGGGATTATGCACAATATTGACTTTGATGTATCTGTTTTGACCCCACGAGTCATGGGGGAGTCTGTGTGATTATGTACTGTATTACCTATACCGCGTTTCGCGAGGAATAAAATTTTACCTTATTCCAAAAATATATATATATATATATATATATATATATATATATATATATATATATATATATATATATGGAGGCAGTAGAAAGAGCGAGCGTAAGGTGGAAATTTAGGGTGCTTGTACACAGGAGACCTAAGAGAAAGTCCGTACTTTGCTGTTAGGGCTCGCCATCTAAGACAGAAGAAAGATGAGATCTGATCGAGTAGTTGCTGCCTTCATTCAGGAAGATTGCTACGGATAGGATGAGTGATTTCAAGTTGTAATATCTATCTTTTTTTTGAGTGTAGTGATGCGGTTGAACCTATTAGGGCAAAGGTTCAACATTAGTTTTTGTCAATCTTGTAATTTCACATGTGTTATTTAGATTGAGATTTGTTCAGGTGACGTAGTCACTGACCGTATATGCTGTCTTTATCTATGCTTGGCGTTCGTTAGACGAGGGTTGGTTATCTCAGGTGGGTTGACCTAAGTTTCCGCTGCGGTCACGTTTTAATCACAGTATCAGAGTGCATTGTGGGGCGTGTCCGATCCCAACAAAGAGAACTTGCTAGCAATGTGCCGCAGGAATAATTTTTCACCGGACACTAGGACATTTGCATGTATTTAAAGAACAGTTCATATCTGTGGGCCCTTGGGTTAGTAACCTCATTTTAAGAATCAAAACACTGCTACTGCTACATATACCTACTATTAGTACCCTTGCACCACAGGATGCAACCGCCGTTGAAGACCTGTGACATGGACAGTAGGGCGAGGAGAAGCAGCATACTGACTGGAAATGTTGATGCAAGAAAGATAAGAAGTGCAAGATTAGCCATCTACTATTGTCTGTAAAACCAAGTAGACACCCTTTAGGACTTCATAGATTTGTTCATTTGAACTTTATTCATGTACATGGTTATAAATTTGCTCTTTATTGGTAGTTCTGGTTTATGTCTTGGTTTATCACCAATAAATCAGTGTGCAGAACTTTCTGAAAGAGATGATACTTTGATTGCAGTCACCTTTATAGACTTGCAACCTTTAATGATCACTACTGTAATTTACAATGTTTCTATATTTCATGTCCAGAAATGTTGGACCTTTTCCAGCAGGCTTGATTCTACATTCATATCTTGGTTCTGCTGAGATGGTTCCTGGATTTGCAAAGCTTGGTGCATATTTCTCCTTCTCTGGATACCTTACATCAATGAAATCAACGAAGGCAAAGAATATGCTCAAATTGGTTTGTATATTTCTCATAAAGAGTTTCACTGTTACAGTTGCGTGGTTACAAATATCGGATCAGTTCATGGAACAAAATTTCTTGCTTAGGTACCTAAGGACAGAATTTTGGTTGAATCAGATGCACCAGATGGATTGCCAAACTCGACAGAATCTTTGCTTGTGGTTCCTTTAGACGATTCTAGCCCACAAGGACTACAAAGCCAGCATGCAGATCCATTATGTGAAGCATCTGTTTCGCCAAAGGAAGAACTAAATCATCCAGCTAACATTCATACTGTATGTCTCTCTAACAGTTTGTTATTCTATATCTGCATTTTCAGTTATTATTATTATAATTAATATTAATAATAGTATTATTATTATAATTAATAATATTAATAATTATGCCATGATATAGGAAAATGATCAAATGCTATAATGTCCTGAAGTTCTTTTTAACGTTGTGAAGTTTGCTTAACTCTTTGCACAATTTTATAATGCTCCTCGCCAATGGTCCGAGGTTGTAACATAGTCGACGATGAATCTAAAAGATATATTATTTGATAAATACCATTGGTAGCAAATATAGTAGTATGGACGGAACTGGTTAAATCGTTTATGAGTATATAAGCTGCTTGGATCGAAGTTATAAATCCTTTTTTCATGGAAGTATTTCTTTCATGTAAAGAACCAACTTTTGTACTAAGGGTAAGTTGATAACCTACTGTCGAAGGCATTCTCCCTAATAAGGCAGATACTTGTGACCCTACTTAGACAAAAAGAAAGATATTGTCGATGAATAAAAGTACGTCTTGTTCATTTATATCCAAGAAATATCATGGCATGGTTAGATCAGTCAAATCAACATGAGAGTCAAATCAACTCTCATGTAAGCTCCCGGTAGTTAAATCCTTTCACTTGTGAAAATCAGAGAAAACTCTCAATTTATTGATGTGAATAAAACCTGAGAAGTCTTGGTACATTTATAGGAGCAAGTCATGACATCCTCTTTTAGTCCACGTGATGTGAGACTAAAGTGAGGTATACTCTAATAGTTAATTGACACTCCCTTGCAAGCTAGAGCATATATATCAATTATTTCTAATTTGGATAATAGTCGAGTAAACAAAGGTCAAGACGGTGGTTTGATGATGATATTTGTCAGCTGAGCTGAAAGACCGTACTGAACTTTCATTTTTGTCACTTTCTTTCGAATAAAATAACAATCTATCTCGATGTGCTTAGTCCTTTTATGAAAGATTAGATTCTCAACAATATGAATCACAACCTTATTCACAGTAGAGAGCAACTCGAGAAGATATGATGACTCCAAGATATGTAAAGAGTGAGTTGAGCTAAATCAACTTAGAGACAATATGTGCAATGGAAATATTCGGCCACAACAGAACGAGCAACTACGTTCTGCTTCTTACTCCTTCATGTAACTAAATTGTCTTCCAGGAAGACAAGGTAATTGTTGGTAGAGCGACGATCATCAACTCATCCAGCAGGGTTAGTATCTGCAAAGGCTATGAGCAACATTGTAGAAGGTCTGTAGAGAAAAGTTATGTCCAGGAGTTCTCTTTATGTAGCGTAGAATTCTTTCAGTAATCTGAAGATGAGAGGTCAAAGGATTTTGCTCACCGTACTCATAGCGTAGTAAATGTTTGGACGAGTGACAATAAGATAAATTAGCTTTCCAACCAATTGTCTATAACATCCTGTGTCAGCACAAGAGTGCTTATATCCGAGAAATATCTTGCTATGGTTAGATCGGTCAAATCAACTCTCATATGAGCTCTTGGTAGTTAAATTCTTTCACTCGTGAAAAATTAGAGAAAACTCTCAATTTATTGATGTAAATAAAACATAAGTAGCCTTGGTACATTTATAGGAGCAAGTCATGACATCCTCTTTTAGTCCATGTGATGTGAGACTAGAGTGAGGTATACACTAATAGTTAATTGACACTCCTTTGCAAACTAGAGCATATATTATCAATTACTTCTAGTTTGGATAACAGTCGAGTAAACAAAGGTTAAGGAAGTGGTTTGGTGACAATATTTGTCAGCTGAGCTAAAAGACCCGTACTAAAGGGAAACTTTCATTTTTGTCACTTTCTCTCGAATAAATTGAGAATCTATCTCGATGTGCTTAGTTCTTTTATGAAAGACTAGATTCTCAATAATATGAATCACAACCTTGTAGTTACAGTAGAGAGCAACTCGAGAAGATATGATGACTCCAAGATTTGTAAGGAGTAAGTTGAGCTAAATCAACTTAGAGACAACATTTGCCATGGAAATATTTGGCCTCAACAGAAGAATGAGAAACTACGTTCTGCTTCTTACACCTTCATCTGACCAAATTGTCTTCGAGGAAGACGACGTAATTGTTGGTGATCCAGCAAAGTCTGCAAATGCTATAAGCAACATTTTAGAAGGTCTGTAGAGAAATTCATGTCCATGACTTCCCTTTATGCAACGTAGAATTCTTTCAGTAACCTGAAGATGTGAGGTCAAAGGATTCTACTCACCGTGCTCACAGTGTAGGAAATGTTTGGAGGAGTGACAATAAGATAAATTAGCTTCCCAACCAATTGTCTATAACGTCCTGTGTCAGATAGAGGATGATCTGATGAATAACTCAATCTGCATAGTTTGAATGTAAAATTCATAGATGTGTCTACTAGTTTGCAACTTAGGGTTCATGTCTCAGATAGAAGATCCAACGTATATTTATGCTAAGAAAGTTGCAATAGTTCGGAACACTACGTTATCTCAATAATAAAAGAGTATCTCAATGGCCCAAGGTTCGTTGTATGAAAATGAGCGGTGAAATGTTGTTTTACCTTGGAAATGGATGACATAATCATCTCTAGTGATAATTATGTCATCCACATAAACAAGATGACTGTGCCCTGAGACATCTAATATGTAAATACGGACATAATTGAGTTGCTACGAACAAACCCAATATTTTGCAAGATTTTGCTAAATTTGTCAAACCATGCACGTGGTGATTACTTCAGACCATACACGGACTTTTCTAGGAGAAAAACCATAGACTTCCTCGGTCTCAAACCTGTAGGCTGTTGCATAAAAAGTCTCCTTAATATCTCTATTGAGGAAGTCATTCTTCACATTCAATTAATGAAGAGGCAAATTCCTACATTTTTCCAAAGATGGAAGAACTTGAACATAAGTCGACTTAACAATAGGTGAAGAAGTTCGAACATAATCTAACCCATACTGTTAGGTAAAACCCTTGGCTACTAAATAGGCTTTGAGCCGATCAACTGAGTCGTCTGGATTTTGTTTAACTGTAAATATCCACTTACATCCAAATCTTTTTACTTGAGGGCAAGGGTACCAAAGTTAGTCTGATTTGAGTGCAATGTATTAAGTTTTTGAACCATAGTGGCATGCCAACCTGAATGTCGGAGAAGAGAGAAAAGAAGAGCAATGACATCCAAAGAAGAAACAAATGTACGACCAAATGGAGTCAAATGGTGATAGGAAACGAAATTAGAAATATGATAGACAATAGCACAAGAGCGCTTACCCTTGCAAAGAGCAATAGGAAGAGAGACCTTCATCGAAAGTCAGCGGAGGTAGAGGAGTACGAACAGAAGACAATACTATAGTACCTGTAGAAGAATTACCAGTGATACCCGAATAAATAGTTGCAGGTACAGGAATGACCTTGTCCCAACGTCTATATACCTGGAGAAATGGAACCAAAGACCCAGATTCATGAGAGAGCGAGGAGAAATAGGTGTATCAAGTTCAGAGGAAGGAATAAAAGGAACAAGAATTGTGGACAATCGAGATGTAGATGGTGTATTAGAAGCGACATAAGTATGATCTTCGAGAAAAGTAACATCACAAGAGACGACTACATTCGAAATAGTGGGTTCAAAATATACTCTTTCTGTGTCCGAGAATAACCAATAAATATCATACGGGTAGCTCGCAGATCATGTTTATCAACATGAGGTCCAATATTATAAGTATAAAACGAAATTTTTTTAAGGAGAGAGAGAGCTACGTCCAGAATGTGTCTGGTCTTACATTCCACAATATCATTTTGATGAGTATACGAACTTGAGTCTAATGAAGTATGCATTTTTATAGCTTTGATACCATTAAAATCAGAGAGTACTCTCAATTTATTAATATAAGTAAAACATGTTTTGGTACATTTATAGAAACAAGTCATGACATTCTCTTTTAACTAGCAGATGTGGGACTAAAGTGATGTATACAATAATAGTAACTGACAACTAGCTTTGTTTATACTGTTTCCGTAGGTCTAGAATTCGCTACTTGTATCCTGTTTCTAGTACTGACAATAGGCCTACATAAATAGCAGGATACAAGGCAAGGATTGGAGAAATGAAAGGAGGACCAAATACTTCTAGGAGAGGGAAATAACAGTCTTCATAATCTTTTATTCGACATGAGAAATAGTTTCTACCCTTGTCTTGTGTCATCTTGTATCGAAATGATAATGATTTTGATAATATATCAAATATTACTATTTCTTCTTTTCCAGGTCTTTCAAATCTCTTTTCTTTAGATTCATAAGAAGTAGTTGTCAAACAAAGAAGGGGTAGAGGGAAATAATTCATTGAGAAAACAGAACTTCTATTTCAATTATACTTTACAGTATCGGCCGATACCGATCCGGTACGGTACGGCCGACACCGATACTGTTTGGCATGACCGATACCCGATACTGACCGATACCGACATTGGGGGTCTCTTTTCCGGTTAATTTGGCAAAGAAAATTGAACGAAAAAGACAAATCAGTAAGGGTTTAAAGTATAATAAGATTGTAAAAGCATGTAAAAGAAAAAAAATATTTTGCATGTAAACCAATCGTTAAGGATGACTACTATTTTATTTATTTCAAAACTATTAAGAAATAGCACTGAAAGTACTTAAAACTATACCTAAATGTATAAACTTTAATTTTTTAAATGTTAATAATTTATTAATAATTATTTGTTTTTCGATACCAAAAAATTCGATACTCCGATCCGAAAACGCCTATACTAACGCTATCGTCGATACCGATACTCATAGGAATGGTCTGTTACCGATTTCGATACCAATAAAACCTTATTTCAATTAACTTCAACTTATAAGTTATAGAAAAAATTTCTTCAAATAATATGGACTTATACTCTAAGAAACCAAGGAATAGGATAGTTTTAGACATCATAGCAAATGATCTATTTTCTCATTTCTAGAAATGAAATATTTTTCGAATCCAAAAAACCTGTTATTAAAGCAAGATCAGGTGCAATTTCCATACCTATGATAGAAGTGCTATTTCTTAGTATAATTAGTAAAATACTATAGTTATTGTTATTTCCGAAACAGACCTAGATGGAGGAACGATCAGAGTATTGAGACCACTTACAAATAAATTTGCTCTCAATTCTGATTTAGCAATAATCAGAAACAGAGACCTCTTGCAAATAAATTTGCTCTCTTCTGATTGTGTAGGATTTCGGAGACCACTTGCAAATTAATTTGCTCTTCTAATTTCCTGAAGTTATAACTTCGGAGATTCTCGCAAACGAGTTTGCTCTCCAGAAGAACCTGCAGCCAACCAAGAAGAAGAACAAGAAAGAAAGAGGAGATTTTAACAGCTCTGCTGGGTGATGAAAATCACTGTCGCTCAAAGCAAGATTCGCCTTTATAAGATCCGCTTCCAGTAACCAGCAAGTTCTGGAAGAACCTCTCGAACGCTCCCTAGTCAACTTTTTGTGACTTGAACGGGCTCCCTGGACTCAACGGACTCCTTCTACTTTCTTATTTGGTGCATCTTACAAAGGAGGCCAGGGGCTCTATATATAGAGTTGAGTGAGATTTCACTTCTTCTCCTATCAGATGTGGGACTAAAATACCAATACTAAAAAATAGAGAGTGATATTTTAGATCATCCCGCAATCAACATAGTCGTGTAACAGTATACGCTTACCTCCCATATACGCCCGTGCATGCACGAAGCATCCTTGAGCCCGTGTCCGAGTCCGAGTCCGAACGACAAAAAGTAACATGCTTCCTTGTTGGAGTTAATCATTTTTTCTTCTAGAAAATCACCCCCACATGACACCCACATGTGCCCCACCACACTTCATGTGCACACTTCAACACATGCAAAGCATTATATTGAGATACCCACTTGGTGGTGTAGCTGATGTGGGACTATTTTACACTAGTCTAAAGACAAAAATACCAACAATCTCCCACATATCTCAGTGTATGTAGGTTGAGCGCTTCCCACAGTGACTGCCCATTATGCACAAGGATAGATGTCGTTTCGACTTGAATGTTTCCGTATGGTTCAAACAACAGTTATGATATAAGAATGAGCCAAGCCTTGAATTCTGCACTATAGCTGTAATTCTTCCCACTAACACAATGACATCAGCTGTGCTTCCAGTTGCACATTAAAGGCCCTGTGTCCATTTGGTTTCGGTGTATGTATATTGGGTGTCTATAAGCTTATCCTCAAGAGACGGTCTATATCTCTTTTCATACACTCTAGGTAAGTTCTTTTAAAAAGTCTTGGCATGAAGCCTTTCGCTTACTTGCGGTGCTACGCCGCTATGACATGGCCCAAAATTCGAGGCTATATCTCATCATGGTGTTATACCACTGTAGCATGAGGACCCAATCTCTTTGTAGTGTCAACCTACCCAGCATGAAGCCGTTCGCTTCCTTCGGTGTTACGCCGCAGTGACATGGCTCGCGAAGCAGAGGCTTTACCCTTTCTAGGTACCTCTTGGTGGTGTCACACCACTGTAACATGAGATCTCACCTCTTTGTAGTGCTGCCTACCGCTCTTCATTCTACATCATTAGGCCATTTGCCTATGTGCGGTACTACGCCGCTGTGACATGGTCCGAAGCCGAGGCTTTACCCTCACGAGGTACCTCTTGGTGGTGTCACCCCACTGTAGCATGGAGTACTACGCTCCTTTGTAGTGCTGTATTACCCGTGCTTCATGTAAACTACGTCGGACATTCAAAATGTCAAAGAACTCATTAAGACGTCTAAGCCATTCTCCTACAGAATTTGTTCTATACAAAGAACAAATAGTAGACAACAGTGGTTCTGGATCCGTAACCTCTTAATGTCTCAAAGGACAACCCACTGTTCCTGATATTTTTTCAGTCAATGGTCATTCCTTGAACCAAAGCTAGATGCCTGGTAAATTTCTCTTTGAACCAATCAACATAAAACTTTATGGTTGGATTGTAGAGGCAATATTAGAGGTCCGTCAAGCCCATTTTCTTGCCAGTCTTCGACTAGCTGGTGCTTGAGGCCTTAGTGAATGGATCCGTCAGATTCTCCTGACTCCGAACACCAACCACTGTAATGATCCACGTTTTATGCGCTGATTCAGTGCCTTGTACCCTAGTTGCACAATCCTCTTCTTATCATTGAAGAGATCATCCGATGCCACTGCTGCAGCCATCTGGTTGTCGCAATACATCGGCATCACTCGGATTTGTGCACCAACCATAGGAAGATCGTGTCTGATTGTCGCAATACATCGGCATCACTCGGATTTGCGTACTAACAACAGAAAGATCGTTCCTGAGCTCTCGAAGCTATTCTGATTCATACCCGAAGCAATTCCGCTTCATCCGCTGCAGCTGACAGAACTCGGATTCCATAGTGAGAAATATCTGCTTCTTCGACTTCCTCGATATAGCAGTACTACCCATGGATCTGCTTCTTCGACTTTTTCGATATAGCAGCATTACCCATGTAGAAGATGTAACATCTTCTTCCTCTCCTTCTGAGCACCAACTGGCATCACTGATGCCTTATACCCCTGCAGGGTAACCGTTGTAGTGCATCTTTCTGAGTTCCTGAGAGATATCGCATTACTCTCTTCGCAGCTTTCCAAAGATCAACACTTGGATTGCTCGTGAACCGACTCGGAATGCCTACATCAAAAGCTGTCAGGCCTGGTGGTACTTGTAGCCTACATAAAACTCCAGATGATGCTCGAGTACACCAACTGTCTGACACTTCTCCAGGATATGGCTTCAGCTTTTGATCACACCTGTAAGGAGTATCGATCTCTGGAAGATCCTGATATCCATAGCGTGTGAGCAACTTTTCACGTAGTGAACATGTGATAGAGCAAGCTCCACTTCCGTTCGTATTATTTAAATTTCCATGATGACATCCACATCTCTTATGTCCTTTATGTTGAATCTGGACGCAAGGAACATCTTTGTTCTAGTAACACATCAGTATATCGTCCACATAGAGACAAACGATGACTCCTCCATTATCAGCGAACTTCTTGTAGTCGCACTTAACTGTCTCGCTGACCCTGTAGCCTTTAACCTAATAACCTGGTCAAACTCCAGAGCCACAAATTGGGAGCTTACTTCAAACCGTACATAGAATTCATCAACTTATAAACTTTGTCCTTAAGATCCCGAACGACAAATACATCTGGCTGTTTTATGTGAATCTCTTTTGTCATTTCCCTATCCAAAATTACTGTCTAGATATCTATCTGATGATAGAACAACTTATGAATAGCAGTCACGGCAATTGTCATCCTGATAGTTAACATCTTAGCCACTAGAGCATATGTTTCCACCTCACCAATCTCCTGTTCTTGAGCAAACCTTCCTGGCAACCAGCCTAGTCTCGGACTCATCATCAGTTCCTTGGCCTTCGTCTTCTTCTTCTCGAAGATTTGATAGATTTAGCACCTTCAGGCAGATTAACTAATACCCACTTGTAATTGGATGCAATGGAATCAATCTTGTCATTGACTCACTTCTCCCAAAAGATCGCGTCTTTGGTCTTCATCACCTCATCAGCCAACATGTGATAGGTGATAAAGTCGTCTCTGAAATCTTTCGACATTCTCACTTGCTTTGCTAACTGCTTAGCGAATACTGGTTCAAGTGTTGTCTCAAACGACAACCACTTTCTGGACTATCATTTCTTTGGAAGTACTTGCTTCTTCGGCACCAACAATGTTCTCCGGAACATCCGTGAGAAAAATGTTCGTATCCCTAGCAAACTTGTCTTGAAAGAATTCTGCATCGCGAGACTCAATGATATGAATGATACAATATCAAAGGATCTCCGAGCGTAGCTTTCAACAACTTATCTAGAAATACAGTCTTCTTGGTCTTTGTCTTTGGCTTCTGAACCTTGATATCCGGAAGCTTCATGTGTCCCATACTCGAATGACATTCAAGTCAGGTTTGACCTTGAACCAGTGTTAATAAGAATCATAGTCAAATATGCGAACGGTACTTTATTCAGCAATAAACATAGCCGTACACGCAATCTATCCCCAGAAGCATATTAGAAGATCCGCAGTGTAGATATCATCTATCTCTGACAGCGTTCTGATCTTCCTCTCTAAAACTCCTATGGATTAGAGATACTACGGAGCAGTCGTTTCATAGCCAATTCTATGTTCATATCAGAACGATGTGAATCCAAGAAAATGATACTCTTTGTCTTGATCAATTCTGAGTATATAACGAGACTACAGAGTAGTCGTTTCATAGCCAATTCCATGTTCATTGCAGAACGTTGCGAATCCAAGAAAACGATACTCTCCGTCTCAACCACTTCTGAGTTTCTTGAGTTTTCAACCGACTAGACGTTCAGCTTGTCACGCCCCATTTCCTGTATTTCGTATTATGCTCGTATTTGGCTTTTGGCACGTATTTTATTTTCTCGACTTGCGGATTTTGGTTTCTCGTAAATGGGTTTGGACCATGGCTTGATTTTATTTTGTGGAGAGAGTTGGTTTAGTTTGGTTCATCATGAATGGAACACCTTAACCTACACTCCTCCCTCAAACACACCACAACTCCCCCACTTTATAACACCACCTACTTTTCTCTCTCCTCCTTATTCTCTCATTTATTTCTTACAAACTTCTTCTTCTTCCTTCTTCCACACAACTCCCCAACCAATAGGCAAGTGCACCTTGCCAACAAATAAGCACGCAATTTTATTTGTCCATTTGATGGATTAGGACATGTAGATCAACATTAGAACTTGGAATTTTGTGATTTGGAGCTTTCATTCTTCTAGATCTAGGTTTTAACCATTTTCGGAAATCCTTGGTTTTGATCTATTAAACTTTGATTTTTGCTTGTTTTGATGCTTCCATGTGGAAGAGAATTCAATTTTACTCAAGTTAGAACTTTGAAAATCTAGATTTGGTTTTAATTTGGCTAAGTTATGAAGAATTGAAATTCTTGGTGTTTTTGGACTTGCTCTCGGCCAGGAAGAACAGCCCCCTGCCTTGCGCTTTTTAGCGCATGGCCGATTGCGCACCCTGGCCTGTGCTCTTTAGCGCATGGCCGTTTGCGCAGTCACTTGGCCAGCGCTTTGCGCTGCGCTGGACTGCGCTGGCGCAAGCTAGCCATGCGCAATCCAGCCATGCGCAAAGTAACCCCTGCGCAATTCACTTCTGCGCTAACCGCTCCTGCGCAATTCACTTCTGCGCAACCCACCCTTGCGCAAACCATCCTTGCGCAAGGTAACCCCTGCGCAACCTTTCGTATGAGGAGAGGCCCGTGTCTATATTGGACCGGAGAGAAAAGACGCTCAAGAACAAGACTATTAACTTAGTCCGTGTTGCTTGGGGTCATCACTCTCTAGGTGAGTCAACGTGGGAGCGTGAGGACGACATCCGATCGCGATATCCCTACCTGTTTGACTCGTAAGGTATAATGTCTTCCTTGTGCCTTACGCTTTCCCTTTCTTGCTTGTATTGTATGATTGTATGATTGAACTGCTTAGTGTAGCTTGTCTGTGCTTAGTATAGCTTGTCGTGACAATCTCTAGCTCCTTGATTAAATTCCGAGGACGGAATTCTTTGAAGGTGGGTAGAGTTGTCACCCCCATTTCCTGTATTTCGTATTATGCTCGTATTTGGCTTTTGGCATGTATTTTATTTTCTCGACTTGCGGATTTTGGTTTCTCGTAAATGGGTTTGGACCATGGCTTGGTTTTATTTTGTGGAGAGAGTTGGTTTAGTTTGGTTCATCATGAATGGAACACCTTAACCTACACTCCTCCCTCAAACACACCACAACTCCCCCACTTTATAACACCACCTACTTTTCTCTCTCCTCCTTATTCTCTCATTTATTTCTTACAAACTTCTTCTTCTTCCTTCTTCCACACAACTCCCCAACCAATAGGCAAGTGCACCTTGCCAACAAATAAGCGCCCAATTTTATTTGTCCATTTGATGGATTAGGACATGTAGATCAACATTAGAACTTGGAATTTTGTGATTTGGAGCTTTCATTCTTCTAGATCTAGGTTTTAACCATTTTCGGAAATCCTTGGTTTTGATCTATTAAACTTTGATTTTTGCTTGTTTTGATGCTTCCATGTGGAAGAGAATTCAATTTTACTCAAGTTAGAACTTTGAAAATCTAGATTTGGTTTTAATTTGGCTAAGTTATGAAGAATTGAAGTTCTTGGTGTTTTTGGACTTGCTCTCGGCCAGGAAGAACAGCCCCTGCCTTGCGCTTTTTAGCGCATGGCCGATTGCGCACCCTGGCCTGTGCTCTTTAGCGCATGGCCGTTTGCGCAGTCACTTGGCCAGCGCTTTGCGCTGCGCTGGACTGCGCTGGCGCAAGCTAGCCATGCGCAATCCAGCCATGCGCAAAGTAACCCCTGCGCAATTCACTTTTGCGCTAACCGCTCCTGCGCAATTCACTTCTGCGCAACCCACCCTTGCGCAAACCATCCTTGCGCAAGGTAACCCCTGCGCAGTCTACCCTTGCGCAAGGTAACCCTTGCGCAAGACAACTCTTGCGCAGCTCTTCCATGCGCAGTGCACACCCTGCGCAGACCTACCCCTGACCCCCTTGCACAACCTACTTGTCTATGATGAATTTGTTATTTCTTGATCTTGGCTCTTCTACAGTCCTATTTTATATTAGTATTTTATTAGGTATTTTACGCCCATTTTATATCCTTACGCCTTTTGGCATGAACTTGATTTTGCTTAATATGTTTGGAATAACTATTGTACACAGCATGGTATGACAAGGAACTAGTATAACATGACAGTGACCCGTAGTGGTGCACTCCTGATACGACCAACCTGACTTGATAGTGGCCCGTCGTGGCGCACCCCTGACAAGTACCCTGACATGATTTACCTTGATAACTTGATAGTGGCCCGTGGCGGCGCACTCTTGACTTGACTTGACTTGATAACTTGACTTGACTTGCCTTGACACCGTGGGTGTTCCTGCTTGCTTGTTTGCACAATCCACTTGTCTTGTCTTGCATCATGTCTAGGACGTGACTTCCTGGGTACCACGGCCAGGGACTCGCGCTAAATTGGATTAGGCTAATTATTAGATCAAACTAGAACATGGAGAATTCCCAGTCACAGGCAATCTCGTTATCTGGGCGCTTTAATGGACTTGTAGCTTGCCGACGAGTAGAGCACATTTCCAGCACACTGTCATGTGTTGCACCCTCTAAGTCACCTAAGGGTACATTTGTCTCCCGGGCGATGTACCCAACTATAACTCTCAACCCGCGGAAGGATAACTGGATGGTCTGCAGGGCTTGGGACTGGGAGTTTTTCACTTGCATCTTGTTAGTAATTAGGCTTGCGATAACCCTAGTTAGTTAAAGTAGTAAGCCGTAGTATTTGCTTGGCCGATTGTGAATGGATGGTGTCCAGCCTTGTCTAAGTCTTGTCTAGCTCCAGTACCTGCTATCTCCTGAGCATGTTTGTTTTACTTATCTTAACGATAAATGGGTAGAGGCAGTGAGCTATTCAGGCGAAGGGTTACAATCCCGGTCCTTGTTTGGTTTAAGGATTGTAACCTGGCTCCCGGAATGGTTCCACGTCCCTAGTCGTTTATCGCCCTGTGTACTTACTGCTTGTACTTTCTTTTATTCTTATGTTCTGATATGCTGGCTTTTGTTCTTATTTGTGGCCTCCTTTGTGGCACTTGCTCTTTCTGGGGTTTGACCCAGCTGGTTTTGTGTGGCCAGATTTCGGAGCAGCTCCCGAGGATCTACCAAGCTTCCAGCCCAATGGTGACAACTAGACGGAACCCGGACCAAGAGTGGGTTTTCCTTTTTGTTTCACCCACTTATATGTAAAATTATTCTTTTGAGGCGTTTAGCCGACGAGCACCTGTTAGCTCGATGCACATTTACTTACTGTCTGCCTACGGGCTGTAAACATGATTAACAAATCCTAGGGTTGATCATGTATGACTGAACTCTTGCTAGTCCTATCATTTTGTACGACTAGCTTCATGATCATCCAATATGTAATATTTGGGACGCCTTATATATATATATTTGATGCTCTAACATCTTGTAACTCTGTTAATTGCTTGAGATTGAGACAATAGGCTTGACCTTAAGAGACTGCTGGCTTGTAGTAAACCCTCATATCTAGACAGCCGTGACCGTATAGTTGAGATGTATTCTATTTCAATATACGTAGCTGGCTGTGTCTGCCCCCGCTCTCCAGTATTCTGGTTCTGGGGCGTGACACAGCTTCAGCCCTGAAGTCCCGGAACTTCTCGAACGCTCTATCTTCCGATACGAGAACATCGAGAAATCGTCTATAAAGGTATTAATACACTTCAATCCGGCTTCTGTGGAGAATTGATGAAAGTCACATATTTCTGAGTGTACCAACTCCTGAAGATCTATACTTTAGTATAATCGTCCGAGCAGCCTCCTGACAATCTTTGTCTCGTGCACAAAATTTATAATCCTCCACCCCCTTACCCCCCCATCTAGAGATAAGGTTTAGACTAGACATTTTGAGTCTGCTATTGCATAGCACATGTCCTAGTCTATTCGTCACAACTCAATTAAGAAACTGCATCATCAGCAGAAGTTCGAACATTCGCTTAATACTGAACATCTTTCCAAAGTATGTTCCTGGCTAAGAAATCAACATCTTGCCATCATGAATGTCCATCTTTAAGTCCGTATCGAACAACAGACTTCCTGAGATCATGTCCTCAGAAATAACTGGTACGTGCTACATGTAACCAGTGTCAACGACTTTCCGAAAGTCCAAGACTATGATCCCGATCCCCAGATCTTTAATATGTTCGCCATCGAGACCTTCATCATGTTGGCCCATTGGTCATGGTCAAACCTGATTTTAATAATTGATCAAACTCTGTCTCGATATAAATGCAAGTCTACTCAGATGTTTACCTACGACGTTTTGGACACTGCTCAATAATGGTTATCAACAATGTTCAAGACTGAAGCCGTTTGCCATTCAGAATGTACTTCCTGCTAAGCAATGTAATTTTTCTTTTTATTGAGTCTAGGAATACATTGTACACCGAGTCGTACTGGCAAATAGGCTATCCGAAAACGTTTTTCAAAACCATCATATTCTTTTACAAATGATCCATGTTTTTGAAAAATATTCTTTTTACAAAAAGCCTTTGAAGGATTGTTCAAAAAGCCAAAATTATTTTCTCCAAAAATGAACTGGCAGAACCTCAGGAGAACTCGGCCCGAGTTCGGCCAGAGTTCGGCCATTTGGAACGTTAGTGAACGTTGGGTTTTTGAACTTGGTCATCCTTCAGTTACGGGTTGTTACAAAGAGTTCTGTCCGAATTCTGTCCGAATTCTGTCAGAGTTCTGTCTTTGGAAAAGCTATAAATAGAGAAGCATTTCGATCATTTCAACACACCAATTCACTTTCAATCTTCTCTTCTTAAAGCTTACAATATTCCAAAGAGTTCTTAAAAAACTTTCATTTTTAAATCCCAAGCCAGTTACAATCCTCTAGTCGATTTGCCAGTGCGGTACGGTCTAGAAGTTTCAGAGTGATTGTAATCAGAGGCTTGATAGAAGATTCAACTCTTCACAATTGAAGTTGGACGAGTTCTTCGTATCAAAGCTCGCGTCTGTAGAAGTTGCAATGACTTCGTATGAAAACTTGCGGGATTTTCCAATAGTGGATTCAACTGGAAGCTAGAGTTCTTCCGACTGGACTAGTCCTCACCAGAGGGAAACCAGTATAAATCTCGGTGTTTGCGTTTGCCTTCTGATCACTTTTAAATTCTGTCATTTACTTCTTGTGATTATTATTATATCTGTGATCTAACTGCTAACAAGTTTTTAATTAGCAATATTCCGCTGCCTACTCTATTCACCCCCCTCTAGAGTATTCTGCTTTACGATTTCGTTCCTACAATTGGTATCAGAGCGGGTTATACAGGTAAAACAAGGTAAAACAGCAGTTATATTCAATTTTATATAGATCACAGCTTTACACATGGCAACTGTGAAATTCACAAGTGAAGGCCAAGCCACAAACAGACCTCCACTGTTTGACGGCACAAACTACACCTATTGGAAAACACGTATGAGTTTCTTTTTGAAATCTCTTGATTTTGATTTATGGTCTGTGGTTATTGATGGCTATAAAAAGCCACCTCGTATAAATGTTGATGGAGTTTTAACTGAAAAATCCCATGACAAATATACAGAGGAAGAAAAGAAAAAAGCCAGTCTTGACGCACGTGCTATTAACGCTTTATTTTGTGCTTTAGACAGAACTGAATTTAACAGGGTATCTATCTGCACAACTGCAAATGAAGTATGGAAACTTCTTGAAGTCACACATGAGGGCACAACTCAAGTCAAAGAATCAAAGGTCAGCAGACTTACTCAAGAGTATGAGGCGTTCAAGATGAAGCCCAACGAAACAGTTACTCAGATGTTCGAAAGATTCTTGGATATTGTAAATTATTTGTCCTCCCTAGGCAAAGATTACAGTAACCATGAAAAGATTCGCAAACTCCTGCGAGCACTTACAAAGAACCGGATTCCGAAGGCTACTGCAATCATTGAAGGAAACGACCTCACTACTATGACACTTAAAGTACTCATGGGTAAGCTACTCATGAACTAGAGTTACAAGACTTTGAAGAGCCTGCACCAAAGGAGAAGACGATCGCTTTCAAGACTCAGCACAGAAGATCTGCTGAAGATGATTCAGACAACAGTGAATCTGATGCTGAGGATCAAGCACTCCTTGCAAGAAAATTCAAAAGATCCTTGAGATATGAGAAGAAGACAAAAGAGAATAATGGCGGCAACAGCTGGTATCAAGATGACGCTGTCTGCTACGGCTGCAAGAAGAAAGGACACATGAAGAATGACTGTCCTACAAACACATCAACAAGCAAGAAGAGCAACAGATACGAGAAAGGGAACCTGAAAAGATCAACATCTCGGAAGTATGCCAACACCAGCATATGGCATGAAAGTGAAGCCATCGACTCAGAAGATGAACAATCAGAAGACGCTGCAAATGTATGCTTTATGGCATCTGATCAGGTACTCTCTGAACCTATAGTTGATACATATGATGACTTCATCTTTGAGCAATTAGGAGAAGCCTTCAGTGAACTGTTAAGTGATTACAGGAAACTGCGTAACAAATATCAGACCTCTAAGAAGGTACTCAAAGAGTACAAAGGTGAAATAGGAAGACTTACCGACCTACTAGCTGAGGTTAAAGATAATGTTAGTGAGTCTGGTGAGCTTTCTTCCATTAAGCTCTTATTACACGAGACTACCAAGTCATCCGAAGAAAAAGACAAGGTTATTGACCAACTAAAAGAAGAACTTTCTAAAGAGAAGAAAAGTCTTCAAAGTGCACAAGTCAGAATGGAAGCACTCACTTCTGACTATACTAAGTTATATGACACTTCTAAAAGATTGAAAATTAGGTTAGGAAAACAGCCTGAGACTGCTGCTTCCTACCCTAACACATGTCACTTACCGAAAAATCGAAACATTCCCAAACCTAACACTATCAGACCTAACCCTATCAAACCTTTACCTAAAAGGTTATGCCCAACCAGGATAATAGGTATGCTTTCTTCTATACTAGAAAACCTAAACCTACCAACCATGCACACCACTCAGCTTTCAACACTCAACATGCTAAATGTCATTATTGTGGCCTCATTGGTCATATATCTTCTGCATGTAGAATCAGAAAGCTAGTAGATCTAAATATTTATGCATGGATACCGAAAACTAACTAGTCAGGACCCTACAAGAAAAAGGTACCAATAGTTTCATCTGCAAATTGTTTTGTAGGTGGGACACTCTTCACATGCTAGGAGCAAATGGATCCTCGACAGCGGTTGCTCACGGCACATGACCGGCGACGCTTCATTATTCGCAACACTCTCGAAGAGGAATAAAGAAGGATACGTCTCCTTCGGCAATAATTTAAAAGGGTATATAATCGGTATTGGTGATATTGGTAAAACTCTCTATCCAGTGATTAAAGATGTTTGTCTTGTTACTGAATTAAAACATAATCTGCTCAGCATAAGCCATTTAGCTGATCACGGTTATGGTATTAACTTCGTAAAAGACAAATGTACTATTATTGATAGTTCAACTGGTAATACTATATTTGAAGGTATTAGAGAAGACAATATATATGTTTTCTATTTGTTGGAAGACACTAACATTTCAGGTAGATGTTTAATGGCTAAAAGCGATGAGAGTCATCTGTGGCATATGAGACTCGATCATGCAAATATGGATACTATTTCCAGATTATCCACAAAGAAGCTAGTACGCGGTTTACCGGACATTACATTCAAGAAGGATTCGGTATGCAGTCAATGTGAAAAGAACAAAGCTACTCGATCCTCTTTCAAGTCAGTAAACGCTGTATGTACTACTAGACCTCTACAATTGCTACATATGGACTTATTTGGTCCTAGCAGAGTTGCTAGCCTCGGAGGTAAGCTATATGCTTTTGTAATTGTAGATGATTATTCTAGATACACGTGGGTATATTTTCTGACACGCAAAAACGATGTATTATCGGAATTTGTCACCTTTTGCAAGAAAGTACAGAATGAAAAAGGTTACATGATCACTCGTATTAGAAGCGATCATGGAGGCGAATTCGAGAATGCAGAGTTTGAGCAATTTTGTGACACACGGTTTTGTACACGAATTCTTCTGCCCTAGGACTCCACAACAAAATGGAGTTGTGGAACGTAAGAACAGAACTCTATCCGAAATGGTCAGAGTAATGTTAAACCAGTTTAGTCTACCCAAGTATTTCTGGGCTGAAGCTGTCAATACAGCTTGTTTTGTTCTCAATAGAGTTCTAATTCGACCCAAATCGAAGAAGACTCCATTTGAGCTATGGTTTGATAGAATTCCATCAGTTTCATATTTTAGAATATTTGGTTGTAAATGTTTTATTCTTAATACAAAAGATAATTTGGGAAAGTTTGACGAAAAGGCCGATGAAGGTATATTTTTAGGTTATGCGGGCAAAAGTAAAGGATACAGAGTCTTCAACAAAAACCATGATCATCGAAGAGTCGATCAATGTCACCTTTGATGAACTAAATCAAACGACAATCGATGACAATGACGAAGATCTCAATGTACCCATCAAAGCACCAGCTGATCCTCCTAGAGAAGATCCAGGAACCAGCTACCTTCGGAGTCTGCCAAAAAGATTGAAGTTCACGGCTGATCATCCAAAGGACTTGGTAATTGGTGAGATTACCAAGGGTGTAAGTACTCGCTCCTCTAATAAAGATATAGCTTCTTGTGTTGCTTTTGTCTCATAGTTTGAACCCAAAAGTATTGATGAAGCATGTAGTGATAATTTTTGGATAGATGCTATGCAAGAGGAATTAAACCAATTTGAACGGAATCAAGTTTGGGAACTTGTTCCCAAGCCTATTGATCATCCGGTCATTGGCACCCGATGGGTATTCCGAAATAAACTGAATGAAAATGGTTTAGTGACTCGTAATAAGGCTCGACTCGTAGCTCAAGGATACAATCAAGAAGAAGGTATCGACTACGATGAGACTTATGCCCCAGTTGCGAGATTAGAATCCATTCGCATGTTATGTGCATTTGCATGTTTTCATAATTTTAAATTATTTCAAATGGATGTCAAAAGTGCATTTTTAAATGGTTTTATAAAAGAAGAGGTTTATGTAGCTCAACCACCCGGTTTTACTGATTTCAAATTTTCTGAATATGTTTTCAAGTTGAAGAAAGCTTTATACGGTTTGAAACAAGCCCCTCGTGCTTGGTACGATCGTCTAAGCTCTTTTCTACTTGATAACGGTTTTTCAAAGGGAAATGTTGACACTACTTTGTTTATAAAGTCTTTGAATAATAATATTCTTTTGATTCAAGTCTATGTAGATGATATTATCTTTGAATCTACTGATGAATCTCTTTGTCAAGAATTCTCAAAGTGTATGCAGAATGAGTTTGAGATGAACATGATGGGAGAGCTAAAATTCTTTTTCGGACTGCAAATCAAAAAAACCAACAATGGGACGTTCATAAATCAAGCTAAGTACACAAATGATCTACTAAAGAAGTTCGACATGGAAGCAGCAAAGCCACTTAGTACTCCAATGGCGACTTCAACCAAGCTTGATATTGATGAACAAGGCAAACCTGTCGACATACGTAAGTATCGAGATATGATCGGTAGCTTACTCTATTTAACTGCCAGTCGACCAGACATTATGTTTAGTGTTTGCTTATGTGCTCGTTTTCAAGCCAATCCTAAGGAATCACATCTGTGCGCAGTTAAGCGTATCTTTCGATACCTTAAAAGCACTTCTTCTGTCGGCTTATGGTATCCCAAAATCACGTCGTTTGACCTAACCGGTTATTCCGATGCTGATTTTGCCGGATGCAAAGTAGATAGAAAAAGCACCAGCGGCACATGTCATTTCCTAGGAAAAGTTCTAGTCTCTTGGTTTAGTAAAAAGTAAAATTCTGTTGCATTATCAACAACAGAGGCTGAGTATATCGCCGCAGGACGTTGTTGTGCACAAATTTTGTGGATGAAACAAACCTTAGAAGACTATGGATTGCATTTTACACATACACCCATTTTCTGTGATAACACTAGTTCTATTAATTTGACTAAGAATCCAGTATGTCATTCTCGTACTAAACATATCGAGATTCGACATCATTTTCTTAGAGATCATCAACAAAATGGAGATATAGACCTTGTATACATAGACACACAGAATCAATTAGCTGACATACTCACAAAACCTTTAGCGGAAGATCGTTTCAACTATTTACGTCGAGAATTAGGAATTTTAGATATCAATAATACTAATTAATTTTTGTTTTATTAATTATTTATTCGATACTCATAAACTGTTTTCGAGACAAGCCTAAAAAGAGTCTGTCTGTCACCACGACTACGGTCGAAGCGAAACGGTATTTAAGAGTTTCCCGGTGAACCTCCGTTAGCTGGGACAGTACTCCTACAGCTAATCTGAGACAGATGCTGAGTAAAGAATATTAATTTGTAAAATAATATTAATTATATTATTTTGAGATTTAAAATTACTAAACTTTGAATTAAGCATTTGAAACGAATTAATGAAAAAGAATGTGGTCTCATTTGATTTTTTTTATATATATATAGCCAGGCAACCCTAGGCGAATTCGGCCCGAGTTCGGTCCGAATTCGGCCAGAGTTCGGCTGGGTGTTTATATATATAACAGCAGCAACCCGAGGCCTCCTTCTTCTTCATACTTCCACACATCCTCATAACAGCAGCTCCGTCCCTCCGAAACCCTAGTTCTACTCCCTCATTGTTCTTCCAATCCTTGTGGAGTTTTTTCATCAAAACTTTGGATTCGTGCGGAGATCGTCATCCTCTACAACATATCCAACTCTTGGAAGGTATAATCCCTTCTTTCCACCACTTTTCAATACTTAGGATTTGTAGAAATTTTGGGAAAGAATGCCTAAGTTCAATCCCTTCAAGAGGAAGAAGACCAATGCCAGTGAAGAGGCATCGTCTTCAGATCCGCATACGGATTGCCTCTTTTCTCCGGTCCAATCGGACGATGGTGCGTCGGATGAGTTTTATTTTAAAACTTCCGATCAAGCGTTATTGTGGTACGCTGATTTTAACATGCGTACTATTTGCACTGGATCACCGATTAAGTGGACTGTCTTTTCGGATCACCGTCCTTATTTTGAGGTATTAGGGTTACAATATTTTGTCACCTTACAATTTCCCATTGCCACTAATGCCATTAGATTATTCTACTGTAATTTCGTGTTAGACACTTTTACAGCGAGGACACGTGTCGGAGGAATTGATATCGAATTCACTGATGACACGTTAGCGAAAATTCTTGGTATTCCAAACGAAGGTGCCCCGCTAGATGACATCACTGATTTTGATTTCCCCGATGGCATGACACTCGTTAGTTTCAAGAATGAACTTTGTGCGCCCGCACGCGTTCTTCCTGGAAAGTTCAAGGCTAATAACTTGAACTTGTTTAACTACGAATTACATCGTATCATCTATTCCACTATCCTTCCAAAATCCACTTCTAAAGATGATGTCACTGCACTTGAGCTCTCTGCTCTTTATTATATTCTTAAGGGGATTCCTTTTTCTGTCCCTAAGACTATTATTCAGATGATGGGTAGATGTCGCGGGAGAGACCGCAACCTATCTTATGCGATGCTTATTCCTCGCATTTTTCAGAGATTTGACATTGATTTATCTACTTGTGCTGTCGACCCCGAGCCCAAGTTTCTCAAACTCTCTCGTCGCAGCATTGCATCTGTTCCTCCACCCACTGCACCTACTCCTCCTGCACCTACTCCCACTGATCCCGCATCACCTGTTCCTCCTCATTCTTACCCTATGACATTTGAGGGTATCCATCAGCACTTATCGGATCTGCAGTCTTTTTATGTTGAGACCTCTAGGGAACACGAGTTCCGTGATGTGACTCGGTTCCAGGCGATTGCCAACTCCTCCGTCGATCTGAGGTTTGCGCAGACGGGACATTCTGCTAGCTCTCTGCCTCGAGACCCTTCTGTTTCTGGCTACCGCATTGACGACGAGGTGGTACACTCTCTGTTCCAGCCAGGGAACGCATATGATTGGTATCGTACCGCTGGCGCCACTCCTCACACTTCTGGCGCTGGTACTTCTAGAGCTGGTCCATCTGGACATGCTGGAGCTGCAGCTGATGATGATGATGTTGATGATGATGAGTTTTGAGATGTTAGATTATTGAGACTGTTACTTTTTATCTTATGTTTACTTGGAAATGCTCCGACATTCCAAGATTTTATCAGTACTCTTTTTTTTTAGTTATTATCAGTAATTTTTTTCCTTATTCATGGACATGGTTGTTTTTGTTTATGCCTCAGTTTTGGCATCTTAGTCTATTATTCAGCACTCTATTTGTTTCAGTTTATCGTAGCACTATCTATCTTTTATTGCTTCATTTCTTTACAAATTGCCTGAGACAAATACTTGTCATGATTATTTATTTTTCATGTGTTTCTTCACTGTTTGTTACTTATGCATTGATTGCGGGAGAGCTTTTTCTTTTGCAATTATTTTGCTAAGTGACAACGGAGGAGAAATAAGGATCTAACATGTTTGTGAAATACAGGATATGAACAATTTTTCTTTACTATTTTGATTTGATTCCAAGCTTAGATGTTATATCGGCAAGGTTTGTCAATTATCAAAATGGGGGAGATTGTTGGCCCATTGGTCATGGTCAAACCTGATTTTAATAATTGATCAAACTCTGTCTCGATATAAATGCAAGTCTACTCAGATGTTTACCTACGACGTTTTGGACACTGCTCAACAATGGTTATCAACAATGTTCAAGACTGAAGCCGTTTGTCATTCAGAATGTACTTCCTGCTAAGCAATGTAATTTTTCTTTTTATTGAGTCTAGGAATATATTGTACACCGAGTCGTACTGGCAAATAGGCTATCCGAAAACGTTTTTCAAAACCATCATATTCTTTTACAAATGATCCATATTTTTAAAAAATATTCTTTTTACAAAAAGCCTTTGAAGGATTGTTCAAAAAGCCAAAATTTATTTTCTCCAAAAATGAACTGGCAGAACCTCAGGAGAACTCGGCCCGAGTTCGGCCAGAGTTCGGCCAGAGTTCGGCCATTTGGAACGTTAGTGAACATTGGGTTTTTGAACTTGGTCATCCTTCAGTTACGGGTTGTTACAAAGAGTTCTGTCCGAATTCTGTCTTTGGAAAAGCTATAAATAGAGAAGCATTTCGATCATCTCAACACACCAATTCACTTTCAATCTTCTCTTCTTAAAGCTTACAGTATTCCAAAGAGTTCTTAAAAAGCTTTCATTTTCAAATCCCAAGCCAGTTACAATCCTCTAGTCGATTTGTCAGTGCGGTACGGTCTAGAAGTTTCAGAGTGATTGTAATCAGAGGCTTGATAGAAGATTCAACTCATCACAATTGAAGTTGGACGAGTTCTTCGTATCAAAGCTCGCGTCTGTAGAAGTTGCAAGGATTTCGTATGAAAACTTGCGAGATTTTTCAATAGTGGATTCAACTGGAAGTTAGAGTTCTTCCGACTGGACTAGTCCTCACTAGAGGAAAACCAGTATAAATCTCGGTGTTTGCGTTTGCCTTCTGATTACTTTTAAATTCTGTCATTTACTTCTTGTGATTATTATTATATCTGTGATCTAACTGCTAACAAGTTTTTAATTAGCAATATTCCGCTGCCTACTCTATTCACCCCCCCTCTAGAGTATTCTGCTTTACGATTTCGTTCCTACACATCACAGCTAGGCTCGTCCAAGGTGAACAGCTCCTTGCACGTGTGGCTAGATGCACCAGTGTCTACCTATTAGTCAGCTACCACACTAGATGACTCAATCTGTGCATACATAGCAACCAAGTTAAGTAATCAAAACAACCAAGTTTAGCATTACCTAGCTATTTTGGTTTTGTAATTCTCCTTCAAATGACCCTCCAAGTCACAGTCATAACTAACCCCACCAAGATAAAACTATCTTCATGTAG
The DNA here is from genome assembly GCA_029216955.1 of Iris pallida. Lineage (NCBI taxonomy): Eukaryota > Viridiplantae > Streptophyta > Magnoliopsida > Asparagales > Iridaceae > Iris > Iris pallida. The sequence goes on along the minus strand of JANAVB010035018.1, from coordinate 11,195,371 downwards.
GGTTATTACACTCCTGGAGAATTTATGCGCTTATACAGTCGAAACCATGCACATATTGGAGCAAAACCTATGCATCGATCCATGCGCATCGTCCGAGTTGTCCCATGCGCCTCGTCCGAGCAGATCCATGTGCCTCATCCGAGAAGACCCATGCGCCTCGATATGCAACACCCTACGTGCATATATAGATGGCACATGCAGTCATGCGTAGACTCTACCATACGTGTATGCAGTCATGCACCGAGATCACCATGCACTGCCATGCTCTTAGTTGGAGCAAAACCCATGTGCCAGGCCGAGCAGAATCCATGTGCACACATACGCATGATCCGAATAAAACCTATGCGCATCACCTGAGCAGACACATGTGCATACATACGCATAGTTTGAAGGACTAAAGAGACTCTCAATAGGGTCATATGATGGGATCGAAGTTGAAGCACCATCTCCTCCCTTCTTCTTCTTTACAAATATATGAGCCATTGAAATTGAAGAAAAAAAGTGAAAAAACTACCTTAGGAAAATGATGTAGATTGGAAGAGAACACCAAGAAATCCTTAGATCCAAACTTTGGAGAGGAAAAACCATAAGATTTGGGAGAAATCTAATGCTAGGGTTTTGAAATTTTAGGAGGAAGAAAGGGGGTGGCCGCTGTTGTTCTCAGGAAGAAGATGTATGGTTTAATAGAGATGCAACTTAAAAGAGTGGGCCAGCTCTCGGGTTCGGTCTGGAAACATGAGCACCGAACTCGGTCCAAACTCGGCCAAAGTTCAGTCCGAGTTCTGTATGCCCGATTTCTGAGAAGCACATGTTGTTTTATGTTTAAGAAAATAGCTTAATATTATTCGTTTGATCTAATAAATTTCTATTACTTTGGGTTAGCTGTAGGGGTCGGATCCCAGCTAGCGGTAGTCCGAAGACTAGTACACCGTGTCGCTTCAGGCTATTTACATATGTATGACAGAAGGAGCCTTTTGGCTTGTACCCAAAATAACATTGATTTAAAACATCGTTGAATAAATTCTAAGCATTTTACTAAACATAAAGCATTATGCTTCCGAGAATTCAAGAATACCTAACTTGCGATGTAGATAGTTGAATAGTTTTGTAAATATATCTACTAGCTGATGGTTTGTGTCAATAAATTCTAAATAGATATCCCCGTGTTGTTGGTGATCACGTAGAAAGTGATGACGTATTTCAATGTGTTTAGTATGTGAGTGACATACAAGGTTCTTATTCAGATTTATAGTGCTAGTGTTGTCACAATATATGAAAATCTTAGTGAAGTGCAGATTATAGTCTTCTAGGGTTTACTTCATCTACAAAATTTGTACACAACAACAACCTGCAACGATATACTCGGCTTCAGTCGTTGACAATGAAACTAGATTTTTTTTTTTTTGCTAAACTACAAGACTAAGACTTTACCTAGAAAATTACACGTACCGCTGGTACTTTTACAGTCTACTTTGCATCCAGCAAAATCAGCATCAAAATACCCAATTACGTCAAATATAGTTTTGGGATACCATAAGCCGACAATAGAAGTTCTTTTAAGGTATCAAAAGATACGCTTAACTGCACATAAGTGTGATTCCTTAGGGTTAACTTGATATCTTGTACAGATACAAACGCTAAACATAATTTCCGGTCGACTAGCAGTTAAATATAATAAACTACCACTCATACCTCGATACTTACGTTGGTCGACTGATTTGCTACTTTCATCAAGATCAAGTTTTGTTGATGTAGCCATAGGAGTCCCGATAGGCTTTGCGTTGTCGAAGTCAAACTTCTTCAACAAGTCCTTCGTGTACTTAGCTTGATTGATGAAGGTTCCCTGAGAGTTATTTGATTTGTAGTCCGAGGATGTAGTTCAGCTCTTCCATCATACTCATCTCAAACTCACTCTGCATACACTTAGCAAATTCGTGACATAGATGTTTGTTAGTAGAACCAAATATAATGACATATACACAAATTTGCACTAGTAAAATGTCATTATTCAAAGATTTGATAAACAAAGTAGTATCAACTCTCCCTTTTGAAAAACCATTTTTAAGTAGGAAGAAACTTAGGCGATCATACCAAGCACGAGGGGCTTGTTTGAGTCCATAAAGTGCCTTACGTAACTTGAAAATATGATCTGAAAATTTAAAATCTTCAAAGTCAGGGGGTTGTTTTCACAAAAACCTATTCTTTTATCCATTTAAAAAAACACTTTTCACGTCCATTTGAAAAAGTTTAAAATTGTGAAAACATGCAAATGCACAAAGCATGCGAATGTATTCTAGTGTAGCAACAGGAGCATGTCTCATCATAATCAATTCTTTATTCTTGATTATAATCTTGAGCCACCAGACGAGCTTTATTGCATAGAACTTGTCCATTCTCACTTAGTTTATTTCTAAACACCCATTTAGTACCAACTACAGATTGACCAATAGAATTAGGAACAAGTTCCCAAACTTAGTTTCTCTCGAACTGGTTTAGTTTCTCTTGCATATCATAAATCCAAAATTCATCTAAGAATGCATCTGCTACTGATTTAGGTTTTACTTGAGAAATAAATGCTACATTAGCAGCTATATCCCTAGTAGAAGAACGTGTACCTACTCTCTTCGATACATAACCTATGACAAGGGACTTTGGATGATCTGCCATGAATTTCATCTTCTTTGGTCGACTCTCCAGATAGTCTTTGTTAGCAGTAGTATCTTCAGGTGCTTTAGATGTGTTCCATCCGTCTTCGTCATCGATGTCACTAGCTACTAGACTATTGAGCTCATCAAATGAAACGTTAATAGATTCTTCAACAATCATAGATCGTTTTATTGAAATTTTTTTATCCTTACTCTTGGCAGCATAACCAAGAAATATTTCTTCGTCTGCCTTCGAGTCGAACTTATCCAAGTTATCTTTGGTGTTCAGGATAAAACATCGACATCTAAAAAACTTTGAAATATGAAATATTATGAATGCGATCAAACCATAATTCATAAGGTGTCTTCTTCGATATAGGTCGAATCAGTACCCTATTCAAAACATGACAAGCTGTACTTACAGCTTCAACCCAAAAATATTTCGGAAGCTTGTGCTGGTTTAGCATGACTCTAGCCATATCGCTTAGAGTTCTATTCTTCCGTTCCACAACACTATTCTGTTGGGGAGTTCTAGAACAAAAAATTAATGAGAAAAACTATTTGTTTCGTAAAACTTTTTAAAATAAGAATTTACGAATTCACCTCCATGTTCAATTCAGATACAAGTAATCGTGAACATTTTTCGTTTTGAACCTATTTTTACAGAAAATCACAATTTCCAAAAGTGCATCATTTTTGTTTAATAAAAAGTAGACCCATGTGTATTTAGAGAAATCATCAACAATAACAAAGGCGTAGAGCTTACTACTAAGGCTGGCGACTCTACTAGGTCCAAACAAATCCATGTGTATCAACTGCAGGGGTTTAGAAGTACTTACAGCATTGATAGATTTAAATGAGGATCTAGTTGTTTTGTTTTTCTCGCAATCAGCATATACCATGTCTCACTTGAATGACATCTCTGGTAGTCATTTTACCAATTTCTTCGTTGATAGCCTTGAAAGGTATCCATGTTTGCGTGTCCTAGTCTCATATGCCATAGCTAACTTTCATCCTGGTTGACTATTAGACACTTACCTGCAATGTTAGTACTTTATAAAAAGAAAACATAAATATTATCCTCCTTAATTTCTTCATAGACATGATTACTAGTGGGCATATCATATATAGAACATTTGTCTTTAACAAAATTAATGCCATAACCATTGTCAGCAACATGGCTAATGCTTAGAAGGTTATGTTTTAATTCAGTTACAAAACAAACGTCTTTTATTTCTAGACAAGGAAAAATACCAACAGTACTATTACCTATAATATTACCTCTCAGATTATTATCGAAGAAGACATTCTTCTCTTTTCATTAATAACATCGCGAATAAAGATGCGTCACTTGTCATGTGCCGCGAACATCCGCTATCGAGGATCTATTTACTTCTAGCATGAGAGGGTTGGCCCACATATAAGACGAGTAGATGTGACCTTTGGTACCTATTTCTTTGAGGGTGCAACATTGTTAGTTTTAGGTATCCATGTATATTTATTCATGTCTACTAACTTTCTAACTCTACAATACTATGATATGTGCCCGTGTTGACCACAATATGTACATATAATTCTAGAGTGGGTGTCCTTTGTTTCAATGCAGACACGAGTCCTTTGTGTCTTACGTAGATAATTGTAAGTAAAAGCATGATTATGTGGAACATGTTGCTTGCGTGCTTTTTTTGATCGCGTCCTATTTGGTATATCCTGTGTAGTAGGACAGATCTTAGGTAGTGTAACAGGAACAACCTGTTTGCCTAACTTTATCTATAACTTTTTAGAGATTGAACAAGCTGCTATATATTTCTCAGTCATATCTTTCGGCTTTTGTTCAGTATCGATTTGTAATCTCTTCTCAGTGTCATATAAAGCAAGCACTTTTGCATAGTCCCTCTCTCTTTTCAATCGTGCATTGAGCCTCATGAAGACTTAGCTTAATGTTAGCTATTTCTTCCGTGTTACCTGTGGATGTCTCATTTATTTCTTGCAATAAGTTAGACAATCTAGCCACTTTGGTTGTGTATGCTTTTATCTGTTTTCGAGATTGCTTGTACTTGTCTAATACATTTTTGTGTTCGTCAAGTAGGTCGCTAAAAGCATCAGAGAGTTCATCGAAAGTAAAGTCATCATATAGATAATTGTCTGATACCTGATCAAATGTCATTAAGCAAATATTTGCTGAGCTGTTGAGTCTTTCTTCTTCTTCTTCTGATTCACTGGCCTCGCTCTCGTGCCAGATGCTGGTATTTGCATACTTTCGACCAGTTGTTGACTTCCTGCTTGATTGGTCGTATCGACTGCTCTTCTTGGCTATTGGGCAGTCCTTCTGAATATGCTCGGTCTTTTGCATCCATAGCATATGGTTTCTTCTTCATTGTTTTCTTGGACGTCTTTCTTCTTTCGGTTTGATTTCTCAAACCTCAAGAACTTCTTGAGGTTTTTGACCAATAGGGCTTGTTCATCACCATCTAAATCTTCATCGTTAGTGTCTTCACTTGAGAACCTTTTGGCTTGTATTTTGAAGGTGATATATTTTTCCTTAAATGTCAGTGTCTTCACCATCTAAATCTTCAAAGTCTTGTAGGTCAAGCTCATGGTCATGAGTTTGCCCATCAGTGTCTCTAGTGACATTATAGTGAGATCGTTTCCTTCAATGATCGCGGTAGCCTTTGGGTTCCAATTCTTGGTTAGTCTCCTGAGCACCTTCCTCATCTTTTCATAGTTACTGTAATCTTTACCAAGAGAGGATAAAGGATTAGTTATATTTAGGAAACGTGTGAACATCTGTGTGATTGATTCATTTGGTTTCATCTTAAAAGCCTCATACTCTTTTGTCAGTCTATTGATATTGGATTCCTTCACTTGTGAAGTTCCTTCATGAGTTACCTCAAGAAGTTTCCAGATCACGTGCGAAGTGATACAAGTAGATACTCTATTGAATTTAGTTTTGTCTATGGAACAGAATAAAGCATTGATGGTTGTACATCTACACTAGCCTGTTTCTTTTTTGGTCAGTGTATCTATTGTGTGGCTTATCTACTAGATTACCATCAATCACAATTCTGGCCAGTTTCTTGTAGCCGTCCATAACTATCGACCAAAGATCGAAGTCAAGTGAATTAAGAAAAAACTCATGCGTGTTTTCCAATATGTGTTGTTTGGACCATCAAATAGAGGAAGTTTATTTGTGGATTGTCCTTCACCTGTGAACATTGATTTCACGGCTGTCATATATACTCTATAGAATGTTATGTATAAATATAACCAGCTCTGATACTAATTGTAGGAACGTTGAGCACCTCTAGAGGGGGAGGGGGTTGAATAGAGTGTGTGTGTGCAGCGGAAAGATAATCACCAAATTATAAAAATATATGCAGTGTCAAAGATGATAAATGCTAGGCAGATGATAACAAACTATATAAAAGTTTAATGCGTAATGTAAAGAGCATCAGAAAAGCAAACTCATAACACAGCGATGTATACTGGTTTTCCTCTGAGAGGACTAGTCCAATCTCGAGTACTCTTGCTCGATGTTATTACAGTATGGCATAAGCTTTGAATCCGAAGCGCTTGCAGCTCCTTACAACCACAAGTTTTTATCCGAAGTACTTGCTACTTCAATAAGGCAAACTTTGAAAACTGGAACATTTTCGGAAAGCCGTCTTTACAAACTCGAACGAACTCTAGATCGTGTAAAGCTCTTGAATGCTTATGAATAGATAGAGAAGAGAAGAATGATGAGTGATTTGGAATGTGAACTTCTTATCTATTTATAGCATTTTTATGGACAGAACTCAACATGAGTTCGGGTGCAGATTTTTCGTAATTTAAAAGTTGGTTGCAGATCTTCAGGAAGACTACAAGACTTCAGGAACTACCCTGACCGAACTCGGACAAAGTTCGGACCGAACTCTGGCCAAACTCTTATAGTGAGTTTCATGACCAGTTTGTGTTCTTAATGAAGATGGTTTTTAGGATTTTTGGTATTGGCTAGTATAGAATATGGACTATAATATTTTTTGGATATGTAGGCTATTTTAAAAGTGGAGTTTAGTAGCATACCCAGTTGCCGATCCGATCGACCTCACATTTTTCCTGAACTCAAAGTGTAAAATACTGAATAAAATATGAAAAAAATGTCTTGATCAGTATCTGTAGTCTTTGTTTGATGAAGACGATGAGTAGTAGCAGTGTGGAAGTAGACATTCTGTTTTTGTACCTGTAGCTGCGTATTATTTGCGTATCAACCAAAGTTTACGTTGATTATCAAAATCAGGTGTGACTATGACAGTGGACCAACATTTCAAGTTAGTCCATACTTCGATGGAGGCACTAATATATATTGTTGTTTTCCAATCCAATTGTTAGCCAAAAATTAAATTAGATCAATATGTTAAAGTCGGGGATGGATCATAAAACTTTGATCGAACATTCGGAACCCTAAATTAAATTAGATCTAACGATCTAGGGTTCCTTAATGACAATAAAATTGAATCTGAAAATGCAAGCTCATAAATCAAACAAGGGAGGCTCTGATACCAATTGTTAGATGTATCCACTGATTCATGAGATAAGATAATAAATGATTGCTGAAAAGTGTACATAAATCCATCGCTTGGCTAGATTGATCTTGTAGCGAATGTCTTTTTTGTGGTTCGATCTTCCAACTTGATACGATCCTTAATGACAAATATGAATTCTTTTCTTTCAGTTGATGGGGATGCAGAGTAGATGAGAAAAGGGAAAATCCTCTCTTTTGTGTCCGTACATATTGGGGACCATAACCCTAATATATATATATATATATATATATATATAGGATTTAGGATTTAGATATTTCTAATTTAGTCCCTCATCAAATTAGATTTATCTCTAAGTTATCTACACATTATTTCCATGACAATTATATCCTTTAGTCTATTTTCCAATTAGATCACTTTAATTTGGCTTAATTATTTAGATAACACAACACAATTAATTTTACATGTGGCTCCTAGTCATTGGATAACTCTTAGGGTGTGTTTGATTGCAAGGTGGAAAATATGTGGAAAAGAAATTAATTCCATGGAATTTAAAAAAATTCCATGGAAAACTTTATTTGGTGTTTGATTGTCATTATTTTCCACGGAAATAGTTATTTTCCATGGAAAACGATATTTTCCTATGGGTTGGACAAGTTTCGTTTTCCACCATTTTAGATGAAAATATAAAAAATGATAGTTTTTTGGAAATTAATTCCATGGAAAATATAAGCTATCAAATACTACAATTGGTGGAAAATTTGTGATGGAAATATTTTCCATGGAAAAAAAAGCCCAATCAAACACAACCTAACTGAATTATGAGGTTGTGGGGGTTTTTGGTGCTGGCAGGCCTGCGTCTAAGTTCTTGACAGTGATGGTAAACTCTTATATGTTTAGCAATAGAAGATGGCGCAACAATTTAAGGTCCGTAACTTGATGTCGATTTAGGACAGTGGAAGGACCGATGGTTAACAATGTACTTGAACCATAGGCAAATCATGTGAGCAAGAAAGACGTAATTTAGGCAACTAATATGCTTTGTTTTTACTAGGAATGCTCTAGTGATACCTAAGAAACAGTGTGGTCACCTGATGCTGGGAATACTGCAAAATAGGATGATGTGCATATATACATAGTGGAACTCTATTTTGAGAAGAAATTATGGATATATTGCCAGAAGTATAGAACTAGATGTCTGCTATGAAGGACAGAGAGCAAGCAAATAGTGGATCTACTCAATTAATCATGCTATATACTTCCATATCCCACAATTTGTAAGATTTGCTGTTGGGACTTGCATTCATCTCCCATTTGAATACGTCGATGTTATCAGTCAGGTGTGATAAAGTATCCAAATAGTGGGAACAACAAGAGTATCAGTTGACATGGAAGTTCTGAGGTGCTCAGATGAGATGGGAGTGGTAGTATACAACTGCTGTAAGAAGCTTTACACGGAGGTGCAAGGTGCAAGATTCTAAGAGGTTGAAGGGAATTGACATGTAAGTAATGCTAGAGCGGAAAGAGCGGACGGCCCAAGTTCATATAAGGAAAAAAAAAAAAGACACTTTAATGGGCACCGTTCTCATTTTTACATTATCAAACTGTAGGATGGTCTTCTTGCCAAATGCAGAAGAACAATTAGTCTCTGCATCTCTTCTTTTCCTTTCTTGAACATGATTTACATATCTAAACTTCAACCTCATCATTGCCCACGTTTATATTTGGCTGCAAGATGTCAAACCAGATTTTGGCGCTCGTAGAAACCAACCTTATTATGCTCTCTCTAATGCTATAACGAATGATAAATGTTCATTTCAGGTATTGAATTATGTTGCAACGATGCTTCAGATGCCTGATGAGGAACTTGCAGAGCTGACTTACCGAAATGCTACACGTTTGTTCTCTTATAATGGTTTGGAAGTGGTCGAGGAAGGCTGAGGTTTATTAGTGGGTATGAAAGTTGTTGGCTGTGAACTTTTGACTAATAATATTATCTGCCATAGAACATGGTCATGGTTATGTATCAGATAAACCAAATGCTTGTCAAATAGAACGGATTTGTAGTTCCTGTAACTTTAAAGCAGTCTTCAAGCCTTCTTTGTATCAATTTCTTGTATTATTGTATACTTTAGTGGGAATCTTTGATAAATCGGCAGTTTCAATTAGCGATCCACTCCTACCTATAAGCAATGTATATAATTCTTATAAGTAAGCCTAACCATTAATACTTATCTGCGGAGTAAAGGTCAAGGCTGAACTAGACATCAACATAAACCTATTGGTCATCCTTCTAGTCCTATTCTTTTATAGGTCATTTCAAGACTAGTCTTACCATGTATAGATATGATCGTCCATTCTACTTAGATTTTCTTATTCTGTCTAACACTCTTAGATTACTAACCATGTTGACATTATCGTTAGATAATAATTTCTTTAGTTCCTTTAATCTAGGACCTAACTTAGGCAAAAGATAGCATGATTCATTTTAATGATTTTATGATTGCTTGTTAGGGTTAGGCTACATACTGTACTATACTCTAACTTATACCTTGGAAAAGTATGTATGAAATTTTACCCACCTTAGCTACTTACCTAGTCTTATAAAGCATAGATTTCTATCTTCTTCAAATGAAAATTCCTATAATAAGGGTTCTACACAGATTTAAGTCCAGCCCAAAGTAAAAGGCTTACCAAGCCATTGTATAGGGTTGTTCTTCCCTACTCGTACATACCTTAGATAATCACCTACCTACGAAATATTTTACCAACATAGTTTCTATCCTACGATAAATTATAATCAAGCTGCCACAACTAGTATGGGCATTGATGAAACACCGTGTTCATTAATTGGGTCAATATAGCACGCACGTTTGTCAATCCAAATGGTATCAACAATCTTGTATTGGTTGTAGCAAAATCTGAATGTTGTCTTTGGAATATCCTCTTTTTTCATTGTCACCTGATGGTATCCCGATTTCAAGTCAATAAAATATACCTTTGCTCTGCCAGCAGGTCAAACCAGTCGATGGTAAACTATACTTCGAGTTACCATAGCAATATTGGACTTCAAATGATTAATCAGTCTGAAGATGGCGATCACCGACTCATTTTAAAGTTTAAACTATCTGTCAATATTTCTAAGAATGAGACTAGCTAATATTTCATGACCTAACTTATACTACCTTAGAGGTCATATATCTCGATTCCAACAAGTTCACCTACTTTTGTGGCTTGGATTTTCTTCAATCGTCTCTCCTAGCAATATGGTATTTTTATGCTAAAATGTGGTCTGCTATATCCTAACCCTTTTATGCTTGTCTACTGTGTAATAGACATGCTAATGCTAGACAATGTTTATATATGATACCTTGACAACCACTTACCTATCGACTAATATTCTTGTCATGGTTATTAATAGGTCCTTTCAAGCTATTCCTCGTATGTATATAGTAGTATATCTACTCTAATACCATCCTTGCCATTCTTCAAACAAATATTCGTAGATCGACATCATGGCACAATCTATCATCACACATCATTTTTATTCATTCGCTCGATAAGAATCTCCCTAGTAAAGATCCTTCAGGTCACTGTTCGAGGTAACTTTACATATGCATACCCTCATGTTTTTATATCCTTCAAATGAATATTTTCTAGACCTATTTGCAACCTTAAAATATCTATAAGGATTATAAAGTACCTTATCGAATTATCATATCTATAACAAGCCTTTCAAATTCTTTCAACTACAGTCGTTTAAGTGGGTGATCATATTCTAATTAGAAAATTGTATCTAACTCAAAAATTCTACCAGATATTCTTTCAAGTTACTCCATCCATTTCGATTGTGAATCATATCTTATCTTCCTCAATAAACCAAATTAAACTGTGGTATACTTCTACTCCATCTCTATATAACCAAGGTATTCTAATCCGTCTCTACCCACCATAGGTAAATAGCGGAAGGGTTGTAGTCCATTGCTCCTAGAGTCTCTCATTAGGATTAAGTCTCCTATAAGAATTCTATTTTGCCAGTATGATCTACTCTATCTACCTAGTTGATGCGTCTATCCCAATCCTTACTGCCTTAGGCAACTAACTCTTTTTTAAACACTTCTATCAACTACGTTCTATCAAACAATAGAATATAATCCGTATAGTTCATCGAGCATGAGTATTGGACCTTCCAAAATAAGGAAAGACAAGAGTCGAAGACAAGGAGTTCAAGAAGGATGATCGACTTCAATTATGAGTTCCAAAGGCGATGGATAAAAAAATAAATGTATTTTAAAAGCAATATGGATTGAGATCCTAATACGATATCCCATTACAGTTTTGCTCGGCACAGTAACGTAACCGAAACGATATGCTTTGACCTGTATGGGCCACCACAAAAACATATAACACCCTAGTCCCAAAATACGTAGGACTAGCTAGGAGGACGTATACATGCTAGCTACATATCGAGAGAACTCCAGCCTAGCTCGTGTATGTATAAGTTGTATTGGTTTTCTAAATCAATATATCAAATCAACTAATATATATCTCAATCCACATGATGAATAAATATCAAGAATGAATTGTATATGTCATGGTCTGCAGCCCAATAACATATATATTCTATTAGACCCAAAGAACGATATGGATCTACAAAACTAAGCTGAGAGCAGAGTCTAAATAATGGATACAATATGACAGCATGATAAAATATTGGAGTCAGATATAGCCATAGCTCTATGATCTGCAGACCAGCTCTGCATGACTAACTACCTGGAAAGATCACCAGGTTCTAAGGGGACTAGCAAGACACATAATAAACAAGCCTACTTTGACAGTAATAACATGCAAGGAAGGATATAAAATAATACAAGAAAGTAAAGACTGAAGCAAGTATAGAACAAGAAAGAAAACATAAAAAATGGCATGCCGTCGAGAATCGTGTTAATAAACGTGACTATAGGTAAATTGAGGTAAAATCGCAACTCGGTGGGAGCTAACATGAATCAGAGGAAGTATGTGATCAAGTAAGATAGAAAAATAACAACAATATAAGAAATTGGATATAAATACTGTAAAGTTCGGCAATGTGTACTTACTTGTAACCACTGTCTGAGTGTATGCCTGACCAACTCCGATGTCTTCGTTACTCCCTCATAGTTCACATATAATAATACACTATTATTATTACTTTTTAGCGACTTACCATATAGACTAGATTAATATCTATACCCAATAGTCGTCACGATATTGGTACAACACTATACAACATATATAGTACCAACTTTCTTATAAAAATAATTTATAACTAATATAAAATAATAACATGATTTCTGGAAAATACTTATAAATATTTTTATATTATAAAAATAATATTTTATTGGTGTAAACTCAATCACAATAGCCTCATGTTGAAACTACATCGCTAATACCACATTTGGCCTACTAATTGAGTCCCGAAATAATAAATAATTTAAAATATTAAATTCTGGACAAATTACATAAATTAGTTAAAATAATGTTTTATCATCAAATCTTGCACAACAAGTATTTTAGTAAAGGTATATGAAGTATCAAGGCTTTTGGATACAATGAACACATGATTTTCTGAGTTACGGTGTTATGGCAAATGTCAAGAATTTTAATATATACTAAACGAACTTAAAACTCAGCAAATATTAGTTGCAAATCTCTTGATGTTTAGTTTCTTACAAAAATTATTAGGAAGATCGAATCTGAATGAAAGTAGACAAAAATTCACTCGCAATAGATCTAGTCTATTCTGGACACCTTATCGTAGAATTAACGCCATGTACAAACCATTTAGAACTGTATGGATGGACAATTGGACTTGAAAATAGACATAGAGATATTTCCACTAGTTTTTGTCTCATGAAAATATGAGGTCAGTAAGTATATGAAACCTTAGATATCGAACAACATACTTGTTGTGGCGAATTCAGCACAAGTTCGATTGACTTCGACTGCCTTCCGCACCTTGTATCAACCAAATTAGGGGCTGAGACTCCTCAACAAGATGTCGGGGTGTTAGGGGGTGTCCTAGGGTCGAGATGAAGGTGGTAGGAGGATTGGAAGAGGTCGGGGTGATGAGTTTCTGTCGGATGGAAAGGAAAGTGCGAAAATAGAAAAGAAATAGGAGGGCCGTTAGATTTTTAAGATGTATATATATAAATTATGTACAAAAAAGGGAGGGACACTGGTTTTACATCAAATAAAATAATTTAGGATATTTTAGATTTGGTTTGTTGAGATTTAGAGGAGATTTGATGATTTAAATCAATAGGGTATCTCAAAGAGATTTGATTGGGTCCAAATTAGTAAAGTAGTTATATGATTTGATTTAAATTAGATTTAATTAATATGGATGCATATTAATCCATAAAAGTCAATCTAAAATAGGTCTATGAGGTTAGGACACCCTAGAATAGGCTCTACGATCCCTACATGGACTAGTTTTGGGTTAGTAGAATTTTTATGATCGATTTGAGTCCAATATGTCTATAATTTTGACTTGCGTGCAATTTCAAAATAAATAGCACATGCGAACTTAATTGATTGGCACACCATTGGCATGTGCGTAGTAGGATCAAAATAGATCAATACCATATATTGGATCGAAAAGTTTGGATCGGCTATGGGCCTTAAATCAGAATTGGAAAATATATCAAAATTATGACGAAGGGTAAAATGGTCATTTAATTCGAAAGTTTTGCAAAAGAATGTAGTGCAAGGAAAATATTTCAGTGGGACCTGACATACCAAAGTGAAGGTGGACTCGTCTAAAACACGAATATGGAACTTGTTTCGAGGAGTTGGTTAATGTTGTGCTTCAAAAATCAAAGCTACGACAAAGTATCTATATAGCCATAATAAAAAATAAAATATAGTATAATATATAAAAATCATATAAAATAAATTAAAAATTTCTAAAAAATTAGGATGCTTACAGGTGACGCTCCCTCCCCCGCCTTTCTTGAGTCGAGGCGGAGGAGGTTAGCGGAGAAGAAGCTGGCGATGGCCCGGGAACTCCTGGACTTCGTTAGCTTGATGGCAGGGGACCTTGCCAGGCCCTTGGGCGTGCCTCCCGCCTTCGATTCTCTAGAGAGCGGCTGAGCGTGCTGGAGACCTTTCATCGTTGCTTCGTCAGAGCTGGAGTTCGGCCCCTCCAGGGCTTTGCAGACTCCATCAGCAACTTTGACTTCCCCTTTTCTGAGGGGCTCGCCCTTGTCTTTTTCTTTTTTTTGTCAGGCCTTTGAGGCCTTTGTTTTGTAATCCTTCTTTTATCAATAAAATTCTCTTTTTAGCACACTCTGCCTATCAGGACTAACTGTTGCGTCATGCCTAAACTGTTACTTTTGGCCTTATGCCTTCTGTGCTTGAGGAACTTTTGTCAATAAGGTATATATTATATTATATTATATTATACTATATTATATTTTATATATATATATATATATATATATATATATATATATATTTTATATATATATATATATATATATATATATATATATATATATATATATATATATATATATATATATATATTTGAGTAGAGAATATTTTCTGGCAGGACATAATAGGGTTTGTTTGCAAAAACAAAAGTCTTCGAAGGAAAACTTAAATACAAACTAAGAAAAGAAAAGTATAAAGTACAATTTGATTATGGGGAAGTACAACTATAGAAATCTGATCAAAAGACGATCACTTTATCCCATGGACGATGCGATGTCGGAGAAGAAAAGCTCTTGAACATGCTGCAGAAATGAAGGAGAAGTGTCGAGAATTCGTGTCAGAAGATAATAATCATTAATGATGCCTTGAGAAGTGACTTTAGAACTCTATTTATAGAGTTTTTGGATAGCCGCTAGGCAGTTACATTGATTGGCATGCATTGTATAATATACTGATTTGTGTATTACGCGCCATGTTCTGTTTCATCCATTTGCGCGAACGATTAACTTTACTGTATGCGATACGTGGCTTTCTGTGAAAGAAGAGCGCTTGGTTATAGGTAATGTCGTGTATACATTCTTCGAAATTGGTGGTGGCATGCACGCTACGTTATCTTTAATGGCTTCTGAATGATTGATTGGCGCCAGTTTAATGAATGGCACACTCTATTGATTGGCGCCAACTGTGAATGGTGCTGAGTGTTAAGTCAGTAAAGAGCTCATTACTTCGCTCCATTTGATAGATGGCGGTAAAAAGTATGGCAGTTGTCATATTGGCAAATCTAACACAAATTTTTCTCGAGCACCGTGCGCTCAAAACTCGAAGGAATTTTCTCGACTGCTTTGCTGTCAGTCATCATGACTGATGATTTAACTTTTTAGGAAAGATTGCCATGTTGTGGCCTAGCGCTATCTGATAAATGGCTCCATTTGATGCTGGGCGCCATTTGATGTTGGGTGTCATTTGATGGATAGCGCTGCGCGCTATGTGTGAATGGCACAGCACACTTTGTTGATTTTTTAGGCTTCTACAAGATTTCCTTTAAAGTTTTCAAATTTCAAAATCTTTGAATTTTTAAATACTTTGATAAGAAGCGTTCAGAAGATTTTGCGTGCACAGAATCCCAACAGTCTCGCCGTTTGCTCCGTACGAGATTTGTGCAGTCATTAGGCGAAGGCTTAGGGTATAAATACCCTTTTGAAAGGAGAGAGAGAGAGAAAGAGAAAGAGAGAGAGAGAGGGAGAGAGAGAGAGAGAGTGAGTTCTTCTCTCAAAAATTTCTCTCTCGAGCTCTCTTCATCTTCTTCTTCCTTCAAGTTCTCGAAGCTCTCTCCACCAATAGCAATGGTGCCGAAGAGATCTGTAATGGAGAAAGGCAAGAGTGTGGCCAGAGCTTCATTGCGAGCTCTATCGTCGAGGGTGCCAAGGCACGCGCCGCCGTCGGCGAGAGCTGAAGAGGCTAACCCCGCTCTCGGAGGTAAGGGATCAGTCGGGGAAGACGAACAATACGATCGATGCCATTTGTACACAGTGCGAACCACAAATAGCGCCAACCACCTCTTTCAGAGTGTTGGTTGGCGCTGCGCTAATTTTAAAATGTGCCACCTCTTTAAGAGTGTTGGCCAAAAATGCATTTGATCATGATTTCATGAATCTTGTACTCCTCGTTAGCTTAAAGTGCGCGGTGCTGTGTATCTTGATTCGAAGACAGTGCGCACATTATCTCGCTGCATGAAATAAAACTGTTTTATGTGTCATATTACATGCACAAACTAGAGATTATTACTCTGTGTATTGCGTCATTCATGATTTACGTAGAGCTAAAAATTACTTAAATTTTCTTAATTTGTAAGAATAATCTTTCATGATTCTAACTCTTGTTTTCTTTTGCAGTTAACCTCATGGAAGATCCTCAGGCTGAAATACTGGCTTTCGCTTTTTGTGTATTGGAATACCAGAAAGACCTTTCACATGTCACATTTTCGCAGTTCGACCCTGACGGACCGGGTACTAGGAGAGCTCTTTTAGAGTCCTAAGATGACAGGACGCTGCTGTGCTTAATAAACGGTGCACATTTCTTGACTGCAGATCAGGCTCCCCAAAAGAAATTAGTGTTCTTATTTGGGGAGGCGATTGAAGCTAGTTCCCAGCCCAAGGCAAAATGAGAGGCTCAGATCTTCAAAAGATGAGATAAATTGGTATCTCCTAGATTTGTCCAGGAGTCTATCTCTATCCCGATACGCTTATGCTGTAGGAACGAAATAGTAAAGCGTAATACTCTAGAGGGGGGGTGAATAGAGTTGGCAGCAGAATAATGCTAATTAAAACAATGTTAGCAGCACAGTTACAGAATATTAATCACAACTGAAATAAAGTAAAGACAGAGTTAAGAGAGCAAACGCAAAGACAGCGATGTATACTGGTGTCTCTCTGTTGAGGACTAATCCAGTCGGTAGAACTCTTGCTACCAGTTGAATCCACTATTGGAAAAACCGCAAGTTTTCTTACGAAGTCCTTGCAACTTCTACAACGCGAGCTTTGATACGAAGAACTCGTCCAACTTCAAATGTGAAGAGGTATTCTTCAATCAAGCCTTCTGATTACAATCTCTCAGAAACTTCTAGACCGTACCGTACTGGCAAATCGACTAGAGGATTGTAATTGGCTTGGGATCTGAAATTGAAAGCTCTAGAAAACTTTTTGAAAGACTGAAAGCTTTAGATAGAGAGAAGATTGAAAGTGAATGAGTATGTTGAAATGATCAAAATTCTTCTCTATTTATAGGAATTTTAAAGGCAGACTTCTGACAGAATTCGGGCAGAATTCGGGCAGAACTCTATGAGCAAATCTCGGTCAAATCCGCAACTGCAGGAGGACCAAGTTCCAAGGATTCAAAATCACAACGGCCACTAACCGAACTCTGGCCGAACTCGGTCCGAGTTCTGTCAGGGTTTAGTCAGGGTTTAGTTAGGGTTTTGAAAAGCTTTTTGGTGATTTTTGAAAACCTTTTTGAAAACCTTTTTGTAAACCTTTTTGAGAGGACATTTTAAAAACATTTTGAACTCATTTAAGGGTAGCCTATTTGCCAGTACGACTCGGTGTACAACATATTCCTAGACTCAAATAAAATGAATATACATTACATAAGGAATTACAGACTCGAGTAGGCAAACAGATCTTCGGTCTTGAATTCAGTGGATAGCCATGCTTGATCATGTTCAAGAGTCCGAGATGTCCCGACTAGCTTTGTATATCAAGACAGAGTTTAATCAATTATTAAAATCAGGTTTGACCATATGACCAAATGGGCCAACAATCTCTCCCATTTTGATAATTGACAAACTATGAATGATATAACATTAAGCTTGTTCAAAATACCAAAAAGTAGAATTGTTCATATCCTGTATTATCTTAAAAAAAATGTTAGATCTTTAATTTTCTCCCCCTTTGTCACTTAGCAAAATAATTGCAAAAGATGAAGCTCCCCCGCAATCAAATGCATAAGTAACAAATAGTGAGAAAACATATAAAAGAAATAATGCATAAACTAGAGAAATATCACAGGCATGTATTGTCACAGGCAGTTATAAAGAATGAAGCAATATAAGAAATAGTGCTATCATAAACTGAAACTGAAACATAGTGCTGAAATAAACTGAATGCCATAAACTGAGGCATAATAAACATGTCCATGAAAAGAAAAGAGTACTGAAGCAAACTAAAAAGTGCTAATAAAAAAGTACTGATAATAACTTGGAATGTCGGAGCATTTCCAAGTGCATCATAAAATATCACTCAAAATCATATAGTCACATCTCCTCATCATCATCCTCATCATCATCATCAGCAGCTCGACCAACATGTCCTGAAGTACCAGCTCCAAAGGTACCAGCGCCAGAAGGATGCGGAGGGGCGCCAGCATAGAACTCACCAACATAATCACGATGTGGAGCACGATCAGGACGGTACCAATCATAGGCGTTACCGGGCTGGAAGTAGGCATGAACAGCCTCATCCTCACAGCGGTAACCGGAGAAAGCTGGATCTCTAGGGATGGAACCGGCTGAATGACCAGTCTGGGAAAAACGAAGATCAGCTAAGGAGTTTGCAAGCGCCTGATAGCGGGTGACGTCGCGGAACTCACGCTCGCGAGCCATGTCCGTCATCGAGACGTGCAAAGCAGATAAATGCTGATGTATGCCCTCAAATGTCATGGCATACTGATGAGGTGGTGGAGGAGGTGCAGTCGGAGGAACAGGAGGTAGAGCTGAAGCAGTCATGCTACGATGAGATAACTGAAGAAACTTGGGCTCAGGGTCCTGAGTACAAGTCGACAGATCGATATCGAAGCGCTGAAAGATGTGTGGGAGAATCATCGCGTAAGAGAGATTTCTATCTCTTGCATGACAACGACCCATCATCTGAATCATGGTCTTAGGGGCAGAAAATAGAATCCCCTTAAGAATGTGGTACATGGCGGACAGCTCAAGAGAAGTCACATCATCCTTTGAAGTAGATTTTGGAAGGATAGTGGAATAGATGATGCGATGCAATTCATAGTTAAACAAGTTCAGGTTGTTAGCCTTGAACTTTCCAGAGCGTACTCTTTCAGGTGCACAGAGTTCCGCTTTGAAACTGGCAAGTGTCGTGCCTTCAGGAAAATCAAATTCAGTGATGTCAACTAGCGGTTCACCTTCGTTAGGGATACCAAGGATCTCCGCTAAGAGGTCATCATTGAAATTGATATCAATACCTCCAACACGAGTGCTCACATCAAAAGTGTTTAATATGAGATTGCAATAAAATAATCTAATGGCATTAGTTGCTATAGGGAAGCAGATTTTAACAAAAAGATGTAACCCTAATGCCTCAAAGAAATGACGATGATCAGGAAATACAGTCCATTTGACTGGAGCGCCTGTGCATATGGATCTCATGGAGAAGTCTCCATACCACAGTAGGGCTTGGTCTAGGGTTTGAAAGAAAAACCCGTCGAACGCACCGTCGCTCGTTTGGACCGGCGAGAAGAGGGAATCCGTATGCGGATGCGAAGATGACCCTTCCTCACTAGGGTTCGTCTTCTTTCTCTTGGAAGGATTGAATTTGGGTGCCATTTGTGAAAATTGAAATAAAAATGCACTAATTGAAAAGTGGAGAAAGATGGGGTTATACCTCCCGAAATCAAAGTATGTCGAAGAGAACGACGAACTCCGCACGAATCCAAATTTTGGATTAATTTCACCACTTGGATTGGAAGAATGAGGGTGGTAAAGCTAGGGTTTGGGGCTCCTTCGCGGCTGCTGCTGCTGTTGTGATTAGTTTGGAAGCAATGAAGAAGAAGGGCTTCTCGGGTTCTGTTTATATAACCTGACACCCTCAACCGAACTGGGGCCGAATTCGGTCAGAGCTCTGGCCGAATTTGCCTAGGGTTCTTTATAGTTGATTTTTGTCATTCTTTTTTATTGTCTCATTTCAAATATTTAATTCAAAGATTAGTCATTTCAACTTCAATTAACATAATTAATATTATTTTATAGATTAAATGTCGTTACACAGCGACTGTTTCAGATTAGCTGTAAGAGTACTGTCCCAGCTGGCGGAGGTTCACCGGGGAACTCTTAAGTACCGCTTCGCTTCAACCGTAGTTGTGGTGACAGACAGACTCTTTATTGGCTTGTCTCTAACACAGTTTTTGTATAATGATATATAATCATAAAACAAAATCAATTAATATTATTGACATCCAAAATTCCTAATTCTCGACGTAAATAATTGAAACGATCTTCCGTTAGAGATTTAGTGAAGATGTCAGCTAGTTGATTTTCAGTATCTATGTACACAAGGTTTATATCTCCATTTTGATGATGATCTCTAAGAAAGTGATGTCGAATCTCGATATGTTTAGTACGAGAGTGACATACTGGATTCTTAGTCAAATTAATAGTGCTCGTGTTATCACAGAAAATGGGAATATGTGTGTAAAATAAATCATAGTCTTCTAGGGTTTGTTTCATCCACAAAATCTGAGCACAACAACGTCCTGCGGCGATGTACTCAGCCGCTGTTGTTGATAGGGCTACAGAATTTTGCTTTTTACTAAATTATGAGACTAAAGCTTTGCCTAAGAAATGACATGTGCTACTGGTACTTTTTCTATCGACTTTGCATCCAGCAAAATCTGCATCCGAATAACCAATAAGGTCAAAGGACTTAGTTTTGGGATACCACAAGCTAACAGAAGAAGTGCCCTTAAGGTATCGAAATATACGCTTAACTGCGGACAGATGTGATTCCTTTGGGTTAGCTTGAAAACGTGTACACAGGCAAACACTAAACATTATATCTGGACGACTAGCAGTTAAATAAAGTAAACTACCAATCATACCTCGATACTTAGTGTGTCGACTGGCTTGCCTTGTTCATCTGAATCAAGCTTTGTTGAAGTTGCCATTGGAGTGCCAATAGGTTTGACATTGTCCAGATCAAAGTTCTTTAGCAGGTCTTTTGTGTACTTAGCTTGATTTATAAATGTTCCATTATCAGTTTATTTGATTTACAATCCGAGAAAGAATTTCAGCTCTCCCATCATGCTCATCTCAAACTCATTCTGCATACACTTAGAAATTTTTTGACACAGAGATTCATCAGTAGATCCAAATATATAATATCATCAACATAGATTTGAATTAAAAGAAGTTTGCCATTAAAAGATTTAATAAACAGTGTAGTGTCAACCTTGCCTTTTGAAAAACCGTTGTCAAGTAGAAAAGAGCTTAGACGATCATACCAAGCACGAGGGGCTTGTTTTAAACCGTATAAGGCTTTCTTCAACTTGAAAACATGATCAGGGTTTTTGAAATCCGTGAAACCTGGAGGTTGTGCTACAAAAACTTCTTCTTTTATAAAACCATTTAAAAAAGCACTCTTGACATCCATTTGAAATAGTTTGAAATCATGAAAACATGCAAATGCACATAACATGCGAATGAATTCTAATCTTGCAACTGGGGCATAAGTCTCATCGTAGTCGATACCTTCTTCTTGATTGTATCCTTGAGCTACGAGTCGAGCCTTATTACGAGTCACTAAACCATTCTCATTTACTTTATTTCGGAATACCCAACGGGTGCCAATGACCGGATGATCAATAGGCCTGGGAACAAGTTCCCAAACTTGATTCCGTTCAAATTGGTTTAATTCCTCTTGCATAGCATCTATCCAAAAACTATCACTACATGCTTCATCAATAGTTTTGGGTTCTAGCTGTGAAATAAATACAACACTAGAAACAATATCTCTACTGGATGTACGAGTACTTACTCCTTTGGTAATATCACCAATTACTAAATCTTTTGGATGATCAGCTGTAAATTTCAACCTTTTCGGTAGATTCTGAAGGTAGCTGGTTTCTGGATCTTCTCTAGGAGGTTTAGCTAGTGCAGAGCTTGGTTGAGGATCAGCTGATGTTGAGCTTGGTACAGTTGGATCTTCGTCATTGTCATCGATCGTCATCTGATTTAGTTCATCAAATGTGACGTTGATTGACTCTTCGATGATCATGGTTCTTTTGTTGAAGACTCTGTATCCTTTGCTCTTGGCCGCATAACCTAAATGTACCTTCATCGGCCTTTTCATCAAATTTTCCCAAATTGTCTTTTGTATTAAGAATATAACATTTACAGCCAAATATTCTAAAGTATGAAACAGATGGAATTCTATCAAACCATAACTCAAATGGAGTCTTCTTCGATTTGGGTCGAATTAGAACTCTATTGAGTACAAAGCAAGCTGTATTGACAGCTTCAGTCCAGAAATATTTGGGTAGACTAAACTGGTTTAACATCACTCTAGCCATTTCGGTTAGAGTTCTGTTCTTACGTTCCACAACTCCATTTTGTTGTGGAGTCCTAGGGCAGGAGAACTCGTGTACAAAATCGTGTGTGTCACAAAATTGCTCAAAATCAGCATTCTCGAATTCGCCTCCATGATCGCTTCTTATGTGAGTGATCATGTAACCTTTTTCATTCTGTACTTTCTTGCAAAAGGCGACAAATTCGAATAATGCATCATTCTTGCGTGTCAAGAAATATACCCACGTGTATCTAGAGAAATTATCTACAATTACGAAAGTATAAAGTTTACCTCCGAGGCTAGCAACTCTGCTAGGACCGAATAAGTCCATATAAAGTAATTGTAGAGGTCTAGTAGTACATACTGCGTTTACTGACTTGAATGTGGATCTGGTAGCTTTGTTCTTTTCACATTGACTGCATACCGAGTCCTTCTTGAATGTAATGTCCGGTAAACCGCGTACTAGCTTCTTTGTGGATAATCTTGAGATCGTATCCATATTAGCGTAACCGAGTCTCATATGCCACATATGACTCTCATCACTCTTGGCCATTAAGCATCTACCTGAAATGTTAGTTTCTTCTAACAAATAGAAAACATATATATTGTCTTCCCTGATACCTTCAAAGATAGTACTACCAGTTGAGCTATCAACTATAGTACATTTGTCTTTGCCAAAGTTGATGCCATAACCATGATCAGCTAGATGACTTATGCTGAGTAGATTATGTTTCAACTCGGTAACCAGACGGACATCCTTAATTACAGGATAGGGAGACTTACCAACATCATCGATACCAATAATATACCCTTTCAAGTTATTACCGAAGGAGACATAGCCTTCCTTCTTTTTCTTCGACAGTATTGCAAATAGGGTAGCGTCACCGGTCATATGCCGTGAGCAACCGCTGTCGAGGATCCATTTGCTTCTAGCATGTGAAGGGTGTTCCACCTACAAAACAGTTTGCAGATGAAACTTTTGGTACCCATTTCTTGTAGGGTCCTGAATTGTTAGCTTTAGGTATCCAAGCATAAACATTTAAATCAATAAGCTTTCTCATTCTACATGCAGATGAAATATGACCAATGAGGCCACAATAATGACATTGTGCATGTCGAGTGTTGAAAGCTGAGTGGTGTGCATGGTTGGTAGGTTTAGGTTTTCTAGTATAGAAGAAAGCATACCTATAATCTTGTTTGGGCTTAACCTTTTGGGGTAAAGGTTTTATATGGTTAGGTCTGACAGTGTTTGGCTTGGGAATGTTCCGATTTTTCGGTAAGTGACACGTGTTAGGGAAGGAAGCAGCAGGCTCAGGCTATTTTCCTAACCTAATTTCCAATCTTTTGGAAGTGTCATACAACTTAGTATAATCAGAAGTGAGTGATTCCATTCTGATTTGTGCACATCGAAGACTTTTCTTTTCTATAGAAAGTTCTTCCTTGAGTTGGTCAATAATTTTGTCTTTCTCTTCAGATGACTTGGTAGTCTCGTGTAATAAGAGCTTTGTTGAAGAAAGCTCACCAGACTCATTAACATTATTTCTAACCTCAGCTAGTAGATCGGTAAGTCTACCTATTTCACCTTTGTACTCTTTGAGTACCTTCTTAGCGGTCTGATACTTGCTACGCAGTTTCCTGTAATCAGTCATCAGGTCACTGAAGGCATCTCCTAATTGCTCAAAGGTGAAGTCTTCATAAGTATCAACTATAGGTTCAGTAGGTACCTGATCGGATGCCATAAAGCATACATTTGCAGCGTCTTCTGATTGTTCGTCTTCTGAGTCGCTGGCTTCACTTTCATGCCATATGCTGGTATTGGCATATCTCCTAGATGTTGATTTCTTCAGGTTCCCTTTTTCATACCTGTTGCTCTTCTTGCTTGATGATGAGTTTGTGGGACAATCCTTCTTCATGTGTTCCTTCTTCTTGCAACCATAGCAGACAGCATCTTCTTGATACCAGTTGTTGCTGTTGTTCTCTTTGACTCTCTTCTCATGTCTCATGAATCTTTTGAACTTCCTTGCTAGGAGTGCTTGATCTTCAGCGTCAGATCCACTACTGTCTGAGTCACCTTCAGCAGCTTTTCTGTGTTGAGCCTTGAGAGCGATCGTCTTCTTCTTTGGTGCAGGCTCTTCAAAATCTTGTAGCTCCAGTTCATGAGTGAGTAGCTTACCCATGAGTACTTCGAGGGACATAGTTGTGAGGTCGTTCCCTTCAATGATTGCAGTAGCCTTCGGAATCCAGTTCTTGGTAAGTGCTCGCAGGAGTTTGCGAATCTTTTCATGGTTACTGTAATCTTTTCCTAAGGAGGACAAAGGATTTACAATATCCAAGAATCTCTCGAACATTTGTGTAACTGTTTTGTTGGGCTTCATCTTGAACGCCTCGTACTCTTGAGTAAGTCTGCTGACTTTAGATTCTTTGACTTGAGTCGTGCCTTCATGTGTGACTTCAAGTAGCTTCCACACTTTATTAGCCGTTGTACAGATAGACACCCTGTTAAATTCAGTTCTGTCTAAAGCATAAAAGAGAGCATTAATGGCACGTGCGTCAAGACTGGCCCTTTTCTTTTCTTTCTCTGTATATCTGCTGTGGGGTTTTTCAACTAAAACTCCATCAACATTTATACGAGGTGGCTTTTGATAGCCATCAAGAACAATGGACCATAAATCAAAGTCAAGTAATTTCAAGAAGAAACTCATCCGTATTTTCCAATAGGTATAGTTCGTACCATCAAACAGTGGGGGTCTGTTTGTGGCCTGGCCTTCACTTGTGAATTTCACAGTTGCCATGTGTTGTGCTGTGATCTATATAACAATTAATTAAAAAGAATAAATAATTGCACTGTTACCTTTGCTTTACCTGTAACACCCGCTCTGATACCAATTGTAGGAACGAAATAGTAAAGCGTAATACTCTAGAGGAGGGTGAATAGAGTTGGCAGCGGAATAATGCTAATTAAAACAATGTTAGCAGCACAGTTACAGAATATTAATCACAACTGAAATAAAGTAAAGACAGAGTTAAGAGAGCAAACGCAAAGACAGCGATGTATACTGGTATCCCTCTGTTGAGGACTAATCCAGTCGGTAGAACTCTTGCTACCAGTTGAATCCACTATTGGAAAAATTGCAAGTTTTCTTACGAAGTCCTTGCAACTTCTACAACGCGAGCTTTGATACGAAGAACTCGTCCAACTTCAAATGTGAAGAGGTATTCTTCAATCAAGCCTTCTGATTACAATCTCTCAGAAACTTCTAGACCGTACCGCACGGGCAAATCGACTAGAGGATTGTAATTGGCTTGGGATCTGAAATTGAAAGCTCTAGAAGACTCTTTGAAAGACTGAAAGCTTTAGATAGAGAGAAGATTGAAAGTGAATGAGTATGTTGAAATGATCGAAATCCTTCTCTATTTATAGGAATTTCAAAGGCAGACTTCTGACAGAATTCGGACAGAATTCGGGCAGAACTCTACGAGCAAATCTCGGTCAAATCTGCAACTGCAGGAGGACAAATTTCCAAGGATTCAAAATCACAACGGCCACTAACCGAACTCTGGCCGAACTCGGTCCGAGTTCTGTCAGGGTTTAGTCAGGGTTTAGTTAGGGTTTTGAAAAAGCTTTTTGGTGATTTTTGAAAACCTTTTTGAAAACCTTTTTGTAAACCTTTTTTAGAGGACATTTTAAAAACATTTTGAACTCATTTAAGGGTAGCCTATTTGCCAGTACGACTCGGTGTACAACATATTTCTAGACTCAAATAAAATGAAAATACATTGCATAAGGAATTACAGACTCGAGTAGGCAAACAGATCTTCGGTCTTGAATTCAGTGGATAGCCATGCTTGATCATGTTCAAGAGTCCGAGATGTCCCGACTAGCTTTGTATATCCAGACAGAGTTTAATCAATTATTAAAATCAGATTTGACCATATGACCAAATGGGCCAACATATGCCAGCTACCCTCCAAAGATGTTATGGGATATAACTCCGTTCCAGCAAGCCAGGGTTGGACGGATATGTCACAGGTTTAGAGACAAGAGGAGGGACATATTCTACAGTTCTTCCAAAAAGTATAGCACGTATTTACAGGATTTAAAGCCGAGTTGCGTGCCGGCGGAGGATTCATCTTTGATGATACCTGTCCGAATGCCATTTTTCACAAAAACTTTTGCTACAGCAAGAGGGGAGTATCATACCCCGAGGCTGATAGGTTTAATGCACCCAGACATTAAATGCTGGAACCGACTCTCCGTATGGGCCAAGGACAACTTCACTGACAAGTTAAGGAGTTGGATCTCTATGAAGCTATCTTGACAACTTCTTGTGGCATCTACACCAACACCAACATGTTTCTAGCCTCAGTAGAGAGGTACAACAACAAGACTGGCATCTTTGTCACTACTAACGGGGAAATAGGCTTTGCTCTTCATGAGATGCAGTTTTTATCGTATCTGCCAATGGATGAGAACCCTTATGTTGAATACGTGCCGATGGAGGATGAACTGGAGACTCTGGCCAAGGAGAATCCCCATATGGTTGTAGCCTATGATGAGCTGCTATGACATTTCATGATCTGCACTCATCTCTAAAAGCAAGGCACCCGGGACGTGCTATACGTCTAAGAGGTTAGTGTACCTCTTCTTGGGTCACGCCACGGAGAATAAAGTGCAAGAGCACTTGAATTATGAACTACGCTTCTTAGAGCCGCTCGATGACTATATAATTGGAAGATTGATAAAAGAATCCGAATGTGTTAACAATGAGCTGGCAAATGACTGGCAAGGTTATACCGCTGGTACCTCTATCGAGAGTTACATACAACGAGGCGGTATAACCATGTCTATGGAAGCTACCTTGGCGGCTTCCTTTCTATCTGGTTAAGATAGTTTGTGGTCCACGGAGCCAGTGCCGTCGATCATATTCACCAAGGCTTGTTGTTTGCTGTAGTATGTCTAGTGTTCGGGTACAAGATGGACATCCTTTCCGCCATGACTAGTCGACTGAATGCGGGCTTCGTGAGTTCACGACTACTATGATGGAGAAACCCAATTCTCGAGACGACTTTCCCTGTACCAAAATATCATTCACATATTTGTTCAGTTGGTTGTTACATCATCCTTCTCTGATGGACCCTGCTCTCGTTGCTGGTGGGGCCTTATCAGGAGACTTTGTCGGTAGATATGATGAGTCTCGGTGGAAGGTAGACTCATTATTTGACTGTAGGAAGGTACTGAATATGGGCTCTAAATGAAAGTTCTTTTGCGTTGCTCCCCCACCTGGGTACGAGACCTACTCGGCTCCTCTCATGGATTTAGAGCCCGTTGGTACCCGTCCACCTACAACAGCCTTTTCTAGGTTGAAGATGAACAGACCTTCACATATGGTGTATCGGTTCAAAAATGAATGCTATCTAGAACCATACTTGCCTAGTCGATTTGCTCGTCAGTTCGGTTACGACCAGATGCACGGGAACACAACCACCTGCCTTCAAGCCTTCGGGTATTTGATCAATGTGGCTCGAGGGTAGAGATACTATAGTACGGGAGGCACCAACGTTGTATTTACCATGCCCTCCGCTACCATTGAGGCAGGCCTGTATATGTTAAATACATATGTAAATTTTTATACCTCAGCCAATACCTTCTTCGAAGGTTCCATATCAGATAGCTTTGTTGGCATGAGAAATGACTGCAGCTGTCATAGATTAAGTAGAAGCCGAGGAAAATGTTCCTGCTAATGATCCTCTAGAAGCTATGCCTGTTGGTTTCCACGACGAGGTGCAGGGTGCACTGTGCGTCCCTCTTAAGAAGCGAAAAGGAAAATCTTCCATAAAGAAAGATGGCAAGAAGCAAAAGACTGGGACTTCATCCTCCCAATCAGTTCATAATGAACATCCTTCTCATACTAAGGGGAAATGAAGAAAGAATAAGGAAACGATTATCGCTAGGAAGCCCGTGGCGAGGACAAGGGCTCAGATACGACAATTGGAAGCTGAGTTTTCTCCTGGAAAAACTTATCTTTCAGAGGAACAACCCATCTCCTGTCCAGAAGGAGAGTAGGAAGGAGGAGACAAGTAGAGAGCGTATTACTCCTAAAGATCAACCTGCTGCCGTTTCTTCGCAACTGTTGATCAAGCGTGCAACCAGAAAAAAATTGGTGGTATCCAAAGCTGTGAAGAAAAAGGCTGCGGCTTCTACTGATCCACCCTAGCCAAGGCAGTCTCCTAGTCATCAAGAGCTATTGCCACTATCACTGGGGGTATGTCCTCTCCGAAAGGTGATATCCTTAGTCTTTCAGTTCCACAAGAGCTATTAGATGTTAACCCTTTGGCAATTTGTATTGACCTTTTTTGTCTCCAGAACTTCCGTCGACTAGCGAACCGGCTCCAGCTGCTTCAGTGGATGTCCCTCCGGTTACTGTTTCAGAGCCAGTGACCATTGAGGTCGATACTCCCCTTTCTGTGAGGGCGCTCGTGGCATTTGTCTCATCTGGTCTGATGTCTCCTCGGCTTCTAGTGATGGTTCAAGAAACAACGTTCCCGAGGAAGTATCAGTTACATTTGGAAAAATTGGGGGCTAAGACAGAAAGGAGGCTACTTCGGAAGTTCCAACTCCTTCTATAATCCAGGCTCCTATAGCCCCTATTCTGAACGAGATACCCTCTCAGGATGATGAAGAGATTATAGAGGCGCTGCAGGACTTTAATTAAGGGGGTGAGCAAATCGAGGATGACATTTTTGACACTGTCCTTGAGGAGACAAAATTAAACAGAGACCCACCAATGGTCCAAGAGGGCCAAGATCTGGTGCTAAAGATGGTCAAGTTATGACTGAGGGTGATGATCACTCTGATGGAAATGAGGGCGATCGAAGCCCTAATGAAGATGAAAATATTCAGAATCTTGACAAACTCATTAACGATGAGAATTCTGACGTCAACATTGAAGGCACCGAAAGCCCGCCCGGTGAAGATGAGGACGATGAGGCCTTACTAAAGGTCTCGAGGGCCCCGAGGGTGATGAAAACCCTGATGCTGATATCGAGGGGACTCAAGGCCCTATTGAGCCCATTTTTGAAGAGGAGAGGGCAGAATTGAAGCCCAGATCGGACCAAGTTGAATCAGAGGCTAGAGGCTATACTGGCTCAAAAGCTGGGAGCAGCTGTCTCATGTCCGGAGGCTCGAAAGCGAGAAGCATTCAAGCAGGTACAGCAGTATCTGCTTCGTAGAAAGGCTTATTACCGAAAGAGATACTGCACCTGTCAATACTCCTTACTTTCCAACAGGCCCGGGTAAATTTCTAACTTTATTTATCATTGCTTTTTATTCAATGATATGTGATATACGATTTTACTTTGAATTGTAGCAAGTTATATAGGGACGCTCACTGAAGTCCCAATAGCCTCCACCGTCTTCAGTATCAGTTCAACTATGCTTTCTTTGGATGTTGGGACTCATGTCATGGAGGGAAGCTCGTCAAGAAAGCCTACACCAAAATCTTCAAGTGCTGACATTGCACCGGTTTCCAATATTCCTCTGGCCTTGGTAGAAGGAGAGGTTTCAGCTGCAGCAGAGACACCTGGTGTGCATGCGGTAATGGGTAGCCTCATCCTTACTTACACTGATAGCTTCTTTACCTCTCTATGCTCTTTGGTTTAGTTGGCTATAGAAAATAACTATCCTTATGATTTTGTGAGGAGGTCTTCTCAATATCCAATTGACTCCATACGCAATTCTGGGGCAACGAGAGAGCGGATGTCTTAGAGCAAATCCTGATTGGGCTCGAGTAGCCTGTTCATCTTATCAGGATATGACTAAAGGGAATATAAACAGACTGGTGGATGCGGAATGCGAGACAATAGCTCGAAAGTAGAAAAGGCGAACCATTCTTGACAATACTATGGTAGCGTTCGTGGTACAGTCTGGAGACAGAGTCTGGTATTGCTGAGGCCACTTCCTTTATTGAACTTTATAAGGCCGAGAAAGCAGAAAAAGCCGAGAAGTGGCTGAAGGTCGGGCTCGCATCCAAGAGCTAGAAGCTGAATTAGCTCGGACCTGTGTATCGGTCACAACAGCTAGAAAGCGCCAACATGAGATTATAGAACTGTGCCAATTTGCTTCAAGCCATCTGGGCGACCTGAATAGACAAAGGGATGACCTTATTCGAAATCGAAATGCGAAGATGGAGTGTCATATCCTCTCGATGCAGCCATTAACTCAAGTTCAAGAGGAACTTGGCCAGGGAACAGGTAATTGCTACAAGGGTGGAACGAGCTGGAGCTTTGAAGAAGGTGATTTCTGACCTCAGCATTCCACCTGCCCAATGAGTCCTTCAGAGGATAAATGTAATAATCTTTTTGAACAGTTTTTTAATCACATTTTTAAGAAATGTAATAGTTTATGTTCTCAAGACTAAAATAAAATGAAAAAGCTATTGTTTTATGATCCTATTACTTTATGTATCTGTTTGAGACACAAGCAATAGATAGAAGTATAGAAATACATTCAGAGGTCCAAGACGTGACGTACTGCTTAAAAATAGCATCACTTATTATATCTGTTCAGAGGTCCTGGACGTGACAGAATATAACTTGATGTGATATTATTTTTGGGACGATGTTATCAGAGGTAATGTGGATGTGATAAGTCGTTGATAGAGACATTAGAATTTAGAGGTAATGTGGATGTGAATTCGTACATCTGTTGATTATTCTTAAACCAGCTGGGGGTTCAAGAATAATATATCTTTTAAAACAATTGGTTTCAAAAGATGATGTTGTGATAATTTATTGTGGTAAATATTATGGGTTAATCTTTTGAGGTTGTACCATAAGATCTGGATTAGACTCTACTAGAATTTTTGAGGACTTATTATCTATGGGCTTATTCACAGAAGAATAAATAAAATATAATAATTCGAGGATTGTGTATGTACAATATTTGTTAGAAATATAATACATACATTTAAATATGGTATTTCTTCAAAAAGTTGTTGTTGATAAGCATCATAGCTATTCGACCATCCCTCCTGGTTAACTGATAAGCCCCGTTAGAGAAGACTTTGCTTATGATGTAGGGACCCTCCCACTTTGGCTCGAACTTGCCTTTACTCATATCTGTTATAGTCATGGGACGTCTGACAGTAAGGACTAGTTCGCCTTTTTGAAAAACTCGCACTTTGACTTTACGATTGAAAGCTTTCGAGATGTGGGTTTGATATAGCTCAATGTGCGGTTGAGCTAACAACCAATTTTCATCGAGCGCTTCAAGTTGTCATGACCCGCTCCTGGATAATCGAGTACGAGTTTGTATCCAAACATAGCCTACGCCGCAATATTGATGGTAGAACGCTGTCTAGTACACACAATAATATCCTCTACAGATATAAGTGAACACAGATACAAATCATACTCAACAACATAAAACAAGGAAATAAGAGTATGATAAATAATAAAATAATATATCCAAATCCAATAACAAAGAGACTACAATCCAGAATAATAATATGGTCCATCCGAGAACAAATTCGGTCCAACTAAGAAAGGAAAAGTAAAGCACAATAAAAGGTAGATGTAGATCCCTCCACAGATCGATCATGGCTCCTGAGTCTCGGTACCAACATTGTCAGCACTATCCTCGGGTGGTGCATAGTAAGAAGTGTAGAGATACTCGTCATCCTCACCTATATCAATGATTCAGTCAGAAAAGGAGCAAAGTACAACCATATTAAATTTAATGTTGTTAGCACAAAATAAGCTAGAATCAATAAAAATAGTAACAATAAAGAACATACAAAGAACTAGCAAGAAATGAACTAGATATGGAAAGCAATAATGATAAACGAGTAAGCTAGTAGAAAATAAAATATAAAGACAAAGAACTGAACTATGATCAAGAATAATGAAAACAAATGTGTGTGTGAAATACCTTTTAATACGTGAATGACTGGGCTAATACGGCATATCATGGATGGCTATCATTCAATATTGGTACACTAACTACGTAAGTGTATGTATGACTTAGCTATCAATCAATAACAATATTTGGGTTTGTTTACGTACTTACCGAGTATTTCCCCTCCCGACTCACCAATAATCAATAACGGTTAATAAAACAATAAGAAGGATATATTGACTACCGTGTTACCATCGTGTCTCAATGAAATATCAAACAAGGTCTCAACGAAATATAAAACAAGGAAATAATAAGGAAATCATTATAATGTACCAAAATATATGCAATATTGTACTTGCCTGAACCATTGAACAAACCGTAGTCACAAGTCGAGGATGAGAGGAACATCGATCTAGAAGCTATTAACCCATATCGTACATCGTACCACGAACCGTGCACAAAAACCACAAGTCAATTCTAATATTCTAACTCTAAATTATGGAATATGTGGCTAAGGGATTAACTTATCAAATAATAATTAATTCTAAAATAAATTACATAAAAACCTAATTTAACCGAATAATAATTTGAATATAATCTAAACAAGGAAGTTTGGCCATAGAAAGTCATGTTTCTAATTTTGAAAACCATAGCACACAAATCGAGGCGTGCCATTGACAATCTAGTCAAACATCATGAACTCGAGATTTTAAAAGTGCAATTTGGTAGATTTCAGCGCCACGAGTGCACCAGAATCGACCGTGTCGCAAAATCACGCATTGGTCAAAAGATATCGCCGTTATGGCTAACCGTGACCAAAACGGTAATTTATCGATCAAATCTGAGTTTAACTTAATAAATAAATAGAAAACAAACCTCTAAAATTCTGGAAAACTTATATGTCGAATATCGTCATGTTAACTTTCCAAAACTTCAAACGGATCGCAATCTGAAGTTCGGGATCTCTCGAGATCTCGAAAACTGTACGACGTGTCAAGTTTTGGACAACAAACACTCATAGAATTCTTTAGAAATTCAGAAGCAAAATATTCAAAAATAAATTATAAATTCTGAAATGTTACCTCAATACGAATCCAAAAAATGGCACCCGAAAAAGAGGTTGGAGCTATCCGCAATCGCCTCGGGAAGTCGGGGGTCTTCTAAAGAACAAATTCTCTCAAAGGCAAAGGGTATATATATATATATATATATATATATATATATATATATATATATATATATATATATCTATATAGTGAACGAGCAGCTAAAAGAGGCAGTTGAGCCGCGGCTTCGGGGACATGTGGCACAATCCCCGCGGTTCCGCTCAATTGGCCAAAGAAAAAATATATATAAATATATATATATATATATATTATATATATATATATATATATATATATATATAGTGAGCGAGCGGCTAAAAGAGGCGGTTGAGCCGCGGCTTCGGGGACATGTGGCACAATCCCCGCGGTTCCGCTCAATTAGCCAAAGACCAGATGGCCTTCCTGTTTCGTTGGGTTGGCTAAGTGTCGTTGGAACCGACCTATAATAGGAAATGGGGTATAGTCAGTACCCAATTGAGTGATAGGCGAGCTACCCCACACAACACGGTGGCTGACATGGGCCTGCCCCTTGCTGATTGGGTAATAGGTTTTAGAATGCAGGAATTAATTTAAAAATCAATTTAAACCTAAATAACTCCAAATAAATATCTAAAAATCTCAAAAAAGTTCTAGAAAAATATAAAAAATATTACTAACTTTCTGGAGCCTAAAAAAATACTGGGTCTCAAAATTGTCTCAAATGGCCTTATAGTAAATCGTAAAAGTCATTAAAATGTATAAAGCTTCATGAAATAAATATTTAAAAAATCTAAAAATGTCTAAAAAGCATAGGAAAATATAATGTAGCTATAACACGCTTGTATAATATAACTAGAGGCCATATAACCATAACATGGTCCTAACTCACCTATGAGCTTAGTCACGACTCCTATGACTATAGAAAGTTATTCGTAATCTAATCAAATAAAATTAAAAAATACCTAAATTTCTAATCGGGGTGGCAGATGCCACACAAGTTTGAAGTCGAAGGCGATCAATATTTTTTGCTGTTAATTCATTAGCGATAGCTATCCTCAGAGATGGAATTTGAATCTCCAACGGTAATACAGCTTCACATCCGTACACTAGAAAGAATGGTGTTCATCCAGTCGGGTATGTACAGTAGTGCGATACACCCATAGATATTTTCTAAGCTTTTTGCTCCAATTATGTTTATTAGCATACACGAAATTCTTGAGAAGCTTGATGATTGTCTTATTGAATGCTTCTGCTAGACCATTGGCTGCGGGATTATAAGCTGTAGAAGCAATGTTGTTGATTCGGGTGTTATTATAGAATCGAGTAAATGCTTGACTTATGAATTGAGGTCCGTTGTCATGAATGATTCTTCGAGGGATGCCGAATTGATAGATCACATGGTGTTTGATGAAGTTGATGACACTGCTTATCTTGATTTCAGCAAGGGGAATACCTTCTACCTATTTTAAGAAATAATCGGTTATAGCCAGGATGAACTGATGTCCTCGAGATGATGGTAGATTAATAGGACAAATGACATCCACATCCCAAGCTTCAAAGGGCCAAGATGCTGCAGTTGGATATAATAATTCTGACGTTTGGTAGATAAAATCTGCATGGATTTGACATGCTCTGTATTTTCTTGCATACTCAATTGTATCTGCCACTATTATGGGCCAATAGTATTCCATGCGTCTAATATGGTCCTGTAGCTTAGGACCAGGCAGATGCATACCGCAGACACCATCGTGAGCTTCACGTAGTATCTATTTTGCCTCATTACCTGCGAGGTAACGCAAGAGCATACCGTCAAAAGATTGACGGTAGAGTGTATTGGACGAGTGATGTAATAGAATTGAAGTGACCGACGACAAATTGTCGTTACTTCTTTAGGGTCTTCTGGCAAAATATCATGTACTACGAAGTCGATGAAGGGAGTCCTCCAGTCTTCACTAGTAGTACAAATTTTGACCGTATTACTGAATTCAATATTCAAATTATTCTCGATACAGAAAATTCTCGATTAGCGATGATGATTAATTGTTGTCCCTTCAACGAAACAGCTAGTACTGCTGCTATATTAGCGAGTGCATAGGCTTCCGTATTGTACGCTCAACATACATGTTCAATAAAGAAACCTTTTAATGATATAGCAAGTTTAATTGCTACTTCTTAGTAGGGGATGAGATCTTGGTGCCGGACCTCATATGTACCTCTAACCTGGTTGACAATCAGTGTAGAGTCTCTGTATACTTCAAGATAATCGATATCTAGCTAACTGGAGAGCGTTGAGCAGAGTTTGTATTCAGCAATATTGTTGGAACATGGCTCGTCTAGAGAATAGGCTCTCTGAATGATTAGACCTTCTGGGGATATAAGAACAATCCCTACTCCAGTGATGATATACCGTTAGGTCCGATTCTAGATGCACCATCAAAGAATAGATGCCAAGCGAGTATTCCTTCTAAAGTCGTATTATACTCTAAAGTTTCGTCGAAAATCTTGTCATATAGTTTTGAAGTTTCAGGAATTGGATGAGTAGCCTG
This sequence comes from Iris pallida, assembly GCA_029216955.1. Classification (NCBI taxonomy): domain Eukaryota; kingdom Viridiplantae; phylum Streptophyta; class Magnoliopsida; order Asparagales; family Iridaceae; genus Iris; species Iris pallida. The sequence goes on along the minus strand of JANAVB010035018.1, from coordinate 11,159,351 downwards.
GAAGTCAGCTAGGGCATGACCCTTGACAGACTTTTGTGGGACATAAAGCATATCATACTGCGCTAACAGCATCGCCTAGGTAGCAAGTCTAGAATTGAGTGTACTAGGCTTTTTCATCAGAACTCGCAGAGGATTAACTCTGGAGATAACATGGATGGTTTGGCCCATGATGTAATGATGTATCTTCTAGACAACAAATCAAGGCTAAGCATTCTTTTTCTACAGGGCTGTATTGGTGTTCAACATTAATAATTATACGTTTGAGATAGTAAATTGCTTGCTCATGACCTTCATTGTTCTTCTGGGCTAGGAGGACTGAAAGAATGATCCATTGCTCGAACATACATTAGGAAAGGTATTCATGTGATTGGAGGAGCTAAAAATGGAGGGTTCATCAAGTACTACTTAATGTTCTTAAATGCTTGCTGGCATTCATCATTCCAAACGAAAGATACACCTTTCTTCATTAATTGAGTAAACAGTCTACAGCGTCCAGAGAGACTTGAGATAAATTTTCTGATATAGGCAAGTTGTCCCTGGAATCCTCGTAGCTCTTTTAGGTTGCGTGTGCAGTGCTCCATCCCGTTCAGTCAATTGGAGGAATCAAAACGCTAATGGCGTTTGGACTTAGCCATGCAACGGCTTGCTCGAAGACCCACGGTCGAGGCGACTCCTCGTTCAGGTGGATGGCTTCGGTGAACTTGCCTCAGCTTGGCCTTCGTACTAATAAACAAAAGTATTCAAATGCACGAGTAGGCTTGATAATAAAAGAGACGAATCCACATAGTTAAGGGAATAATCCCAACTTGGGTCAAACTGAGTTAGAACATGGAAAAATGTTCCATAATTGGCTTAGAAGTGTGGCACGATGGCTTTCAAAATGACACTCGGTCCTTCGTCCCGTGGCTTGGAAGAAGGAAAGTTGGTCTTCGCCATAAAGCTATGAATTGGCCTAAGTCATAGACGTCGTCTGCATAAATGCTTGAATAAGCATGCACGGTCCCATCGTCCAAGGCTTGGCATAGCCTTTGCTCATCCCATGGGTTAAGTTGTATCGCACAACTTGTGGTATAAGTCTAGGAACCAAAAGAACTTGGTTGTTCAAACTCGAATGCGTGCACGACACGTTCCCATGATACAAGGCTTGACGCAGCCTTTGCTTTTCAAGTTGTTGTACGATTGAGTTAGACAATAAGTTATATCGAGCTGACTAAGTAATTCTAGCACTGTCCTACGATACCTACGTTTGTCATAGCCACATAGTCCTACGATCTTAAGGCTCATCATATAGAGTATGACTTGAGCGGTAGCGTCGTATAGAATGTAAGTTGGTTTAAGACACGAGCCACGGTTGGTTCAGTAAAAAGTTAGCCACGGTCTATGGCACATAAAGAACATGTTTTGTCCAAGTTAAGCGGAAGGCTATGCAATAGTCGTTCTGGATTTCAAAGAATAGAAAATTCGAGCGATAGGTTATCGCAGAGGCGGTCCCTCGTTTAGGAGTCTCATGGTTACAATGCACGTTTTGTATGATATAGTTTCGAGCACATTTTTGCTAAAGAGTATGGTTTGAGTCGTTCCACAGATTAGGCCATGCATTTACGTGAGTCTAGATGAAGTCTCATAGGTGCGTGGTCAAGGACAACTTATCGACAAGGGCAATATTTCTTCGGATCGGCAACCTGGGCCCAGGAGACCGATCCGGCCATGGAGAAAACACGGTATAGCTGATGCTGGGTAGGTAACCAGGGATTCGGTGAGCTATCATTGGGGCTAGCTACCTGCATTGACCGACCTATCCTATTCTTAGCTATATCCACAATGGCTAGTCAATGCCAGTGACATTTTATATAGGTAAGTTGGCATACTGAGCGGCTATCCGCATGCACGATGTCGGTCGAATTGAAGGAAGTGTAAACATCATAAATTGAGTCAAGGAAAGGTATGCATGGTTGCAATACCAGTATGAAGCCTATGATTTGGCTATAGCAAAGACACATGCTTCAACACGAGCTGTGGAGTCGAGTATTTATTTGTTAGCACAGAATTGCATAAGTCAGATTTGAGTCGTTAAGAGTTAAGTCAAGAAGGGCTGTAGGGCGAGTTTGGTTAAGTCATGTTGAGTTGCGAGGCATGACCTCGATATGTTTTGGCACGGCCACGGTCATGGCATAAGTATAGATAAGACTAAGTGGGGAAGCACTGCCTCAAGTATATTGAAACATGAATAGAGTTTATGGCATGACCAAGTTGCTGCATTCCAAATATGGGCCGATAGGCAAGCACGAGTCAATAACATGATGTCGTTGACACGGGAAGGGTCTAGAGGCAAGGTATAAGTAAGTTGTTGGTGCAAGGCATGATGATGGTCTAGAGACACAAAATAGACAAAGAGTTTATGTCCTAAAATTGATCGTATTACAGAATAGAAAGACAATCATAAAGGGCTTACGTTACATAAAGTAAATAAACGTGTTGGTTTTGTATGTGTGGGCGAGGAGCTCACTCCACCAGTACAATTGAGTACTGACACCCACATAGTTTTTATGCAGGAACAAGTAGAAGCTCGTTGGCGCGGAGCTCGCTTGGATGCGTCGATGCATAGAATTCTTTAGCGTTTTGAGGTGTCGGCCGCATGGAGTCTGGACTTACATAGGACATAATATATGGACATCGCCTATCTGAAGCATCCGCTGGCTCGTCAGCTGTATTAAGAGATGAGAGAGAGCTGAGTGACTTGTATTATGAGACTGAGTGTTTGTAATCTTGGCCTCGTACCCACCTATGTAATCTTTGTTTCAATATCAATAAATAGCATTTTGAATGACTTGTGTTTTGATTCAAGTTTCTGCTGTATTAATTAATGTTTCTGCTTGGACTTCTGTGCGACGACCCCGTCGCTTAGCCTGTAATAGGTCGTTATGGAACCTGCCTTGCACAAGCACAATCGAGGCTCGTGCGACATCACGCCTTCGCGAGGACGATTGGTCCTATGGGACTGGGGCGTGACATAATGGTATCAGAGCACGACTTTACGTCCTTGGACTTCTGATTGAATTCTTTAACTCTGATATTGTTTTCGCAAACTCTGATGTTGTTTTCGTAATTGATATCATGAGGACGCTCTCTCTCAAATGTCCTATGTTCATATAATAAGTCTATATATTTTACAAATCGTATGAGAATAGTTTTCGATAAAAATAAAAGATGGTTTCACCAAAAAGCACGGTTAGCTAAGTTGGGCTGGGCATATACACTAAGATTGCGTTGATCTTAGAAAAGTTGGGTGCAAAATTCAAATTATGTCGAACAAGGATGAGTTAGACTCGATTCGTAAGAATGTTGGGTAGTTGCAATATGGATGCCATCCGATGATGTTATCGTCGATGCGATATAGATGAGTGTGCTTGAAATTTGAGAAATAATTTGAACAAAGATTCAAAGTAATCGATTGTGAATCGAATGATAGTTTGGGATTTGTCATGACTTCATCCCTGAGTGGTGTATGGGATAGCCTCAGGGATGTTGATCGATTGAGGATTACGGGGTGCTGATGAGTCTATCAGCAAGCGATGAGTACGCAAAGCCTTAGATTGAGTATCATTGAGTAAAAGTGTAGTCTTGAAGTTTGATAAGATGATTCAAACAAACTAGGGATGGTGCACACGAGAATGTGATTGTGCAAGTCTAAAATGCAAAATGATTGAGTAGGTGAAACTGAATCGAAGAAAAGTTAAGGTGTAGCGAACAGATGATTTGATAGAAGAAATAGATATGAATCGTGTACGAAAAGTTAGCATGATCGGATGATAGCGTGCATGAAATGATTCGAATATTGAGAATAACTATAAGGAATCGGGATAGATGTTACTCGATGACTTGTGTTAGCATAAGACAACGTAAATTGAGGAAAGATGTTGCTTGATGACTTAAGATAGACAGACGAACATATGTGATTAAAGGTTTGAATGAATTGATCATGGGAATAGTTCGGGTAATGATTGAATTTGATCTTGAATATTGAGAAGATTATTCAGTTCAGACAATAGCATTAGTCGCACGACTCAGAATTTGTTGCAAATGAAGATCGTCAGGTTACGCATATCATAAATGGTATTGAGGTATCAAAGATCCATATGCGATAACTCGAGGGTACTCTGAGTCAGGAAATGATGATCGTGTAAAATGTTATTATTTTATGGATGCTATGCTTGGAGATTTTGATTGAAAATAATGTTTGGATGAAAGAAAAGTATCTTGATTTCTTCGACGATAGCCACAATGTCGACGTTCTTGTCTTGCACGCAGCACAACACCATCCTCACACATGCATCACATCAGATTTGGAGTGATCGTTCTGCCTGAGCGCTGAAATGGTGATTCATGTTGCGGGAATGATCAAACTCGAAAAAATTAGGGTGTGGCAATTTGTATGCTTCGACTTGTGGTTTGATGCGAAGGTGAATTCGAAGATGGTCAGACTTGTGATTGATGATTAAGTAAACTTGAGGATTGAGTTCCAATCTGTATATCGAGAATGAATTAGTCTAGACTTAAAGCAAGAATTACGTCCTGATGAGAACGATTATCCTGCAGTGCGTGGCATGGTGATTTCATATCCACCACAGATAATCAGACTTGCGTGAGATTGGGACGTGACATATTGTTAAGCTAGACAATCTTGCGATCGATTACGTGAATTGTGATAAATGACTTAGGGATATAAAATAAGAATTATGGTTTAGTGACGAATCGTCTCGTGGTGAACTTGACTTAGATAGGTAGACTATATCAAATGGGTTCGAAGAGATAGACTACGCGAATTGGTTATTGGACGAGCGATATTGATATGTCGAAAAATTGGTTGAACATGACTTACCGTAGGATGGCTTTGCTGAACGACTCGGACCCCTTAGACTAAGTGTCGTAAGTTCGAATAAGAGAAATCTATGCTCGAAATTTAAAAATCGGAGTGATGCAAGCTTGGGTAGAAAACCCTGTACTATTCACTTTGGTTTGACCTTAGGATTGTGGTCAGTATTGATATTATTGTTTGGGAACTATGATTTCAATACTACGATTGACTTTAGCCTAGAGAGATGGACTAACGGTTAGGCGAGATGTCCCTATTTTGAGAGATAGCATCGGTACGATTGATTTTCAGGATGATAGGATGAATCAGATATATGTGGGATTCGATTCACTATCACAAGGCTTGGCTGAAATGCATATATTTTGGGAACGCCTTAAATATGTGCACGATCAAACTAAGTGATAAATTAATTCAAGTGAGATTAGAGGAACAGAAAAGTATCGAGGATTTTGAAATCATATTTCGAAGAAATATTGATGGTAGTGCGATCATTAATTTGAGACGAACTTTAATGATGGGAGATCAGGTGGTTTGCCTTAAAACTGAGTTGTCCGTGTGTACAACGAGTGTATGTTACCCAAGTTGATATATAGTTGTTCGTGTCGAAAGATAACCAAAGCACGAGTGTGGCTCGGATTGAAAAAACACGTAGGACGAATGTGTGCGAGAATTGTTAGATGTTGAATCAAGTTAGAAGTCGATAAGTGTACTCAGTTAGTTTCGAGGATGAAACTTTTTTTGAGTGGTGTACAATGTAGTGCCCCATCCCGCTCAGTCAATCGGAGGAATCAAAATGCCAATGGCGTTTGGACTTAGCCATGCAACGGCTTGCTTGAAGACCCGCATGGTCGAGGCGACTCCTCGTTCAGGTGGGTGGCTTCGGTGAACTTGCGTCAGCTTGGCCTTCGCACTAATAAAATGAAAGTTTTCAAATGCACGAGTAATCTTGATAATAAAAGAGACGAATCCACATAGTTAAGGGAATAATCCCAACTTGGGTCAAACTGAGTTAGAACATGGAAAAAGGTCTCACGATCGGCTTAGAAGTATTGCACGATGGCTTTCAAAATGACACTCGGTTCTTCGTCCCGTGGCTTGGGAGAAGGAAAGTTGGTCTTTGCCACAAGCTATGAATTAGTCTAAGTCATAGGCACCATCCTCATAAATGCTTGACAAAGAATGCACGGTCCCATTGTCCAAGGCTTGGCATAGCCTTTGCTCGTCCTACGGGTTAAGTTGTATCGCATGGCTTGTGGTATAAGTCTAGGCACCATAAGAACTTGGTTGTTCAAAGTCGAACGCATGCATGGCACATTCCTATGATGCAAGGCTTGACGCAGCCTTTGCTTGTCAAGTTGTTGCACGATTGAGTTAGGCAACAAGTTATATCGGCTAACTAAGTAATTCTAGCATTGTCCTACGTTGCCTGCGTTTGTCATAGCCACATAGTCCTACGATCTTAAGGCTCATCATATAGAGTATGACTTGAGCGATAGCGTCGTATAGAATGCAAGTTGGTTTAAGGCACGGGCCACGGTTGGTTCAGTAAAAAGTTAGCCACGATCTATGGCACCTAAGGAATACTTTTTGTCTAAGTTAAGTGGGAAGGCTATGCATTAGTCGTTCCCAGGATTTCAAAGAATGGAATGTTCGAGCGATGGTTTGTCGCAGAGGCAGTCCCTCGTTTGGGAGTCTTATGTTCCAATGCACATTTTGCATGATATGGTTTCGAGCATATTTTGCTAAAGAGTATGGTTTAAGTTATTCCACAGATTAGCCCATGTATTTACCTTAGTCTAGATGAAGTCTCGTAGGTGCGTGGGCATGGACAACTTGTCGACAAAGGCGATGTTTTCTTCGGATCGGCAACCTGGGCCCAGGAGACCGATCCGGCCATAAAAGAAATACGTTATAGCTGATGCTGGGTAGGTAACCAGGGATTCAGTGGGATGTCATTGGGTCTGCTACTACCTACATTGACCGACCCATCCTATTCCTAGCTATATCCACGATGGCTAGTCAATGCCAGTAACCTTTCATACAAGTAAGTTGGCGTGCTGAGTGGCTATCCGCATGTACGATGTCGGTCGAATCAAAGGAAGTGTAATCATATGACAAACTGAGTCAAGGAAAGGTATGCACGGTTGCAACACCAGTATGAAGCCTAGGATTTGGCTATAGTAAAGACATGTGCTTCGGCACGAGATGTGGTGTCGAGTATTTAGTTGTTAGCACAGAGTTGCATAAGTCGGATTTGAGTCGTTAAGAGTTAAGTCAAGAAGGGCCGTATGGCGAGTTTAGTTAAGTCATATTGAGTTGCGAGGCACGACCTCGATATGTTCATGCACGGCCACGCTGTCATGGCATAAGTATAGGCAAGACTAAGTGGGGAAGCACTGCCTCAAGTATATTAAAGCACGAATAGAGTTTATGGCATGACCAAGTTGCTGCATTCCAAATATCGGCCGATAGGCAAGCACGAGTTGATAACATGATGTCTTTGACACGAGAAGGGTCTAGAGGCAAGGTATAAGTAAGTTGTTAGTGCAAGACACGATGATGGTCTAGAGACACAAAATAGACAAAGAGTTTATGTTCTAAAATAGATCCTAAGGTAAGAATAGAAAGACAATCATAAAGGGCTTATGTTGTACAAAGTAAATAAAAGTGATGGTTTTGTATGGGTGGGCGAGGAGATCACTCCACCAGTACAGTTGAGTACTGACACCATATAGTTTTCATTTGCAGGAACATGTAGAAGATCGTTGGCACGGAGCTCGCTTGGATGCATTGAGGCATGGAGTTTCTTAGCGTTTCGAGGCGTACGACCGCATGGAGTCCAGACTTATATGGGATATAATGTATGGACATCGTCTATCTGGAGCATTCACTGGCTCGTCAATTGTATTGAGTGATGAGAGAGAGCTGAGTGACTTGTATTATGAGACTGAGTGATTGTTATCTTGGCCTCGTGTCTACGTATGTAATCTTTGTTTCAATATCAATAAAGAGCATTTTGAATGACTTGTGTTTTGTTTCAAATTTTTGCTGGTATTAATCATTGTTTCTGCATGGACTTCTGTGCGACGACCCCGTCGCTTAGCCTGTAATCGACCGTTATGGAACCCTTCTTACACGAGGGCAATCTAGGCTCGTGCGACATCACGCCTTAGCGAAGACGATCGGTCCTACGGGACCGGGACGTGACATAATGGTATCAGAGCACGTCTTTACATCCTTGGACTTCCATTGAATTCTTTAACTCTGATGTTGTTTCCGTAAACTCTAATATTGTTTTCACGATTGATATCATTATGGCGCTCTCTCTCAAATGTCCACGGGATGTCCATACAATAAGTCTATACATTTTACAAATTGTATGAGAATAGTTTTCGATAAAAAATAAAAGATGGTTTCACCAAAAAGCACGATTGGCTAAGTCGGGCTGGGCATATACACCAAGATTGCGTTGACCTTAGAAAAGTCGAGTGTGGAATTTAAATTGTGTCGAACAAGGATGAGTTAGACTCGATTCATAAGATTTTGGGTAGTTGCGATAGGGATGCCATCCGACGATGTTATCATCGATGTAATATAGATGAGCATGCTTAGAATTTGAGGAATGATTCGAATAGAGATTCGAAGTAATCGATTGTGAATCGAATGATAGTTTGGAGGATTTGGCATGACTTCATTCCTGAGTGGTGTATGGGATAGTCTCCGGAATGTTGATCGATTGAGGATTACAGTATGCCGATGAATCTATCAGCAATCGATGAGTAGGCAAAGCCTTAGATTGAGTATCATTGAGTTAAAGTGTAGTCTTGATGTTTGATAAGATGATTCGAACAAACTAGGAATGATGCACACGGGATTGTGATTGTGTAAGTTTGAAATACAAATGATTGAGTAGGTGAAACTGAATCGAAGAAAAGTTAAGGTGTAGTGAACAAATAACTTGGTAGAGAAAATCGATATGAATCGTATACGAAAAGTTAGCACAATCGGATGATAGCGTGCATGGGAATGATTCTAATATTGAGAATGACTATAAGGAATTGGGATAGATGTTACTCGATGATTGTGTTAGCATAAGACAATATGAATTAACGAACGATATTGCTTGATGACTTAAGATATAGACAGACGATATGTGATTAAGTGTTTGAATGAATTGATCATGGAAATAGTTCGGGGATAATGATCGAATTTGATCTTGAATATTGAGGAGAGTATCCAGTTCAGACAATAGCATTAGTCGTACGACTCGAAATTTGTTGCAAATGAAGATCGTCAGGTTACGCATATCATCGATGGTATTTAGGCGTATCAAAGATCAATATACGATAACTCGGGAGTACTCTGAGTCAAGAAATGATGATCGTGTAAAATGTTATTATTTTGATGGATGCTATGCTTGGGGATTTTGATTGAAAAGAATGTTTGGATGAAAGGAAAGTATATTGATTTCTTCGACAATAGCTACAATGTCGACGTTCTTGTCTTGCACAAGCGCAACACCAGCATCGCACATGCGTCATATCAGATTTGGAGTGATAGTTATGCATGAGCGCTGACATAGTGATTCATGTCGCGGGAATGATCGGACTCTGAAAAATCAGGGCGTGGCAATTTGTATGCTTCGACTTGCGGTTTTATGCGAAGGTGAATTCGAGGATTGGTCGGACTTTTGATTGATGATTAAGTAAGCTTGAGGATTGAGTTCCAATTTGCGTATCGAGAATAAATTAGTCTAGACTTAAAGCAAGAGTTACGTCCCGATGAGAACGAGTATCCTGCGGTGCGTGGCATAGTAATTTCATGTCCATCGCGAAAAATCAGACTTGCGTGAGATTGGGGCATGACATATTGTTAAGCTAGACGACCTTGCGATCGATTACGTGAATTGTGATAAATGACTCAGGGAATATGAAATGAGAATTAGGTTTAGTGATGAATCATCTCGTGGTGAACTTGACTTGGGTAGGTAGATTATATCGAATGGGTTCGAAGAGATAGACTACGCGAATTGGTTGTTGGACGAGCGATATTGATATGTCAAAAAATTGGTTGAACATGACTTACCGTAGGAATGCTTTGCTGAACGACTCGGACCCTTAGACTAAGTGTTGTAAGTACGAATAGGAGAAATCTGTGCTCGAAGTTTAGAAATCAGAGTGATGCGAGCTTGGGTAGAAAACCATGTACTATCAACTTTGGTTTGACCTTCGGATTGGGGTCAGTGTTGATATTATTGTTTGGGAACTATGATTCCATTACTGACGATTGACTTAGCCTAGAGAGATGGCCTAACGGTTAGGTGAGATGTCCCTATTTCGAGAGATAGCATCGGTACGATTGATTTTCAGGATTGATAGGATGAATCAGATATATGTAGGATTGGATTCACTATCACAAGGCTTGGCTGAAATGTATATTTCAGGGACGCCTTAAATATGTGCATGATCCAACTAAGTGATACGTTGAATTCAAGTGAGATTAGAGGAACAAAAAAATATCGAGGATTTTTAAATCGTGTTTCGAAAAAATATTGATGGTAGTGCGATCATTAGATTTGAGACAAACTTGAATGATGGAAGATCAGGTAGTTTGCCTAAAAACTAAGTTATTCGTGTGTACGACAAGTTTAAGTTACCCAAGTTGATATATAGTTGTTCGTGTCGAAAGATAACCAAAGCACGAGTGTGGCTCGGATTGAAGAAAACACATAGGACGAATGTGTGCAAGAATCGTTGGATGTTGAATCAAGTTAGATATCGATAAGTGTACTCAGTTAGTTTCGAGGATGAAACTTTTTCTGAATGGTGTATAATGTAGTGTCCCATCTCGCTCAGTCAATCGGAGGAATCAAAACGCCAATGGCGTTTGGACTTAGCCATGCAACGGCTTGCTCGAAGACCCGCACGGTCGAGGCAACTCCTCGTTCAGGTGGGTGGCTTCGGTGAACTTGCGTCAGCTTGGCCTTCGCACTAATAAAATAAAAGGTTTTCAAATGCACGAGTAGGCTTGATAATAAAAGAGCGAATCTACATAGCTAAGGAAATAATCTCAACTTGGGTCAAACTGAGTTAGAACATGGGAAAAGTCTCCACGGTCGGCTTAGAAGTGTTGCACGATGGCTTTCAAAATGACACTCGGTCCTTCATCCAGTGGCTTGGGAGAAGAAAAGTTGGTTTTCGCCACAAAGCTATGAATCAGCTTAAGTCATAGGCGTCGTCCGCATAAATGCTTGACAAAGCATGTACGGTCCCATCGTCCAAGGCTTGGCATAGCCTTTGCTTGTCCCACGGGTTAAGTTGTATCACACGGCTTGTGGTATAAGTCTAGGCCCCAAAAGAACTTGGTTGCTCAAAGTCGAACGCGTGCACGACACGTTCCTATTATGCAATGCTTGACGCAGCCTTTGCTTGTCAAGTTGTTGCACGATTGAGTTAGGCAACAAGTTATATCTGGCTAACTAAGTAATTCTAGCACTGTCCCATGATGCATGTGTTTGTCATAGCCACATAGTCCTACGATCTTAAGGCTCATCATATAGAGTACGACTTGAGCAGTAGCATCGTATAGAATGCAAGTTGGTTTAAGGGAAGAGCCACGGTTGGTTCAGTAAAAAGTTAGCCACGGTCTATGGTACCTAAAGAACACGTTTTGTCCAAGTTAAGCGGGAAGGCTATGCAATAGTTATTCCCTAGATTTCAAAGAATGGAAAGTTCGAGCGATGGTTTGTCACAAAGACGGTCCTTCGTTTGGGAGTCTCATGGTTCCAATGCACATTTTGCATGATATAATTTCGAGCACGTTTTGCTAAAGAGTATGGTTTGAGTCGTTCTACAGATTAGGTCATACATTTACGTGAGTCTAGAATAAGCCTCGTAGGTGCGTGGTGTCCCGACCCGCACCCGGATATATAGGTACGAATATGTGGGCCACGCCCAGCCTACGCCGCAGTATCTGCGGTAGAGCGCTGTCAAGTACCCGATTCTAACTACAACATCTAAAGATCCATAACTAGAAATGTACTCATGTCACATCATGAAAACTAAGGAAGATAAGACAAGAAATAATAGCAATATCACTAGAACAACTAGAATCTACAAGGGTCATATGAGACAAGAATAAAACAGAATGAAACAATAATGAACTAAACAACTACCAGACCTAGAACTCCTGAGAAACAACTCACGGTGAAGAATAGTGAGATCCACCTCAGCTAGCAACATCATAAATCCAATACTGAGGGCACAACTACTCCTAAAATTTTATCAACATATCCAGTCAGGATGGAACGAGCACAAATCTCAAATAACAGTTCTAATTAGACGATATTGAAAATATAGTAGTAAATAGAGAGAATATACAAGAATCATGAAATGTACATGTGAGTATCATGGCAAGGTAAGCTGTAAATCTAGAGCTAGAACAAGGCAAGTAAAACTGATCATGGCATGTACAAGAATCCAGAATCATCTACCTAGGTGTGTGAGTACTAGCTACAATATGTGGCCGGCTTGGGACATTACACAATAGTAACAGGCCTGGCTAACCATACGTGGGGTGTATGATCAACACTCACAATCAATCTATGCACAATAGGCGCACAATAGGTTTTGACCACATATCTACACTAATACTCCCCGTCCCCCGACTAGTATAGTGGATCCAACCATGACACATCATGACGCACGATTCTCTGAGAGAGTAGCTAGCCTTCGTAGGAATCGTGTCTATACAATGCACAAGGAACAAGAAGGACTTGTACAATATATACCAAAGAATACCAGGAATAACATCTCATGACGGGATCCAGACAAATACCAATCCGTGTGAACTATGTGTCAAGAGAACAAGAATATCTACACTATATATAAGAAACATAGACGATATCATAAAACAGAAATATTATCAGAGAATGTACTCTCCTGAGATCTGGTAGAATATGTCAACTGAGTCCAAAAACAGTGCCTCGAGGACCTATAGATGGAATACTATATCAATATAAGGGTTTGGAAGTAAAATCAAGTCATACTAAGTCAACTAGGTCAAGGCACGTCAAAGCAAGTCAAACTAGGTCAATCTAAGTCAATGGTTGACTTACAGTTGACTTTCGGTCAAATGGTCAACTCCGGTCAACCCTAGGTCAACTCTAGGTCAAACTTGACTAACGTTGACTAACAATTGACTTTTGGGTCAACTGGTCAGCTTCGGTCAAGTTCTAGTCAATTGTAGGTTACGGTTGACTTTCGGTTGACTTTTGGTCAAAATAGTCAACTGTGGTCAACCAAGGTCAAAACTAGTCTAACATAGGTCAAATGTTGACTCTACTTCGACGTTCAGTCAAAGTAGTCAACCAAGGTCAACAGGGTAAAAGCTAGTATCCATAAATATCTACAAGGTCAACATATCAATTTCGGTGATGGTGAAATCACTGGAATCGACAGATCTCAAAATACAACAAAATGGAGAAAGATTATAATAATAGGATAAAAACCTACAGATGTTGTCGGATGGTGAAACAACCATCACCAACGTATCCAGAATGGTCAAATTAGCTAGGATAGCCTATCCATAAGTCCAATTTGGATACATGGGCAAAAAGGTAATTTCGGGTCAAAATGGTGTCCGTGTCGGACCCATTTATACCAAAAAATGTGCCGGAATAAAAGTTCACTAAACCTAACAAATTATATATACACGAATCCAGAATGACGATACGAACTCAACGGTATGTCCAGAATTGGATTCCGTTGAGCCGATCTCAAAATGACCCGTTGACCTGGATATTGGTATCCGACTTGCATCAAAATACGTGCCGGAACCAATGTCCACTAAAACTCAGCGAATTATATGTCAATGAGTCCAGAATGACGATACGAACTCAACGGTATATCCGAAATTGGATTTCGATGAGCCGATCTCAAAATGACCCGTTGACTCGGATATTGGTATCCGACTTGTACCGAAATACGTGCCGAAACCAATGTCCACTAAACTCAGCAAATTATATGTCAACTAGTCCAGAATGATGATACGAACTAAACGGTATATCCGAAATTGGATTCCGATGAGCAGACGTCAAAAAGTTCCGTTGACCTAGACTATGGGGCCCGCTTTGTACCGAAATACGTGCCAGGGAACACGTCCTCCAAATCTAGCAAACTTTATATGAAAACATGCCAGAACGATGCCACGAGTCTACTGGTGGTGTTAGAAATTGAATCTAGTGTCCCTGGTTCAAAATTAAATTTTACAAGTGCTAAATTAAGAATTCGGACGGCCAACTTTGGCGTCGAATTCGACCAACCAAACGTGCTCCCAATGAAACGAAACTTGGGGAAGGAAGAGAGTTATACCAGCTTCGCATAGGAACTAGTAGCACGCCAGATGGAGCTGCGATGGAGGAGATACGAACCGAAGAAGTTGGCTCCATAAAACTGTCCAAACATTACACAATTTAAACGGTCAACTTTGTGGCCGGTCTTGATGTATCAAACGATAAAATTAACAGACAAAAATTGAGGAAAGTGAAGAGCTATATACCGAGATTGAGACGGAGCAAGGAAATTGCCGATCCAACGGTCGAATTTCTCGAAAAACGTGTATGAAGTTGCTGCAACGAGGCACCATATCTGGATCTCGTTCGCGCGCGCGACGACAGAATTTCGAAAAAAATGCTGAAATTGCCTAGACGGCGCGTCCCGGAGGACGGTGGCCGCCACGGAAAGGTGCGCCGGAGGCATGCGCGGCCGGGTGGGGCTCGCCGGCGGCGTACGGTGCTGCCGTAGCTGCTGCTGTTGCAGCCCTTGCTGTGAACTGCTGCTGCAGCTGCTGTGGCTGTGCTGCCTTGCACGGCGGAGGCCGGTCAGCGGCGCCGGAGGGGGCTGCGCTGGCCTGGCGCGGCGGCGCGGCCAGCCGTGGCGGTGGCGCTCGGGAGGGGTGGGGAGAATGGTGATGGTGGTGGCGGCGGTTTGATGGTGGTGTTAATGGTTGTGGTGGTGTGTTGTGTTGTTTGCATAGGAGGGGAGGAGGAAGTGGTTGTGAAGAAGAAGAATGGAGATTGAGAAGTGTGAAGTGTGAAGGAGGAAGTGAAGAATAAGATGGAATGGGGGCATAGGCTGCTCGTGTACAGCAAAGGGGGGGTTGTGTAATAATGGGAGAGAGAGAGAGAGAGAGTGATGGGCGAGGAGAGAGATTATATATAATATATATATATATATATATATTATATATATATATATATATATATATGTGTATATATTATATAAATTGATATTTAGAGAGAGAGAGAGAGATATTTAGAGAGGGATAGATAGAGGTCGGCTACATGAGGGGGGATTGAGTTAGGAGAGAGAGAGTGAGGTGAGGATTTAAAGGTATAGAGAGAGTATTATATATATATATTGTATAGAGAGAGTATTATATATTATAGAGAGAGTATTATATATATATATATATATATATATATATATATATATATATATATATATATATATTTAACCAAAACCACAATTTTATTGAATGGAAAGCGTGGCTCTAAGCGAGCAGTACAAGAGTCAGGGACAAAAAAAGCGCAAAAGCCCTGAAAAACAAAGTAGAAAATACAAAATGATTTAAAAAGTGTGGGCACACAGCCCTGACCAGGTTGATTTTTTTTTTTGGTGGGAATGCAAATTTTGAAACTTCAAAATTTGACATCCGTTGGAAAAGCAACCGCAATCAGCGGAAAGTAACCCAACGGGCTCACTGCCCAAAGCAGAACCACGTGGCACGAGGGCCTCGGCCCCCCTCTCTACGGAAACCGAGAGGGTCTCGCCCCCCCCCCCCCGCGATGGAAGAAGGGGGCGACTCCGGCAGAGATGCTGAGATGGGGGCGGTGACCCGCCGGGCGCGGGCTAAGCCATGGGGGAGGCCGCAGGCACTCGAGCGGCCGCAGGCACGACGGGCTACGGCGGAGACAACCAACCGGCGGAGGGAGGCGCTGAAGGGAGACTCGGGGACGCACATCTCGGAGGGGGGGAGGACGCACGACACGACGAGGGGTGAGGCCGCCGGGCGGTCGGGCCAGCGAGAGGGGCCAAGAGGGGGCGAGGGAGGGGCGGGAAGAGTGCCGCGGCTAGGAGTAACTCCGCAGCGCGTAGCGTCGGGAGGACGACGATGCCGCAGCCGCCGAGGAGTACGTCAGGGCGGGGGAGGAGCTCGCCGATGGCCACGGCGAGGAGGCGGGGAGGGAGCACTCCACGGGTCCGCCGACCGACGCCGACGAGGACGTTGGGACGGCGGAGAAGGGCGCCGAGGGCCACAGCACGGAGGGACGCGGCGCGACCACCGTCGCCCACGTGGGGGGGCCACGGGCGTCAGAGGGAAGTCCACCGTTGCAGGAAGGGCGGAGGCGGGAGACGCCCCAGACCCGTTGGAAGCCGGGAGGAGCGCGGGATACGGCCATCGGAGAGGGGGCAACGCGGAGGGAGCCGCCACGGAAAGAGAAACGGCTGGGGGGGCTGCGAGGGGAGCCGCCGGCCACGAAAGAGGAGTCGCCAGAGGGGGAGACGAAGAACCGCCGGAGGCAGGGGATGACGCGCGCACAGGTGGCTCAGGCAGACCATGCGGCGCTGCCACAGAGGCCGGCGGCGAAGCAGCGTTAGGAGCGGCAGTGGGAGCCGGAGGGGGAGCGACCGGTGCCGCGCCGCGCCTAGCCCGGGGTCTCCGACGCCGCCGATGACGCCGAACAGGGAGGGGAGGGGAGAGGGGAGGAGGGTGTTGGGGAAACCACGGCGGGAGACCGCCGGGTGGGGGGGGCCACTGGACAGGCCAGCCCGGGGGGGGGAGCGGGGGCTCCGACGGGGACGAACACCCACAGCGGCGTCGCCGGGCCGGGCAGGCCCACCGGCCATCCCTGCCACCAGATGCCGGTGGGGGGCGGAAAGACCAAGGGTGAACCCGCCTGCAGCTGTTGTTTCATCTCCCTAGAGTATTATATTTATATATATATATATATATATATATATATATATATATATATATATAATAGAGAGAGAAATAAGATATTTGTATGAGAGGAGGATCACTACCAAAATAAGTTATATTGGCGACGAATTTAGCGACGCAAGTCATATACGTCGGTAATATTTGTGAAATTAGCGACGTTGTATAAAAACGTCGTTGAACGTCACTATCAGCGACGTTTAGCGACCGTTAGCGTCACACATTATGCTTTGGAAAGCTGATGTCGCGGTCTAGTCGCAGAACGTCGCTGTTTTGTTTAACTCAGCGATATTTTGTGACTCCACATTAGGGACGTCGCCAGTTTTTTACTGAATAGCGACGTTTAGCGACGTCCTTTGTGGACGTCGCAAAAAAAAGTTTCATATAGGGTTCCACCCGATCGATCTTTTAATTTCTTTCGCCCAAACTTTTCAATCTTCCGCTCCCCAAATTTCTCTCCCTCTTTCTCTCTCCTTTCCGGAGACCCCTCCCTCCGGCGACCCCTCCCTCCAGCTACCCCCTCCCCGCGGTGACCCTCTTCCCTGCGGTGACCCCCGTTCCTCCAGCATCCCCCCTCCACCGTTGATTCTCCTCGTCGACGCCGACCTGACTCCGATGCCAACCCGTCTCCACCGCTACTCCAGCCCCGACGACCCCGACCCGACTCCGACCAAGGCAGGTAAACCCTAACCCTAGCTCCCTCCTACTGACGTGCTGACACAGACACGATACGACATACACGACATGCACACACACAGACACGACACACACATACACCACTACAAGAAAATAAAATATACTTGGTAATCACCACTAGGGTAGTTTTCAGGTCGGAGTGTTAGTAACTGTTTAGAGTGTCGGTGGGTGTGTAAATAATAATAATAATAATAATAATAATAATAATAATAGTAATAATAATAATAATAATAATAATAATAATAATAATAATAATAATAACGTTAAGAATTGGTATACTTTACGATACCTAGCATGATTTTGAGGATCAACATTTGGGAACATAACCTATTAGGCCAAAGATGAACCCATCAAAAAATAAGATAATTAAAATAACATCCTCTTGACCAAGTAACAACTCTAGCAAGATGGTCGCTAAGAACCCAAGACTAAGACTTGTAAGTTCTGATTTTTAACTCAATAGAAAAAAAATCTAAATCGGTTTTAATTCGATTCTCGATTGATTTTAGCGCAGCCAAGGTCATTTTTATGATCGATCATAAACGTTATCTTTGTTTGGGCATGCATATGTTTGCTCTTGTTCTTAGTCATGTGTGAGCACATATACCTATGTACCGCTAGTCGCACACCCGTACTAAATCCACCCGTATACACGTTTATGTTCTTGAGAAACACAACCACTAGGGGCGCACCGGATCTATAAATGCTCGCACGTGCGTGCTTGTTCTATTACTGCGGGCGAGAACAAACATATTTACCCGCGTGAGTACCCATGCACCTTTATGTCATGGACACTTGTGCGATAAGCCATCCCCTTAAAACATGACTAAGCTCTCTATAAGGGGCCTACTCTCCATCTTCCCTTTCCATCCTCATATATGTAGTATAAGTTTTTAAGCAAAAAATAAGGTTGTTGAAGTACCAAAAAAAAGGGGTAAACTAATGTGATCATGAACAGACAATCTTTTTGAAAGTTTGAGCAATGTTGGTGCATTGACGCAAAAATTGAGGCATCTATTTTGTACTTAACAGTCGCATGTCACATCTATTTTGCACTTAACAGTCGCAAAAATTGAGAGAGATATACTTATCTGAACTTAGATGTTTCTTCTAGAATATATTATCTGGACTTAGATGTTTATTGTAGAATGTATCATCATATGTTGTCTTGGTTATTATCTTGTCTTTGTTGTACTTTCATATTTCTAGTCTCTATTATTTGTTGTACTTTTATATTTTTAGTCTCTATTATTTGTTGTATTATCATATGCTGTTATCAGGTATGGCAGGTCGTCGCGGATCGTTCCGAAAAGGGGGACGACGAGGTCATGATCCTCCGGTACTTCCTACAGGTACTGCTAGAGGACGGAGTTTTTCTTCGGTACCTCCTACTGGTACCGGCTCTGGATCCTCGTCAGCGATTACTCCTCCATATCGGACAGTAGCTGGGCCAGCTGGGACGACGTCACGTGGCATATCTCCTGGGACGAGTAGTTCCAGGCCTAATGAGAGTGCTCGCCCGTCTAGCGTTTCTACTGCTGATACGACGATGGAGACGGATGAGCAGATGGCGGAGGCTGCACCGACGGCCGAGGCGGCTACGTCGACGGCCGACCAGCATCATGCAGATGATGCGTGCGTACCTCCGGAGGAGAGGAGGACGGAGATCTGGGCCGACGGTACAAAGTAGGTGTTTTGGTTTATAATTTTTTTTCTTCTATTTTTATCATAAATTAACTTTTTTCATGAATATAATATGTCTGTATAGATATCGTCCCCCAGATGTACAGAGACGCCTAGGCCACATGCTGAGGCATAATTATGGTGGTCCCTGGATTAACTACTCTGATGCTCCATACGAAAGGAAGAACTACTGGTTTATGCGCTTCAAGGTTAAAATAGATTTGCTTTTAATATGAATCATATAATTAATTCATATTATATATAACTGATAAATATTTGGTTTGTGTTCTTCTAGGATATGTTTTTCTATCCACCGTACCAGGCCAAGCTTATCGAGGGGATGTTTCCTGCCGTCGCTGCCAAGCTGATCCGCGACGCTATTAATGATCAGAAGGATCGTGATCGTGCCAGAAAGCCGATCCAAGGTTGGATCACCCCTGATCAATGGGATGCGATGAAGGCTCGATTCGACGAGCCAAGGTACAAGGAGAAGTCGGAGAAGGCCAAGGCGGCTAGGCAACATGCCTCAAAGTGGTGCGGTGGGTCGATTCCGATGACGAAACATTCCCGTCGTCTGGTATGTATTTCTCTTTTAGAAATATTATTTTAATACAAAACTGATAAATTATTACTAAGATAATATATTCAATTACAGGTAAGGAAGGTCGGTAACGCCGACATGGTGACCGTCTTCCTGGCCACCCATCGGAAGGGCGAAGGCCTTATTGACGAGAGGGCCGAACAGACCTATGTAAGTATTACAATACATTATCTTAATTTAATACTTCGTGTCAATTTTAATATAACTTAGTAAATATGATACAAATAAATATTCATGTAGTTAGTAATAATAAGTACATTAATTAGAAATTAGAAATTATAGAGTACTATCCATACTTTCTAGGCCGAGTATCAGAGGCTGCGGGAACGGGCGGCTGCTAGTGCACCTAATACAGGAGAGGCCGGTACTTCCTCGCAGCCCACTCAAGCTCCGTCGGTGGACGAGTTGTGGATGACCGCCGCTGGTGGACTCCATAGGGGTACGTACTACGGTACGGGATCCTATGGCGCCCTAGTTGCAACCCAGTCCTCTAGGACATCTTCTGCTAGTGTGCATGGTCCACACCCGTCCCAGGAGTCTGCCCGAGTCCACCAGATGATGGAGTCACTCCGTGACGACCTACTACGACGGATCAAGGAGCAGTCTCACCACCCTACGGACGATTCTGTGCTGCTAGCACGATTGGATGCGCTCGACCGCGGCATAATGGAGCTCATGGAGACGACTGAGAGGACAGAGCGCAGCATTGGAGGGTTAGAGCGCACGGTGACGGAGCTGCAGACAGCACAGGTGACCATGACCGATAGGCTGAGATTGGTAACGGATTCGATGGTCCAGAGCAGTGATAGACTGTTATCTACCATGGATTCATACTACCAGCGACTTACAATGTTGGAACGTGCTGGTCCTCCGGGTGTGCCTTTATCGTCGTCGACTCCGCCGCCTCCACCGCCTTCTTCATCGACACCGACTCCACCGACGTCACTGCCTGCTCCATCGGTATCGATTTCACTTGAGGAGTATGAGTTGTTCTTATCCTTTCGTCGCGGCGGTGCCCCTCCTGCACCAGATCCCTAGTAGTCCTAGTTAGAACTGTTTGTTTGTGTTTGTTTGATCCTTTGTTTGTGACTTAGATATTTGTTGGTTGTGTAGACTTCGATGTTTGGATCCTATTTGTTGGATCCTATTTTATTTGTTGGTTGTGTGTAGACTTTGGTTATTTGGTTGTAGACTTTGTTATTTGGTGTAGACTTGGTTATTTGGATATTTGTTGGATCCTATTCTATTTGTTGGATCCCATTCTATTTGTCTGCTACATTGTGTTATACTGTTGTTTATGTTATTATTCGTTTCAATTGGATGTTAATGTGCTTCTGTGGTTTACGTTACCGGTGTTGAGTGTTCCACCGAAGGGGTCGGCGAACCTAGGGAGAAAAGGATATTTGTTATACTGTGTCTTTATGGTTATCTTTTTAAACTGTAGGGAGAAAAGGACATTCTGTATTTTATTTATTTTATTTTTTTTGCAGATTTAGCGACGTTTATCGACGTTTATCGACGTCCACCGACGTATATTTGCATCGGTAAACGTCGATAAATCTGTAAAAATTTTCAGGGTACCGACGTTTACCGACGCAAATATACGTCGGTGGACGTCGGTAAACGTCGGTGAACGTCGGTAATAATCCCAGGAATTACCGACATTTAGTGACATTTTAAACGACGGTAAACGTAGGTAAGTTCCCAGGATTTTACCGACGTGTAGTGACTTTCAATACGTCGCTAATCAACCGACGAAACGACGGTAGACGTCGGTAATATCCCAGGATATACCGACGTAAATATACCTCGGTAAACGTCGGTATTTGCGACATTCGACGACGTTTTAAAGATCAGCGACTTACGTTTCCGCGACAAGTCCCAAACGTCGGTAATTGTGTCAGTAAATATTTTTAGCGACGTAATTTGTCATTTTAGCGACGTCTTTAGGCGTCGCTAAAACGACTTATTCTGGTAGTGGATATTTTTGAGTAGGAAAAAAGGCAAATACAATAGTGAGATGTATGGGTAGTCATGACAGGGGCTACACCAAATTAGGTTGGGTGTTGGGTCAAGTTTGGGCAAGTTAGACCAAGATTTAATAAAATCACAAATTTAAGCCGATTTAAATCTTGAAAGAAATAGGAGCACAAGGAAGATCAATTGGATGGCACACAAGTTGCACATGCATAGTAGACTCAAAACAGGCCATGGCCATATATTGGGTCGACTGGATTGGACCGATGTCGGGTCCCGAAATTAAATTGGAAGCCAGGTCACATTCTACGGTGGATAATTAATTGGCCTAAATTGACCCAAAAGTTGTGCGAAGCAAATGAAGCACAAGATGGTGTGTCTGAGTGGGACACGAAGGTCATGGGTGAAGAGTGTCTCGAGTAGATCATGCATAAGAAGTTGGTTTCAAGAAAAAGACTAATCTGGTGCTCATAAATTAAAAGTCATGGTAACGTGCTTATGAGGATCAAGGAAAAGAGTGGGAAATCAATTAATAATTAAATGGTCTAAATTGGCCCGAACTTGTGCGAAGCAAAAAGAGTACAAGGGAACAAGTTTGGATGGGACATGATATATCAACATGAAGGTAGTCTTGTCTACTACACTATGATGAAGAGAGTTTCCAGAGATTGGCATCCCTGACGCTCCAGAAGTCAAAGTCACGGTAAAGAGCATTTATCAAATAATAATATCTATTGCAAATAATTGATTTATAAAATTAAAAAAAATAAGCCCTAAATTCAGGGGGCTTACATCCTATCCATCTTATAAAAATTTCGTCCTCGAAATTAAAATCATCCAATAGGTCAAGCTAAAAATACAACTGCTATGGCTACAGTACCAAATCTGCTACCATTGTGATCATCTATGTTGTTTCTCTCTACAGGTATTTTGGTTCAGGTTCAACAAGCTTCTTACATAAAAACTATGTCATTTTACCCCTTAGAATTTTCATATCAATATGAACCTTTACTTATACTCTAAAATATAGGTCATCCTCGAGATACGTATATATATCAACAATGATTGGCCATCAACCAAAATTCCAATCTCAATAGCAATTTGTTTGTTTCCTTATCCCGTCCTAAGTATCTTTATCCTATTAATCACAAGCTCCTTGAAATTATACATTCAAAACATATTCTTGGTATTGAGCCTTCTCTCTTTTACTCAAGAACTCTTGAATATAAACCCTCAAATGCAAACTCTTAATTCATTTACCGAATTATTTTATTACCTATGTACATATGTCCATGTTTTGTCCCTGCTATCTTCTGATCTTGCACGCAATGTTATCTCCTTCTATTTCATTCCATATATCGATCTATCCTCCAATCATAAGTAAATGGTTTGAAGATAACCAATAATCACTTGGTCATCAAAGTCTTATAATGTTCAACCCTCGAATCTAAGCACAAAATTCTAGTCCAAAATCCGGGGTCACAAAATATAATATTTTATTACTCCATCTTAGATACCTTAAAATTAATCTATACTATCAAACTAATCATTCTTAATGGTTTCTAAGTCCACTATAGTCAGTCACTCATATATGTCCTACAAGCTTACCCAATGAATCCCCAAGAAAAATATACTTATCACAATTACACATTAACATATTACAGTTATACTACATAATCTGTTAACAAGGTCTGGCTATTTCAGTCATCAATTACGTAGAAGAAAACAAAGGCCTAAGACTGGGTCGAGCAATCCATATCAATATTCAGACAAGGTAAGGGTCAAGCAAGACAGAAAATATTGTCGAAATATTTCCAAGAATAGTACGAGGCCAGACGAGATGCATATGACGTAGTCGAAGTAAAACTCAAGAACCATATACCTCCGTAATTATGTCACATGAAGTTACTATCGTGCTAGTGTGCATCTGGCTGCGATTAACTTCCTTGTTCCATAATACGACGGATGGCTGCAGTGCACAGCTGTCACGCCAGATAATATAGGTTCTTGTACTTAACTTGGCTAATATCCGTAAAATATTTCCAAACAATTTTTGCAAAATAAAGGAGAAGATGTTAGTCAAAATGCTTAGGGAGTGGTCTAAGTAGAATTCGAAAAACATATTTAACCATGATGCCGTTATCTGAAGTTATACCTCGCCAGTATTTCTCTGGATGCAAACTCCCGATTCCGTAATACAAGGATAATATACTTTTTGAACCTTTCCTGAATCAACCCATGAAGCACTTTCAACAATTACCGAGAAGGACAAGAAGAATTATCCAAGCGGCTAGTGAAGAAGAGTTTAGTCAAATCATATGAAAGATGGAACACAAAACAATCATGTCGAGAAATCCTAGTTAGGCTGTAGATAGACAGAGTTAACCAAGACGGGGAAGAATGATGATAAGAATTTGTTCTTGCTCATCCGGTTATAACGAAGTGATCCGATTTAAGATACAGTCTGATAACCATACACGTCTTTCTGAAATTATGTTGCCAGAATTTTTGCCACGCTAGTAAGCATAGCTGCAATAAATGATGGAGTCCATAACTTGGGTATACACCCTATAATTATGACATCTAGATTCCTTATCACGCCAACCGGTATGGCTGCAAGAAAATCTAAATGTCATCAAATATGTTTATCAGAATATCTTAACTCAATTCATAAAAACTGATCTTAGATACAAAGTCAAAGTCAACAAGAACGAACATCAAGATTCAAAATTCAACAACAAATGAAGGATAAGTAAATAGAAATTAGCGAAAGCAGATTCCGATGCAGGATTTAGGAAAAGTTCTCAGGAGAAGTCCCAAAGGTACTATCTAGGTCAAGATAAAAGGAAATCATTGGAATTTAATCTAAAACAATCTCAACCTGATATGAGATTGGCAAATCATATTCCCGTCTCAACCTAGAAGATATATAAGTTCAACTTATACCTTCCCTCTGGGGTCCACAAACTCATTCCAAGAAAAATAAAGTTGATAACAGACAAATGTTTCAGAAATCAGGACGGACAGGAACAAATGGAAAAAGTTTCAAAAAGTTCGAAATAAGATTCTCAGGGATCATCTCTGGAATCTACCAAGAGTTTCTAATATGTGACCGAGTACCAAAATCCTAAAATATTCCATGACTCAACCTTAATCCTATAGCAGGCTCGCAGTAGTACAGATAAGCTCACGTACTACCACGACTTCGTATTAATAGCAAAGACTGACCTGCATGAGCTACCACAAAAATGTGTCACAACCCGCACCCGGATATACGGGTACGAATACGTGGGCCACGCCCAGCCTACGCCGCAGTATCGGCGGTAGAGCGCTGTCAAGTACCTGATACTAACTACAACATCTAAAGATCCATAACTAGAAATGTGCTCATGTCACATCACGAAAACTAAGGAAGATAAGACAAGAAATAATAGCAATATCACTAGAACAACTAGAATCTACAAGGATCATATGAGACAAGAATAAAACTGAGGGAAACAATAACAAACTAAATAATTACCAGACCTAGAACTCCTGAGAAACAACTCACGGTGAAGAATAGTGAGATCCACCTCAGCTAGCAACATCATAAAGTCCAATACTGAGGGCACAACTACTCCTAAAATTTTGTCAACATATCCAGTCAGGATGGAACGAACACAAATCTCAAATAACAGTTCTAGTTAGACGATATTGAAAATGTAGCAGTTAATAGAGAGAATATACAAAAATCATGAAATGTACATGTGAGTATCATGGCAAGGTAAGCTGTAAATCTAGAGCTAGAACAAGGCAAGTAAAACTGATCATGGCATGTACAAGAATCAAGAATCATCTACCTAGGTGTGTGAGTACTAGCTACAATATGTGGCCGGCTTGGGACATTGTACAATAGTAACAGGCCTGGCTAACCATACGTGGGGTGTATGATCAACACTCACATTCATTCTATGCATAATGGGTGCACAATAGGCTTTGACCACATATCTACACTAATACTCCCCATCCCCCGACTAGTATAGTGGATCCAACCATGACACATCATGACGCACGATTTTCTGAGAGGGTAGTTAGCCTTCGCAGGAATCGTGTCTATATAATGCACAAGGAACACGAAAGACTTGCACAATATATACCAAAGAATAACAGGAATAACATCTCATGACGGGATCCAGACAAATACCAATCCGTGTGAACTATATGTCAAGAGAACAAGAATATCTACACTATATACAAGAAACATAGACGATATCATAAAACAGAAATATTATCAGAGAATGTACTCGCCTGAGATCTGGTGGAATATGTCAACTGAGTCCAAGAACAGTGCCTCGAGGACCTATAGATGGAATATTGTATCAATATAAGGGTTTGGAAGTAAAATCAAGTCATACTAAGTCAACTAGGTCAAGACACGTCAAAGCAAGTCAAACTAGGTCAATCTAAGTCAATGGTTGACTTACAGTTGACTTTCGGTCAACTGGTCTACTCCGGTCAACCCTAGGTCAACTCTAGGTCAAACTTGACTAACGTTGACTAACAGTTGACTTTTGGGTCAACTGGTCAACTTCGGTCAAGTTCTAGTCAATTTTAGGCTACGGTTGACTTTCGATTAACTTTTGGTCAAAATAGTCAACTGTGGTCAACCAAGGTCAAAACTAGTCTAACCTAGGTCAAATGTTGACTCTACTTCGACGTTCAGTCAAAATAGTCAACCAAGGTCAACAGGGTAAAAGCTAGTCTCCATAAACATCTACAAGGTCAACATATCAATCAGTGATGGTGAAATTACTGGAATCGACGGATCTCAAAATACAACAAAAGGGAGAAAGATTATAATAATAGGATAAAAACCTACAGATGTTGTCGGATGGTGAAACAACCATCACCAACGTGTCCAGAATGGTCAAATTAGCTAGGATAGTCTATCCATAAGTCTAATTTGGATACAGGGGCAAAAAGGTAATTTCGGGTCAAAATGGTGTCTGTGTGAGACCCACTTTATATCGAAAAACGTGCTGGAATAAAAGTGCACTAAACCTAACAAATTATATATTCACGAATCCAGAATGACGATACGAACTCAACGGTATGTCCAGAATTGGATTCCGATGAGCCGATCTCAAAATGACCCGTTGACCCGGATATTGGTATCTGACTTGCACCGAAATGTGTGCCGGAACCAATGTCCACTAAAACTCAACAAATTATGTGTCAACGAGTCCAGAATGACGATACAAACTCAACGGTATATCCAAAATTGGATTCCGATGAGCCGACCTCAAAATGACCCGTTGACTCGGATATTAGTATCCGACTTGCATCAAAATACGTGTCGGAACCAATGTCCACTAAAACTCAGCAAATTATATGTCAACGAGTCCAAAATGACGATACGAACTCAACGGTATATCCGAAATTGGATTTCTATGAGCCGACGTCAAAAAGTTCCGTTGACCTAGACTGTGGGGCCCGCTTTGTACCGAAATACGTGCCAGGGCCCACGTCCCGGGTTCAAAAATGAAATTTTACAAGTGCTAAATTAAGAATTTGGATGGCCAACTTTGGCGTCGAATTCGACCAACCAAACGTGCTCACAATGAAACAAAACTTGAGGGAAAAGAAGATGGTTATACCAGCTTTGCATAGGAACTAATAGCACGCCAGACGGATCTGCGATGGAGGAGATACGAACCGATGAAGTTGGCTCCATAAAACTGTCCAAAAATTACACAATTTAAACGGTCAACTTTGTGGCCGATTTTGATGTATCAAACGATAAAATTAACAGACAAAAATTAAGGGGAGTGAAGAGCCATATACCGAGATTGACACGGAGCAAGGAAATTGTCGATCCAACGGTCGCATTTCTCGAAAAATACGTGCGAAGTTGCTGCGACGAGGCGCCATTTCTGGATCTCGTCGCGCGCACTCGACGGGATTCCGAGAAAAATGCTGAAATTGCCTAGACGGCACGTCCCGGAGGACGATGGCCTCCACGAAAAGGTGTGCCGGAGGCATGCGCGGCCGGAGGGGCTCGTCGGTGGCGTACGACACTGCCGTAGCTGCTGCTGTTGCAGCCCTTGGTATGAACTGCTGCTGTGGCTGTGCTGCCTTGCGCTGCGGAGGTCGGTCAGCGGCACTGGCGGGGGCTGCGCTGGCCTGGCGCGGCGGTGCGGCCAGCTGCGGCGGTGGCGCTCGGGAAGGGTGGAGAGAATGGTGATGGTGGTGGCGGCGGTTTGATGGTGGTGTTAATGGTTGTGGTGGTGTGTGGTGTTGTTTGCATAGGAGGGGAGGAGGAAGTGGTTGTGAAGAAGAAGAATGGAGAATGAGAAGTGTGAAGTGTGAAGGAGAAAGTGAAGAATAAGAAGGAATGGGGGCATGGGTTGCTCGTGTACAGTAAAGGGGGGTTGTGTAATAATGGGAGAGAGAGAGTGATAGGAGAGGAGAGATATTATATATAATATATATATATATATATATATATATATATATATATATATATATATATATATATATATATATATATGTGTGTGTGTGTGTGTATATATATTATATAAATAGATATTTAGAGAGAAAGAGATATTTAGAGAGAGAGAGATAGAGGTCGGCCACATGGGGGGATTGAGTTAGGAGAGAGAGTGAGGTGAGGATTTAAATGTAGAGAGAGAGAATATTATATATATATATATATATATATTATATATATATATATATATATATATATATATATATATATATATATATATATATATATATATATAATAGAGAGAGAAATAATATATTTGTATAAGAGGAGGATATTTTTTTTTAAATATATATATAATAGAGAGAGAAATAATATATTTGTATAAGAGGAGGATATTTTTGAGTAGGTAAAAAGGCAAATACAATAGTGAGATGTATGGGTAGTCATGACAGGGGCTACACCAAATTGGGTTGGGTGTTGGGTCAAGTTTGGGCAAGTTAGACCAAGATTTAATAAAATCACAAATTTAAGCCAATTTAAATCTTGGAAGAAATAGGAGCACAAGGGAGATCAATTGGATGGCACGCAAGTTGCACGTGCATAGTAGACTCAAAACAGGCCAGGGCCATATATTGGGTCGACTGGATTGGACCGATGTCGGGTCCCGAAATTAAATTGGAAGACAGGTCACATTCTACGGCGGATAATTAATTGGCCAAAATTGACCCAAAAGTTGTACGAAGTAAATGAAGCACAAGATGGTATGTCTGAGTGGGACCCGAAGGTCATGGGTGAATAGTGTCTCGAGTAGATCATGTATGAGAAGTTGGTTTCAAGAAAAAGACTAGTCTGGTGCTCCTAAATTAAAAGTCATGGTAACGTGCTTATGAGGATCAAAGAAAAGAGTGGGAAATCAATTAATAATTAAATGGTCTAAATTGACCCGAACTTGCGTGAAGCAAAAAGAGTACAAGGGAAGAAGTTTGGATGGGACATGATATATCAACATGAAGGTAGTCTTGTCTACTACACTCTGATGAAGAGAGTTTCTAGAGATTGGCATCCCTGACGCTCCAGAAGTCAAAGTCACGGTAAAGAGCATTTAATCAAATAATAATATCTATTGCAAATAATTGATTTATAAAATTAAAAAAAATAAGCTCTAAATTCAGGGGGCTTACACGTGGGCATGGACAACTTGTCGACAAGGGCGATATTTCTTCGGATCGGCTACCTGGGCCCAGGAGACCGATCGGCCATGGCGGAAACACAGTATAGCTGATACTGGGTAGGTAACCAGGGATTCGATGGGCTGTCATTGGAGCTAGCTACCTGCATTGACCGACCCATCCTATTCCTAGCTATGTCCACGATGGCTAGTCAATGCCAGTGACATTTCATATAGATAAGTTGGCGTGCTGAGCGGCTATCCGCCTGTACGATGTCGGTCGAATTAAAGGAAGTGTAAACACATCACAAACTGAGTCAAGGAAATGTATGCACGGTTGCAACACCAGTATGAAGCCTAGGATTTGGTTATAGCAAAGACACATGCTTCAGCACGAGATGTGGCATCGAGTATATAGTTGTTAGCACATAGTTGCATAAGTCGAATTTGAGTCGTTAAAAGTTAAGTCAAGAAGGGCCGTAGGGTGAGTTTGGTTAAGTCATATTGAGTTGCGAGGCACGACCTTGATATGTTTAGGCACGGCTACGCTGTCATGGCATAAGTATAGACAAGACTAAGTGGGGAAGCACTGCCTCAAGTATATTGAAGCACGAATAGAGTTTCTGGCATGACCAAGTTGCTGTATTCTAAATATGGGCCGATAGGCAAGCACGAGTCAATAACATGATGTCGTTGACACGAGAAGGGTCTAGAGGCAAGCTATAAGTAAGTTTTTGGTGCAAGGCACGATAATGGTCTAGAGACACAAAATAGACAAAGAGTTTATGTCCTAAAATTGATCCTACGGCAAGAATAGAAAGACAATCATAAAGGGCTTATGTTTCACAAAGTAAATAAACGTGTTGGTCTTGAATGGGTGGGCGAGGAGCTCACTCCACCTGTACAGTTGAGTACTGACACCCATATAGTTTTCATGTGCAAGAACCGGTAGAAGCTCGTTGGCACGAAGCTCACTTGTATGCGTCGAGACATTGAGTTCCTTGGTGTTTCGAGGCATGCGGCCGTATGGAGTCTGGACTTATATAGGACATAATGTATGGACATCGCCTATCTGAAGCATCCGCTGGCTAATCAACTCTATTAAAAGATGAGAGAGAGCTGTGTAACTTGTATTATGAGACTGAGTAATTGTAATCTTGGCCTCGTGCCCACCTATGTAATCTTTATTTCAATATCAATAAAGAGCATTTTGAATGACTTGTGTTTTGTTTTAAGTTTTTGCTGGTATTAGTCAATATTTCTGCTTGGACTTCTGTGCGACGACTCCGTCGCTTAGCCTGTAATCGGACGTTGTTGAACCCGCCTTGTACGAGCACAATCTAGGCTTGTGCGACATCACGCCTTAGCGAGGACGACCGGTCCTACGGGATCGGGGCGTGCTAGCGTGGAGGACACATCTCTTGAATGTCTTTGACTTTATCGGGGTCAACGTGTATACCCTTAGAGGTAATAACAAATCTGAGAAATTTGCTACTAGAGACACCTATGAATGACTTGGTAGGATTGATCTTGAGTTGATGTTGACGCATTAGATCGAAGATACTCTTCAGGTCTTGGATGTGATCTTCCTTTAAACGACTCTTGACAACAATATCGTCGACATAAAATTCGACTATTTTGTAAATATTGACAAAAAATTGTACTCATGTCCCACTGATAGGTGTCACCAGCATTCTTGAGACCAAACGGAATGACTGTATAGCAATACACTCTGAGAGGAGTATGGAAGGATGTATGCTTTCGTCTTTAGGATTCATCTTGATCTGATTATAACCAGATAATTTGTCCATAAAAGAGATTCATTCGAACCAACAGGTATTATCGATCATGACATCGTTGATTGGAAGAAGAAACTCGTCTTTTGGACAACCTGCGTTGAGGTCTCTGAAGTCGATACAGACTCAAACTTTTTTGTTTTCTTCATAATCGAGACAATATTAGCCACCCAGTCGGGATGCTATTCCTCCATAACAAAGCTGTATGCGATGAGCTTCTTGACTTCAGCTTCTATAACATCCATCATATCAGGTCAAAATCGTTGCAGTTATTGTTTAACGGGCTTAGAGTTTGGCAAAATGTTGAGCTTATGTATAGCTATCCGAGGATCTAGTCTAGGCATATCTTTATAACTCTAGGCGAATACGTTAATGTACTCTTTAATCAGCTGGATAAATTCTTGTTTGTCTTCGTCCGAAAGGCTTTTACTGATAAAGATAGGCCTTGGAGAAGCTTTGTCTCCGATATCGATCTGGATCAATTCATCCTCAGTGGGTGGTTCACGCTGTTCGAAACAAAGTTCTCATTGAGTATCCATCCTTTGTGCCTAAGGCTCGTTCTCATAAGTCTTGCTGACGTCATTGTCTTCTAGAAAATCAGTTGTCACTATATTGACAGATAGAGTCAGTTGAAGGACGTCCCCTACGCTAGTATCTAAGGCCCATGAGGAGGAATCAGAAGAGTGAGATCGTGTCTTTCATCTGACTCAGATCTGTCTGGGGTTGTGATTGGCATAGTATAGCCCAACCCATGTTTAGTCTTGTTATAATATTATGATGACCTTTCTTTCGGGGTAGGTAGTCGAATAAATGTTCGTCTACCTTTACCTCAATTAAGTCCAGACCTTAAATTGTAACCCATTTTTTGGATGATGTTCTTGGATTGTTAACTATAACGATGTAGTTATATTCTTCCACAATCGTCATTTTTCAGAATCGCTGTCGAGATAGCCCTTTGATTGCGTTCTCTACTGAAAGGAATTTGATGCTCATCATTGTTCCGGGGAGGAACTACGAAGAACGAGTTTTGTATAGGTTCAAATGATGTCTCATCCTAGAGGGGCTGAATTGCTCCTAAGGTGAGAGGTTCGAAATTATCCAAAATTTCTGAGTAACGTTGGGTATAAAAATTAACATCAGTATACTGTAAGTGGGACATTGCTTTATTGATATATTTTACTGCTTCAACAGTTACAATAATATTTTTGACCTTGGCTGAAGATATTGCCAAGTCGATGATAAGAGGAGAAGGAAGAGAAGTAGTAGGCTTATTACGATGAAGGTCAATAACTAGAGGCTCAGAAGAGGTGAGCTCCCCTTTGCTCCACTTTTTCAGTAGGAGGGACA
Source organism: Iris pallida (assembly GCA_029216955.1). Lineage (NCBI taxonomy): Eukaryota > Viridiplantae > Streptophyta > Magnoliopsida > Asparagales > Iridaceae > Iris > Iris pallida. Next base: position 11,126,741 of record JANAVB010035018.1, on the reverse strand, counting down.
AGATTGATAGTCAGCATTTGAGAAGACGAAGGATAAAAAGAGCATCCTTTGACTGGAATCACCAAGACCTCATCTAGGTCGTCATTTTGGTCTTCTTCCGTGTCCATAGCCAACACGACCTTCATCTACTCTTTTTTGCACATCCTGGAAATCATATAATAGGCTTTGATGCCTCAAAAAGGATTGAGGTCAGCAACTTCCTTCTTAATATTCCCCTTTTCGACCTTGGCTGAAGATATTGCAAAGTCGATGATAAGAGGAGGAGGAAGAGAAGTAGTAGGCTTGTTACGATGAATGTCAATAACAGGAGGCTTAGAAGAGATGAGATTCCTTTGCTCCAATTTTTCAGTAGGTGGGACAAGATTGATAGTCAGCATTTGAGAAGACGAAGGACGAGAAGTGCATCCTTTGAATGGAATCACCAAGACCTCGTCTAGGTCATCGTTTTGGTCATCTTTCGTGTCCATAGCCAACACGACCTTCATGTACTCTTCTTTGTACATCCTGGAAATCGTATAATAGGCTTTGATGCCTCAAAAAGGATTAAGGTTAGCAACTTTCTTCTTGATATTTCTATTATCATCCACGTCACCAGATCGAGAAGATTCCTTTGACCGAGGAAGTCTAGGCTTCTCGATCTTGTGCTTCAATAGACTCCTTCGGACGAGTCCAAGATTTGGTGGCAAAATTACCGACTCAGAGTTTGTGATGAGGTACTCCTCAAGCGTCTTCCACCCCCAGTGCTATAAGACGTTATATTTACAGAAGCAAACATCAACTCATCCTCATCTATCAGGATAACATTAGGAGAGCGAGAGTAATTCAAAAGGTCAAACACAGACTATTTTGCTGACTTGCAGCAACATTTGATTTGTACCTCATATGAATGACAACAACGTTCTTTACGTGAAGTTCTCAGGCATCCTCCACCCCCAATACTACGAGACATCATATTCGCAGAGGCAAACTCAACTTATCCTCATATATCAGGATCATATTAGGAGAGCGAGAGTAAATCAAAAGGTTAAACACAGACCATTTTGCTGATTTATAGCAACACTTGATTACCACCTCATGACAGTGATGTTCGTTATGTGAAGTCACTATTGCACGAGGTGAGTCTTTGATCTTCTTTTTTTGTATAATAAGCTCACAGAGATCTGTGACATCATAAGAAGAAGAAGGAGGAGGCAGACTCTGCCTGATTATATTATGAATACAATATTTATTCCAAAACTTCCCTGCGTGTACAGTACAGTACTGAGATTATTGGCATAAGTGAGAGGGTTCTTGTTCTTAGAAGCCTTTACTTTGTGCGGACTGGTAGTTGGCACAGACTGCATCAATCTTCTAGTGTGCCATATAACTTGATTGAGGAAGTTTTGCCCTATGCCTATTAAGATGGGCGCGCATGTCACTGTCTGTAGCCATCTAGTTTTCTGTCTGTGACACTCTCAGCCTTTCCTGTTCAGTTCTTGATATGCACAGGATGGAGAGACCATGCACAAACCTGATTGGCACGGAGTAGCTTGGCGCGAACCAGTTTGGCGCAGAGTAGCCTGGCGCAAACTAGTTTGGCGTAGAGTAGGAAGAATGCCTTGTTGCTCTGTATGCATTGGTACATTATGTTTAGCACGACGCCTAAGGGTAGAAGAAGTTGAATTTTGAACATAACTCACATTTTGGCATAATTTTGATTTTCTCTATCAAGAGATGTAGAGTTTTTGTTCAGAAGTGTTCGAACACTGATTGGCACAGAGGAACAGTCGAGTACGTTTTCCACCAAGTCAAGGACTAGGGAAGAGTAGGGAATGGCCATTGGGCGCTTTCCCTTGTTTTGGGCATCAACAGCAGTGGTTGGCACAGACGTGGACTTCAGAGTCCAGATGGCGCACGTCTTCCTTTTCTTGGCAGCAGGAGTGTCGTGCTTGGCACCCCTGTGCCAATCATCTCTTCATAAGATATTTGGTCGAACTCAATGACCAAAGTCTCCTGCATCGTGCCGACCGATGTAACATCGCATTGAGTTGTCACTTTTTCGTCAGAGGAGAAACTCGTCCATACCAGAGTCATCGTTTTGTTTGTGAAAACAAAAGTCTTCGAACGAAAACTTAAATACAAACTAAGAAAAAATGTATAAAATAAAATTTGATTCTGGGAAAGTACAACGGTAGGAATCTGATCAGAAGACGATCACTTTATCCCTTGGACGATGCGATGTCGGGGAAGAAAAACTCTAGAACGTGCTGCAAAAATGATGGAAAAGTGTCAAGAATTCTTGTCAGATGATAATGATCATTAATGATGTCTTGAGAAGTGACTTTAGAACTCTATTTATAGATTTTTTGGATAACTGCCAGGCAGTTAAATGATTGGCATGCAATATAAAATAAACTAATTTGTTTATTACTTTGTGCGCCATGATCTGTTTCATCCATTTGCGTAAACGGTTAACTTAACTACTTGGGACACATGGCATTCTGTGAGAGAAAGGCCCTTTGTCATGGACAGTATCGTGTATACATTCTTCAAGATGAGTGGCATGTGTGCCATGTCATCCTTAACTGCTTCTGAATGATTGATTGGTGCCAGTTTGATGAATAGCGTCTGTTGATTGGCGCCAACTGTTGTTGGTCCATTCAACCATGGTTGAAATAATTTTGATAATTGACTTAAAAATCTGAACTTGATATGAAAAGAAATATAAGATCGCAGGTTTTGTCTCAACTGCATTTTTATATTTTTTTTATTGAGTCTAAAAAATTGTGTGTCGGGATCACTGGCATTTAGAAATCTATCCTAAACCAAAACAAACCTATCTTTGATCCTAAGCCAAACAAACATCCAAAAGTTTACCTGAACCAAAAAGACCCTAAAACCCTAGCAACCGAACTTGGGCCGAGGTCTGAACGAACTCGGACCCCCTAGGATCACTCCTGGTCAGCTGCAATTTTCTATTGTTTTGGATCTGCAACATTCAAAATTGTGAACGTTAGCCTACCGAGTTTTTCCTGAACTCCATCCTAGAAAATCCTATAAAAAGAGAATAATTTTCCATTTCTACTCATTCATTCTTCATCTTCTCTATCTATTCCTAAGCTTTCTATATACTTTAAAGAAATTCAATCTTTAAATCTCCAAAACAACTCCCATTCTTCTAGTGTCGTTGGTTTCCGATTAGAAGTATTTGAGTTATACAAGCTTGGCATATAAAAGTTTTCTTCAAAAAGATGTTTAAAATTTGGCTTCAGATAAAAATACGATGGTATTGAAGTTCGCGTGTTTTTCGGAGTAAAACACACGGTGTAATCTCTATTCAAGATAATAGATTATAGCGAGCAAAAGTTCTCACGAACTGGATGAGTCCTCTCAGAGGAAAACCAGTATCAACATCGGTGTCTTTGTATTGCTTTCATGCATCCACTTACTTATTGCTTTACTTCATTGCATTTAAGTTTATTTATTTATTTGACTCACCTGTTTAGTTTTTTAATTGGTAAATATTTTCTGTTGTACTTTATTCACCTCCCTCTTGAGGTGTTGTCGATCCTATAATTGGAATTATAGCAGAGTTTATCTCTAGTTGGATTAAAACTCCTTGAGATATGGCATCCTTATATCCAAGCAATGGTGACGGCCAATCAACAAATATGCCACCTTTTTTTGATGGCATAAACTACACGTATTGGAAGACACGTTTGAGATTTTTCCTCAAGTCTCTTGATTTCGATTTATTGACGATTGTCATGAACGGTTATAAAAAACCACTACCTAATGTGGTAGAGGGTGTTCTAGTAGAAAAACCATTTGATAGATATAGCAACAATGAAAAGAAACAAGCCAGTCTTGATACAAAAGCCATCAATACTTTATTCTTTGCTTTAGATAGAACTGAGTTTAACAAAGTTTTAATATGTGTTACTCTCACAAGGTTCAAAAACTTCTTGAGTTACTCATAAAGGCACTTCACAAGTGAAGGAGTCCAAAATCTTATGACTATCACAAGAATATGAGGTCTTCAAAATGAAGCCTAATGAGACTATTACAAATATTTTTGCTCAGTTTCTAGATATTGTTAATCCTCTATATAAACCCATAAAAATTTTCAAGGACTTTTTTGTGTTTTTGTATTTTTGTATTAATTTTTTTGCTTAAATAATTTGTTATCTATAGATAAATATAGTTTTAGTCATGCTTAAATTTTGTTATGCACACTGGCTAGACAATATGGCACGGTTAGTGCAGTCAAGTGCCTTGACTAGCACATTAGCTGTAGACATTACTAGATTTACTTATTTTAACAATCTGATGATTAAATTCTAGTAAATCACATTTTGGTTATCTTTCAAATTTTAATAATTATTTATCTTCCAAATAGGTTTTGAAATTTAATATTTATGTAATTATAATATTAATAGAAGTGTACTCACCCCAAACTTATGAGACTTCTATTATTTGGTTGTTGATATTATTATTATTATTTTATTATTATTAGTATTGTCATAGTTATTTTATTACTGTTCACTGTTCTTCTTCCATGAACCCGAAGCCTGCGTGAAGAAGTTATTAAATTTTGGGCAGTAGAACTCAATCAAATCTAAACCATACTTCATCAAATATTAATCTATATAACCCAATTTAAATTCTCTTCTAGATAGGATCTAAATCCCATTCAAAATCAATCTAAATCTTGGTTGGATTCAAATCTAAATTTGAATAAAAAATTGGATTTAAACACTCGTATATGAGCAATTCTCCTTATCACGAACTGGAGGACCTTTGCTCTCAACCCAGGGCCTTCACCAACTCACTATGCGCGTTCCTGGTCATGCACCGCCTGTAGTCGTCGGTCGATCGCCGGGCTACGGTACAGCACAACAAAGCAGCCGCTGCAACAGCAGTATATCAGCGGCAACAACCAGATTTTCCCTCACCTTTGTCATCATTTCTGGCCTCCACGTACGATCGTTTCGTGAACCAATTTTGCAGTTATGCTCACAATCTAAACCCGTTCGAGTTCCTTCTATTATATTAAATATTCACATGGTAGAATGTCCGATAAATCAACCCAATGATCAATGAAATCTGTTCAAGACTAGGACACCAAAACAGTCCCAAACCATGATTTGGAAGATAGATTTTGAACAAACCATTAGGAGATTTTGAAATATAATTGAACAATAACGTAGACAACCTATAGGGCTTCATAACACTTTTCGTAGTTTCTGATTTCATCCCCTGTGCACCAAGAAAACATATTTAGAAAATCGAGAAAAACAGTTTTCAAAACAGTAAAAATTTATAAAAAAATCATCGATACGACGTGTGCCCCAAAAAATTGGGTGACGTGGTCGCAACCCATAAGCATTGAAAGATGCGTATGTATGTTATCGACGTGTGGGATTCGACGGAACTCAAGTTCGTTGTGTATGCGCGACGAAATCGATGCGTATCGGTTGAGATATCCCGTATTGGCCCCTTTGTAAACTAGCCCATAACTTCGTTCATGCTCGTTGTCTCAAGACGAAACTTGCTCCAACAGGACCGTGTTATTTTTTCGGTCATGTAAGCCAAGTTTGGTCCGATTCTGAGAAGGTCGACCGTAACGCTATTTTGGCGGGCCTACAACCCGATCCAACGGGCAAATTTGTGCACGACCCATCGGAATCCAACTTTGGACATACAGCTGGATTCATATCATTAAACCTGCCCCGTAGGAATATAGGTTAATGACTTTAGAAATCGTAGGTACTGGCACACTTTTTGGTGTAAAACGGGTCAAACGACGGACATCATTTTGATCCAAAATTATGATTTTGTCCCTGTGTCCAGAATTAGTCTTTTGGATAGGCATTTTTAGACATTTTTTTGTACCAAATATATTGGTGATGTCTGTTTTAGCATCCGGAGAAAATGGCAGGAGTTTGACTTTTGTGGCCCACTAAGTGGGGGAGTATTGTTAGTTTTGCGTGCAACCCTAGCCAATTGGATAATTCTGAACGCGATGGTACTATCTGTTTCACCAGCTAAGGACCTCAAGTGAGTACGTTTATTGTTTGTTGTCAATATTATTAATTCCTATATCACATTGTTCAGTTATATAATACTTGAATCCTGACACACTCGTTACATGATGGCACATCATATTTTCCTATACATGTCATGCATTCTTTCTTGTACTTGGTGTCAGGACAAGAAAGTACAAATAGATACGTGATTAGACCTTAGATAATATTTTATTTTCTACACAGTAGACCTTGATAAATAATGTAGTGTAGACCTTTAAAAATGACAGTCACGCTGAGTTGATCAAGACAGAGTCAAAAGTCACGCTCAGTTGATCCAGACAATATTTTACAAATCACGCTGGGAGACAGCTCATCATTTGTTAGAGAGTCATTATGACTGATAGCACGACAGTCAAAGAATGTCTCTTCGTGTGCCACGTATGCACAGAACTCGAGAGATCACCGCCGTCTATTGCGTGACTTTCAAAATCTTCTTCAGCAAGACTCAGCCTTCATCGAGTTGGCGTACCAAAAAGGGTTTCTTGTCATTTAATACGACTGACAAAGCAATCACTGTCAGAGATTTTGTGTCAGTCAAGACACGCCAAATCAAGACAGCTGGCAGTCCTATCTCAAGTCTGCGTGTATCTTTGAGTTCTTCACCTCAAGTTTGCGTAGATTCGGAAGTTTTCTTCCTCAAGTCTGCGTGGATTTTGAAGCTTTTTGCCTCGAGTCTGCGTGGATCCTGAAGCTTCTTGCCCTAAGTTTGCGTGGATTTTGAAGCTTTCTACACCGAGTTTGCATGGATTTCGTCTTCAACAAGCCTGCGTAGATTTCATCAAATTGGAGTACGTGGCAGCCATGCCACTGATCTCTCACCTGCGTGTCCTGTAACTTGCACACGACTCATACATGATCGCCATGTGTCCAACAGTTACAGGCCACGTCCAGTAACTGCTCACAACCTTGCGTATGTTAAATCCTGCATGATTTTCAACTAAGCACAGGCTGTGAAGACAGTTATCTTTTCAGTTTTATTTTCGACTCTATAAATAGAGTTCTTTTTCTCATTCATTGTACAGATACACTGATATCTACTGTCAAAATTTTGAGAGCTTTTCTTCTTCGCATAGTCCAAGGGATAAAGCGATCGTCTTCTAGATCGGATTTCCACAGTTGTAATTTTCCCAGAAACACAACAAATAAAGAGAATTTCTTTATGGAAAACAAATTGGCGACCCTGCTGGGGAAAACCATCTCCTCTTCTGAGATGGCAACAACTCAATGCGATACTTCATCAATCGGCTCGACGAAGAAGGTGATGACGATCAAACTCGATCAACTCACCTATGAAGAAATGCAGCGGGCTAAGGGTGGCAAGCCCACTCCAGCCTCCATTACCACTGCCAAATCGAAGGGACACTCTGTCTATGTCCCTAAGAATCAGTTGGTAGTCAATGGTGAAGTCTCTGCCAAAGTGTCTACTCCTAACACTGGCAAGAACTCTACTGCAAGCACGCACACTCTTGTGCGCTCGAAGATGACAGCATTCAAAAGTTATGCTGACAGTACTGGTTCTTTAACCAAGTCTGTTCCAGTGTGCAATCTCACACCCAAAAGTCACGCTGACAGCACTGGCTCCTTAGCCAAATCTGTTCCAGCGTGTCTCTCTAAAACCAAAAATCACGTTGACAGTACTGGCTCCTTAGTCAAATCTGTTCCAGCGTGTAATTCTAAAAACAAAAGTCACGCTGACAGTACTGGCTCTTTAGCCAAATCTGTTCTAGTGTGCAAATTCAATCCCAAAAATCACGCTGACAGTACTGGCTCCTTAGCCAAATCTGTTCCAGCGTGCAAATTCAACTCTAAAAATTACGCTGATAGTACTGGCTCCTTAGCCAAATTTATTTCAGTGTGTAATCCCACATTCAACAGTCACGCTGACAGTAATGGCTCCTTAGCCAAATCTGTTTCAGCGTGTAATTCTAAATTCAAAAGTCACGCTAACAGCTCTGGTTCTTTAACTAAGTCTGTTTCAGCGTGTATTTCATCCAAGAAGAATGGCTCTTTAGCTATCTCTTCTTCTTTACCAAGTTCTCCTAGAACTGGGGGTGGTCTTCCACACAAAGTCCCTTCGAAAAGGAATAACTCTTTAGTTGTTTCTTCTGCTCCTGTAGTTTTTACTTTAGGAACAGCTTTGACTGACACTTTTGTTAGTCAAAGGAAAGGAGATGGTCTTTTGACTACTCTTCCTTCTGGACATTCTATGTCTCAAAACTTGAATGAGTCTAAGAAGAAACATTCCTTAATGTCTTCTTCTATGACTTCTTCAAATTGGACACAGAATTTGTCCATAAAAGAGGGTCTGTTACCAACTCCTAATCAAAGGGATGGTTCAACTCTTCCTTCTCTGCAAATATCCAGATCAATGGAAGGAAAACTCCATGTGTTACCTACAACTGATCTAAGAACAAAACTGAACACTTCTGGCGTTAAGAAACTATACCAGTTGGAAACAAGGATAAGAGATCCAGATGCAGAGTATGCAAGAAACTATGTGGCTCATATTAATCACTCTCTGTATAATCAAGAGCCATCAAGACCCAAGAACAGGAAATATACTCCTCAATCTTCACAAACAGATTTACGAGAATATCTTCAACAGAAGAGAAGGAGTAATTCTATGACAAAAGATCATGCTGAATGTGACTTCTATCCAAGAGTCATAATTCAGTGCAGATGTCAATCAATGGTTCAAAACCATGATGATCATGAATGTGACTTCCAGCCGAGAATCACAATGCAATGCAGATGTCAAACTAAACGACAATCTATTTTTAATCGGATTCAGTGTGAACCTATGCCTGATGAAGATGAGCCTTTGTTTGCTTCTGTCAACATGACCTCTCGGGATGCTGGGGTAGAAATGATAGTCCAGATGGAGTATATAGAAACACCAGAGCAAGAGTCCTGGCCTCTAGTCAAAGAAATTTGATCTCTCTGAATTTCTGGGAGAATCTAATTTCCTACCTCTTCCTAATGGAGGTAGTTCTCCTCTAACTGACTTTGATGCACGAAGCAGTGATTCAGAGCATACAATATCCACAAGTTCATCAATAATCCCTCATATAGTCACAACATATATGGTTGATGGGAATACTGACGAACCTTCTTCTTCCATGACTCCTCAAGAACAAAGAATTGCTTCTTTGGAACAACAAATGAGGTCTATGGCTGATAATATGAAGTCAATGTACGAACTCATGGCAGCCCAACTGCAAAATCAACAGACTGTACCAGAAGCTACACCAATTGATACTGGTGTAAGTCCAGTACATGTTCCTCCAGCAGTCCAGTCCAATACTCCTGGGCAAGTTCAACCAGTTCCTAGTCTCTCTGGAGCTGGGGGTAGTGCTTACAATGCTGTTCCCCCTCCCAACTATTCTCTACAAGCTACAACTCCACAATCCTCCGGAGTTATTAATGAAGAATTGAGGAATCTCAAAACTCAATTCGAGGCATTCAAACAGAAAGATGGTTTACAAAGGTTAGGCATCAAGCAACCTTATCCGATAGAATGGAAGCAAGTATCGTATCCTCCTAAATACAAGCCTCCTACTTTCTCATTCTATGATGGAACCACTTCTCCAAGCTAATTTATTAATCACTTTGAAGTGATGACTGACCAGTTGCAACCAAGTGATGCCCTCCTTACTCGGGTATTTATTGGATGTCTCAAGGGAACTGCTTATGAATGGTATAGAAGTCTCCCAGATGGGTGCATTACTTCATTTGCCGGTTTCAAACAGATGTTTCTTGAACGGTTCTATGAAGGGCTCAATGACATGACTATGTCTGCTCTTATTAGAATCAAGCAGAAAAATAATAAAACTACAGAGGATTACATTGAACGGTTTCGAAGAGAAGCTCTGAAGATGCCTCTTGGAACTCCTGATGCTGTCACCATTGACACATGCAAATCAAACTTGTTGCCAATTATCAGCATGTGGACAGGATCCACCCAATTTCAAGACTGGCCTTCTTTCATAGTTAGTGCCAAAGCTGCAGAAATTAGTGCTGAAACCTTCAAAGGCTTAGGAGTGCAGATGACTCCTAAAGAAACAGGTCAAGGTGCTAACAATAAAAATAATGCTCGCAAGGGAAAAGAAACTCTTGAAGTTAATCTTCAGAGCAAAGATGCATCAACTGTTCAAACTCCTGTCTCTACAACTCAACAATCAAGAATACCTCGCCCCAAAGAAGAATATTCTTTTGACGACGACGATGTCCTTGGTATCTTTGAATGTCTGCTGAAAGGTAATAAAATACAATTACCTGAAATCAAGAAACTTGATGAAGCTGGTAAGACAGATCATCCCAAATACTGTCCATACCACAGAATGCTGGGTCATACAATTCGTACATGTTATGTACTGAAAGGAAAGATCCAAGAAATGATTAAGTCTGGAGCTATCTCTCTTACTCCAAAAGAGAAGACCGTCACCTCCAACGTCGTCTCTATGCAATTTGGAGATTTCCCTCCTCAACTTCTTGAAAGTGGGATCGTTCCTATTCCCAAGACAACTCTTGAAATAGTGAATATTCCTCCTCCACAGTCTGAAGGATTGGTGCCAATCACTTTGAAGACTGGAAAAATCATGTGGATTCATCCTGATCTAGTGACAGACTTTGAATCTCCTTCTCCTCAAAAGTCCAAGAAGTCTGGAAAGATTAAAACATGTCATATGACTTCTCTCGGATCTACCTCTGACACAGAGCTAAAAGATAAAGAAGAAGCACTTGTTAGTGCTACTCGAATGGGAAAACCTTATCTAAAGGATTATTCCAAGAATCCTGAAGATACTCCTGATATCCCTCCAGCTGATAAAGATGCTCCTAATGTTCCTCCTGAAGAAGAATCATCTACTGCACCTGTTTCTTCAACTACACCGGTTGAACCTGTTCCTTCCAAGCCTACAGTTCTGGAGAAAGGCAAACAACAGGCTCGGTTTGATAAACCAATCAAGAAGTCTCCTCCTCTTGGACTTCAGAAGCCTTATAATTTCGACATTTTAGCTCAGCTTGCTAATACTCCAGCTAGAATATCCCTCTTTGAACTTCTACGTCTTTCCAAAGAGACTCGAAAGACGTTAAGTGAAGCACTTCTTCAAGCTGATTCTTATCTTGCTCAATTAAAGAAGCCAGATGCAGAACCTGCCACTTGCTTACATTGCAACAGTGTACTGGAGATTATCCCAAATATCACCTTTACACAAGATGACATGCTACTGGAAGACAATCGACATGATCGGCCTCTCTATTACACCGGTTATATCGATACAATGAAGATAGATCGTATCCTCATCGACCCAGGATCTGCTATAAGCATAATGCCAAAGAGTCTATTGGATGAACTAAAAATCCCTCTTCACAAGCTCTCCAAGACGGTTACTACTATCCTGGGATTCAATCAAAGCCGAAGCGAGCCTTTGGAAAAGATTCATCTGAAGCTTCAGATAGGTGATTTCAGATCTAAAGTCACTTTCTATGTGATTGAGATCGTGGGATCCTATAATCTTCTTCTGGGGAGGCCCTTTCTTCATGAAAATAATGTGGTGCCTTCTACTCTTCATCAGTGTTTTAAGTACATTGACATCAATGAAAGAGTACAAAAAGAAGTTGCTGATATAAATCCCTTCCATGGGGTTGAAGCTTATTTCAATAATTCCCGGATGTACAAAGAAGAGTATACAAGGATCATACAAGCCATGGAGAAAGAGGATTCACAAAGTGAGACCTTAATAATCCCTGTTAAAGGTCGAACTACTCAACAACAATCTTCCAAACTCTCTGGAGAAGGTTCTTTAATCATTCCAGTGAGTGGACGGATCTCTCCACTATCTCAGTCATCTACTCAAGATACTCTGATCATTCCTGTTGGAGGACGGACTACTCTTCCATCTCAAGTTTCAAGGGAACTCACCTCTTCTGAGCCATTTGTTATCGATCTTAATCGAAACAAAGCTTTTTCTTCTTCTTCTTCTCCCCCTTTAGTCATTGACTTGGCTAAAATCTCTAAGGCCCAGCCTTTTCCCAATGTAAATACTGCTGCTTTTACATTTAATAAAAGTCTCCACCTTTGCAGTACGCTGATGTATGCAATTATGTTCATAGTTATTTACATCTGTTAGATGACTTGAGCATAATAACCATTGGAGTTGTACAGACTGTTCATACAGGTGTATCCCTAGAACCTGTACAATCTTCATACTTTCTAGTTCCCAGCAGAAAGCCAGGAGATATTCTAATATTCTTCTACAAAGGGCCCTAAAGTCCTTCTGATTTAGAAGATGATGACAGAAATGATGATACTGGAAGATTATAACTACGCCGTTATAGTCAGCAATCTAAAGACATCATCAAAAATATGGGCTATGACTTCAGGACTGGCCTCAATGATGGAAAAGGAAGAAAAATGCCTATTCGTATTCCTCCTCTGAAATATGGGAGGACGAAATGCGGATTAGGCTATATTACTCCTACTCCTTTCATCAATATTATCCATAAAGATCCTGAGTCTGACGAAGATAAAAGATCTGATTCTTCTAGTCCCACTTCTTGGGATTCCGATACGAGTATCGGGGACTTCTACTGCAACATTCTGTCTTCCAATATGGTTTCTATTGACTGTTTTAAAAAAAAATGATTCATACTTGACGGTTCATCTGTTCACCTGACGGTTCATCCGTTCATCTGACGGTTCATCCGTTCATTAATGCCTGACGGTTCATCCGTTCATCCATCCGACGGTTCGCCCGTTCATTATAATCTGACGGTTAACCCGTTCATTCATCTAGTCTTTTGATTTCCGAGTCTAAAGATCATAAAAAATTGAGTTCAAAGATATTTTTATGTCTGAATTCTATTTTTTCCAATCAGTGTTAAACTAAGATCATTTCTGGTTTAATATCATCTGATAGAATTACAAAGTTTATTTGTATATTCTATTCTACTGAAATATGTCATGTATTATTTATCTCTGAACATATTTTCTATGACTCTATTATTATCAAAACAGCAAAACCAAAAGTCAGATCAAGAACTTTCATTTGTTGTCATTTCATAATCAAAACATGGAATACAAGTGAAAGTAAAAATAAAAAAAGGAGGAATTCACTTGCTTGGACTTATCAACTCCCTAATACGATCTAGAATAACATTCAGTTTCTCTTCATGAGTTTTTCTAACTCTTTCTACTGCTACAATTGTAACATTCTGTTCATCAAAAGTAATGATGGCAGACTGGCGACGATTGGCTTCTTCAATCTGTTTCGCCTGCATCTGTTCCCGTTCCTTCTGAAGAATCTCACAACGTTCGACTTCAAAGATATAAGTCGTAGCAACCTCAGCTTGTTTTGTTTCCATGACAGTAATGCGCTCTTGAAGACGAGCTAATTCCTCTTTCAACTTCTTCAATTCTTCAGTCTTGGATGTGTTGTCTTTTTCTAAAAGCTCTACTCTTTGACGAGCAGCTAATATTTCTTCGCCCTTTTCTACAAATTTTTCAGTAGAAGAGGCAAGAAATGCTTCAAGAGCTGCCTGTTGAGACCGTACTTCATTCTCTAGTTGCTCAATCTCAGCTACAGTCAAAGATTGAATGTCCTCCTTCTTAGTCTCCCAGTATTTTCGGATAGTTACCTCTAACTCATCTAGGAGATGTTCGAAGAAGATGTACTGAGATGCACAACCAGCATGTCGCAGCACCATCAGTGGGAATTTGACCATAGTTCTGAGATCAGAAAAGGGCATAGCTTCATCCTTCAAGAATCGTCTGGAATATGTATCTAAATATGAATAAATGATCTCCGGATACATTCCCAGGGTTCTTGCTAGGCCAGTCTCAAATCCAGGAGTTGTTGTCATCATGGAAGAAGAAGCTTGAATATTCTCTATCCTCGGAACAGAAGTATGTGCGACAGGAGAAGTTGGCAAGTGTGAACTCCCTTCATCAGCATCAGCTTGGATAAGCGGAGCATGAGTCGAGCTCATTGCTGCAGCTGTTCCTACAATTAAAGAAAAATATGATCAGCATTTAAAGGCAGAGAAACAGTGGAAACAGAATCTAAAATAAAGTTCTACCTGGCTGAGGTTCATATTCAGTATGTGGAGGGAGTTTTGCTTCTTCTCGCAGCCGGTCCATGACTGTATCCGATACTTGCTTTATATGGCTGCTTCCAGCTCTGGAATTACTGGGTGCTACAGCATTGTTCGGTGATTGAACAGGTTCAGGGCTAAAATCCATTCTGTTCCCCTTCACTTTATCCGCATCATAAGGAGTTGAAGTGTCAGCATGCCAGTCTTCTCCTCCTTCAGCTTCTTCTTCTTTTTCGTCTTCAGAATGAGCTTCTGATTCAGAATCAATGATATTTACATCTTCATGAGTCTCTGGAATAATGACGATAGCAAGCTCAGTATTGGCTGCCGGTTCAATTGTCTCTGGAATATCGGGTCGAAGAATGATATCTTGACAAACATTCTTTAACAGATCATCAGCAGCTGATAGCTCAGACGCCGGCACGTCTTCATCGCCTCTGACCAAAGAAATATTTTCTTCAGCTTGAAATTCAGGAACTTCTGGCTGTTTGATAGCTTCTTCCGGAACTGTTGCTTCTTCAGAGTAATCAATCTGGTCATCCAGTGCTTGAATGACGCCTTCTGTCCCATGCTCAAATGGGATTATCCTCGTCTCTGAGGGTTCAATAGCTACTCCACTTGTGGTGGGAGCAGTTGTTTCCTGAGCTTGAACACTCTACTTCAGTCTGTTCAGTTGAAGCTGTTGCAAGATGAATATCATCAGATTCGGTCTTCTCAGTAGAAGCTGCTTCATTGATTTTCGGCAAAGCTCCTCCACTCATGATCGTCTCTAGGAGTTTATTGCCCTTAATTTTGCTGACAGACTTCTTAACATATTTGCCTCTTGACCTCCTTATTAAAGGAGCGTCGTCTTCATCGGTCTCTTCGTCCCTATTAGCGGCATCGTCTTCATCAATTGAGATACCGCCCAAAGATGAAGTAGCAGTCACCGAGACCCCTTTCTTCTTGTTCTTGGATGTTTGAGACCTAGTACTCCTTTTGGAGACAGTCTCAGATTCGTCACTTCTCTTCCTCTTGGAAAGAGATATAAATATAGGAGGAAGAACCTCATCAGGGAAATTTCCTTCCTGGAATAATTCATAGGGAGGATCAACTTCTGTTGTCTCATCCTCGGGTTCTGAAGGAAAGTGCTGAATAACAATTTTCTTCTTTGACCTCTTCGATGGAGCTGGATCATCCTCTGCAACAAAGGTCTTCAGATTGAAACTCGGTCTAAAGGTGATCGACGACACATAGAAGCGTGCATACGTATAAAGCATCTTTGGCCCCGAGCTAGACAAAGGATTAGGCATAGAGAATACGACCTTTGTATCTCTAGCCGCAAAATATCTCCAAGCTCGAGCTCCGTCGATGAGTCCTCCACGAGCAGATAAACAAGTAGTGGCGTTCCCAACGTGGAGTTGGTCATACCAGAATTGTCTGGCAAATCGGCTTGGTAAATATGGTTCCAGATATGCCATTTCTTCGTGACGGTATATTAGATGAGAAGGTCGGATCCTCTGTAACCATTGGAAGGCTACATCATCTAGCCGGTTTCCCATATCTCTGTCCATCATATTTAAAGGCATATTTTTATAGCCCGATGGTGGAGGGACACATTGGATCGACCAATATGATGCCCGATTCAAGATATTTCTGCATTCTGGGAGGGTGTGAACTTTCCAGAACGTCTCTCCAGAATACCTCTCCAGAAAAAGACTGCTACTCCCTCCTGCCCCTGGAGGTATCAGACCATCATGATGAAGGAGAAGCCAACCATATAAAAATGTGAAAGGCATCTCTATCCATGGGAATTCTTCAGTCATCAGCCTCTGAACAGACAACATGGTAGTCACAAAATTCCGAAGACCTGCATTCAGTCTACAGGTCATCGCCGATAATAAATCCAACTTATAACCATACACAAGGCACACCGCCGCAAAGATAACGCCTCTGTGTATCCTGTCCAAGGAGCTGGAGCCAGGAACGATGAATCTTCTTAACCACAGGGATAGAAATCCGGCCAGATGACCGTTCCTCGACAGACTCTTGCTACTCTGCCTCACATAAGAGCTGAAAGTGGTTCCAGCTTTGAACTCGTACCAGTCTTCAGTGATAGTGAAATCTTTGCAATCATATTTCTCCAGCAGATAAGTGATTTCACTTTTAGAAAGAGGCTTGAAGTTGCTAATCTGGTACCACCTCTTCTCATTTATTTTCTTCTCATCCTTTTCACGATTCATGAAAAGGTATGACATCCACTTCTGTATGTGGTTACCGGCTTCATCTTTGGAACCCTTATAATATAGAGTACATGTGCCAAAATGGCACATTATCTCTTCAAATAGATGTACCATCTCTAGGTTCTGTTCTGACAGAAAGTTCAGCTCTTCTGTCGTGGGAACATACTCCTCATACGGCATTGAGCCTGAAGACAGGTGTGAGATGTATTCCATCTCGTGAAGGCCGACGCCCATCTCCCCTTTTGGGGTCATAAAGGTCCCCGTCCTATGGTTGTACCTCTCAACCAAAGCCAGGAACAGAAAAGGGTTAGGCTTGAAGCCGTAGGATGAATTGACGACGGCATCATAGAGATTTATCTTCTTCAGCTCAGTTTCAAAATTCTCTAAAGCCCAGTGGACCAAAGTCCTCCATCTCACATTCTCCTGATTCATTAGACCATTCATCCTTGGCGTAGAATCGGTCGGATAGAATGCATTCTTGTTGGACATGAATTCGTTTATGAAAATGGGCATCCTAAACGGCACCAATATGGCTGAGTCTTCAGGTGGTATGCATCCAGGCTTCAGACCTCGAAATACTGATACATGATCCTCCGGGGCACTAAAAAATCCCTCTTTCCTGTAAATAATACGGCTTGCTTTCGCGTGCTGATATTCTGTCAAATACCAAGACATCTTTCTCGGATAGCTGGCATGCATAAGTCTCATGATTGACAAGCCCCGGGAAACCTTTGGCCAATACATGGGTTGTTTCACATCCCCCTCAAAGCAGAAGCACACCTTCTCCCTAATGCCCTTTGGCTGAGATTTTTGTGCTATAGCATCTCCGAACAAGAATGCTGGTTTCTTGTGGGATACCAGATCCAGACTCTGGAAAGGTTGTCCATTCATCAAACAGAGTAAGGTTGTGTGGTCTTGATTGGTTAACAGTGAAAGTCTTGCTTCAGGAAGATCAAATTGAGGGAATGTTATGTGAGATAGATCATGCTTAAATGAGATACTCAAGCACCCTTCAAAATCTGCTTCTTCGCTTCGGATGTTCACTACAGGAAATGACAGAAGACAGAATCAGATATATCTATGTCTATGTGTGTCTTACAGTATTTTGAAGGAAAATTCAAAAGTCACGCAGACTTCACATGGATATACTACAGTGACATGCTCAGTGATTTGTTCACGCAGACGATTAATTCACGCAAAGCTCAGACAGATTAGGATGAAAGTCATGCATCCTTTGCCAGAATCACATTTAAGTGAAAATGACATGAACACACTGACAGGTCAAGACTAATCTATCCAGAGGATGACCCTCAGAAGTCTGCGTGAATAATTCAACATTGACATCTCTGCCAATATATGAAAAATCATGCAGAGTCGTCATAGAAGTTGCGTGACTTTTTCAACATCGACATTTTCTGCCAAATTGAAAAGTCACGCAGAGTCATGAGAGTCATGTTCCTTTTTGCGTGAAACACAGAGCTTCGTAAACATGAAGATGTGAAGTATGGCTAACCCTAAAGAGGGGGCATACTTTGTTAATATCCTTTGCCCTAAAAAAGGAGGGATATATTTCTGAAACTTCATTATTTGTTTTAAAGATCCTAAAAAATTCTATGTGGAGGTCATCTTCATCGTCTTCAACAGTTCATGTTCTCCCATCACTTACGATGTATAGGAGCTTGTGGGACTTCATGTCGAGGAAGTTTGTCAGTAGTGGCACGCGAAGAAGTTGCGGGGGCTTTCCCCTTGGCCTGAGCATCAGCTTTCTTGGGAGCCATTTCGGCTGAGAAAGGAGAAAAAGAAGTCGGGGAAGAAGGAGTTCGTCGGGGAAGATGAAGTTCTCTTCTGTGGGTTCTCTCTTTCAAACGCAAGTAAAGAAAGAAAGAAGTAATCTATGGCTTATTTATAGGCTCATAAAGAATTCTAAATGACGGATGCACAGAACTCGAGAGATCACCGCCGTCTATTACGTGTAGCACGACAGTCGAAGAATGTCTCTTCGTGTGCCACGTATGCACAGAACTCGAGAGATCACCGCCGTCTATTACGTGACTTTCGAAATCTTCTTCAGCAAGACTCAGCCTTCATCGAGTTGGCGTACCAAAAAGGGTTTCTTGTTATTTAATGCGACTGACAAAGCAATCACTGTCAGAGATTTTGTGTCAGTCAAGACACGCCAAATCAAGACAGCTGGCAGTCCTATCTCAAGTCTGCGTGTATCTTTGAGTTCTTCACCTCAAGTTTGCATAGATTCGGAAGTTTTCTTCCTCAAGTCTGCGTGGATTTTAAAGCTTTTTGCCTCGAGTCTGCGTGGATCTTGAAGCTTCTTGCCCCAAGTTTGCGTGGATTTTGAAGCTTTCTATACCGAGTTTGCGTGGATTTCGTCTTCAACAAGTCTGCGTCGATTTCATCAAATTGGAGTACGTGGCAGCCATGCCACTGATCTCTCACCTGCGTGTCCTGTAACTTGCACACGACTCATGCATGATCGTCATGTGTCCAACAGTTATAGGCCACGTCCAGTAACTGCTCACAACCTTGCGTATGTTAAATCCTGCGTGATTTTCAACTAAGCACAGGCTGTGAAGACAGTTATCTTTTCAGTTTTATTTTCGACTCTATAAATAGAGTTTTTTTTTCTCATTCATTATACAGATACACTGATATCTACTGTCAAAATTTTGAGAGCTTTTCTTCTTCGCATAGTCCAAGGGATAAAGCGATCGTCTTCTAGATCGGATTCCCACAGTTGTAATTTTCCCGGAAACACAACAAATAAAGAGAATTTCTTTATGGAAAACATGTAGACCTTGTTAAATAAAGTAGACCTTGATAATTAACTTAGACCTTGTGGTGTAACTGTCCCAGATCGATCACATATCGAAAGAGTACTTCAAAAAACATAGATATTTATCCTCCTTTTATATTCTATCACATACTTTACTGCCTGATATTCATCATGTTTCCTGTTACAAATGTCTTGATATTCTTACCATGTATTTTATGACTAATCATTGTCTTATAGTCGTTAACATATACTTGAAACTGCACTCAATAATTTATACTCGTTTCATTCCTGACTGAAAACCAATATTTTTCAGATAGTCGCCTACTACGCTATGCTTGGACTATTGGGGAGACATGGGTATAGGCGAAGGCCAAACCTAGAGAATAGTTAGATAGTTGAGTATTTATTTAGTTATCTTTTATAATTTGTGAGACATTATACTTTGTATTCAAATGTAAACTTTGATATTGTAATTTTTATTTAGTTGTGAATGAGGAAATAAAGTATTTATTTTATGTGATCTTGAGCATTGTGGCTAGACAGTGTTCTACCACCGACACTGCGACGTAGGCTGGCTTGGGCACGCACTCGTATCCGGGAAAGTGGGTGCGGGTCGTGACACTCTATCTACCTTTGGAAAAGAATACATCAATCATAAGAAGATTCAGAGGGTACTTCACGGGCTAACCAAGAAGTGGAATCCTAAAATGATGGCCATTATTGAAGGAAATGATCTCACAATAATGACTCTTGAAACCCTTATGTGAAAGCTTATGATGCATGAGCTAGACCTTAAAGATTTTGAAGAGTCAGCACCAAAAGAGAAGGTGATAGCATTCAAAGCTAATCATAAGACAGCCTTTAAGGATAAAAGTGAGACAGACATCTTAAACAATGAACATATGGCCCGCATGACAAGGAACTTCAGAATATTTCTCAGATATAAAAAGTCAAACAAGAAGAAGAAAGATTACAGAGACGACGAAGAACCCATCTGCTTCAGCTGTAAGAGAACAGGTCACATCAAAAAAGATTATACTGTTATAAGATCAAGTAGGCATGATCAGTCAAGTAAGAGAAGGACTTCGACTAGAAACTATGCTAACACTAGCATCTGGTGTGAAAGCGAAGCTAGTGACTCTGTAGAAGAAGAGAAGCCTCGCAACACAACTAACCTATGCTTTATGGCTACGTATGCTAAGGTAATATCGAACCCTCTCTATGAAGAATTTACTTTTCATGAACTATTTGATGCTTTCATCGATCTGTTAGAAGATCAGAGAAAAATGATAGAGTAGTACAAAAGTGCTAAGAAAGAGCTAAAATTTGAAGAATCTGAGTTCTCAAAGCAATCTCAAATGTTAGAAGATATTAGAGATTCTTCTAGTGACACAAATGAGATTACTTCTTTAAAGTTAAGCTTACATGATACTCTTGAAAAGCTTGAGAAAGCTAATCAAGAAAATATAAAACTTAACGATCTCTATGAACTAGATAAAAGAAGTACAATATTGATGCTAAGAGAATAGATGCACTCACGGCCAAATACAATGAAGCCTGTGACGTCTCTTAAAAGTTAGAGCTTAAGTTGGGCAAATAGGTTGTCAAACCAGTAGCCCAAGAGAACACAAGTCACAAGGCTAAGTACAAACACAACACGACCAATACTGCTAGAACTGCCAGAAGTCATGCTTATATGTATACCTTTTCACACAATAAAAAACACACACATCTTCAAAACACATATACATAATCTTCGAACTACACCTAGCACTAACACTTCTGCTACATGTCACTATTGTGGTATAAGAGAACATGTATCACACCAGTGTAAGATTAGAAAGCTGGTATATTTGAATGTGTATATATGGGTTCCAAAAGCTAACAAATCAGGACCCTCAAGAAAGTGTGTACTAAAGGTTACATCTTCAACTTGTGTTATAGGTGGACCTTCCTCCTCCTACTAGAAGCAAGTGGATTCTCGATATTGGTTTCGCCAGGCATATGACATACAATAACACATTGTTTACAACTCTATCGATGAAGAAAGAAGGCTATGTCACATTTGGAAACAACCTAAAAGGATATATTATTGGAATTAGCGACATAGGTACTTCTTCCTCACCTATTATTAAAGATGTATACATAGTAATAGAATGAAAACATAACCTGCTAAGCATTAGTCAACTGACTGATCGTGGTTATGGTATTAATTTTGTTAAGAATAAATGTTTTATTTATGATAAAACTTGTGGAATAATTTTGTTTGAAGAAATAATAGAGGACAATATATATGTACTATAGCTGTCAGAAAAGACTAACAATACAGGGAAGTGTCTGTTCATAACTCAAGACAAAAGTTGGATATGGCATATGATCTTGGACATGCGAACATGGATACTATTGCAAGATTGTCCACTAAGAAAATGGTAAAAGGCTTACCTAATATTACATTCAAGAAAGATATTGTCTGTGCCAAATGCGAAAAGAATAAGGCATCTAGATCATCTTTCAAATCAATAAATGTTGTAAGTACCTCTTGACCTCTAAAATTATTACATATGGACTTGTTTGGACCAAGTAGAGTCACTAGTATTGGCGGCAACCTATATGCTTACGTGATAGTTGATGACTACTCACGGTATACTTGGGTTTACTTTCTTATAAATAAAAATGAGACATTTTCTGAATTTGTCTTTTTGTAAAAAGGTACAAAATGAGAAATGATTCATGATTACTCGGATACAAAGTGATCATGGAGGAGAATTCGATAACCATAAATTTAAATCCTTTTGTGATTCAAATGGGTTATCACATGAATTCTCTTGTCCCAGAACTCCTCAATAGAATGGCGTTGTAAAGAGGAAGAATAGAACTCTTGGCGATATGACCAGAGATAAGCATAACCAGCATAATCTTCCAAATTATTTTTGGAAAGATGCTGTCTACACATGATACCATGTTTTGAATAGAGTTCTTATTAGACCTATCTCTAAAAAGACTCATTATGAATTGTGGTTTAATAGAACTCCTAACATTAGCTATTTCAAGGTCTTTGGTTGCAGATGTTTTATTTTAAACACAAAAGACAACTTAGAAATTTTTGATAAAAAAGCTGATGAGGGCATATTCTTGGGGTATGTGGCAAAGAGCAAAGGATACATGATATTCAATAAGAGATCACTTGTTGTTGAAGAGTCAATAAATGTCACATTCGATGAGCTGAATAGTCAATACAGTGATGATAGTGACAATGTAGAAGAAAAAACTCCCTCCAACAGAACATCATATGATACACCATCTTGGATAGTCTGTCGAAACGATTACGGTTTACCCCAGATCATCCGAAATAACTAGTAATAGGTGATGTATCAAGAGGTGTAAGTACTCGCTCAAGTACAAGAGAGGTAGTTGCTAATATTACATTTATTTCCAAAATAGAACCTAAAAATATTTTAGTAGCTTTTAATGATGAATTTTGGATTTCTGCAATACAAGAAGAACTAAACCATTTTCAACGGAATCAAGTTTGGAAACTCGTTTCCTGACCAATTAATCATTCGATCATTGGTACCAAGTGGGTGTTCCAAAATAAATTTGATGAGAATGGTTCAGTTACATACAACAAAGCACATCTAGTAGCTCAAGGGTATAATCAAGAAGAAGGCATTGACTATGATGAGACCGATGCTCCAATTGCTAGACAAGAGTCCATTCGTATGCTTTGTGCTTTTGCAAGTTTTTATGGTTTAAAATTTTTTCAAATGCATGTCAAAAGTGCTTTTCTAAATGGTTTTGTAAAAGAAGTTTTTGTAAAACAACCTTCTGGCATGGAAGATTTTAAAAATCCTGATCACGTATTCAACCTTCGTAAGGCTCTCTACAGACTCAAACAAGCACCTCGTGCATGGTTTCAGCACCTTAGTTCCTTCTTGCTTGAACATGATTTTTCAAAAGGAAGGTTGATTCTACTCTCTGTATAAAATCTTTGGATAAAAATATGTTATTAGTACAGATTTATGTAGATGACATAATTTTTGTATCAACTAATTAGATGCTATGTAACGAGTTTGCTTATTGTATGCAGAGTGAATTCGAAATGAGCGTGATGGGAAAACTAACGTTCTTTCTTGGGGTATAAATTAAGCAAAGTTCACAAATGATATTCATCAATTAAGCAAAGTATACAAAAGATTTGCTAAAGAAATTTGACATGGATAACGTCAAAACTATTGGCACACCAATGGCAGTGTCTACAAAACTTGATATAGATGAAAGTGGTACACCAACTGACGTTCGTAAGTATAGATGTATGATTGATAGTTTACTATATTTAATTGCTAGTCGACCTGACATTATGTTTTCTATGTTGTTATGTGCTAGATATTAGGATTGTCCTAACGAATCACATGTGAGCGCCGTTAAGCATATCTTATGATACCTTAAAGGAAATTTGACGACTAGTCTTTGGTATCCCAAAATCGATTCATTTGACGTAGAAGGTTACTCGGACGCAAATTTTGTCGGATGCAAAGTCGACCGTGAAAGTACCAGTGGCACATATTATTTTCTAGAAAAGTCATTAGTCTTCTATTTTTTCTAAGAAACAAAGTTCTGTTACATTATCAACAACCGTGGCTAAATATATAGCCACTGGACGTTGTTGTGCTCAAATTTTGTAGATGAAGCGAACTTTGGAAGACTATCAGTTATCGTTTAACCACATCCCTATTTACTGCGATAACACCAGTTCTATTAATCTCACAAAGAATACTGTATGTTATTCTCGTACTAAATACATAGAAATTACACATCACTTCCTTAAAGATCAGGTTTTATAGGGAGATATTAATTTAGAATTTGTTGACGCTGAACATCAACTAGCTGACACCTTCACTAAGCCCTTGGCTGAAGATCGTTTTAACTTTATACGAAGAGAATTAGAAAATTTAGATGTTAAAGTAATATAATTAAATGTTATTTGATTAAAACTCATAAATTCATTGAAATTATTTTGGTTGTGAGCCGAAATGGCCCTTCTGTCACACAAGTGTAAATAGCCTGAAGCGACATAGTGTACTAGTCTTCGGACTACCGCTAGCTGGGATTCGGTCCCTATAGCTAACCCGAAATATTCTATACGATTTATGTATTTTAATTAATTAATACTGATTATTTTTCATCAACACAACTATTTTTAATTATATTCGCATTTATGTTAAAACTCTATCACACACATTCCAAAGTCTGATCTGATTACCCAGGGACCGAACTTGGTTAGAGTTCTGGCCGAACTTGGAACGAACTCAGTCTGGGTGAATCTGAACAGAAGTTGGACAGTCGGGTTTCCATTTATTTAAAACCTTATATTACCATCTTCTTCACCAAGCCTCCCTAAAACTCCACCAGAAACCCTAACTTCCTAGTTCTTCTTCCTCCAAGCTTCTTAAGCTCTCAAAACTTGTATTTGGAGCTCTCTCAAAGTTCTCTTCTACTGTCTACCATCAATTTTGTTATATTTTTACTCTTTCTATCATTTTCAATTTCTTATGGCTCATAAAATTCTTTATTCTTCCAAAAAGAATTGGAAAGTTGATGAAGGTTCGTCCTCTACTTCTCACGAGGTGGTCTTCTTTTATTGTTCAGTCCCTCCAAACCGGATGGTGATTTATTGTTAGTTTTTAATATTGTTAATTCCTATATCACATTGTTCAATTATATAATACTTGATTCCTGACACACTCGTTACACGATGGCACATCATATTTTTCTGTACATGTCATGCTTTCTCTCTTGTACTTGGTGTTAGGACATGGAAGTACTAAATAAATATGTGGTCAGACCTTAGACCATGTTTTATTTTCTGCACAGTGGACCTTGATAAATAATGTAGACCTTGTTAAATAAACTAGACCTTGATAATTAACTTAGACCTTGTAGTATAACTGTCCCAGACCGATCACATATCGAAAGAGTACTTCAAAATATATAGATAGTTATCCTCGTGTTACATGCTATCACATACTTTCCTGCCTGATATTCATCATATTTCCTGTTACAAATGTCTTGATATTCTTACCATGTATTTTATGACTAACCATTGTCTTATAGTCGTTTACTTATAATTGAAACTGCATTCAATAATTTGTACTCATTATGTTCCTGATTGAAAACCAATATTTTTTTAATAGTCGCCTGCTATGCTATGCTTGGACCATTGGGGAGACTTGTGTTTATGCGAAGGCCAAACCTAGAGACTAATTAGGTAGTTGGGTATTTATTTAGTTGACTTTTATAATTTGTGAGACATTGTACTTTGTATTCAAATGTAAACTTTGATATTATAATTTTTATTTAGTTTTGTGAATAAGAAAATAAAGTATTTATTTTATGTGATCTTGAGCATTGTGGCTAGACAGCGTCTACTACCGACACTGCGGCGTAGGCTGGCTTGGACACGTACTCGTATCCTGAAAAGCGGGTATGGGTCGTGATAAGTTTTTGTGGTGGCCCATGCAGGTCAGGTTTTACAAAATATTACGAACTCGTGATAGTACTTAAGTTATTCGTACTATTACGAGCCGATGACTAGAAAATGCTCATTCACAAATTAGGATTAATTTGATTTTAGAAGAATGACTAGGACTAGGAGCCCTTGTGCAAATTGACTATTGGGTAGTTAAGATTGCCACATCGGTCATCTGATTTAGGTATAAATCTATTGAACTCTAAAACTCTTTTAGATACTTGATACGATGGTAGGATCAAAGGTGGGTAGACTATTCGCCCAATAAATTAGGACTTCTTAGGATTCAATCCCTAACGTTGATAATTTGTTGAATTACCTTCCTGCCTAGGCCATTCAATCCCTAATGTTGATAATTTGTTGAATTACCTTCCTGCCTAGGTCGTACCCCTTACTTATTTCCATAAGAAATTATTTTCTAAAAAGTTAATATTCTATTTCTTTGTTGACTTTTGAGCCTAACATAACCGGTTATCCATCTAGTAATTCTGAGTAAGTTTTGTTTTATGTTATCCTTCGATCCTTGATAAGAGAAATAGAAAATTGGAAATTTTACTTTGGTCGTTTCTCCTAGTCGATTGCTTAATTTTCAAAATTGATACCTAATCGATCATTTGATTTAAAAAATGGATACTTTCACTTTGAGGACAGATACTTACGCTTTTCCTATCATAGTCAACTTGTTTGAATCTCTAGAAGCTCCTTTGAATTCTTACAAATATAGTTGGAAGAATATTCGTTGACTTACAATGGTAAGACAGCAGTGCACTGCCGTCATTTATTTAACTTATGGAGACTACGGAATTCATTGCACCCAGCAGTACACTAGCGAGGCACGATACCTAAAGTTGATACTATTTCAAGTAAACGTAGGTTATCGAATATTGTTAAAGTTATGTCTTAGTTGTGCTCTTTTGATCTTAGTTATCTTTACGTCAATATTGGATATAGTTAATAAATTACTCGATTTCATATCATATTTGAGTCACGAAACCAAGGGTTTACTACAGCCAGTTGTACACTAGCGAGGCATAAACTCTCGGTAAAATGACTTCAGATATAATTACAGTTTTCGGATACTGTAGAGATTAAGAAAATGACATGTATGTCCCATTGATTCAAAGCCAATACTAGTAGAAATTTTTATAAGTTGGGTAGCATGCCTCCCAACCTAGCATCCCGTTGTCCTTATTACCGATTAACGAGGTAATTGACTGACACTAATGGGTTTATCTAGAATATAGAGTTTAAAGCTCCCTAACTCATTGGTCGACCAAGGCTTTAGAGAAAAAAGGACAAGACAACTATAGAGGCACCAACACCGGACGAGTCTTAGATTTTAATGAACTTGAACTACTTGTGCCTTCTTTCAATCATAATCTTGCGTACTTATATTTTTGGATTACCTTGACTAATGCTGCTATTATAGCCTAGTTTTGCAAGCTTATTCTTTATCGAGCTTGTTCAGAACACGTGTTTATTGGGGACGCCTACTAACATATTGTCTAATTAGAATTGGTGTATTATGGTCTGAACAACCTTAGTGCATCGGTTTGCTCTTCATATGATTAACTACATGGATTGAGATATAGATGCCTCTAGGATCTTATCCAATGCCTTGACAACTCTCTTTGAATTATTCAATCGCCATTGGAACCTCGTATTCACATCTGATCCCCTCTTCCTTGAACTCTTTATTGTTTTCGCCTTTACTTAATTCAAAAAATAAATGCTCGTATTTGAGAGAAGATAGACACATAATGCCCCTTAGTTCACCATATCACCTATAGCCATGAAAGCTATTACGCAATTACTTTCCATCTACTTGAAATTGGAGAACGATCTTCAAACTTGATCCATATCTATCGTATCACGTTATCTATTACATCACGACTTGAATATCTCTAACTTCATTGATCATAAAACCTTGTCTTAGTTAATTTCAAGAAATAAATTTCTGAAGTATATAGGTTGTGAGCCCTCTAAAGTTTAAGATTTGCTAGTATTGTCGATTGACTAGGATAACTTGGTTCCCACTAGGATGATGAATTTGTGCCTCATAAACACCCACATTCGGTTTTGATCTTTTAGTTCCTTTACCGTGACATTGATATTCGGAGCACAAGACCAGTTGTTACCTTTCAACAAATTTCATATACAAGATTTAGACGAGTTCACCTTCATCTAGGCATATCATGTGCCACTCAAGCACGTCCCCTTGTACTCTATTTTTATGATACGACTTTCAGGTCAAAAAGACTAAACTATAACCCTTACCATAATACCGATATATTTTCGACTACAATTAGAGACTCAATCTCGACTCCAACCTTTCGACCCAATATATGGTTATGATCTATTTGAAGCCCACTACGTACATACCACTAGTGTGCCACTCAATTGAGTCTTCTTGTGCTACTTAACACAAAAGTCACAGAAGGCACATTTTTGGGCTTTAGGAACCTAGTTAACCAACCCGACTGTCCATTAGCCCAACCACTTGAGTTTGAACCTATTCTAGGTTACCCCAACCTAGTAGGAATAGTTAAGATTGATTTTATGGATTCTTGATAGCCAATATAGATTAAAACCCTTGTTTCGTTCAATCAAAGATTAATGTCTAATTAGGGAACTTATTAAAATCCTGTTAAATCCATCCATACATATCATCGCATTTGAACTATTAACCAAACTTTAGAAATTAGGTCCCTATACCTCTTATGTTGTCCCTATCTCATGGTCCACTACTCCTTCTTCCATAAATTTCTTAACCGAGTTCCTTTGTAGCCTATATTATGAGTTGAATGGAATCCTGCTGTACCAACTTGTTTCCAGTTAAGCTTGACCAATACCTCTTATATTCCTTTGATGAAACATGATCATGGACAATGTTAAATAAGTTGTACCTAGGCTTCCTATAGAGTCCATGACTACGATTAGAAGTACGTCATATCCTCATATATCTACTCGAAATTTGACCTTCTTAGACGTCCAATTACTGTGCTTTCCGCGATTAACCAATTTTTATAAGTCGGGTAGAACAATGAGCCTAGTGTACTCTATTTCTTAGAATGGGAAGCCATTGGTAACCATTCTTCCATTTGTTTGGAAGTTTCAATACGATCTTCCTATTGCCTTTTATATCCCTTTGCTCGTGCGTATAGATAACTGCGGTAAAAGATCGCAACCTTGATTCTTCAAATATCGTTCTACCATAGAATTGCATCTTAGTTTCAACTTCAAGAACAAAAATTTCTGTAGTGCATAGATTACAAGCTTCTTTAAGAAACAAAAGGTTTTTTTTTCGAATTAGCAAATGATTGGAATAGATTGGTTCCAATTGAACTAATAATACAGTAGTTCATAACGTCCACTCCTATCCGTATCAATTGATACCCTCGGTAATGACTTTGATATTGGGAGCACAACAGTAGCATTTTCCTTCCAATAAATTTTTACACTCATGAACTAAACCAGTCAAGCTACACACATGACATACATGTCCCACACAAATATACCTTCCTATGCTCCATTTTAATTATCCCATATGTATGACACATTTTTCCTTAGAATAAACCATAAGATGTTTATTTTCTTTCCATTTTGACTTAACCCTAGAATATTGACTCATTTCCTCGAACAAACTGAATACCCGTGATCCGTGCAAGACACATCACACCTACGACATATGCATCCACTCAAACAAGTCCATACCTCCTATACGATACCAAACACTAACCTGCATACCCTGGTCATTATGACTTACAGACTCCCAACCCTTGTAACGCCCCAGTCCAAAAATACTTAGGACTAAGTATATAGACATGCCAGCTGTATACATACGAAGTATACTCCAATATATAGAAACCTCGTATGTATCCATAAGCTGTAAAATGCAGTAAACCAAGACAACTAAATCTCATCCACAAAATTAAAGAATAATATGTAAATTAACTCAAGAATTTGTCATTTATACATGTAGTTGGGAGGAGACAAATCCACTACCAACTAATTTAAATGAAAGAAAATACACAAGGGAATGATCGATAAAAATGGCAAGACGAACCAAGAGCAATCATCTTCAAAGGAATGGAGAAGAACACGGCCTTGGCTAGAACACCTGCAAAAAAGTCATAAAGCATACACCTGGAGAGATAACCAGGTCCTCAGAGGGACGTAACAAGATACATAAAGAACATGCCATATAATCTGTGATATGTAATAGAGAGTAAAAGGGGATGCATGCAATAGGGTGCCTACCAATTCTACAGGAAAAATACAGTTAAGAACAAACCTTCAACGCATGGACACTCTGGCTCAGGTGCAGAAACTCAGGTATGGTCCCATCAGGATACTAGGGACCTCAAAGCATATCATTCCTCGAATGTCAGAGGCCAGCAGAAAATCAGGTATCAGGATCCAGGACCGTATCTCCAGTGGAGATAACCGACAATAATAGGAAAGTGCATACGTGGCCCATACGCTAAGGAACTGTTCTTCCCACCCAATGCCTAGTAGGGTCACATCCATGACTCATAGAAACCTCTAGTAACTGCCAAGTCTACTAGCATGCAATTCTATTGGCAGTTACTCCTAACCGTCGCACGCCTCATACGTATCGGTTGCCGGCCGACTACGCGAGTACGTGTCCTACATGTGACTCACATCACGTGATAAAGTATGTGTCAAGGCCGCATGAGATATACAAATACCTCATCAATAAAGGGGTGGTCACAAGACTAAGTCAATGCAAGAAAAATAAATAAAAGCGAGAAAAACGACCGACAATGCCGCTTGCACCCAAGTGTGACTTGGACGCACAGTTTTACAATATCAACAAATAAGAAATACTGAAAATAACAAATAAAAATAAGAATATATAAATTATAGAGTAAGGTGGTATGGTATCTTGCCTGGTTTCATGCTATGAATATTAAACGCCGCTCCCGCGTCCACGCCTCCGGAACCCGACGCTCCTAGATAATTAATTAACTAGATTAAGTCACTACTCACGAAACTTACGATACGACTTAATTAGTCAAAGTAACGTGTTAAAATTATATTCAATCTCCCGTGGAACCATTTAGATCCATACAATTATACACAGGTTCCACAAGGCATCGAAACACAGTTTTAGGGTTTCTAACTTTTAATTAGTCGGTTATGCCCCTACTTCAATAACATACTTAAAAATCATATAAAAATCATAAAAATAATATTTAAACTAATTTTCTACAGATTTATCTCTAAAATTCTAGAATTAATATTTCTAAAGACATTTACGACTGGTTGATTACTAAGTCAGCTAGTCTACCCGAAACTCGTCCGAAACATAGTTAATGACTCAAAATTGCTAAAATAACCAAAAATATAATTTAAACAGCGATAAAATAATTTATTTCACAGAATAATATCAGAGGTACAAGGGTTGAGTTATACTACAAGTTTGGGACATTCTAGGTCAGCCGGTTACCCGAAATTAGCTAGTTTTGACCTACAATTTTCTCGATCAGATTTGAGTTGCTAAAATTGTGGAAAAATACTTAAAAATCCTAATTTATGTATATGAACACACATAAAATTCAGTTTTGAGAATAGGCACAAATAACTCATAGTTCCTTCATAATGGAGTTAATTTTGATCCTACCAAAACATGAATATTACGCCTATATTTCATGAAACCTTTATGGATGATTATACATAACAAAAGCCATCAAAATATAATTTCTAAAGATTTAATAACATATTTTCTACTAAATTTTTAGTAAGGGTTTGAGATGGAAAGATTTGGATTTCTTAACAAAGGTCCGTGCTAGAGAGGTTGTGACAACTTCTCCTCGACAAAGCTCCAACCTTTCTCGCTATCCTTGCTTGCTAATACTCTTTTGGTGAGTATGGAAGGGTTGGCAATGGCTATACATTGCTGGATGGCGAAGATGGAGTTTTTAGGGTTTGTTTTGAGGGGTTGGGTAGATGTATGGTGGAGGAGATGAGTTTTTGTGAAGGATGGAGAGATGTGCAATGGAGGAGATGATGTGTGGAGGCTATGGGGGGAGAAGTGTTGTCAAAAATATGGCCAAGGAAAGGGGTGGTCGGCTATGGAGGTGGAAGGAAAGGAGGAATTAAGTTAGCGTTAGGGTTTGGGCTAAGTTGATGTATATATATTGGCTTTATTGGGTTGCATTTATGAAAAGGAGTGGGGATCTTTTTTCTATGGGGTGTTCGGCCATGGGAGGGTTTCTTGGCCGAAATCTATGGTGGGGGTCCACTATGGCATGATTTGGTTGTTTGGTGAGTTGGCTAATTGATTGGATTGAGGATTTAAAATGGTCTTTCCTAATATAGAGCTAATTAATTCTATCTATGAAATACAATCCAAAATCTAAATTAAATACAAATATATGTAATTATTAATATTTATTAATGCCCAACATGCCTACATAGGGTTGGGTTTGGCTTGGAAGAGGTTTGGGAAGGTTTGGTCCTAACATGGCTAGCATGCTAGTTAAAGCACCCGACTACGGTAGACATGTCATACTTTCTAGTCGTCTTGCATATTCAAACTCAAGCTTGGCTATAGTCCTTTTATATAATATAAATAAGATAAAAATAAATTAGAATTAAATAAAATCCAAAAATAATTTAAATATTTCTTTAAATTATGAGGGGTTTTACATCCTACCCAACTTATGACAATTTCGTCCTCGAAATTAAAAATAATCATAATATCAAGAATACGAGATTTTGTACGAAGGGAGAGTAGGTATGTCAAATCGTAGCTCAATTTTTGAAAGGATGGAGGGGTAGTTGTCATAGGAATCCCAATTGACCTCATATTCTACAAGATGGGGTATGCTTCCTTCCAGACTCTACCCAACTTATAGAAGTTGGCCATCCGTAAAGATCGTTGTCATTATAAGACTTTGATGAGGACAATTTCTTGGGAGGGGCACGAGAATAATGGACACTTCTGACCGCAGTCTTGGATTCTAAGTGAGCCTCGATAACACCATGACGTTCTTGGCCAATAACAACTATAAGAAAGTTACTACAATCAAATATTGCCACTATAGGGGTCATGCTTCTGACAAGCTGGTAGCGACCTCTTGTTTGAATATACTAAGGTGTGTCGGTTCAGAAGGATTCTTTCTACGTCTAACATGGAAAACTAAGAAGTGAGCTTCAAAACTTAGGGAAGAAGAATTTATGGCCAAGTGATGAGAATCGATGATAATTAAAGAACCCAGGCTATAGAATATGATTAGGGAAATGTTTTGAAAACTGTAAGTCTTAACGACTAATATATGTGGGCTGATGTTTGGTGTTGTGTAGGAGGCATGTGATTGCTTGTTGAAAGGCATACATCATAGGTGTGCTACGTCTTGCATAGATCTTGAGTATTCAGTTTAGTTAAGGGAATGGGTCGATATTTGCATGGGTGAAATCGAATAGATCGAGTTTGGGTCTCTATGGTTTGTTTTGAGGAAACAATGTGTCAAACACATGGTGTAATTTAAATAGAGCACTGGAAAGTTTGTTTGTATGGGACATGTATATCATGTGAATAGCATGACTAGTCTATTTCGTGAGTGTGAACTTTGTCGAAATGAAAAGGCTAGTGTTGTGCTTCAATTACCAAAATCACGGTCGAGGGTATCAAAAGATACGAATATGGGTCGACGTTATGAACCATTGAATTATTAGTCTAATTGGAACCAATCATTTCCAACCACTTGCTAATTCCAAAATCTTATGTTTCTTAGAGAGGCTTGCGATTTATTTGCCTCAAAAATTTTGCTCTTGATTTAAACAAAAATGATTCGATGATTGACTTGAAGAATTTAGGTTGTAACCTGTTACCGTAGTTATCTAAACGCACGAGCAAAGGGATATAAAATGCAAAATAAAAGATCGTTTCATAAATTCCATACAGACGGAAGAACGGTCACGATTGTAATCCCATTCTGAGAGGTAGAATATAATAAGTTCAATGTTCTACCCAACTTATAGAAGTTGGCTAATCAGGGAAAGCACAGTAATAGGGCTTCTAAGAAGGTCAAATTTCAAGGAGGTATATGGAAGTATGAGGTATTTCCAATCGTAGTCACGGACTCTATAGGAAGTCTAGGTATTATCTATTTAATATGGCCCATATATTAACTATGTTTGGTCAAGACAGTATGAGAGGTCTTGATCAAGTATATCCGGAAGCAAGTTGGTACCGATCGAGAGATTTATAACATGGGCTACGAAGAGATGCAGTTATAAAATCTATAGAAGGAGAATTAGTGAGCCGAGAGGTGGGGCCTACATAATAAGGGTGAGGGCCTATTTCATCAAGTTTGGTTTTATAGTCCCAATATGGCGATGGGCTATGATGGGATTAACTGAGTCTTAATAGGTTCCCTAATTGGATTTCAATCTTTGATTGCATGAACTTCAGATTTTAATCTATAGTAGCTGGACAAAATTTCGTGGAATTTTAAACCATCCATATTAGGTTAGGGTAATGTAGAATAGGTTCAAATTCAAGTGGTTGGGTAAATTTCCTGTCGGGTTGGTAGAATAGGTTCTGTAAGTCATGAGATGCGCCTTCCGTGACTTTTGTGTTTAAGTAGCATACGAGGCCTCTATTGAGTGGCACACTAGTGGCATGTGCGTAGAGGGCTTCGAGTAGATCACAATCATATATTGGGCTAAAAGATTTGAGTCAAGGATGGATCTCTAACTATAGTCGAAAAGTACATCGGTGTTATGGTAAGGGTTATCGCTAGTCCCTTTTGACCTGAAAGTCATATCATAATAATAGAGTGCAAGGAGATGTGTTTGAGTAGGACATGATATATCTACTTGAAGGTGGACTCGTTTAAGTTTTGTATATGAATTTTGTTGGAAGGTAACAGCTAGTATTACACTCCAAATAACAAAGTCACTGTAAGGGACACCAAAAGATCTAAAAAGAAAGTGGGAGTTCATGAGTCACTAATTTATCATCCTAGTGAGAACCAATTTACCTCAATCAATCGGTGATCCCCTAATTCCTAAAAGTAAGAATGGCTTACAATTTATTCACTCTAGAGACTAGGACATGGTTTTAGGAATAATGATGTTAGGAATATTTGAGTCGCAACATCGTACCTTGACCTCTGGTAATAATAAGTCACGATGTGATCGATAACATGATAGGGTAGTTGTGAACAGTTTCGAGGATCGTACCCCAAGTCCTAATAAATGGAAATGATCGCATACAGTGGTACCTGAGTCGATAAGATGGAATGACCCACTTGTCCATGGTATACGAGAGTCTATCGGTGGGATAACGAACTCTAAAGCACGTCATGGAAAAGACCTCTAACTACTTGTTTCACTTAACAAAATGCCTTGGAGGAATTGGCTTTTGAAAATAAAACGAGAAAAAGTACAAGAAGTACAAATTTGATTCTGGGGAAGTATTGCTGTAGAAGTCTGATTCGTAAATGATCACTTTGTTCCTTGGACCATATGATGATGATGAAGATCACTGCTTGAAGTAGAACAACTGGAAGAACTAAGTCACCAGAAAGGTATCGACGTACTTGGGCACTGATGGCGAGGCCGAATGCTTTCCTGCTTTGCTTCACTCTGTTCTGAAAGAAAGGTTGAAGAAGAATGCTCTGGAGAATCAAAATCTCTAAGTTCTGATCTCTGTATTCTCTTCTGTCTCTGTCCCTGTGTTATGAGAAAAATAAGTCTATTTATAGACTTGGGCTCTTGTGCGTAAAAACTTAGCAAAAGTTCCATCTTTACGCTAACAACTGCCATCCACGATCGAAGCCAACCTCTGCATATGTTGACATGTGTCCCATCATTTCAGTAAGAATAAGAAGCATATACACACGTTCTTCGAGAAGAATGGCATGAAAGCCACGTAGGCAGACCACGTTCCAAGCTGGTGGAGGAGAATAGGGCGTAAAAATAGCCCCAATGTACTCTGAGCGTAAAGCAGTAGATTAGGCGTAAAATAGCCTTGACATAGACTTCCCGCGTAAAGTGGTTATTAAATAACCTTGAGCATAAAGTAGCTCAAATAGACTTTACGCACACGTCAGCTGTTGAGCGTAAAAGCTCGTATAGTCTTCGTGCATAAAAGAAGCCGTAGTGTGAACGTAAAGTAGCTCAATCCACACACTAAACGACAACATTGGTCTCTGTGTAAAAACAAATCCCTTTGTGATATATGCCATCATTAATATCTCCATGTCAGAGTTTGTATTAAATGCGAGATTTGACAGCTTTGTCCAGCGTAAAAGAGGCTGCTCTGTCCTTGGCGTAAAATCATGGGTGTAAACCCGAGCATAAAATCATCAGCCTATTTAGGCGTAAAGCGATTAGCCTTGTCTTGGGCGTATAGAGATTACCCGCTCTGCTAGGCATAAAGTAGATCACTTATGAATGAGATGACCCTTTCTTTGAAGCACTTTTTACGCTCCTACAAGACCCCCTTCAAAGTTTTCAAATATCTCCAAAATTTGAAACACTTTGAACAGAAGCGTAAATGTTGAGATTTGATCTGCCAGCATAAAATTTGGGATACGCAACCGTCATCCGCATAAAAGCGGGGATGTCCAACAGTCAGCGTAATTTTCAATAGTGTCGGTCAACACTCAACCGTTACAATGAATTTCTTTTCTCGAGACTTTCGAATGCCTTTTCGTTTTCTCGAGTTCTACATTAATAATGAGCAGTTTCCAAAGAAGAATATGAAGAGTTGGTTTAATTGTATAAATAAGAAGAAATTCTTCACTCTTGTCATTCATCCTCATAGTGACATGGTGCCAAAGAACGAGATTACTAACAAAGAGGCTTCGAGCTCCAGGCTTGACTTTGAGCGAGCATGCAACCTTTTAGAGTGCTTTGGACTGACTCCTGCAGTCTTTAGTCGCATCGATGGTGGTCCCCCAACTGCGTACGAAGGACCAGGAGATGCAGAAGCATTTCTTAATCTGATGCATCGCTCTGGGATTCGTAATATGCACGAACTAGGTACTTCCCTTCGTCAGCCCGACGAGGGAGAGAAAAAATAATGTTTTTGCGAATCTTTTATCTGTAGGGGGCCACTCTCCCCTTTTTTATATAAATAAAGTCTGATGCTAATCTCGTCTGTTGGTATATAGAACTGTTCGGCACTTATTTTGACTGCTTCTATGGTTGTTAATTTCCAAGAAACAAACCAACACGTGGCATCTGTCTTGTGGTTACGAGAGCCTTTAAATAGGATCTTCTCCCGAAATAGACTCATACCAATCAGTTTCTTCAGCCTTTATAAATAGCCGAGAATGTTTCATATATTCTCATTCTTATTCTTCTGAAGATAACTTTCTGTAATGTCGTTCTCCAACAAGTGACAATGGCAAAGCTATCCAATGGTGTTCCTTTGTACGCCCGGTCATTTGACGTAGATTCAACCATCATTAGAGCCAAACCAATTGACTTAAGTGGTAAGTCCGACTGTAAGCAAATATCCATCTTCGAATTTTTTGTTGGGAACAGGTATTCATGAGCGTAAATTCTTGACGAGCGTAAAAAAAATCCTTGCTGAATCACTGGCGTAAAAGCCTTGCCGAAGTTCTGGCGTAAAAGCCTTGCTGAATTACTGGCGTAAAAGCCTTGCTTAATCACTGGCGTAAAAGCCTTGCTGAAGCACTGGCGTAAAAGCTTTGCTGAATCAAAGGCGTAAAAGCCTTGCTGAATCACTGGCGTAAAAGCCTTGCGATCTGTTTTTAGTTAGCATTTAATTCGCATTTGATAATACTTCTGTTTTAAAACACTTTTTCTTTGTTGTTTTCTGCAGAAGTTTGGCTGAGCAGCTTTTCCAGAACCGGCATTGGCGATTTTGACGCTGTGAGGAGCGTTCTTCTGACATCAACATCAGGGAGCTCATGCGCTTTTGATGCGTAAATCAAACAACTCAGAACTCTTCGTGGGATAGAAGGGTCTTCCTCTGTTGGTAGGAAGAGCCTTTATACACGGAGAGTTGGATGGTGGAGTCAACTCTACCCCGAGAAATCGGGTAGTAGAGTTCCTTTCACGGCAGAACTAGGAATCGTATCCCAATGCTGGATGCGTTCCTATCTCCTCTGGAAGGCCGTCCCTAATCCACCAGTTGTATTGGCAGCAACACGTCTTCGGGCTGCCATACTCTGGGATTCTCCTCTCGTCTGAGAGAGAAGACCAGAGTTTGATTCCTTCTGTTCTGGTTGCCATAAAGGCTTGGACAGCAAGGAATTGACACCAACAATGAATCCGACGAGGAAGATCCAAAGAAGAAACAGATCTCTATTAGGCTATCGTTGTGTGTATAGAATGAAAATCCAAAAATGTAATAGATTTCCATTATAACTTGTAAGAACGTCTAAGAAATGTAATAGACTTTTTTGATGATATGGAAATGGAAATGATGATTCTTCTATGATCAATGATTTGTATCTATCTGGATGTAATATGGACATGATAGATAAATGAAATCTTATTTTCTGTTTTAGAGTATATAATACTATTAAAGGTAATATGGACATAATAGTATACTCAAAAGAAAATTAGATTAATATCTATGCAGAGGTCAAATAGAAGTGATAGATAGGAAAAGTAAGTAGATTTAGTATTTATTCAGAGGTCATGAAAACATGATAAATAGCGAATCCCACTTTCTAATCAATTGATAAAATAGAAGATATAAAATCCCTTTCCCAGGAGACAAGAAATCAGCTTAACCAAACCTTGGTAGCTGGGGACTAAGGAGACAGATGTCATGAACATATGGGTCAAAACGATGGACGAACCAACGTATTTTTTGGGAAAAGAAAACATTGATTCGATTCTATGTTGAAATGAATGAACCCGATGGAGCGAACGGACAGGTCTTTTTGGGAATGAAAGGTTGTTCTCAATCTTCAAAGACCGGTTCATCAACAGTCCTCTTCTATAAATAGGCGAGAAATCTCTGTAACATTTCATTCTTATTTCCACTCCTCTATTGGAAATGTCTTCCGAGGATGCACAGCAAAAGAATGAAGTTTCTAGGAAAATTGAGGACGTCACTGAGATGTGTCCCCTTGAGCCAACAGTGGCGGGCCCGACTCAAGTAGGCAACAACTCTTCTACGCCCAAGCCACCACAAGATATCCTTGCGTTCTTAGTAGAGCCAGGGAAAACTCCTGAAGAAGAAGCACTGATGATGGCCATCTGCAAATTTTTTATGAGCTCAGGCAACGACGCCTTCGAGACATTAACTGACTATGTATTCCATAAGGGAGGGAGTGGCCCTCGTCCTTAATCTTTTGTCTTGAACAAAAATAATAAAAGAAGCTTTATTTTCATTATGTCTCTTTTTTTTATATATAGTATTTCTTAAGAAACTTGCCATTGATTGGCATCATGAGTAGATCTCCATTGGGCTTTGATAACCGATAGGCGCCATTGGAAAAGATGGACTCAATTACATAAGGGCCTTCCCATTTTGCTTGGAATTTTCCTTTGCTTTTATGAGTCATTACCATCGGTCTTCGAACAGCTAATACAAGTTCGCCAACCTTGAATACCCTCTCTTTTACTTTACGATTAAAAGTTCGAGATATACGGGCTTGATATAGTTCAATATGCTGTTGTGCTTGAAGACGCTTCTCATCCAATCCTTCAAGTTCTTGGAGTCGTAAGCGGTCATTATTCTCTGTAGTTAGCTCATTAGCAATGGCTATTCGTAGAGATGGGATCTGGATTTCCAATGGGAGGACATCTTCACATCCATAAACCAATGAGAATGGTGTAAAACTAGTAGGAGTCCGGACTGTTGTTCGATAAGCCCATAAACACTCTCCAAGTTTCTCATTCCAATCACGTTTATTAGAAGAGACAAACTTTTTGAGAAGTTTAATAATCGTCTTATTGAGAGCTTTGGCTAAACCATTAGCAGCTGGATTATAAGCCGTAGAAGCCAAATTCTGGATTCGATTCTGATCACAGAATCGATAAAATGTTTGACTGGCAAATTGTGGACCATTGTCATGAATTATTCGTCTAGGGATCCCGAAGCGGTAAATGACATGGTGTTTGATGAAGCTGATCACGTTAGATGTTTTCACTTCAGCAAGGGGAATTGCTTCTGCCCACTTAGAAAAGTAATCGGTTATAGCTAATATAAACCGATGTCCCTTGACAGAAGGTGG
This sequence comes from Iris pallida, assembly GCA_029216955.1. Taxonomy (NCBI): domain Eukaryota; kingdom Viridiplantae; phylum Streptophyta; class Magnoliopsida; order Asparagales; family Iridaceae; genus Iris; species Iris pallida. The sequence continues at coordinate 11,086,842 of JANAVB010035018.1, read as the reverse complement.
ATTAATATGACCAATGACATCCATACCCCAAGCTTCAAAGGGCCAAGAGGCTGCTGTAGGATGTAAAAATTCAGACGATTGATGAATAAAATCAGCATGAATCTGACATGCTTTACATCTTCTGGCATAGTCTACAACATCTGCTATCATAGAAGGCCAATAATACCCCATTCTTCTAATGCGATCTTGTAATTTAGGACCTGGTTGATGAGCACCACAAATACCATCATGAGCTTCTCGTAGTGTTTGTTAAGCTTCACTTTCTGAGAGACAACGCAGCAAGAGTCCATCATAAGAATGACGGTATAGCATATGTAAAGACGAATCATAATAAAATGAAACGATCGTCTTTTGATTGATGCAGCTTCATTCGGATCTTCAGGCAAAATCCCATGTACTGTATAATCAATGAATAGAGTTCTCCAATCTTTCTGCTGGGAACTTGACTCTGTAGTATAACTTTGTTCAATATACAAATTATTCTTAACACAGAACAAGTCTCGATCCAACAAAGTAATTGTATTTTGTCTTCGGATTGGAATAGCTAGGTCTGCAGCTAAACTGGCAAGAGCATCAGCTTCCACATTTTGAGAGCATGGTACAAACTCAATGAAGAATACTTTGAATGAAAGGACCAATTCAACTACCACATGATGATAAGGGATGAGATCGGGATTTCTGACTTCATAAGTCCCTCTAACTTGATTAACGATCAATTGGGAATCTCCATAAGCTTCTAGGAACTCAATATCCAGTTGTTTTGCAACTTGGAGACCAATCAATAGAGCATTATATTCTGCTACATTGTTGGAGCATGGTTCATTGAGAGAATAGGCACGGTATATGACCATTTTGTCAGGAGAAACCAAGACGATTCCTACCCCAGAGACAATATTGCCTTTAGGTCCTACTCGTGATGCTCCATCAAAATATAATTGCCATATGTCATTCTTCAAAGTCAGGTTACAATCCATGACTTCAGCTAGAATGTCCTCATATAATTTTGATGTTTCAGGTATAGGGTGAGCAGCCAAAAAATCGACTAATGCTTGACCCTTTATTGATTTCTGAGGTATATAAACCATGTCATAAGGAGTAAGCAACATCGCCCAAGTGGCCAACCTGGAGTTAAGAATGCTAGGTTTTCTCATCAATACCCGAATGGAATTTATTCTGGAGATGACATGAATAGTCTGCCCTGTCACATAATGTCTTGTCTTTTGGACGACAAAAACTAAAGCTAGACATTCCTTTTCCATAGGAGTATACCTGTGTTCAGCTCCGACCATCATTCTGCTCAGATAATAAATTGCCTGCTCATGACCCACATCACTTTTCTGTGCAAGAAGAGCGCCAAGTGAATGATCCAAGGCTCGAACATATAGCAAAAATGGCCTTCCTACCACCGGGGGTACCAGGACAGGAGGGTTCGTCAGGTATTGCTTAATGTCATTGAAGGCTTTCTGACATGCTTCATCCCAAACAAAAGATACACCTTTCTTTAATAAATGGGAGAAAGGTTGACATCTTCCAGAAAGATTAGATATAAATCTTCTGATATAAGCAATACGACCCTGAAAGCCATGGAGTTCATTTAGATTACGAGGAGGACGCATTTCAAGAATTGTCTTAACCTTATCAGGATCAACATGGATACCCTGAGAAGTAATGACAAATCCTAAAAATTTGCCACTGGAAACCCCTAAAAAAGACTTAGTAGGGTTCATTTTCAATTGATGCTGACGCATCAATTCAAATACTGTCCTCAAGTCCTGAATGTGATCATCCTTTGATCGACTTTTAACAGCGATGTCATCTACATAGAATTCAACTATCTTCTGTAGATGTTCTTGAAAGATGTTGCTCATAGCCCGTTGATACGTGGCACCGGCATTTTTAAGACCAAACGGCATAACTGTATAGCAGTAGACCCCAAGAGGTGTACGAAAAGCGGTGTGCTTCTCATCTTCTGGATGTATCTTGATCTGATTGTATCCTGAGAATCCGTCCATGAAAGACGCATTCAAAACCACATGTATTGTCTATCATGACATCAGTAATTGGAAGTAGAAATTCGTCCTTTGGACAAGCTGCATTAAGATCTCGATAATCTATACAAACTCGGACTTTTCCGTTCTTCTTCATGACATGAACAATATTGGCAACCCAATCCGGGTGTTGCTCTTCACGAACAAATCCACATGTGATCAACTTTTTGACTTCTGCTTCAATTGCATCCATCATGTCTGGTCTAAAACGTCGTTGCTGTTGTTTTACAGGCTTGACTTTGGGCAGAATATTGAGTTTATGAGTGGCAACTTTAGGATCTAACCCTGGCATATCCTCATAACTCCATGCAAAGATGTCAATATATTCTTTGATAAGTTTTATCAATTCTTTCTTTTCATTTTCAGCAAGATTTTTACTGATGAATATTGGTTTGGACGTAGCTCCATCCCCAACATCAATCTGGATGACCTCGTCTTCTGTAGGTGGCTGTCGTTGTTCAAAATGGAGTTCCCACTGAGTATCCATCTATTGTGCCCAAGGATCATTCTCAAATGGTTCTAATTCATTATCAGTTTGAACCATATTGACTGAGAGTATTTGTCCAGATTCATCATATGAGGAACGAGACATATCAGTTTCAATGGATTGGACTTCTTCTGAATCCGATGATTGCGAAGAGCTAGAAAAGAATTCTTCTTGTATATCGTTATAAAACATGTGGGACGGATCATATCCCAACCCATGATGAGTCTTTTGGTAAAACGGATCGCCATATAATGGTAGTCGTCTACCCTTGCCTTGATTGAGACCTTGCATAGTCTTCAAGTCATATCCCATGTTCTGGATAATCTTGATAGATTGTTGACTATACTTGTCAATTCGGATTCTTCCCTTGTCTTTATCCTTCAGCTCATCTGCCTGAGCAACAGGGATATTTCTAGCCAGGTCAAACATAATTTGGCGCTTGTTTTTCTTATCAGACGGAACCAAGAAGTAAGATTCTTCGTGACGTCTAAAAGTTACGCAAGCTTGTGATGAAGCGGCCACAGGTAGAAGATAAGGAGAAGATGTTAGGAACCTTTGAGCATAAGGTCCAACATCTATATGAGGAGGGAAAGAATTTTCCTTATGATCGATGTATAAAGTTTCTTCTGGCTCGATGTCGTCTTTATATCGATGACTTTGATTATCAGAAGATAAAGTCATTCTTTCGATAAACTTGACAGCCATATACTAGAAAAGGAAATCTTTATTGATATCAAAAAGTACAGAATGATCAATATTTATATCATTTACGATTTGACTGCTACGCCTCGGATTAATCATCAGTGGACCATTATCCGTCTTCTGCGTAGATTTGCCAAGATTGACAATCAATGGTGGTTCTGGATCATTCGTACAAGAAGTACGTCCTTTGACCTTGATCATGAAAGGTTGAACTTGGCTCTTAGCAGGAATATTTGCTGATTCCTCAAATGAAGTTTGATTTCTTCCTTTAACCTTGATTATCAGAGGTTGATCATTGACAGATTGGGATTGGATTCGTCCCTTGACTATGATCTTCAAAGGTTACTCCTCTGGCGGATCTTCATTAATAGATTGATCCTCGGTAGGTGATTGATCTTCAGCCATATCTGATATCTCTTTCACATGCTCTTGTTTATAAAGCCTTGAATCAGAAAAATAGGCTTCGACAACCTTGAAGGGATTGATATCAGCAAACTCAGTTTTCACAACTCCTTGGGAATCCACATACTTGAAGCATTGGTGGAGAGTTAAAGGTACAATATTATGCTCATGAATCTACGGTCTCCCCAAAAGGATATTATAGGAGACGTCTGAGTTGATAACATAGAAAGTTACCATAGTTCGAAGATCACCAATCTGAATCTGCAGACGAATCTTTCCCAATGGCTTGCTCTTGCCAGAGTTAAAATCGACTATCGTAGTACTAGTGTAAGTCAAATCACTAGTAGGGATCCTCAGGGGTCTTAGCATACTCTGAAGAATTATGCTAATTGAGGATCCGGGATCAATATAAATCATGTCAATTTCAGTAGATCCAATATACCCGGTGTAGCACAAAGGCCTGTCATGCTTGTTATGCTTCAACAGCATATCTTCTTGTGTAAAGGTGATATTGGGAATTGCTTCCATCATACTATGACATGGTGGACATGACACTGGTATATTATCAGAAGTCTTGAGTTGAGCCAAGCATGAATCTGCTTGAAGTAAAGCTTCACTCAAAGTCTCTTTGTTTTCTCTGGAAAGGCGAAGCAACTCAAATATAGATAGTCTAGCCGGAGTATTGGCTAACTGAGCTAGAATATCGAATTTGTAAGGCTTCATTACTACCCCCTGACTGGAAGCAGACTTCAATGGGACGTCGAAGCGTACTGCTTTCTGTTTCCCCTTTTCAACCACAGAAGGTTTAGCAGGAACAGAAGAGGATTGAGTTGGTAGTGTCTCCACTACGCCTTCAACTTCTTTGGAGGATCCCTCATGGTCTTTATGGTACTCTTTTCCAGATCTTGTACCAGCAAAAGGAAGTACCATATTACAGGATTTTGTCTTCCCTTTCTTAACCTTCTTCTTGTGTGGATTGTTATGAGGAGCTTCAGAACCCAATCCAAGAGTGAAATTTTGACTTTGAATCTGTAAAGGAAGTCGTATTCCTTTATCATAATTCAAACTTTCTGCCTTCTGAAAGTCATAACCCATCTTCTTCATGAGATGGACAGATTGTTGACTATACAAGTGAGTGGGCAGCAGACTTTTGACAGGTATTCCAATAGAGGAAGAGAAAGAAGCAAGACCTTCTGTAACCTCAGGAGAGTGGAGAATAGGTGTCGTTGTAGCCACAGGAGGAGAAAGATTTGGGATACGAGGAAGAATCCCTGTTGGAGCTTTTTCATAAGCTGCAAAGACTTGTTGTGCCCGATATAAAGGAACACTATTCATGGCTAACCACTGCTGATGAGTAAGCTTGAGCTTGGTAGAAGGAGCTAGACTTGGGGGACAGATGTTCAGTCCTTTCAGTCTATCTTCTAAAGGAAGGCCATCCCATAGGTGATCCAAGTCATCGGGATCTGGAATAACATGGAAAATTATGTTGCAGGTTCTGACTTTCTTGCCCTTCTTGGATTTTGAAGTTTTATCTTCACTTTCTAACTCAGGCACTAAGTCAGGATGTACCCACATGATTTCACCATTCTTTAGTGTAAGCGGCAATAATCCTGCATCTTCTTCTCTGGCAGGCGGGATATTCACGATCTTCATCGTCGCCTTTGGAATTGGGATAATTCCATCTGGGACCTGCTGTGGAGGAAAATCTCCGAACTGAAGAGAAACCATATTGGTTGTAATCATATGGTCATCATTGGTTAAAGCGATAGCACCGCCATTTATCAGCTCCTGGATTTTCTTCTTCAGGACATAGCAACCACTGGTAGGATGATTAATGTATCTATGATAGATACAATATTTGGGATTATCAGTTAGATTCACCTCATTAGGTCTCTTTGGCTCTGGAATCTGAAGTTTGCCACTTTTTACCAGACACTGAAATATCCCTGGGATATCACTCTCATCAAAAGAGTATTCTTCTTTTGGCCTGGAAGATTCCTGACTATTTGGCATCGTTTTATTCTTGGAAAGATTAACCATGAGGGTATCTTTCTCCTTCACATTACGATTGCCGGGGTTATTACCAGGATTACTTTTCTTTCCTCTATCATCTGAGGCAAAAATCATCCCATGTTCACGAGCCAACCTACCATTGGTCTCGGTAGAAATCGCTGCTATGATGAACGAAGCCCAATCTGAGAATTGGGAACTCGTGAAAACAGCGATGGATGGTCGTAGATTCAACTTGCATGTATCAATCAATGCTGAATCTGGCATACCATGAGGCATCTTTAAAGTAGCCTGTCGGAAACGTTCGATGAACGTCCGAGTATCTTCTTTCTCCTTTTGTTTGATTTCTATCAAGGAGGACATGTTCATGTCCATGCCTCCTTCATAGAAGCGGGAGAGAAACATTGCCTTAAATTCGTCAAAAGACGAAATATAATTGTCGGGTAAACTTCGATACCAATCATAAGTCGAACCCGTCAGGCACCCGATGAACACTCGAGTGAGAAGAGCGTCATCTTTCTGCAAGTGTACAGTCATAATATTAAAGTAATTGATATATTGACTGGGATATGCTTTTCCATCGAACAAAACCATAGATTGTGGCTTGAATTTTGGTAGAAAGGGTACATCATTCCAATGAGGAGGATAAGGTTGCTTGATCCCTAACCTCTGGAGTTGATCTTTGTGCCTTAAAACTTCAAACTGTGCTTTGAGCTCGCGCACTGCTTGAATGGCTTCACTGTTTTGGAGAAGCACATTTGATTGAATAGTTGTTGGATGTACCGTAACCCCCACTGGAGGTGGTACATCTTCAAGGATGATAGGATCTGGAGATGCAAAATTCTGATTAACAGCCGGCTCTTGAGTATTCAAAGGTATTTCAGCCCCTTGACTATCTTGAGTTTGTGCTGCTACTGGTACTGGTGTTATTACCGTCGGTTGAGTAGTTTGCTGATTCAAAATTATCTGATGCATACTTTGCACCATGTTAAGCATATCTTTCAGTGATTGCTCAACGGCAGTGAAAAGTTGTTCTGTATTAGCAGATGATGTCTCTGGTTCATCTCCAACAGCGTAGGATTCAACCTCTCATGAAGATACGAAAGGATTTGTATAGAAGTATGAATCCATACTATCGGTATCGGACTCAAAAGATTGAGTACCCCCAGCTTCTGAATCAGAAGTCTGTAATTGCCTTTGTCTTCTTGATCGAGTATTCTGATATACTCCTTCAAAGGAATCAAGAAGTCTGTTGAACTGTTGTTGACCTGGAGTTTGGGACATGTTCCATCTCGGACATCGTCCTCTGTTAGTATGAGATGCCATGTTGACTGATGCATATGACAGCTCATCTTCTTGGTCTTCAGCTTGATGTTGAAGCAAAAAACTCAATCGATCAAAAATTGACCGTTTTGAAGCCGAACAACAACAATTGATCACAACCTGGTGATATTCACAATGATGTTTTTCTTGGGGGAGCGTCACCTGAGATTGTGAATTCTTACGCTTTTGTATGAGCAATTCACGTAAGTCAGAAGGAATGGAGGGAGTATTCTTCTTTATCACATTAGGGGTAGAAAAACGTTTAGTACCCTGTATGTAAAGAAGATTACTAGCAGCATTCGCAGAACCAAATTGTACATTTTTACGCGTTTGGAGTTGTGTGCATAAATCTTGAGATTTTTGAGCACGAAGGACTCCATCTTCATGGCGCGTGATTTGCAAGTTTGGTACTTTGCGTAAAGCAGCATTAGAAGATTGTTGGTGTAGGACAGAAGTTTTACCAACAATATTTTTACGCTGTATGCGTTTAGGTATATTCACATTAGATGTGCAAACATCGTTGTGAATTTTATCTACACTGTCACAGACAGGAGACTTACCTTTACGCGTAAAACGTAAAAATTGATTATCTACCACGTCACAGACGAGAGATTTTGTTTTACGCGAGGAGCGTAATTTGTGTGTGTCTACCACGTCACAGACGCGAGACTTATTTTTACACTCAGAAGCATTAGAATCTGCCACATTACAAATGGGAGACTCATTCTTATGCCTTGAGCGTAAAACTTGGTTTTTACCCAGTGGGCGTAAAACTTGGTTCTTACGCAGTGGGCGTGGAACCCGATCATCTACACCGTCACAAACGGGAGACAAATTGTCACACTTAGAGAGCGACGCCGAAGTAAGGACTGCCTCGTTATGAACAGGAGCCCCTACGACAGGAGAGGGAAGAATTCCCTTGTTATCAACAGCAACAGAGAGATCAGAAGCTATTTTGGATTTAGAAATCCAAACTTTTCGTGCTTTGTGAGACTTTTGAACATTGGAGCAGCGAGAACCACCCCCAGTTCGGAGCATTTCTTCGTAGGCGGTCTGGTCGAAGTGCACAACCAGAGTCTTCTTGGTCGAACCGACCGAAATATCATCATATTGAGCAATTGCCTCCTCGTCAGAGGAGAAGGTCGTCCCCAGCAGAGTCGCCATTTTTGTTTCACTTAACAAAATGCCTTGGAGGAATTGTCTTTTGAAAATAAAACGAGAAAAAGTACAAGAAGTACAAATTTGATTCTGGGTAAGTATTGCTGTAGAAGTCTAATTCGTAAATGATTACTTTGTTCCTTGGACCATATAATGATGATGAAGATCACTGCTTGAAGTAGAACAACTGGAAGAACTAAGTCACCAGAAAGGTATCGACGCACTTGGGCACTGATGGCGAGGCCGAATGCTTTCCTGCTTTGCTTCACTCTGTTCTGAAAGAAAGGTTGAAGAAGAATGCTCTGGAGAATCAAAATCTCTAAGTTCTGATCTCTGTATTCTCTCCTGTCTCTGTCCCTGTGTTATGAGAAAAATAAGTCTATTTATAGACTTGGGCTTTTGTGCGTAAAAACTTAGCAAAAGTTCCATCTTTACGCTAACAACTGCCATCCACGATCGAAGCCAACCTCTGCATATGTTGACATGTGTCCCATCATTTCAGTAAGAATAGGATACATGTACACACGTTCTTCGAGAAGAATGGCATGAAAGCCACGTAGGCATACCACGTTCCAAGCTGGTGGAGGAGAATAGGGCGTAAAAATAGCCCCAATGTACTCTGAGCGTAAAGCAGTAGATTAGGCGTAAAATAGCCTTGACATAGACTTCCCGCGTAAAGTGGTTATTAAATAATCTTGAGCATCAAGTAGCTCAAATAGACTTTACGTACACGTCAGCTGTTGAGCGTAAAAGCTCGTATAGTCTTCGTACATAAAAGAAGCCGTAGTGTGAGCGTAAAGTAGCTCAATCCACACACTAAACGACAACATTGGTCTCTGTGTAAAAACAAATTCCTTTGTGATATATGCCATCATTAATATCTCTATGTCAGAGTTTGCATTAAATGCGAGATTTGACAGCTTTGTCCAGCGTAAAAGAGGCTGCTCTGTCCTTGGCGTAAAATCATGGGTGTAAACCCGAGCGTAAAATCATCAACCTGTTTAGGCGTAAAGCGATTAGCCTTGTCTTGGGCGTATAGAGATTACCCGCTCTGCTAGGCGTAAAGTAGATCACTTATGAATGAGATGACCCTTTCTTTGAAGCACTTTTTACGCTCCTACACTACTAAGTCATGAATTTCTATTTGTGTCAAACCTGCCAGACTACAGTCACAATAGTTCTAGAGGTATTGAATGTAGTGCTCATACATCACTTATTGATTACTAATACAACATAATGACGGGGTGTCATGCTACAGATTTTGGCTAAGCTGGTGAATGTGTTGTTCTAATACTAAGTCACTTCTTTGATAATAGAATTTTATACCTAGAGTAACATCTGCTGAATCTCTAATCTTGGAATGGGTGTCTACCACAGTCCTTGCAATGCTTGTCCTTGTTTTGGTCTATTCTTCTCTGTCTAAACTGTGGGGGCCTAGTCAAGTAAGGTTTAAGTTAAGGCATACGGGTTGCTAGTTAAGCCAAGAATCAAGATGAATATTTGGAAACTCACAATAATTGATTCCTAGAGGTTAGATAGTCTCCTAGGTTTGTTGTTTACCCAAGGGTAAGATCTTACACATTTTTCAAGCTCAAATGACTAGAAGGTCACGATATTGGTATTAGGGTCGATGGAAGGACGAGTAACTTTAGGCAAGGTTGTAGTTATATGGCTTGGCCGATGGTTGCTATACTTGTGCATATAACTACCATGACCACGTGGATACTCTGTATCTATCTATCAAATACGAGCTTTCGCCTTTCCAATCAGTGAAAGATAAAAGAAATAAAGAGTTCAAGAAAGATGTTATTGAATACAATTACGTAATTCAAAGACGAATGTGTAATTCAAGAGGAATTGTCAATGCAGTCGCGGATGAGATCCTAGATACCTCTATATCTCAATCCACGTAGGATAATCATATGAAGTGCGAACCAAATGCACTATGGTTGATCAGACCACAATACATTGATTCTAATTAGACAATATGCTTGTGGGCGTCCCCATTATACATATGTCCTGAACAAGCTCGACAAAGAATAAGCTTGCAAAACTAGGCTATAAATAGCATCATCATTCATGGTAGTTTAAAGTATAAGTACGGGAGAATACGTGAAAAGCAGTAATAAATAGTTCGAGTTTTACAAGGATCTAAGTCTTATCCGGTGTGCTTGCGTATACAGTCGTCCTACTGGTTCTTGTATCAGGCCTTGGTTGACCAATGGGTATGGGCTACAAAATCTCTATATTCTAAGTAAACATCTCTCCTACACTAGAATATATTCATTATCACTTTGTTAACTTTAATACTAGGTTACAAGGATACGGGTGGTAGGTTGTAGTCATACTACTCAACTTATAAAGTCAACTAATAGAGTAACTGAGGAATATAACACGTATACTCATATGAATTATCTCCTAACCTTTCTATTCAGCACGAAAGAAGATAAAATTTACAGTGAAAGGAATCAAGCAGAAGGAAGTCAAGGTAATTGGACAAGAGTTCGAGATTTGGAATCAAGGGAGGAAGTCAAGCCTGTGGATGAGATTCCTATATCCTAATCCTATATGCAGGCTCACATCGGTACAGTAATGTAACCGAAGTGACAAGCTCTACCTGCATGGGCCACCACAAAAACATGTAACGCCCCAGTCCCAAAATACTTAGGACTAAGTACATAGACATGCCAGCTGTATACATACGAAGTATACTCCAATATATGGAAACCTCGTATGTATTCATAAGCTGTAAAATACAGTAAACCAAGACAACTAAATCTTATCCACAAAATCAAAAGAATAATATATAAATTAACTCAAGAATTTGTCATTTATACATGTAGTTGGGCGGAGACAAATCCACTACCAACTAATTTAAATGAAAGAAAATACATAAGGGGATGATCGATAAAAAAATGGCAAGACGAACCAAGAGCAATCATCTTCGAAGGAATGGAGAAGATCACGACCTTGGCTAGAATACCTGCGAAAAGTCACAAAGCACACACTTGCAGAGATAACCAGGTCCTCAGAGGGACGTAACAAGATACATAAAGAACATGCCATATAATCTGTGATATATAATAGAGAGTGAAAGGGGATGCATGCAATAGGGTGCCTACCAATTCTACAGTAAAAATGCAGTTAAGAACAAACCTTCAACGCATGGGCACTCTGGCACAGGTGCAGGAACTCAGGTATGGTTCCATCAGGATACCAGGGACCTCAAAGCATATCATTCCTCGAATGTCAGAGGCCAGCAGGAAATCAGGTATCAGGATCCAGGACCGTATCTCCAGTGGAGATAAACGACAATAATAGGAAAGTACATACATTGACCATACATTAAGGAACTGTTCTCCCCACCCAATGCCTAGTAGGGTCACATCCATGACTCATAGAAACCTCTAGTAACTGCCAAGTCTACTAGCATTCAATTCTATTGGCAGTTACTCCTAACCGTTGTACGCCTCATATGTATCGGTGGCCGACCGACTACGCAAGTACGTGTCCTATATGTGACTCACATCACGTGATAAAGTATGTGTCAAGGCCGCATGAGATATACAAATACCTCATCAACAAAGGTGTGGTCACTAGACTAAGTCAATGCAAGAAAAATAAATAAAAGCGAGAAAAACGACCGACAAGGTCGCTTGCACCCAAGTGTGACTTGGATGTACAATTTTATAATATCAACAAATAAGAAATACTGAAAATAACAACTAAAAATAAGGATATATAAATCACAGAGTAAGGTGGCAAGGTATCTTGCCCGATTCCGTGCTGTGAATATGAAACGCCGCTCCCGCGTCCACGCCTCCGGAACCCGACGCTCCTAGATATTTAATTAACTAGATTAAGTCACTACTCATGAAACTTATGATACGACTTAATTAGTCAAAGTAACGTGTTAAAATTATATTCAATCTCCCATGGAACCATTTAGATCCATACAATTACACACGGTTCCACGAGACAACGAAACACAGTTTTAGGATTTCTAACTTTTAATTAGTTGGTTATGCTCCTACTTCAGTAACATACTTAAAAATCATATAAAAGTCATAAAAATAATATTTAAACTAATTTTCTATATATTTATCTCTGAAATTCCGGAATTAATATTTCTGAAGACATTTACGACTGGTTGATTACTAAGTCAGCTAGTCTACCCGAAACTCGCCCGGAACATAGATAATGACTCAAAATTGCTAAAATAACCAAAAATATAATTTAAACAGCAATAAAATACTTTATTTGAATAATATCAGAGGTACAAGGATTGAGTTATACTACAAGTTTGGGACATTCTAGGTCAGCCGGTTATCCGAAATTAGCTAGTTTTGACCTGCAATTTTCTCGACCAGATTTGAGTTGCTAAAATCATGAAAAAATACTTAAAAATCCTAATTTATGTATATGAACACACATAAAATTCAGTTTCAATAATAGGCATAAAATTTAGTTTCAAGAATAGGCACCAATAACTCATAGTTCCTTCACAATGGGGTTAATTTTGATCCTACCAAAACATGAATATTACGCCTATATTTCATGAAACCTTTATGGATGATTATACATAACAAAAGCCATCAAAATATGATTTCTACAGATTTAATAACATATTATCTACAAAATTTTAGTAAGGGTTTGAGATGGAAATATTTGGATTTCTTACCAAAGGTCCGTGCTAGAGAGGTTATGACAACTTCTCCTCGACAAAGCTCCAACCTTTCTTGCTATCCTTGCTTGCTAATCCTCTTTTGGTGAGTATAGAAGGGTTGGCAATGGCTATAGATCGTTGGATGAAGAAGATGGAGTTTTTAGGTTTTGTTTTGAGGGGTTGGGTGGATGTATGGTAGAGGAGATGAGTTTTGTGAAGGATGGAGAGATGTGCAATGGAGGAGATGATGTATGGAGGCTATGGGGGAAAAGTGCTACCGAAAATATGGAGAGGGAAAGGGGTGGTCGGCTATGGAGGTGGAAGGAAAGGAGGAATTAAGTTAGCATTAGGGTTTGGGCTAAGTTGATGTATATATATTGGCTTTATTGGGTTGCATGTATGAAAAGGAGTGGAAATACTTTTCCTATGGGGTGTTCAGCCATGGGGGGTTGCTTGGCCGAAATCTATGGTGGGGGTTCACTATGGCATGATTTGGTTGTTTGGTGAATTGTCTAATTGATTGGATTGAGGATTTAAAAAGGTCTTTCCTAATATAGAGCTAATTAATTCTATCTATGAAATACAATCCAAAATCTGAATTAAATACAAATATATGTAATTATTGATATTTATTAATGCCCAACATGCCTACATAGGGTTGGATTTATCTTGGAAGAGGTTTGGGAAGGTTTGGTGCAACCGGGTCTCCTAAAAAGTCATAAAGGCTTTCTTAACTAATTAATTAAATAAAAATATAACTTGTTCATAATTCGAATGGTTAACATGCAAAAGATTACAATATGACCATGGCATTCCTAACATGGCTAGCATGCTAGTTAAAGCACACGTGTACACTATGCATGCCATACTTTCTAGTCGTCTTGCATATTCAAACTCAAGCATGGCTATAGTCCTTTTATATAATATAAATAAGATAAAAATAAATTAGAATTAAATAAAATCTAAAAATAATTTAAATATTCCTTTAAATTATGAGGGGTTTTATAACCCAACATAATCAAAAACTTTAGCAGGGTTTCTACACTTTTATAGACTCTCACCTCTTAGTACCCATGTTAGGAGAAGAGCAAAATCCTTTGAACCGATGACACGTTCTAGTATATTCGAACAAGAGATTCCCACCATCTTGTTGAAAGCATCGCCATAGGAACGATGACAGATTATAATAATCCTTCTATAGAAGTTATTGACCAAGAATACAATGAAAATATCTATGAACACTTAGAAACCGTAACTGCGGTTAGAAGTATCGAATATCCTCGTGCCTCTCCCTAGAAATTGTCCTTTTCAGAAGTCTTGTAACGACAATTTTTATGGTTAGTAAATTTCTACAAGTTGGGTAGAGTCTTAAATGGAGAATGTCCTATCTTGTAGAATATGACGTCTAATTTGGGTTCCTTTTTATAACCACCTCCACCCTCCCTTCGGACACTGAGTTACGATTTGACATACTGGCGCTCTCTTTATTTTTTTTAATCTTGCTATCCTTTGATTATTAAGATTATTTTTAATTTCGAGGACAAAATTTTTATAAGTTGGGTAGGATGTAAACCCCCAAAACTTTTAAGGATTTTTTTTGCATTTTTGTATTTATTTTTTTCTTAAATAATTTGTTTTGAATTATTTTTTATCTATAGATAAATATAGTTTTAGTCATGCTTAAATTTGGTTATGCACAATGACTAGACAATATGGCACGGCTAGTGCAGTCAACTGCCTTGACTAGCACATTAGCTGTAGACGTTACTAGATATATTTATTTTAGGAATCTGATGATTAAATTCTAGTAAATCACATTTTGGTTATCTTTCAAATTTTAATAATTATTTATCTTTAAAATAGGTTTTGAAATATAATATTTATGTAATTATAATAATAATAGAAGTGTACTCACCCCAAATTATAAGACTTCTATTATTTGTTTGCTGATATTATTATTGTTATTATTTTATTATTATTATTATTATTATAATTATTATTATTATTGTTATTTTATTACTATTATTATTTTTAGAATATATATATTTTTTTTATTTTTTTTAACCAAAAGCGATTGTATTGAAAACTAAGGGGAGCTCTAGAAGAGCAATACAGGTGCAGAGCTGGAACACACAAAATAAGTCCTGAGTGACTAGAAAATTAAAACAACACTAGGAAATACTAAAGAAGGGTTAAACGAATTTGAGAGGGATCCAAGATCTGAATGGTCCCCGTTTTGAACTTGGCAAACCAAATTGCCAAAACGAAGGTAGACCGCAGCACATGATGGGGAATCACGCCACATGCGGGTGGAGTGAGCGCTCGGCCCAAGGGAGGGGATGTGGGCTCATTGTCCCTGCTATTTTTTTTTTGAAAAACTGAATTTTTAAAGGTTTAAAAATTCGTCGCACGAAAAACGGGGGGGTGGGGCACCGCCCGAGGTGCCAGAGGGGCACACTGCCCAATGGGGGCACTGCCCGATGGGCGCACGGCCCGAGGCCGCCTCGGGCCCCCTCCAGAGCATGGGGGGCGCGCCAGCGGAGAAGTCCGGCGGAGAAGAGAGCTCCGACGAGGGGGAAGGCCGAGGGACGGGGGGAGGGAGTTCCGGTGAAGGGGGGTGGGGAGAGGACCGCCGGAGGGGACAGACCGTATTGGGGCGCCGCCACAGGGAAGCGAGCCGAGACCCAGTCGCTCCGTCGATGGCGGACCGGGGGGACACTGGGCGGTTGGGGCCGGCGGGGAGGGAAGATGAACGGGCGGGGAGGGGAGCATGCGCACGAAGCTCAAGGCTGGGGTCCCCCGCCCAGGCACGGTGGCCGGACACCTAGAGGGGGAAGGGGTCTGCCGGCGAGCAGCGCTGGGAGGACCGAAGCTCGTAGCGGGGAGGCGCCACCGCCGAAGATGAACCGCCGACAGACGCCGGGGAGAGAGCCAACGCAGGGGCTGAGCTCGCCAAGGGCCACGGCGCTGAGGCAGGGGAGGGGGACGGGGGCGGAGGTCGCTACGAGGCCACCGAGGCCCACGGGGGGTAGACCACCGGCACCGGAGAGTATGCCGACGGGGAAGAGCCGGAGGCGGGGGCCAGGCTGGGGCTGCTGGACGTCCGAATGCGAGCGGACGACGGCCACGGAAGGGAAAAGAAGGCGGCAGGCGTCGTCGCGACCGGAGGTTTGGGCCACGATAGAGGAACGGCGAGGGGAGGAGACACCGAGGTGGGGGACGCCGGCGTCGCAGCGAGGGCGGCTAAGGAAGGAAGCGCCGGAGGCGCTCCAACTCCGGTTCCACCGGAGAGGACGGGCACTACGCGCTTGGGGGGCCACTGGAAGGCCGACACAGGCGAGGAGGGTAGCGGCGGCGGAGGGCCCCCAGAGGGGACGGACTTGGCGCTCACGGGAGGCCAATGCAAGGCTGGCGCAGTCGAGGGAGGCGGCGGAGCAGCGGGGGGCGCCGGCGAGGAAGGGGCCGCAGCGGGCGGGGTAGCGCCCGGCGAAGAGCGGTGGCGCCGGCGCCGCCTCGGGCGGCGGAGGGGTAGAGGGGGGAAGGGGGTGGGGGAAACCCCCAAGCAGGACTCCGACAATGGGGTAGGGAGGGTAGGCCGGCGGAGTCGAGGGCCCGGCGGGAGCCGGCCAACCAGGGGAGGAGGGTTGGCCTCCTAGGGGGACGAAGTGGTGGAAGGCCGCCGCCGGCCCCGGCAGGCCGACCGGCCAGCCAATCCACAAGATCCCTGCCGGCGGAGAGGCCAGGAGAGGGGTGTCCGCTCGAATCCCCATTTATATATATATATATATATATATATATATATATATATATATATATATATATATATTTGATGAAGTATGTACTTGTAATTATATATATATATATATATATATATATATATATATATATATATATATATATATATATATATATATATAAAATTTACAAGTATATATATTTGATGAAGTATGTACTTGTAATTATATATATATATACATATATAATATATACTTGTAAATGATATATATATATATATATATATATATATATATATATATATATATATATATATATATATATATATATATACTTGTATATATTTAAAAGGTTTTAAACTTCTTTTATTTAAAAAGAAAAAAAGAAAAGAAAAGAAAGAAAGAGAAACATGTGAATAGTGCTCGCACTGCTCACTGTTCTTCTTCCCTGAACCCGAAGCGTGCGTGAAGAAGTTTTTAAATTTTGGGTAGTAGTACTCAATCAAATCTAAACCATACTTCATCAAATATTGATCTATATAACCCTATTCAAATTATCTTCTAGACAAGATCTAAACCCCATTCAAAATCAATCTAAATCTTGGTTGGATTCAAATATGAATTTGAATAAAAAATTAGATTTAAACACTCGTACATGAGCAATTCTCCATATCACGAACTGGAGGACTTTTGTTCTCTACCAAGGGCCTTCACCAACTCCATATGAGCATTCTTGGCCGTGCGCACCACCTGTAGTTGCCTGCTAGTTGTCGGGCTGCGGTGCAGCGCAACAAAGCAGCTGCTGCAATAGCAGTATATCAGCGGCAGCAACCAAATTTTTCCTCAACTTTGTCGTACGTTTTTGGCCTCCACGCGCGATCATTTCATGAACCAATTGTGCTGGTATGCTCACAACCTAAACCCCTACGAGTTCCATTTATTAGATTAAATTTTTGTGCTGTAGAATATCCGATAAATCAACCCAAAGATCAATGAAATCTGTTAAAGAACAGGACACCAAAACAGTCCCAAATCCTAATTTGGAAGGTAGATTTTGAAAAAACCATTAGGAGATTTTAAAAAGTAATTAAACAATCTTGTAGACAACCTATAGGCTTGTTAACACTTTTCATAGTTTCTGATTTCATCCCCTGTGCACCGAGAAAACAAATTAAGAAAATCGAGAAAAACAGTTTTCAAAACAGTAAAAAATTTATGAAAAATCACCGATATGGCGTGCGCCCCGACAAGTCGGGAAACGTGGTTGCAACCCATATGCATCGAAAGACGCGTATGGATGTTGTCGACGTGTGGGATTCGACGGAACTCAATTTCCTTGTGTGTGCGCAACAAAATCGATGCATATCGGTTGAGATACCCCGTATCTGCCTCTTTGCAAACGAACCCATAACTTTGTGAACGCTCATCATCTCGAGATAAAACTTATGCCAATAAGACCGTGTCATTTTTTGGTCCTATATGCCAAGTTTGGTCCGATTCTGAGAAGGTCGATCGGAACGCTATTTTGGTGGACCTGCGACTCGATGCAACGGGCAAATTTGTGCACGACCTACCGAAATCCAACTTTGAACATATGGTTTACTTTATATCGTCAAACAGGACCCGTAGACATGTAGGTTGATGACTTTAGAGATCGTAGTTACTGGCACGCTTTTCGGTACAAAGTGGGGTTTAACGACGGTCATCGTTTTGACCCAAAATTATAATTTTGCTCCTGTGTCCAGAATTAGACTTTTGGTAGGTATTTTCCGACATTTTTTATACCAAACACGTTGGTGATGTCTATTTCAGCATCTGAAGGCAATGGCAAAAGTTTGACTTTTGTGGCCCACTGAGTGGTGGAGTATTATTAGTTTTGCGTACTACCCTAGCCAATTGGACAATTTTGAATGCAATAGTACTATTTGTTTCACCAGCTAAGGACCTCAGGCGAGTACATTTATTGTTTGTTTTCAATATTATTAATTCCTATAACACATTGTTCAGTTATATAATACTTGATTCCTGACACACTCGTTACACGATGGCACATCATATTTTCATGTACGTGTCATGCTTTCTCTTTTGTACTTCGTGTCGGGATGGAGAAGTACTAAATAGATATATGATCAGACCATAAACCATATTTTATTTTCTGTACAGTATACCTTGATAAATAATGTAGGCCTTGTTAAATAATATAGACCTTGATAATTAACTTAGACCTTGTAGTGTAACTGCTCCAGACCGATCACATATCGAAAGAGTACTTCAAAACACATAGATAGTTATCCTTATATTACATGCTATCACATACTTTTCTGCCTGTATTCATCATGTTTTTTGTTACAAATGTCTTGACATTCTCACCAAATATTTTATGACTAAACATTGTCTTATAGTCGTTAACATATACTTGAAACTGCATTCTATAATTTGTAGTCATTTCATTCTTGACTGGAAACCAATATTTTTAGATAGTCGCTTGCTACGCTATGCTTGGACCATTGAGAGACATGGGTATATGCGGAGGCTAAACCTAGAGACTAGTTAAATAGTTGAGTATTTATTTAGATGTCTTTTATAATTTGTGAGACATTGTACTTTTTATTCAAATGTAAACTTTGATATTGTAGTTCTTATTTAGTTTTGAGAATGAGCAAATAATGTATTTATTTTATGTGATCTTGAGCATTATAGCTCGACAACGTTCTACTGTCGATACTACGGCGTCGGCTGGTTTGGACGTGCACTCGTATCCTGGAAAGCGGGGGTTGGTCGTGACGCTCTATCTTAATAAATCAATCATAAGAAGATTCGGAAGGTACTTCGGAAGCTAACCAAGAACTGGAATCCTAAAGCAACGACTATTATTGAAGCAAATGTTCTCACAATGATGACTCTTAAAACCGTTATGGGAAAGCTTATGACGCATGAGCTAGACCTTAAAGATTTTGGAGAGTCACCACCAAAAAAGAAGGCGATAGCATTCAAAGCTAATCACAAGACAGCCTTTGATGATAAAAGTGAGACAGACAACTCAGACAACGAGCAGATGGCTCTCATGACAAGGAACTTCAAAAGATTCCTCAAATATAAGAGGTCAAACAAGAAGAAAAAAGATTCCAGAGACTACGAAGAACCCATCTGCTTCAGCTGTAAGAGAATAGGTCACATCAAAAAAGATTATCCTGTTATAAGAAAAGAAAATAGGCATGATCAGTTGAGTAAGAGAAGGACTTCGACTAGAAACTATGCTAACACTAGCATCTAGTGTAAAAGCAAAGCTAGTGACTCTCAAGAAGAAGATAAGCCTCGCAACACAGCAAACCTATGCTTTATGGCTACAGATGCTAAGGTAATATAGACCACTCTCTATGAAGAATTTACTTTTGATGAACTATCTGATGTTTTCACTAATCTGTTAGAAGATTAGAGAAAAATGATAGATTTGTACAAAAGTGCAAAAAAGAGCTAAAATTTGCGCAATATGAGTTTTCAAAGCAATCTTAAATGTTAGAAGATATTAGAAATTCTTCTAGTGACACAAATGAGATTACTTCTTTAAAGTTAAGCTTACATGATACTCTTGAAAAGCTTGAGAAAGTTAATCAAACAAATGTAAAACTTAACGATCTCTATGAGCTAGAGAAAAAGAATTACAATATTGTTGCTCAGAGAATAGATGCGCTTACGGCCAAATACAATGAAGCCTGTGACGTCTCTAAAAAGTTAGAGATTAAGCTGGACAAATAGGTTGTCAAACCTATAGCCCAAGAGAACACAAGTCATAAGGGTAAGCACAAACACAACACAACCAACACTACTAGAACTGCCAGAACACATGCTTATATGTATACATTTTCACACAATAAGAAAAAACACACACATCTTCAAAAACACATATACATGATCTTCGAACTACACCTAGCACTAACACTTCTGCTGCATGTCACTATTGTGGTATTCGAGGACATGTATCATACTAGTATAAGATTAGAAAGCTAGTATATTTGAATGTGTATGTATGAGTTCCAAAAGCTAACAAATCAGGACCCTCAAGAAAGTGGGTACCAAAGGTTACATCTTCAACTTGTGTTATAGGTGGACATTCTTCCTCCCACTAGAAGCAAGTGGATTCTCAATAGTGGTTTCTTCATGCATATGACAGGTGATAATAAATTATTTGCAACTCTATAGATGAAGAAAGAAGGCTAGGTTTCCTTTGGAAACAACCTGAAAGGACACATTATTGGAATTAGCGACATATGTACTTCTCCCTCACCCATTATTAAAGATGTATGCTTAGTAACATAATTAAAACATAACTTGCTAAGCATTAGTCAATTGACTGATCATGGTTATGGAATTAATTTTGTTAAGAATAAATATTTTATTTATGATAAAACTTGTGGAATAATTTCCTTTGAAGGAATAAAAGAGGACAATACATATGTTCTATATCTGTCGAAAAAGACTAACAATACAGGGAAGTATCTGTTCACAACTCAAGATGAAAGCTGGGTATGGCATATGCGTCTTAGACAAGCGAACAAGGACACTATTGCAAGATTGTCCACTAAGAAACTGGTAAGAGGCTTACATAATATTACATTCAAAAAAGATATTGTCTGTACCGAATGTGAAAAGAATAAGGTATCTAGGTCATCTTTCAAATCAATAAACACTAAAAGTATCTTTTGACCTTTGCAGTTATTACATATGGACTTGTTTAGACCAACTAGAGTCGCCAGTCTTTGCGGTAAGCTATATGCTTACGTGATAGTTGATGACTACTCATAGTATACTTGGGTTTACTTTCTTGCAAATAAAATGAGGCCTTTTTTGAATTTGTATTTTTGTAAAAAAGTACAAAATAAGAAATGATTCATGATTACTTAGATACGAAGTGATCATGGAGGAGAATTCGATAACCATGAATTTAAATCCTTTTGTGATTCAAATGGGTTATCACATGAGTTCTCTTACCCGAGAACTCCTCAATCGAATGGAGTTGTAAAGAGAAAGAATAGAACTCTTGGTCATATGGCGAGAGTTATGCTTAACCAGCATAATCTTCTAAATTATTTTTGGGCAGAAGATGTCTAAACAATATGCCATGTTTTGAATAGAAGTCTTATTAGACCTATCTCTAAAAAGATTCCTTATGAATTGTGGGTTAATAGAACTCCTAACATTAGCTATTTCATGTTCTTTGGTTGTAGATGTTTTATTTTAAACACAAAAGATAAATTAGAAAATTTTGATAAAAAAGCTGACGAGGGCATATTCTTGGGGTATACGGCAAAGAGCAAAGGATACAGGTTATTCAACAGGAGATCACTTGTTATTAAAGGGTCAATAAATGTCACATTCGATGAGCTGAATGGTCAACACAATGACGATAGTGACAATGAAGAAGAGAAAACTTCCTCTAATAGAACATCAGAAGATACACTATCCTGGAAAGTCTGCCGAAACGATTGCAATTTACGCCAGATCATATGAAAGAACTGGTAATAGGTGATGTATCAAGAGGTGTTAGTACTCTTTCAAGTACAAGAGAGATAGTTGCTAATGTTGCATTTATTTCCAAAATATAACCTAAAAATATTTTAGAAGCTTTTAATGATGAATTTTGGAATTCTGCAATGCAAGAGGAACTAAACCAATTTGAACGAAATCAAGTTTGGGAACTCGTTTCCAGACTAATTGATCATCCGATCATTGGTACCAAGTGGGTGTTCCAAAATAAATTATTTAAGAATGGTTCAGTCACACGCAACAAAGCACATCTAGTAGCTCAAGGCTATAATCAAGAAGAAGGCATTGACTATGATGAGACGTTTGCTCCAGTTGCTAGACTAGTGTCCATTCGTATGCTTTGTGCTTTGGCAAGTTTTCATGGTTTCAAACTTTTTCAAATGGATACCAAAAGTGCTTTTCTAAATGGTTTTATAAAAGAAGAAGTTTTTATACAACAACATCTTGGATTCGAAGATTTCAAAAATCCTGATCACATATTCAAGGTTCGTAAGGCTCTCTACGTACTCAAACAAGCATCTCATGCATGGTATGAGCGCCTTAGTTCCTTCTTGCTCGAACACGATTTTTTAAAAGGGAAGATTGATTCTACTCTCTATACAAATTTTTGGGATAAAAATATGTTATTAGTGCAAATTTATGTAGATAACATAATTTTTGGATCAAGTAATGAGATGCTATGTAACGAGTTTGCTAAGTGTATGCAGAATGAATTCAAAATGAGCATGATGGGAGAACTAACATTCTTCTTTGGGCTACGAATCAAGCAAAGTTCACAAGGGATATTTATCAATCAAGCAAAGTATACAAAAGACTTGCTAAAGAAATTTGACATGGATAACGTCAAACCTATTGGCAGACCTGTGGCAATGTCTACAAAATTTGATATAGAAGAAAGGGGTACACCAAATGACGTACATAATAGAGGTATGATTGGTAGTTTACAATATTTAACTGCTAGTCGACCTGACATTATGTTTTCTGTATACTTATGTGTTAGATATCAGGCTTGTCCTAAAGAATCACATGTGAGCGTCGTTAAGTGTATCTTATGATACCTTAAAAGAAATTTGACGACTGGTCTTTGGTATCCTAAAACCGATTCGTTTGACCTGAATGGTTACTCGGACGCAGATTTTGCCAGATGCAAAGTCGATCGAAAAAATAACAGTGGCACGTGTCATTTTTTTTGAAATGTTATTAGTCTCCTGGTTTTCTAAGAAACAAAATCATGTTGCATTATCAACAACCGAGGTTGAATATATAGCCGCAGGACATTGTTGTGCTTAAATTTTGTGGATGAAGCAAACTTTGGAAGACTATTCGTTATCGTTTAACCACATCCCTATTTACTGCGATAACACTAGTTCTATTAAACTTACGAAGAATTTGTATGTCATTCTCGCACTAAATACATAGAAATTAGACATCACTTCTTTAGAGATCATGTTTAATAGGGAGATATTAATTTAAAATTTGCTGACACTGAACATCAACTAGCTGACATCTTCACTAAGCCCTTGGCTGAAGATCGTTTTAACTTTATACAAAGAGAATTATAAATTTTGGATGTTGAAGTAATATAATTAAATGTTATTTGATTAAAATTCGTAAATTCGTTGAAATTATTTTGGTTATGAGTCGAAATGCCCTTCTGTCATACAGGTGTAAATAGCTTGAAATGACACAATGTACTAGTCTTTGGACTACCGCTAGCTGGGATCCGGTCCCTACAGCTAACCCGAAATATTCTATACTATTTATGTATTTTAATTAATTAATATTGATTATTTTTTATCAACACAACTATTTCTAATTAAATTTGCATTTATGTTAAAACTCTATCACATACTTTCTAAAGTCTGTCCTGATTACCCAGGGACCGAACTCGGTTAGAGTTCTGGCCGAACTTGGAACGAACTCGGTCTGGGTGAATCCGAACAGATGTTGGATAGTCGGGTTTCCCTTTTATTTAAACCCTCATATTATCATCTTCTTCACCAAGCCTCCCTAAAACTCCACCAAAAACCCTAACTTCCTAGTTCTCCTTCCTCCAAGCTTTTCAAGCTCTCAAAACTTGGATTCGGAGCTCTCTCAAAGTTCTCTTCTACTATCTACCATCAATTTTGGTATATTTTTACTCTTTCCATCCTTTTCAATTTTTTATGGCTCCTAAAATTTCTCATTCTTCCAAAAAAGAGAAAAGTTGATGAAAGTTCGTCCTCTACTCCTCACAAGGCAGCCTTCTTTTATTGTTCTGTCCCTCCAAACCAGATGGTGATTTCTTTGATAATTTTATTTTTGTGTCACGAGATGCATCCAACGAATGGTTTAATGACTTCCATCAAAGAAAGATTTGTCCGGGTAATCCTATCAACTTTGTATTATTTTCTGATCACGTTAATAGTTTTGAACACTTTGAGTTACTCGATTTAGTTCAATCTAGTTTTCTAATTTACTCTAATGCAATCCGCTTGTTCTATTGCAATTTATCGGTCACTAACGGCACGGTTAAATCAAAAGTTGGTGGAATTGACATTAAGTATGATGCAAGTGATTTGGCAATTATGCTAAAAATTCCCGATATTGGGGAAGCATTACTTGATATCTCCTTGGTGCAATTTCTTGTTGGGACAACTTTTGATTCATTTCGTGATTCGTTATGTGCACCAAACCCTAGACCTCAAGGCACTCTTCATCCTAAACACTTGAACAACTACTTCTATAACCTTCATAGAATGGTATTTTCTACTATTATTCCAAAGTATACCGCCACTAATGAGATTTCATATTTAGAGCTTCCTGTTATCTATCATCTTCATTTCCATGTCCCCTTCACTCTGCCTAAGACTATTATCACCGCTATGGAAATGTGTCGTAAGAAACCGGGACGACTTCTCTATGCGATGTATCTTCCTTACATATTTTAATTCTTTAAGATTATGCTTAAGGATTGTCCATATGATGGTGCTTCTACTTATCTTTGTGAGCATCGTCGTACTGCTCCTGCTCTTGCACCTGCAGTTCAAGCTCCTCCTCCACCTCCAGTTGACCCAACAGCTGCTGACCCCCATCCTACTCATCCTTTCGGTGGTGTCACTCTTGAGTCACATCAGGCTCTCATGATGGATCAATTTTGGTCCATGGACTTCCGTACCACCCTTCATCTTCAGGCCATATCCAAGTCTATGTGGGATGTTTCATACAGCCTTGCTCACATCCCTGGCGGTCATGTTGCCATGGTTCATGATCCTACAAGACTTGGATGTCGCATTGATGATCCAGAGGCTCGGCGATACTTTCACCCTGCTGCTGCCTGTTATGATCCCAATCGTTCTGCTGAGACCGGTCCTTCCAAGGCGGCATGTGTTGGTGATGATAAGGAGGATGACGATTGAGGATGTGTTTCCTCGTGATAGACCATCACTAGTTATGTTTTAGTTTCTTTTATAGCTATGTATTAGTGATAAATGCTTCTTTTAAGCATTATCAGTTTCAGTTTATTTGACTAGATGTATGGACTTTCAACTATTTCAGTTTATATCAATATTTCCTATTTCGGCACTTTGTATTAGTTAATGTTTATCGTTAATATTCTGCTCTACTCTCGATTGTGCTGAGTAATATTATTAGATCGTTATGTTATTTTGCTTAAGTAACAAAACAGAAGAGTAATATGATACTTAATTATATTTGTAAATGTGATGTGTTACTAACTTTATTTATATTGTTGCCATATGACTAACAAATTTGAAGTATGCTCGGAGTTCTTATTTTGTAGACTTTTCAGATGTTCAGCCTATATGTTTTGTTATAGGAGAGTAACAAGATGTGACCGTACATTACGGGAGAACAAATACACTGTACCAATATTCAAGGCCAAAGCTACTTTAGTACCTTCTGTACCACATCAAGTCTTCTTCTAAACCGAGCTGCACAACTTCTTAAGTATCAATCATAGTTTTGTCAAATTATCAAAATGGAGAAGATTATTGGCCCATTCAACCAAGGTTGAACCGATTTCGATAATTGACTTAAAACTTTGAGCTTGATATGAAAAGAAATAAAAGATCGCAAATTTTGCCTCAACTAAATTTTTATATTTTATTTCGTATTTTTCTTTTATTGTGTCTAAAAAAATTGTGCGTCGGGATCACTAGCATTTAGAAGTCTATCCTGAACCAAAAACAAACCTATCTTTGATCCTAAGCCAAACCAACATCCAAAAGTCAACCTGAACCAAAAAGATCCTGAAACCCTAGCAACTGAACTCGGGCCGAGGTCTACCCGAACTCGGTCCCCTATGATCACTCATGGTCAGCTGCATTTTCCTATTCTTTTGGATCTGCAATGTTCAAAATTATGAACGTTAGCCTATGGAGTTCTGCCCGAACTTTGTCCTAGAAAATCCTATAAAAAGAGAAGAATTTCCCATTTTTACTCACTTATTCATTCTTCATCTTCTTTATCTATTCCTAAGCTTTCTATCTACTTTAAAGATATTCAATCTTCAAATGTCCAAGACTACTCCTATTCTTCTAGTGTCGGTGGTTTTCGATTAGGGTATTCGAGTTGTATAAGCTTGACATATGAAAGATATCTTCAGAAAGGTGTTTGAAGTTTTATCGGGGGCTTCGGATAAAAATACGATGGTGTTGAAGTTGGCGTGTCCTTCGGAGTAACGCACACGGTGTAATCTCTATTCAAAATAGTGGATTATAGTGAGCAAGAGTTCTCACGAACTGGATGTGACTTTTTGATCATACTACCCTCGGGAGAGGCAATAGATAATACCTTTGACCTGGGTGGGGGTAAATATATGAGACACCTTTGGGCAGCTAGGCTGTAGAATGGTGTTTGATAAATATTTCCAAGTGCAAGACCGAAATGGTTTGCCTTATGAAGTATATGTTTCATATTGTTTCATACCTCTGGGAGATAGTAGCCAGCACTTGTATGTCCAGTTTATTTATTCATGCATAATTTTCCTTAGAAATTTATCATTGATGGACATCATCATCAAATATCCGTTGGAGTAGGCGAGTCTGTAGGTGCCAATGGAATACATCGACTCTACTACGTAGGGTCCCTCCCATTTGGGCTGGAATTTCCCTGCCATTTTGTTCGCCATGATCATCGGTCTTGTGACAGCTAGGACCAGATAACCAACTTGGGATGCTTTTTCTTTGACTCTTTTGTTGAAAGCACTGGTGATGCGTGCTTGATAAAGCTTGATCCGCTACTGAGCCTGAAGGCTTTTTCGTCTAGAGATTCTAATTCTTGGAGTCACAAGTGATGATTGTCTTCCTCAGTGAGTTGGCTCGAGAGGGCCACACAGAGGGAGGGGGTTTGGATCTCCAGTACGAGTACTGCTTTGCTTCTGTATACAAGTGAGAATGTCATGTTATATGTTGGAGTCTGAACCGTTGTACGGTATGTCTAGAGACATTCACCCAGCTTTTTGTCGTAGTCACATTTATTGGACGAGGTGAACTTCTTCAGTAGTTTGATAATCATCTTGTTGAAAGTTTTTGCTAACTCATTTGTCGCTAGGTGACACTACACCAAAACAAACGATTACCAATAGTTATTACCGTGACAAATATTTTTGTCACAGTAATTACCGTGACTAA
This sequence comes from Iris pallida, assembly GCA_029216955.1. Lineage (NCBI taxonomy): Eukaryota > Viridiplantae > Streptophyta > Magnoliopsida > Asparagales > Iridaceae > Iris > Iris pallida. Next base: position 11,059,135 of record JANAVB010035018.1, on the reverse strand, counting down.
TTAGGTGTGACAAATTGTTGTCACACTCTTTTGTCACGGTTATAACGGTGACAAAAATAAATTTTTGTCACAATGTCTATCACGGTATTAACCATGACAAAATTAAGTTTTTGTCACAATAATAACCGTTACAAATTCCAATTTTGTAACATTTTAAATTGTGACAACATAAAAATTTGTGACACTAATTACCGTTACGATACAAATTTTTGTTACAGTTTAAACCGTGGTGGCTAAAAACTTTGTCACGGATTTAACCGTTACAAGTTGTCGATTTTAACCAATTTGTAGCACTTATTTTTCAAGTTTTGTCAAAGAAATAGCTGTTACAAACCATAATATTTTTTTTAAAAAAAATAGAATGTTGATACATGCAAACCATAACCTCTCGTTATATATACATAAAAAAAAATACAGTAAAACTCATTTTATTATCCAAACAAACACAGTAAAAAATCCAATGTTACATAAATTCTCTCTATACAGTGTGATAAATTTATCAAACATTATTTATACAAATAATAATTCTTTATTTAAAATAATTAGTAGAATCACCAATACGATGTGCATTACATCTAACTATAAAAGACATAATTTACAATGGAGCCAGGCAGACGAACAGTAGAAAGACTCTCTTCGGCATGAGACTGACCAAAATCAGTTATTGCATAAAGATGGACCTTTCATCATTTTTCTCTCTGTAAGCTGCAACAAGGTCACTACCATAAAGATTGACCTCTTCAGAGGGATTTACTGCAACCAAAATATTTCTAGCTTTTGTCTACATAAGGCACGAAAATAAATGAATGATATAAAATAAATGAATTATATAAAATGAGTTTCAGCTTTGCTACTAAATAAAAATTGTAGCCATTCATAGAAAGGAAAATATAGCGTAATAGGACAGACATGAACTGCTGGTAACAACTTTTAAATTTTCAACTATCAGGATTGAGATAGGAATATTTGCTTCTAATATATTTCACATTATGGCTAGGTTGCACTGACATGGATCACATGATATGACAGAATATTGACACCAAGATACGGGCTAGTGTTAAAAGGGTGTGATTTTTTTTCTTTTTTTTTCTTTCCCTTCCTTATTTTCTCTCAAACCAAACAAAGACTTAATATATATGAATAGGAGAAGAAACTTCAACATTTCCAACTAATAATGGGCAGAATGAGGATTATTGATTATGGTCATAGATATTCCACATTATTGCATGTAAGAAACATTCATGTTGTGAATAATATGCAATAAGTTCAGTAAGAGGCTTATGAAGTGGTCTAATGATGGCTTAAACATAAAGCAGCTAAGAGAGCATAATGAGCCTCCAGGATGTATGGGCAATATCAGTGACTTTTGTACAAATCAAATTTTAATAACAGAGGTTGGTACGAAATATCTTAGTCTAACATGTAAAGGCTCCTACGTTAGGTAGAAATTTCCACGCCTAGAGACAGCCATATATCTGCCATCTGTAGAGCGGTTTACTGCATTGAAGGTTCCAATATTAGACAACTAAACAATTGAGATGTTAGCAAAGAATAAGAAAAAAGGATATAGAATATCTACAAACTGGACCTTGTAATAGTCAAAATTATTAGTTACATAAGAAAGTTGAATGATAATGGGAAGGTTTGGTAACTTTAGTTAAAGTAAGAATATTGGGAATCTGAATTTAAAAACTGGTAGTACGTAACACAATATTTACCCAACATTTTAATTTAATAAGACTGTGGATCTGATGGTGACAAGAACAGACTTTACCAACATAGAAAGTTAAAATAAAGAAAATGTCAAAACAATGCATACCGGTTTAAAGTAGCAGATAGTTTCTTGAACAACAGCCTTCCAGTTATACTCTATGTTTGATGTCACGTAAATTGCTCCTTCATCAGTGACCATCTCTGCACTCTTATCTGAGGCAGCTTTTATGTATACCTATAAAAGCAGTAATAGTATAATTATCAAAAGAAATTCTCTCATTCCAATAATGAAATTCGATGAAGATAAACATATTTGTTGCCTGGTTAGTCAACCATGGAGTTCCCAAACAAGTATTGAGGTTCAAGATTCTATCAAGTTATCAGACATTTTATGAGATTATTGCTTGGTGAATAAGGGTCGACCAAATCCTAGAGGGTTTGAGTAAAAAACAACAATTTTTGCATAAAAAGTGAATCAGGAGTCTAATCAATCTACACAGAAACAATAATATTTATGCAAATTGCTTCTATAGTGTAGACTTGACAAACACAATTTACAGAGAAAGCTTCAAAGTCCCAACAAGGTGCACTTACCATATCTCTAGGAAGCTGTGCACTTATAGGAATTCTTTCCCAACCATCGCCTGCATCTGATGTGTATAATAGAATTGCAGGTTTTCGATAATCCACCCTTCCTTCCCATTGAAGTTTATGGAATTGAACCTGTAGTTAAAGTCTTTATCTTCTGCAGAAGGTATGGACCGTGGGGACCAAGTGTTGCCTCCATCTTTTTCCCAAAGTTACTGTTTAAAAACTTGTAGAAGTTCTCCAAAGTCTCTGGCTAGTTTAGATTTGAACCATCCTAAACACATTGTATAATCTTGCAGTCCCAATCCAGAAACACATACCATCTTTAACAAAAAAACATTGTTAATTCTAATATTGAACCTCATCTCTGACAGGGGATGCACTGCCATTTTCTATTTGTCATGACTGCTCTTTCTTCAGTGACTCCTATCAGTAAAATCAATACCAAAACCTTAAAGGATCATTCGTCACATAGTAACCAAACAGACATGGATGTTGAAGACTGTTGTTTTGCACTACTGCCATTTTCATCATAAATCCAAAGTTCCTTCTTTAACATAAGAATGCTATGTTAACCCAACATTAGTTTACATGAGAAATGCTATTAGAGGCCAGACAATATATAACCATCAATTCACTAAACATTAATTTAAGACACCAAGAAGAATACTATTACTTTTTAATAGTACCACCAATTCAAAACTATAATTAATTATAGGAAATTAATTGATGTCAAATAGAAGTAGTTATAATAAGGATATTTTTTTAAGACACCAAGAAGAATACTATTACTTTTTAGATAGCATTTAGATAATACTTAAAATTATGCTCGCCACCTGTGTATTGTAACAAATAATTATTAACATTAAGAGAAACATAAAGTTATATGAGAAAAAGAATCAATTCCATGTTTTTATAAGATTCCATTGACATAAAGTAATACAATAATGAAAAGGCACAAATTTAATATTTCATGAAGAACAAATAATGCAAAGTCAACTTTTTAGCTTTTCTCCTATAGGAATTTGTTGTAGGCAAACCATAATCTATACACAAAATTTTGGCTTCTATTTTTTTTTCTTTGCCCACAAACCACTTCATAATCCACCTAACACAATTCAAAGGGAAGCTCAAAATTAAGGGCTTTTTAAGGAAAGTAGATTTTATAACTAGCAACAGAGCAACGAAGATCAACAAATATTTCTGTATGACAAAAACAAGAAAACTTTTATGTTATCGGAGGTCCATTAACCGGTAATAGAAGAAGTATTAAATTAATGTTAAATTTTAGAACACCCTAATACATTTGCACAAAAAGTATTTGCAGTAGGGGTATAGACCAAGCATCTATGTGACATTAATGCTTAGTCACCAATAATCCAGTTCCATGACCAGCCTCATTTTTCTAATCCAGTATCATCATTGTGCCTACTTAACCACCAATAACACTTAGCACCTCTTCAGCCATCAATGCCAAATTTAATACAATCACCATACAGCTCATCTTTAAATAAGAATTAATGGGTAATCTCTCTCTCTTAATTAATAGGATATGCAAGGGAAAAAAGTTGAACGAAGCGCTTGAGCTCTTAAAACAAATGCTCCAACATGGGTTTACACCTGATATAGTTACTTATAATAGTCTAATTAATGGTTTGTGTATGATCGGTTGGAAGTGCACAACTTCGAACCTCTTACACTGTGTTTGAGAACATTTGGGGGGAGGGAGAGGAAAATTTGAGGGGAAGGAACATGGAGGGGAAGGAAAATGGAGGAAAGTTAATTTTCCCTTTCTTTGTTTGGATGGACAAAAAGTAGGGGAAGGAAAAGTTTAAAAACAATTTTTTATTTGTTTATGGATATAGGTATAATTACTATTTCCTCCTTGGTATTCTCAAATGATGATTTAATTTTAACTTTTTGAGGGGTGGTGGGGTAAATTCACTCAAATTCCTCTCATCTCTCTCCATTTTCCTCCCACATTTGGGAGGAAAATTTTTTGGTGGGACCCACCTACTTTTTCCTCTCAAATTTTCCTCCCCCATGTTCTCTCCCCCTTTCCAAACACCATCATTTAAAATTTTCCTCTCACTTTCCCCTCAACTTTTTCCTTCCTCCCATTTTCTACCCTTCCCAAACGGTACCTTAGAGAAGCTACATTCTAATGGGGTAGTTCCAGCCACCATTACCTACAATATTCTGATTAGCTGGCACTATAAATAAAAGATGCTTGATGATGTCAGCATGCTTCTAAACAGGGCGATAATAAATGGTGGAATTATGCCTAATATATAATATCTGTGTTACACTGGTGAATAATTTTATGAAGGAGCCGATCCTTTCACTTGCAATGTGATAAAGAAGTTAGAACAAGCTTCTATCTATCTCTATCTACCAATCGTAATTTCAGTTCTTTACTGCTTAACCCGAGATATATTTTGGTACGAATTCCATGCAAGCATGACTCTACTATTTGTGCTTATGCTACTCTTCTTGTTTGAAATTGAGGCATTCATAAGATGGCATGCTAACTATCTCAACTGACACCGGTATAGGAAAACAGGACTAGTAACCTCCTATGAATCTATCTAGACAATCAGCAATCAAGGATTCACACAACTAAGATGATTTATTATGTAAATCTATTAGAAGATTTTAGATGAGAGAAAATACCATCCCGTCAAAGATCTTAACTCCTTGGTTCTTCTGACAAGCAAGGAAACCTTGCTGATCAGGATATAACTAATTGAAGGTGTTGTTGTCAATCTCCAGAAAGTCTTCAACCAAACAGATTTCCCACTTCAAGTGGATCATCCATTTTTTACTGTATACACTCAAACTGATCCTCATATATTGAGACAACTGACTTAAATTTTTGCGGAAGCCACTGAATCAGAGCTACTTATAAGCCAAGGTATCAGATCAGAGAACAAAGAAGATCTCTCTAAAAAACAAAATAATGTGATTATGCTATATCAGTAAGGCTTCAACATGTAACAGAAAAATGTTTCGACATCTAAGACACTATGTACAACTTTGTATAGAAACGTTATACCATAGAAAGTTATAAGAACTTTTTTGTTACAAATCGTAAATCTAGATTCCAACTAAACCGTAATATCGATTGGAAAGGAGCATAAGTGGTCCATTCTTACAACCACAACTCCTAATCAAGAATGTAAAAAATGTTACAACACACACTTTCGTTAACGGTCAGATAAGAGCCCAACTATATTGTGATGAAGATATAAAAAGGATCTAATTTTTTTCCATTTCATGTGACCACCACATATCAAGATTCTCAAGAATGCCAGCTACTTTTGTACTAGTGGGATAACCCCATAATCATATGAATCTGATTAGTAGTCAACCAAATAGCATTATTAAGTAAAATACCAAGTTCTTACTATATTTCACATTATTGGTTGTATCGTCTCAGTTTTGGCACATCTCAAAATGCTCGAGTGCTATTTATAGCGGACGATATTGGCCAATATCAATGTTGGTGCTATCTTTCCTAATCAATTTAAGCATAGAGAAATTGAACAGAAAGCGAAGTATAAAAATAGTGTTTAACTCAATGATATGTGTGCCGAAGATCGAAACTGTTACAGTGCATCGAGGAATTTATCGACACACTATAACCATTTTCATTTCTCGATGTTGTATATCTATAATCTCAAAACATTCAATCAATATTGAATATGGATGCCTGGTCTAGAAATACATGGCCAACACCAACCTCGACGATTGCCTATTAAGTCTTTGGGTCATCCCCTGGGATCATCAATTCCATATTACTGCCGAAATAGCTATCAACCTCATATTTCTCCACCAGACTAAACCTGTAGACCCGAGTACGAGCAGACCCACATGCTCGACGTCTACTCTCTCGGAGTCCTGCTTCTCCAAAATCATCACCATGTCAGGATCTGCTATTAAGAAAGAGGTATTTAAAGAAAGACGAGCTAAGAGAAGGATCGACCAGATTTGGGGAATAAGATACTTCCAGAGTGCAAAGCACACAGCTTGGAGAGGAATGCAGTATTTTGTGCTGCAAAGCACAGCTTCCCCAAGAACAACCAAGCAACACGAGTCTCGGTGTAGGTGAGTAGAAAATAAAACACTTAATTTCTAACAAAACGTCATGGCCGCGACCCTCTGTTGCAGTGCTCTGGGTACGATATTTCGAGAACCTCGAGCATATCAAAAAAAAAACAAATGTCACCTAAAATGCAAAGATTTAGGAGAAACCACTTGAGAATTTCTGGATGAACAATATCATGACGGAGAAACATATAAGAAGTTGGAAGAAAATCTTGCAACTACAGAAAATGTTGTAAAAATAGTAATTTGTATAAGTTGTATATCTATAAACTCGTAACACATACATCAAAACCTTAACCCTATTTTTGAAATGGAAGAGGATAAGGGAAACACTAGCTTAGCTTACCCATGGTAGATCTCTCGAGTTTTCCTCCTCTGGCTAGAATTTTTGTGGCAGAGAGGTGGCTTGATGAAGGAGGAGGCGTCTTACAGAGTAAGAGTAAGATGCAGTTGGATAGAGGAGGAGGAGACAGCTTGATGGTGGTGTATAGTGGTGATTGTGCCGGTGAGGGTGGTAGTGGCGGAGGCCTGGCGCTGGATGGCCGCTGTGAGGTGAGGGTGGCGGTGGGAGCAAGAAGAAAATACCCATGGCTCGGGATGGCTTCGGGATTATTTCACTTTGGTATCATTTATTTTTAAGAGGTAGGAGAAGTAGTGGAGGGAAAATAAAATCAGAGGAGGGAAAGTGAAGGGTCCGTTTGGATAGACTTTCTGAAATTTTGTTCTGAAAACAGTTTTCTGAAAGTAAGTTATAAAGTTGTTTTCTGAGTAGAGTTATTCTAAATTTGCGTTTGGTTACTTTCATCTGGAAAGTGATTTAAAATTTTCTTTTTGGAGATTCTGTTTGGTAAAATATTTTTAGAGAGGATTTTCTTAACCGTGTCCACACAATTCTGTGTCCATCTATGTTCAATAAATAAATTTTTGTATCCGACACACGTGTCCATCACAGATATCGAGACTCGATGATGACTCGACACCGCCAACGGCTCGCAGTCGACCGGAGGAGAACTCGACTCCGCCATCGGGTCGCAGTCGAGCAGAGGAGGCGGCCAAAGGCGGGAGGAGGCGGCCGACGGGTTGAGCTCGAGGCGGGAGGAGGCGGCCGGCCGAGCTCGAGGCGGGAGGAGGAAGCCGGTCGAGCTCGAGGCGGGAGGAGGAGGCCGCCGAGCAGCACTCGACCAAAAACCCTAATCCGTTGCTGAGGAGCTCGAGCCGGGAGGAGGAGGAGCTCGAGGCGGAAGGAGGAGGCGGCCAAGCATGAGGAGTTCGAAGAGGGAGGAGGTCCTCCACCACCGCTGCTGAGGATCCGGGCGAGCATGAGGAGTTCGAAGAGGAAGGAGGCGGCCGTATTAGAGGTCCTCCACTACCGCTGCTGAGGAGCCGGCCGAGCATGAGGAGTTCGAAGAGGGCGGGAGGCGGCGGCCGTCATGAAGGTCCTCCACCACCGCTGCCATGGAGGTTTTTTTTTGGTAAGAAGAAAATGAGCAGAGAGAGAGAGAGAGTTGGGAGTCTGTTAGGGAGTGGGGGTGGAAATGGGGCCCATATTTTGGGAAACACTTCTTAGAAAACATGTTTTTTCTGATTCCTAAAAGCTGCTTTTAAATGTGACGTTTTGAAAAAAAAATTCGAATGAAATATTTGAAGTAGTGGCTGTCCAAACGTTGTTTGAGGGAGGGCTTCATTTATAACTCAGAAAATTGAGTTATAAATGGGAAGCAAACATGCCCGAAATTTATTAACATTTTTTTTGCATGTCACAATTATTATCATTACAAAAAATAAAATAAATATAAAATACAAAAAATATTAATTTAGTAACAGTTATTAAAGTATTGTCACGGTAATTACTATTACGAACTTGTCACGTTACTAGCCGTTATGAATTGAAAAAAAATAAGTGTTATAAATTGTCTATTTTGGTGTAGTGTGATAAGGTGATGAAGCCACATTCTGAATTCGATATTTCTCACAAAATTGGTAGAAGATATGGCTCGTGAATTGAGGATCGTTGTCGTGGATGATGCGCTTGGAATTCCCAAAGCGGTATATCACGTGATGCTTAATAAAAGCAGCCACATTGGACGCCTTCACTTCTGCTATTGGTACAGCCTTTATCTATTTGGAGAAGTAGTCGGTTACAACAAGGATAAACCGATGCCCTTTTGATGATGATGGGGTGATTGGCCTGATAATGTCCATATCCCAAGTTTTGAATGGCCAAGATGCTAGCATTGGATGAAGGAATTCTGAAGGCTATGGTGAAATCTGCACGAATTTGGCATTCCTTGTACTTTTTGGCATATTTTATGGCATCTGCGACCATTGTCGGCCAATAGTAGCCCATGCGGCAAAGACGAGCTTACAGTCTCGAACCTGGTTGATGTGCTCCACATGTTCTGTCATGTGCCTTCCAGAGCACTTGTTTAGCATTTTGTTTTGATAGGCATCAGAGTAGGATCCCGCCATATGTCCGTCGGTATAGACTTTTACTGGCTGCATCATAGTAGAATTGGAGGATCGTCTTCTGACGAATGCCGCTTCCTTTGGATCTTCTGTAAGGATCCCGTAGACTGCATAGTCGATGATGGTAAACATCCAATCTTTGGTGTCGATGTTCTCCATAGAATAACTATGGCATACTTGTAGACAATCTTTGGTGCATACCAACTTTCGATTAGTCACTGTGGCCGAGCGTTACCCTTTAGTAGAAGTTTTTAGTGACGCAGCCAGGTAGGTGAAGGCGTCGGCTTCGCTATTTTGGAGCCTTGGTACCTGTCCTATGAAGAATGCAGTGAAGGTAGAGATTATGTTGAGCACGTCTTGATGGTAAGGGATCAAGTCTGTATAGTGGACTTCATACTCTCTTTGAATTTGTTTTACTATCACTTTGGAATCTCCATAGGCTTCCTGGTAGTCTGCTCCTATTTGTCTGGCCAGCTGAAGTCCCATAAGGAGAGCATTATATTCTGCCACGTTGTTTGCACATGGCTCTTTCAGATAATATTCGCGATGATTAACAGGTTGTCAGATGAGCCGAGTACTATCCCGACTCCTGCCACCATGTTGCCCTTAGGTCCTGCCCGTGAGGCCCCATCGAAGAACATCTGCTAGACTGAGTTGCTTATAATTGAGTGCGACTCCAACACTTTATTAGGGATGTCGTTGTACAGATTTGATGTTTCTGGGACCGAGTGTTCTGTCAAGAAGTTAGCTAGCGCCTGGCCTTTTTATCGCTTTCTGCGAGACGAAGCCCATATCGTACGAGAAAAGGAGCATCGCCCATGTGGCTAGACGAGAATTCAATGCTCTGGGTTTCATCATGAGCACTCGGAGGGGATTAATCCGGAAGATCACGTGAATTATTTGTCCCATCACGTAATGACGTATCTTCTAGATCACGAATACCAAGGCTAGGCATTCCTTCTCGACTGGATTATATCGATGCTCTGCCCCAATCATTATTCTGCTGAGATGGTATATAGCCTGCTCGTGGCCTATGTCTCCTTTCTAGGCCAACATGGCACCAAAGAAATGATCCATCATGTGAACAAAGAGCAAGAAAGGTTTACCGATCATTGGGGCAACCAAGACTGTGGGTCATGTGAGGTACACCTTGATGTCGTCAAAGGCTTTCTGGCAATCTTTGGTCCGGACGAACGATACGCTCTATATCATCAGATTAGTAAATGGTTGGCATCGTTCGTAGAGATTTGATATAAACCTTCTGATATACGCCAGCCTTCCTTGGAGCCCTCGGAGTTCTTGGAGGTTCTTTGGAGGGTTCATGTCGAGGATGGCTCGTGTCTTGTCAGGATCCATGTGGATCCCTTTTGACATGATAACGAAACCCAGAAACTTTCTATTGGGTACTCCCAAAAATGATTTGGTCGGGTTCATCTTCAGATGGTGCACATGCATTAGCTCAAACACCATTTTGAGGTCTTAGAGATGATCGACTTTATCCCAACTTTTGACGATGATGTCATCTATGTAGCACTTGACCGTCTTCCTGAGGTGTTTGTCGAAGTTGGTGCTCATAGCATGTTGATAGGTTGCGCCTGTGTTCTTTAGGTCGAAAGGTATCACCATATAGTAGTAGACGTCCAACGGAGTTCGAAAGGTCGTATGCTTTTCATCAGCTAAGAACATTTTGATCTGTTTGTATCCTGAGAAGCCATCCATGAACGACATCCTCTCGAAGCCGCAGGTGTCGTTGATCATTTCATCAGTAACTGGGAGTGAGAATTCGTCCTTAGGGTAGGCATTGTTGAAATTTGGGTAGTCAATACAGATCATGAACTTGCCATTTTTCTTTGTAATGGGCATGATATTTGCCACCCATTCGGGATGTTGCTTTTTACGGATAAAACTGCTGGTGCTTACTTATTAACTTTGGTCTGGATCGCATCCATCATGTCTAGGCGGAACCGACGCTACTGCTGCTTTATTGACATGGCATCGGGCTTGACGTTCGGCTTATGGAGTGGTATCTAAGGGTCTAATCATGGCATATATTCATAGCTCCAAGTGAAGACATCAATGTAGTCCCTCACCAATTAGACGAGTGATTCTCGATCATCATCCAAGTTGATCTGTACTACTTCGTCTTCTGTGAGAGGCTTCTTCTGTTCGAAGCATTGTTCCCATAATGACTCGAGCTGCTGAGGCCAAGATTCATCTTCAACGATGTCGATAGGCTGTTCGTGATCTTTATTTTGCTCGATTGACAACATGTTAGCAGAAAGTTTGTTCCGGAACACCTCTTACATGCTAGTGTCAAAATATTTGCTACTGATTCTGAAGAGCGAGAATAGGTTTTGGGTTTGCCTCCCATATTCTAGAGGGTCTCTTCTAGTGCCCCATAGCCTAGTCCACAACGGGTGCGATGGCAGTAATCTTATAATCTTCCCTAAGGGGATTTTAAACGGATTGGTAAGCATCGGCCTCTCCCATAGTTTTGGCCCACGTCTCTATCGAATACGTAGCCTATTTTCTGTATGATATTCTTTGCTTAGGCCGTATAGCGATGTAGCTGTATTCTCCCGCTGTCAACGTCTCGTATTTTCGGCGAGAGATTCTGACGTCTCTCAACCCTTCCAAAAATGATAGGTTTTTGTCCTTCTTTTCTGGAAGGTACGATGAAATAAGCATCTATAGAGTAAGAAAGGGATTTCATTGAATGGGTGGAGGTCGCAAGTGTATGAAACCTCTGGCCCAAATCTTGCCCTAGAAGGTGTGTTGGCTTCCCATGCGGTTAATTCAAAGAAATTCTTTTATTGAAGCAGAGTGGAATATTCCTTGGCGGGACTACATCTTCAAAGAGTTGTATTTCGTCCTGAGCCATCAAACTCTCTTTAGACCCATCCTTGACGGTAATTTTCTTGTCGGGTCTTCAGAGTTTCACCACTACCGGCTCCTTAGGTCTTGTTGACCACGTCTGGAGTTGATTAGTCGTGAGGAACTGTGTTGCTTTCTCGAGAATCTTGACGATCACAGGGACAGGAATCTTCAGAGCTCACCCCTTGATTCAGATTTTTGAACATTCTTTTGTGGTTTATCCTCCTTTAGCCTCATCGCTTGGGCTATAGCCCCCATCTATTCTTTTAGGGGTCCGGGGGTCTCCTTGGTCCCTTCGTCGTCGTCAACATTTTGGGATTCTTTCGGTGATGGCTCTTGATATAGGCGGCATCTATGTAATATGCTTTGACCCCTTTGAGCGAATTCTGTTCTGACGATGCTGTAATTATCGACATACTTTAAGCATTAGTGAAGAGTTGATGGTACAGTCATGTGTTCATGTATCTATGGCCGCCCGAGCAAGACATTATAAGATACATTTGCATCGATAACGTAGCAAGTGGCTTCTGTCTTCAGATCGCCTATCTGGCATTTTAAGCAAATTTTCCCGACAAGGTAGCTTCTCCCTGTCACTACCATATTTCCGTATAGGGTTATTTCGACCAATCTAAATTTTGCTATTAGAGTGCCATTAGCATATTATGGATTAGGAATTTATATTTTGGTTTGGACTACGGTCATGGCTAAATTAAACTCATGGATTAATTTAGAGCCCAACCCATCTGTTTGTCATTGAGGCCTTATATTATTCAATAACACAGAGCTAATTAGAACCTAATTAAATAATCAATTAGGCCCAATCCAAAGACCCCATAACCGGCCATATAGGGAGTGGCTCACTCCATTTTTCCCATTCTCCACAAGCTTCTCTACTCTTCCAGATTCTTCTCAACTCTTCTTCCATAGAGTGCTAAGGAATTGGGAGCTCAAGGAGGCCAAGTGGGGAGCTTTAGCAAGGATTTGGAAGTCACTTCTTCTTCCTCCTCCAAATTTGTATGTCATTGAGGAGACACAATTCTACGTAGGTATTGGGCACTTTTATCTCATTTTTATGGCTAATTTCCAAGTAAACTAGAGACCCCTCTAATGGCTAGATCCAACCTACTCGGTGGTGAAATAGGTATTAGAGAACTTTTTCCTAGTAGATCTAGAGTTTAGAATGGTGATTTTGAGGTAGCTACAAAATTATGACCACCAAGTGTTTGATACAAGTCCCTAAGAGGAAATTGTGTTATACTTTGGTGTAGGCTTGGTCCATGTGTCCTAATTATGGTATCGAAGGTTGTGTCATGACACGATGTGGTACGCTTGGCCAATTGGACAAATTTGTAGGGACGTTGAGCACCTCTAGAGGGGGTGAATAGAGTGTGTACGTGTGCAGCAGAAAATATCACCAATTAAAAATTTAAACTTATATACTATGGCAGGTAAAAGCAAATTATGTGACAGTAAATAAATTATAATGAAGTAAGAGTCAAGAAGATCAAACTCAATGACACAGCGATGTATACTGGGTTTTTTTCTGCGAGGACTAGTACAGTCTCGAGTACTCTTACTCGATATTAATCCACTATGGCACAAGCTAATTGAGTGCTTGCAATCTCTTACAATATCGTGCTTGGTGACGAGGGTACGACCGACTCCAAAGGGCAATTTGAAAACTGAAACATTTTCTGAATGCAGCCTTCGATACAACTCTTCAACACCAAACTCTAGATTAAACAGAAACTGTATTGGCTTGGCTAAGAGTAGTATAGGCTTGATTTGAAATTATAGCTCGTAGAAAACCCTTAGAAATGAATAAAGAAGATAAGGAATGAGTGATTTGGAAATGTGAAAGCTCTTCTCTTTTTATAATGTTTTTGTAGACCGAATTCGGGCAGAGTTCGGATGCAGAAATGTGACATTCGAACGTTGGATGCAGATTTAGAGGAAATTCAAATCAAATTGAACTGACCTGGACCGAACTCGGGTGAACTCGAGCAGAAATCGGGTCAAGTTTTGTCATAACCCGCAACCGCTTTTCGGAATGCGAGTGCGTGTCCAAGTCTAGCCTACACCGCAGTATCAGCGATAGAAGGTTGTCTAGCCCACAATAAACTAGTGCTTATAAAATAATATCTTTATTTGCTGATTCACAAAATTAAATCAATTTACAACATTCAAAGTTTACATTTAGTCAAAATACAATGTCTCACAAGATAAAAAAATAACTAACTTAAACTTTTGATCAACTCGACTATCTAACTAGTCTTTAGGTTCGGCCTTCTAATATACCCGTATCTCCCCAAATATCCAATACAAAGAGTAGCCACGACTAATCTGAAAAATAGTTTCTAGTCTAGAATGGAACAAGTACACATATGAGAGGCTATTCAAAACTGAAAGAAATTACAAAAATATGAAATAGAATATGAGTTATAAACTAGAAAGTAAACTGACATCATGAGATGGCAAGGAAAGAAACAGACAAACTATATAGCAAGACATGGCAACTATAAAAGGAAACATGTAAATGGGATGACATGGCATATGATGAAGAAACAAGATGAATCAAGTAAATTGACACCAATCTAAGTGTATTGAAATGACTAGGAATAAATTTGGCCAACCACATGTGTCGTGTGCGGCTGCTATTCTTTATGAAAGACTATGTGATAGAAAGGGTAGTTCACACGTCTACTGAGATATTTTTTCGCCCGACTAGTACTCATGGATTGAGACAAATTACGAACATGGTAATCATGTAAACTCAATAGTCATGAACATAGTAATCACAAGACATGATATATGTATGGAATCCATAATACTGACCTCATGTAACAAGCGTGTCAGCAAAACAAGAGATGCATATGTATAACATGTAATGGAAAAACTATCAGAAATTAAAAGCAATCAGTTTATGTACTTGCCTGAGATCCTTAGCTGGTGAAACGGATAATCCTATTGGGTCCATGATAGTCTGGTTGGCTAGGGTCGATGTGAAGAAGTCCAAAGTTGACAAAAGAAATAGGAATACGATTAGCTACGATCAAGTATTTATGATCGAAGAGAAACTCGTAAATAATATATATATATCTATTTGAAAAATATTTATAATATTAGAAACTATATTATATTGGGCAACATATTTCTAGATAGATATTAGAATAGAGAAAAATATGTTTTTAGGTCAAGCTATAATTTTGAAAATATTATATATACTACTTAGAAAATATTAACTAGATTTTTATTACTCAAAATATGTTAAATAAATACTTATAAATTCTAGAAAATCGTTAACGCTATATTTGAAAGGTAGCTAAAAATACTATAATAATAGTTTTCTAAGTTAAAACCAACTTTAAGATACAAATAATACAATAATATAAATTAGATATATTTTAATACATATATTAATAATAAATAACAATTTTAATAATAGTAAAACCAATGGTTACCAATACTATTAATTAATAAATAACAAAAATATTAATAATAATAGCAATATTGTACTGCATTTATATATAAATGTATAAACACAAATACATATATACATACTAATATATACACTGATATAATAACCCAAAAAATTGAAAATAATAATGATGATGAAAATAACAATACTGGTAATACTACTTAGTAGTAGTCCTCATATAATATTATACATATATATTTATACCTCTTTAGTACATACTAATACATCCTTAAATTGCTAATTTTTATAATATACTTAAAAATAGGGATATTTAGACTTTGGGTCTCAAATAAGTTTCTAAATTAGTATTTGGGTCTCCATATTATACATAATTAGTGTTTGGATCTTAAAAGTGTCACTAATGCCTCAAAAGTATCATCAAAAGTGTACCAAAAGTGTCACTAATTATTTGTGGTGACACTTTTGGGACCCAAACACTAATTATGTATAATATGGTGACCCAAACACTAATTTCAAAACTTATTTGAGACCCAAAGTCTAAATGTCCCTTAAAAATAACCAATGTTCACAGAATTCAAGTATTCTCTTCGTTCAACATAAATATAATAAAAAATATTAAACCCTAATAATGGAAGAAACCAGCATTGATTGCTGTTGTTCTCCTCGGTTTCCACGAGAAAAATAGAAGAGGAAAAGCGAGAGTTAAATAAAGTGCGAGAAAAAATATCAAAAGAGTTGGATCTTCTTGGGCTTGTTTGGTAACCGGATTTTACTATTGGATTTGGATTTGAAAATCCTCCAAATCCAAATCATGAATTTTACTATTCAAATCCAACTCCAAATCCAACTCCAACCAAACATAGGATTTTGTTTTATGATTAATAATTAAATTATAGTCATGATCAATAATTAAGCTATTAATTAATTATGATTAATTATAGTTATTATTATTTATAAAATTAATAATTAACGATTAGTAATTAATAATTGACGATTAGTTATTATTAATTATAAAATTAATAATTAATGATTAGTTAATTTTTAAATAAATAACGATTAATAATTAAAGATTAATAATTAATAATTAACGATTAATAATTAATAATTAATAACTATAAATTATAATTAACGATTAATAATTAATAATTAATAATCGATATTTTTTTATTAACGATTAATAATTATAAATTATAATTATTGATTAATAATTAATAATTAACGATTAATTAACTATAAATTAAATATTTTTAAAATAGTAATTATAAATTAGTATTATTATGATTAGTAAATTATTATAAAATATGATTCTAATTGTGATTAAAATATTATTAATTGAGATTATAATAAATAGTCATTAAAAATTATTAATTAAGATTATAATAATACTAATAAATTATTAATATGATTATAAAAAAATTAACTAATTAACTAATTTTTTAATTAATAATACTAAACACAGGATATGATTATTAATTAATATTATAATAATACTAATAAATTATTAATTAATATTATAATAATAATATAATAATACTAGTAAATTATGATTATTAACTAAATAATAAAATATTATTAATTAATATTATAATAATACTAATAAATTTTTAATTATGATTATAACAAAATTAACTAATTAACTAATTTTTTTAATTAATTAATAATACTAATAAAATAGTTAGTTTTTTTTTTATTAATTAACTAATTTTTAACAAAATTATTAAAGAATAAATATTTTTAACGAAATTATTAAAGAATAACTAATTTTTAATTTACTAATTTTTAACAAAATTATTAAATAATAAATATTTTAACGAAATTATTAAAGAATAATTATTATTTTCCTCCAAAATCCAACCAAATCCAAGTTTTGGATTTTGTCATACTTTTCATATCCAAATCCATCTCCAACCAAACATAGGATTCCATAGATTTGCCTCCAAATCCATAAAAATCCAAATTCCACCTCCAAATACGGTTTACCAAACGGGCATAAGAGAAGAGAATAAGAGGAGAGAACCTATTAGACGAGCAGAGGTGAGAGAGGAGCATTGGTAGAGAGTATTCCTCTTCTCTAGAGGAAAGTGAAAGGAAGAGCTTCACGGGCTAGATTGGCGATCGGTGCGAGGAGAGGAACTCGGCACAACAGCACTCAAGATTTGGGTTGCCGTGGCACCGGTTGGTGCTGGCGCGAGCCAGGTGGAGCAATCCCATGATGCGACGATGGACCTATGGCAGTAGAGGTGAGGCAGAGAGTTGCCAGAAGCCGGGGACTCCGGTGCTAGGGGTCCCGGACGGCGCCAGAGCGTAGCACGGCGGGGATGGTGTTGAGATGGGTTGGGGAGTCGACTCCGGGAGCGGGTTGATCACCAGCGAGGACTTGGTCACGTTGGTTGGGCGAAGGTTAGAGTTTTTTTTTTCTTTTCCTCCTTCTCTTATGGTAGTGGTGTTACAATATTGGTTTTTGGGGGTAGTGATGATGATGGGGGCGGTTGTGGTTGGGTGGTTGGAAGTGACAACGGTAAGCCTGGAGGTGCGGTGGTTGTCGTCGGAGATAGGTGGACACAATAGTTATTTGGGATTAGAACTGGTGGAGATAGGGTTGGGCTTGGGATGCTGGAATGGTGGCGGTCGTGTGTTGGGGCGCGGTTGGGATGGGCGCGGTGGTCAGGGTGCCATGGTGGTGCGGCTGGCCAGAATGACGGGTGGTCGTGGTCAGTGTGGGTGGTACGGCAGTTCGGCGGAGTACGATGGAAATGGGGCAATGATCGAATATGCGGGGTTGCTGGGGAGGAGCTGTGGTCGGCTGCTAGGTTAGGGTTAGGTTTTGGGTTGGGTATTATATCGGACACATGTTCATGGGTTTTTGGATGAACTATCGGAGTGTGTCCGACCCGGTGTGAAAAAATGTATATGTAATAATAATGGAAGAAAATTTGGGTGGACGCGGACACGATGCACAACACGATTGAGATAGTTGATTGTAATTTGTGGGGATTGAATGGAGATGGAAAATTAGGAGAAATATCCTCCTTAAATAGGAGTTGGAACTCCTAATCTGATAAGGAGTATAATTCCTAATAGATAAACATCTTTCCTTTATTTAAAATCAAATAAACTTTTTAAAACAAGTTTATTTAATCAAATCTATTAGTAGACAATAATACTAATTTAAATTAATTTCTAATATTATTAGAAGTTTAAATTATATAAATTCAAATCCAAATCAAATAACATTTATAAAAAAATCGATCTAATCATAATCTATTAATGATTGCGATAACTAATATAAAATAGTTTAAATGCACAAATTCAAACCTCTTTCTATAAGTGAACTAACAATTAAGGATACTAATAAATATTCCCAAAATTAAGTATAACAAATCAAATAAATTCAAAACCAAAATCAAATACTTTGATTATCATAATAATAATAAATAATAGATAACGTAAAGTATATATTTTTATAAATCCAAAATTTTGACCAAATCTTTTTATTGAAAATAAATAAGTAAATAAATATGGTTTTCAAACCATTTTCTGAAACCAATTTCAATAAAGATTCAAAATAATAGCCAACATCTTTCATAATTCCAAATATAATAAAATATATTTATTAAAACAAGTTAGCACTCTCAAAATATTCAGTTAAAAACTATTCTTTGATAAAATAATTAATCATAAAATATCATTCACAAAGTCTCGACAAAAATTACATTAAAACACAATATTGAAAATAAATAAAAATAATTTTTTTTGAATATCCGAGAAGAGGAGTTATAAATCTACCCATGTTAGAAAAATTTCGTCCTCGAAATTTAAGGACTACTTTGATGGACGGACTTGGTTGATTGGTGAAAAAGATGATAAGAATTTATAATAATTTTTTTGATCAAATAGATTAGAAGAAAAAGAAAAGAATTTTTTTAATAAGAAACATTGATCGACTAAGGTGGAAATAGAAGATGTAAATAGATATGGCTTGGTGTTAGAATCTTAGACTATGGTCCTGAATCATAAAAGATCCTAAAATTTTCTCTAAGACAAATCTATGGTTGCCCACGGTATACCTAGCCCTAGGCCTAGTGATTATCCTAATATTGAATCAACCTGATTGTGAATGAGCATCATAGTTTCTAGTCCCAGGCTCACAGTAGTACGATTAATATGGTACTACCACGAGTTCGCACAATTTGCAAAAACTGACCTGCATGGGCCACCAAAAAAACTTGTCACGATCCGCACCTGTTTTTCGGGATATTAGTGCGTGTCCAAGTTCAGCCTACGCCTCAGCGTTGACGGCAGCACGCTGCCTAGCTTGCAATAAACAAGTGCTTATAAAATAATAATTTTATTTGCTCATTCACAAAATTAAATCAATTTAAAACATTCAAAGTTTACATTTAGTCAAAATACATTGTCTCATAAAATAGGAAACAACTAACTTAAAGTTTTGATCAACTCGACTATCTAACTACTTTAGGTTCGGCCTTCCAATATACCTGTATCTCCCCAAAGATCCAATGTAAAGAGTAGCCGCGAGTAATCTGAAAAATAGTTTCCAGTCAGGAAATGAACAAGTACACATATGACAGGCTATTCAAAACATGATAGAAATTACAAAAACATGAAATAGCATATGTGACATAAACTAGCAAGTAAACTGACATTATGAGATGGCAAGAAAAGAAAGAGAGAAACTATATAGCAAGACATGGCAACTAAAAAGAAACATGTAAATGGGATGACATGGCATGTGATGACGAAACAAGATGAATCAAGTAAATCGACACATATCTAAGTGTATTGAAATATCGTGTTTGACATGTGAACGACTAGGGATAAATCTAGCGAACTGCATGTGTCGTGTGCGGCTGTTATTCTTCACGAAAGACCATAGGATGGAAAGGGTAGTTCATACGTCTGTTGAGATATTTTTCTGCCCGACTTGTACTTATGGATTGAAACAAATCACGAACATGGTAATCATGTAAACTCAATAGCCATGAACATAGTAATCACAAGACATGATATATGTATGAAATCCATAATACTAACCTCGTGTAACAAGCGTGTCAGCAAAACAGGAGATGCATATGTATGGCATGTAATGGAAAAACTATCAAGAAATAAAAATAATTAGTATATGTACTTTTTTGAGGTCCTTAGTTTGTGAAATGAATAATCTATTGGGTCCAGGATAGTTTGATTGGCTATGGTCTATGTGAAGGAGTCCAAAGTTGGCAAAAGAAATAGAAATACAATTAGCTACGATCAAGGATTTATGATCGAAAAGAAACTCATAAATAATATATGTAGCTATTTGGTAAATTTCTATAAGATTAGAAACTATATTATATTAGGCAAAATATTTCTAGATAGCTATTAGAATATAGAAAAAAATATGTTTTTAGGTCAAGCTATAATTTAGAAAATAGTATATATACTATTTAATTAATATTAAGTAGATTTTTATTACTCAAAATATGTTAAATAAATACTTATAAATTCTAGAAAATTATTTTTAGGTTAAAACTCAATTCTATCAAAATACATATTAGGCCAATGCTATATTTGAAAGGTAGCTTGAAATACTATAATAATAGTTTTCTAAGTTAAACTATTTTTTAATATACAAATAATACAATAATATATATTAGATATATTTTAATACGTATATTAATAATAAATAACAATTTTATTAATAGTAAAACTAATGGTTACCAATAATATTAATTAACAAAAAATAAAAAAAATTATAATAATAGCAGTATTATACTGCATTTATATATAAATGTATATACACTAACATATATATATACTAATATATACACTGATATAATAATAATAATAATAATAATAATAATAATAATAATAATAATAATAATAATAGTAGTAGTATGAAAATAACAATACTGGTAATAATACTTAGTAATAGTCCTCATGTAATACTATACATATGTATTTATACCAATTGATACATCCTTATAGCACTAATTTTTATAATATACTTAAAAATAACCAAAGTTCATGGACTTCAAGTGTTCTCTTCGTTCAACATAAATATAGTAAAAATATTAAACCATAATAATGAGAGCAACCAATATTGATTGCTGCGGTTCTCCTCGATTTCCATGAGAGAGAAAAACTGAAGAGAGAAAGCAAGAGTCAAACAGAGTGTGAGAAAAAAATCATAAGAGTTGGCACTTCTTCTCCAGGATAAGAAAAGCTGAGTGAAACGAGAATAAGAGGAGAGAACTCATTAGAGGAGCAGAGGTAAAAGAGGAGCAGTGGAAGAGAGCATTCCTCTTTTGCAAAGGAAAGAGAAAGAAGAGCTTTACCAGCTAGATTGGCGGTCGGTGCGAGGTGAGGAACTCGGCGTAGCAGCGTTCGAGATCTGGGCTACCGTGGCACCTATTGGTGCTAGCGCGAGCCCGGTGGAGCGGTCCCAGGATGCGACGACGGCCCTACAGTAGTGGAGGTATGTCACGCCCCGCTCCTGTAGGAGCGATCGTCCTCGCTAAGGCGTGATGCCGCACGGGCCTAGGTTGCGCCCGTGCAAGGCCAAGTCCAGAAACGGCCGATTTGATGCTAGGCCACGGAGTCGCACAGAGTGTCCCCATTTGCAGCGGAAAGTAAATGAACACACAAGTTGAATACGAAATCAAACTCTTTATTGATATTCAAGAAGTTACAAGCGGCGCTAGGCCGATATTACAAGTCGCTCAAGCTCTCTCTCTCTCTGAAACATAAAAGGCGTGCCAAGTGGCTTACAAGATGGAATGATACATGGCGATGTTCCAATACATTATGTCCTGTATATGGTGCTCCAGCTCCTTGCAACGCTCCAAGGCTCGAGAGATAGCTCTGCGCCTTAGCACGTTCGAGGAAAGCTCCGTACCCGCCGACGTTTCCTGCTTCCTGCAAGCAGACTGTGGGGTTATCAGTACATTGTTATGCACTGGTGGGGAGGCTAGCTCGCCCACAATGCTATCATTACCGAACACGTTCCATTTACTTTTGTGCATCTCTATCATTCATTGTCTTTCTAATCTTACCTTAGGATCAATTTCATGGCACATTGCATAACCTATCTCGTGTTGCAGAATTCAAGTGTCGTATAGAAAATATATGCACGACTTACCCATACTTACCGTCCGGCCTTTCCTGTCCAAGTAAACCAAGTTAGACAACAATCCATGTAATAACATAATGCGGTACTTGGAAAACATTCAATATCGAGTACGTGTCCCTGCCTCGGGTCCTAGCGCATTGTAGGCGTATTCTTTAACTCATTGTACAAGTATTCTTGATCATGTGGTGTATTACATTCAAGCCTGTTCAGGAGGTACTTGGTTCATTTAACTTAGACTACTTTGATTTCAATGCAAAGACTTGCACGTGGATTGCCACCAGCAAAGTCCCCTTATTCTATATGCACCGGTCGCTGGCAATGCAAGCCATTTGGACATTTCTCTTTGGTATTTCTCAACTTAGCATAGGGTGATGGCTGGTACACCCCGTTAAGTCTCTTGAAATATCCTGCACTTACGTCTCCCGGTGCCCAAGCCCGCACCCAGGCAGCCCGTAAGCCCCGACTTTTTGATTCCGCCTAGGCCGACCACGGTATACACCACCACACAACACCCGTGCCGTAGAATCATTGCACGGACACAGCATTCGCCACCCCTCGCTCGTGCCGTTTGTCCACGACCATTTCGTATTATCTTGTCTTGTCTTTTTACTTAACGGCTATTTCTGCCGTAGGCTAACCCTTAGCCATAATGCGTTGTCGACCTGGTTGGCGTCCGTGCAGCGCGGGTAGCGAGCCCCGATGCACGTGCCCGTCACACCTGTTGCTAACCATTCTTTCTTTTCTTATCTTTTCTTCATTCTTTCTTTTCTTATCTTTTTCTTCATTCTTTCTTTTCTTTCTTTCTTTCACTTGTTCATTCGTTTATCGATTCATTCACGTATTCATTCATTCATTCATTGATTCGTTGATTTATTCATTCAAGCATTACGCAACTCCTCATACGGGAGTCGCCTTGGCGACCCATCGGTCCTATAGCCTTTCAGTGTCGCTATACTCTACTCGGAACGACTATATTGATAGCCTTCCCGTTCATTGTTGTAAACCATTCATTGTTTCATTGTTGGACGCATAAGGAGCATAAACGTAGGCTTGTGCCGTAGCACGAGCATGGAGCGCGGGCGAGAGTTCTCGTACTTTTCCATGTTCCTTTCCATATTCTATACAAGCATACAAATTGGGATTATTCCCTTAGCTAGGTGCGTTGAGTCATTTATTAGCATGCAAGAGGTTATCGCCTAGCGATTCTCGTGATAGTGTCTGTATTGTTATGTGTCTAGGCTAAGCACAGACGGGTTCATCGGAGCCACCCACCTTAGCGATGTTTGCATCGGCCGAGCGATACTCCGAGCGCGCCTTTGATACTCTAAGTCTGGATTCATCTTGACGGGCCAATGCAAGTCTTGCATCGATTCGCATCGATACTTCATCGGGTCGAAGCAACTCTTCGGGTCAACGGCTTGTTTTTGAGTCGTTGCACTTGCCGTTTGAATCGGCGTTCCGCTAGGGCGGAGCGGGTCACTACATAATACACCACTCAAAATAAGTCTCGTCCTCGAGACTTCCTGAGTGCAGGTCATCCTACCGTTCCTTAACTCGGATTGTGTGCGCATCTTAGGCATTTTCCTATCGAATGGCTTTATCGTTCGATGGCATCGAACGGTACTCGGTTTCTTTCTAAGTTCCGTGTCGCATACGTTCGATCAATTTTATCGAATGACTTTTTACTCATTTTAGAGTTGATGATACTTATTCAATTGTCGTGTTTCTTTGACTCGGTTGCTATTTTAACGTGTCATGGAGCTGGAATGGTTGCACGAGGCACGTTGTAATTTGTCAAATACAAGGGTCGTAGGCTAAGGCAAACTCATTTTCGTTTATCTCGGTCATCGAGGTGACTCGATTCGCTTCCCAAGCGTTCTCGTCCATGAAATCAGTATGATTTCCTCTTAGCGGGGTCGACCAAGTCTATGTAATTTTCGTCCGATTCAAGACTAAGTATTGCACTATCCTCGAGTATATTTCCCTATCAATGTTATCGCTCCTATCAATGGTCCAATTCGTTATACCAACTTTTATTTGCACGATATCGATTCCATATCATTCACTTGTTTAGGGCCAATTTCGTTGTCGTTTACGCACACTCCGCTTACACGTTTCTTTGATTCCGAGCCACGTTCGTACTAGTATCGATCCTTTACTTAACGCAATTTCAAGATCTTCGACACTCTCCCATTCCTCAAGTCTTGCTTGAACTCGATGTATCACTTGGCTGGATCGTGCACGCATTCCAAGCGTCCCCAAAATACATGCATTCAGCCAAGCCGCATGATCTAGAAGTTTGTCATTCTCACTCGAGTCGCATCGTGCACATACTCAAGCGTCCCTGAATATATGCATGTCAGCCGAATCTCGTGAGGGGTATTCCTATATTTGTCATTCACACTATCCATCCATGCCAATCCTCAAGATCAATCTTTCGATTGATAACTCATGAAACAGGGCGTCTCGCCTACCCGCTAGGCCATCTTTTCGAGGCTAAGTCAATGTCAGGATTGGAATTATAGTTCCCCAACAATAATGCCAACACTGACCCCAATCCTAGGGTCAAACCAAAGTCGGTAGTACGGGGTTTTCTACCCAAGCTCGCGTCACTCAGATTTCTAAACATCGAGCACGATCACCTATTCGCATCAATGTATTCGTCGCACACCGCAACGAATTCAAATCCATTCAAATCACTAAATTGACATACTTCACATATCCATTCTAACAAATTCACGTATTCGATCACGAGTTCATCTAACTTGACAATATGTTGCGCCCCAATCTCACGCGAGTCCGATTATCCACGGTGGTTCATGAATCACCATGCAACGCTCCCGTGGAATAATCATTCTCATCGGGGCGTAACTCTTGTTTGGGTCCAGACTAATTCATTCTCGATACGCGGATTGGACCTACGCAATCCTCAAGCTTAATCATCAAGCACACTGAATCATTCTCAAGTCTACTTCGCATCAAACCACAAGTCGAAGCACACAAATTGCCGCGCCATGCTAGTTCAATCAACCCCGCTGTATGAATCACCATACCAGCGCTCACGCGGAGTGATCGTCCTATCGGCGCGACGCATGTGCGAGGCTGGAGTTGTGCTCGCATAAGACAAGAATGTCGACGTTGGGGTTATCGTCGAAGCAATCCAAACATTTCATTTTCATCCAAGCCGAGATCTCTACTCGATAGTCCGACCGTCATGCGTTCAACTAGAAAATCCTCGAGCCAAGTCTATCTTTTTCTCGATACATTCTTTTTACATCTCAAGTATAGCATCCAACGGAACAATGACATTTGCACGATCGTCATTCGCTGAGTCAGAGTACCCCCGAGTTATCGCATATCGATCTTTGATACGCCTCAATACCATCGACGATATGCGTAACCTGACGATCTTCCTTTTGCAACAGATTTTGAGTCGTGCGTTGATGCTGTTGTCCGAGTTGGATAATCCACAATTTTATTTAATATTCAAGATCAAGTTCCGTCGCTCTTCCTCAAGCTCGTTTCAAGATCGTTTGTTTCAAAACTCAAGCCACATTTCATTTGAATCAATCCCAAATCGTACGCGCGATCCTCTAAGTTTCCTCGATCAAGACCATTCACTTTCATTCATCGTTCCGAATCGTTTTCTAACATGCGTTGCCTATTCACAAGTTGTCTGAACGACATCTCGTTCGGGACATTCGAAGTCACGATCAACTAAGCGTGACACGTTCTAAGGCTTTGCGCGATCGCATCACCTCGCCGACATACCCGTTCTATCCGTATATCTTGTAGTCTCGCTCGAACAATTTTTATGACGTCCATACACCACTCAGGGTTCGAGCCACTCGACTAGTCATCGACACTCATTTTTATTCTTCTCCGAGCCTATCACATACACCACTCGGATTCAAGCCATACGATCTAGTCCTCAATCACGTTCGCGTCATGCGCTAAGACATCCTTCAGATTCGTTCGACGAATCTCTAGCGTAATCGCTCACGTCGCCTCGACGTACTAAGTCGTTCGCACTAATCCTCAAAATCCAAGTCAATCCTTCGGGTGTGCCTAAGCGTTAACTCGATAGCATTCCTATCGATATACACTCAAAGTATATCTCCGTTCTCGATCGAGCGATACATTGACATCGCTCGCAACCCGATTGCACCCAAGAGTCGAGGTGCGCGACACGCGGACTAAGTTGTACCGCTTAACCATCCCGTACGGACTACATTCAAGTTTGCACGCTCACTTATTCTCGTTCGCAACTTATTTGCACCAAAGAGTCTAGGTGCGCGATACTCCGCACAACTTAGCCAAAGGCTGCGTGCATGACCATCCCGTTCGAACTATACTCGGGTCCCGTGTAGTCGTTTGCTATCGTCAGCGTAAGCTTATTCAAGCACGCCTCGCGTTGCTAACTCTTAGCATCGATTCCGTCCAACTCAAGTCCGTCGTGGTTTGGCACAAAGGCCTTCGCCTATCAAGTCCCGTTCACCCGAGCACTTATACGAGCTTTCGAAAATATTAGACTTATTGTATGGAACATCCCAAGGCAGAATGAGAGAGAGAGCGCACACTTCTTTTGTAACCAACCGAGCTTTCAAAACTGAGAAAATCAAAATGAAGTCCAAGGACGTAAAGCCGTGCTCTGATACCAATCTGTCATGCCCCGCTCCCGTAGGAGCGATCGTCCTTGCTAAGGCGTGATGCCGCACGGGCCTAGGTTGCGCCCGTGCAAGGCCAAGTCCAGAAACGGCCGATTTGATGCTAGGCCACGGAGTCGCACAGAGTGTCCCCATTTGCAGCGGAAAGTAAATGAACACACAAGTTGAATACGAAATCAAACTCTTTATTGATATTCAAGAAGTTACAAGTGGCGCTAGGCCGATATTACAAGTCGCTCAAGCTCTCTCTCTCTCTGAAACATAAAAGGCGTGCCAAGTGGCTTACAAGATGGAATGATACATGGCGATGTTCCAATACATTATGTCCTGTATATGGTGCTCCAGCTCCTTGCAACGCTCCAAGGCTCGAGAGATAGCTCTGCGCCTTAGCACGTTCGAGGAAAGCTCCGCACCCGTCGACGTTTCCTGCTTCCTGCAAGCAGACTGTGGGGTTATCAGTACATTGTTATGCACTGGTGGGGAGGCTAGCTCGCCCACAATGCTATCATTACCGAACACGTTCCATTTACTTTTGTGCATCTCTATCATTCATTGTCTTTCTAATCTTACCTTAGGATCAATTTCATGGCACATTGCATAACCTATCTCGTGTTGCAGAATTCAAGTGTCGTATAAAAAATATATGCACGACTTACCCATACTTACCGTCCGGCCTTCCCTGTCCAAGTAAACCAAGTTAGACAACAATCCATGTAATAACATAATGCGGTACTTGGAAAACATTCAATATTGAGTACGTGTCCCTGCCTCGGGTCCTAGCGCATTGTAGGCGTATTCTTTAACTCATTGTACAAGTATTCTTGATCATGTGGTGTATTACATTCAAGCCTGTTCAGGAGGTACTTGGTTCGTTTAACTTAGACTACTTTGATTTCAATGCAAAGACTTGTACGTGGATTGCCACCAGCAAAGCCCCCTTATTCTATATGCACCGGTCGCTGGCAATGCAAGCCATTTGGACATTTCTCCTTGGTATTTCTCAACTTAGCATAGGGTGATGGCTGGTACACCCCGTTAAGTCTCTTGAAATACCCTGCACTTACGTCTCCCGGTGCCCAAGCCCGCACCCAGGCAGCCCGTAAGCCCCGACTTTTTGATTCCGCCTAGGCCGGCCACGGTATACACCACCACACAACACCCGTGCCGCAGAATCATTGCACAGACACAGCATTCGCCACCCCTTGCTCGTGCCGTTTGTCCACGACCATTTCGTATTATCTTGTCTTGTCTTTTTACTTAACGACTATTTCCGCCGTAGGCTAACCCTTAGCCATAATGCGTTGTCGACCAGGTTGGCGTCCGTGCAGCGCGGGTAGCGAGCCCCGATGCACGTGCCCGTCACAACTGTCGCTAACCATTCTTTCTTTTCTTATCTTTTCTTCATTCTTTCTTTTCTTATCTTTTTCTTCATTCTTTCTTTTCTTTCTTTCTTTCACTTGTTCATTCGTTTATCGATTCATTCACGTATTCATTCATTCATTCATTGATTCGTTGATTTATTCATTCAAGCATTACGCAACTCCTCATACGGGAGTCGCCTTGGCGACCCATCGGTCCCATAGCCTTTCAGTGTCGCTATACTCTACTCGGAACGACTATATTGATAGCCTTCCCATTCATTGTTGTAAACCATTCATTGTTTCATTGTTGGACGCATAAGGAGCATAAACGTAGGCTTGTGCCGTAGCACGAGCATGGAGCGCGGGCGAGAGTTCTCGTACTTTTCCATGTTCCTTTCCATATTCTATACAAGCATACAAATTGGGATTATTCCCTTAGCTAGGTGCGTTGAGTCATTTATTAGCATGCAAGAGGTTATCGCCTAGCGATTCTCGTGATAGTGTCCGTATTGTTATGTGTCTAGGCTAAGCACAGACGGGTTCATCGGAGCCACCCACCTTAGCGATGTTTGCATCGGCCGAGCGATACTCCGAGCGCGCCTTTGATAGTCTAAGTCTGGATTCATCTTGACGGGCCAATGCAAGTCTTGCATCGATTCGCATCGATACTTCATCGGGTCGAAGCAACTCTTCGGGTCAACGGCTCGTTTTTGAGTCGTTGCACTTGCCGTTTGAATCGGCGTTCCGCTAGGGCGGAGCGGGTCACTACAAGGTAAGGCAGAGAGTTGCCAGAAGCTGGGGGCTCTGGTGCTAGGGGTCCTGGACGGCGCCAGAGTGCTGTACGGCAGCGATAGTATCGAGATGGGTTGGGGAGTCGGTCGATCGCCGGTAAGGACTTGGTCACGTTGGTCGTGCGAAGGTTAGGGTTTTGTCTTTCCTCCTTTTCTTTTGGTGGTGGTATTATGATGTTGGTTTTTGGTGTTGGTATTATGATGTTGGTTTTTGGTGTGGTGATGATAATGAGGGCGGTTGTGGTTGGGTGGTCGAAAGTAGCAGTGGGAAGCTTAGAGGCATGATGGTTGTCATGGGAGATAGGTGATCACGACGGGTGTTTGGGATCGAAACTGGTAGAGATAGGGCCGGGCTTGGCTTCTGGAATGGTGACGGTCATGTACTGTTAGGGCGTGGTCGGGATGGACGCAGTGGTCAAGGTTCCATGTGTGCGGCTGGCTAGGATGGCGGGTGGTCAGTGCGGGTGGTCCGAAAGTTCGATGGAGTACGGTAGAGACGGGGCAGTGATCGGAGATACGGGGTTGTTGGGGAGGAGCTGAGGTCGGTTGCTAGGTTAGGGTTAGGTTTTGGGTTGGGTCTTGTATCGGACACGTGCCCGTGGTTTTGGGATAAAATGTCAGGGTGT
Organism: Iris pallida; assembly: GCA_029216955.1. Lineage (NCBI taxonomy): Eukaryota > Viridiplantae > Streptophyta > Magnoliopsida > Asparagales > Iridaceae > Iris > Iris pallida. The sequence goes on along the minus strand of JANAVB010035018.1, from coordinate 11,029,371 downwards.
GTCCGACATGGCATAGAAAAATATATATGTGTGAGACTCATCTCACAGTATTGGTATTTATATATGGATACATATTTTTATACTATATTTCATATTTTTGGTTTTTGAAACGCTTTAAATTTTTTCCAAATTATAGATTTTTCCTTGACCAACATACCGTCAGTGTACCGGTGTATACCGACGTTATACCGTCCGAGGAATATTTTCCACTTTTAAATATTTTTTATTTTTTGATATTTTTATGAATATTATTTCTGATAGTTTCGTGAATAGTATTTTAGATATTTTGATAAATAGTATTTAGATATTTTCGTGAATAGTATTTAGTTATTTTTATTAATAGTGTAGATGCATCCTATTATCCATTGGATACTTGATTTTCTTTTGAATGGTTAGGATCGATTTAGATCGTGACGCGGATCGTGATCCAACGGTCACGATTAATTTTCTCTTCTATATATACCCTTTCACTTTCTCTCTCCTTTCTCTTTTCATTCTTTCTTCCATTCCTCTTATCTTTCATTCCTCTTCCTTAAGCTTAGGAAAGCTTGGTCTTGAGGCCTAGAGTGTGGTTTCGTACCCCTCTCGGTAGTGGATTGCAAGATTAGGCTTGGAGGTTTACTTAGGCAAGTACATCTTATCGAATTACTGAACAACCTTAATTATTGTTCTTTTGTTTTCTTTGGTATGGATAGCTCATTTTATTCCAAAACTTGTTTTGTTAAATATGTTTCCCTTATGACTTTTAGTTATACATGTTTCTTAATTTGGTTTAATCTAGGTTTTAATTTTCTGTTAAAACCCAATATTGACTTAGTAAGAAAACTCGGTATCGGAAGAGATACGGGTGTTACCATCATGGATCTTGGTCACGTATGTTATATGAGGCTCTCACCTAGCTTATATCCCACAGACTTTGAGTTTGGTGAAAATCGAAACCCGTTTCAGTTTTCCGAGAACCTATTTTTAGAGTATTTTGAGGTATTAATTTATCAAATCTTTGAATTTGTGAAAACTAATACTTCCATGTTGTATATTATTCAATTCTATACGATTTTGACTTTGCAAATCTAAATTTTGATTTAAAATAAAGTTTTTATGGCCGAAATAAGTTTTGGCAAAATTTTAGACTTTCTTCGTTGTCTCGGAACGATATACCGTGTATATCGATGGAATATGGAATACCGATTTTATACCCCAGAAACTTTAACTAGAATACCACCAGTATACTACAGTATATCGTCGGTATACCGATTTTGGCTGTTTTTGTTCTTTTTACCCCTTTTTGTCCATTTTTGATAATTTTTTTGACTATAACGAATTCTTAATATGATTAGATGATCTTGTATAGTTAGAGAATGATTGTACACCCTATATATATTTGACACCATCACATGTGTATATGTTGTTCTATAGCCTATACTTACTATGTATTGCTATGTCTTTCTAGATTTTTTGTACTATACAATCTATGCCATGTCCAGTATTTACTTGATAGTGACCCGTCGTGGTGCACTCTTGTTACATGTCTTTTCTTTGCATACATGATAGTGGCCTATCATGGCACACCCCCGATTTTCGTATTATCTAGCTTTACATGATAGTGATCTATCATGGCACACTTTCGATCTATTTATAGTGGCTCATCCTAGCGCACTCTTACTTTCAGCTTACTATATTTTCCTGTTGTGGCTTGTTATAGTACACTTTCTTGTATTGTCCAGTCTTGTATATAATATGTAGGATGGATTCTACGGAATGCCATACCTAAAATCTAGCAAGAAAATTCTAAGGACTAATTAAACAACTAGCTTGATTACCTAGATGCATTGGGAGGGAAGATTTTGCCAGTTGCCTGCAAGCCCTTTATTCCGGCCCCCACATGAATGGACTTGTAGCTATCTGGCATGATGAGCACACTTCCAGCGCACCGTCGAGTGTTTCACATACACTTAGGATACATTTGTCTCTTGGGCGATCTATCCTCTCTATACCTATAATTAGGGTACATTTGTCTCCTGGGCGATGTACCCACTACTATATCTTAGGATATATTTATCTTCTGGACAATGTATCCACCACTACTTTCTTTTGGCCTGGATAAGCCGGGTAGTCTGTAGGGCAGGTAACTGAATTGGATTTCTCAAAACTTACATATGTTAGTAATTAGAATTATGATAACCCTAGTTAGCGAATGTATAAATCCGTACTCATTTTTTGGTCTGATTATTGTACGGAGTCTAGTCCAGTCTGGTCTTGTCTAGGCAGTGTCCGAATTTTTCTATTTCAGTACATCATTATTTATGCTTTACTTTTGCCGATAAATGATTAGCGATTAAGTTCTGTTCAAGAGAAGGGTTACAACTCCGGTCCTTACTTGGTTTACGGGTTGTAGTTCGGTTCCAAAATAGTTCCTAAGTCATCTTGTCATTTATCGTCCTATTCATTACTCACATACTATACATGATCCCTATGTTGTACATGCTTACATGTCCCGCTTACCTTATATGCTTACATGACCCGGCTACTTTATATGCTCACATGTTCAGTTTATCTTACATGTTCACATACTTTCGTTTATTTTACATGTCCATAGTTTACATTATGTCACATATTGTTTACTTATGCTCCATTTTGCTCTGATTATAGTCTTTTCTATTGTCGAGAGGCAATGGTAGTGCACGAGTCTTGATCCACATTTCTTATTTTTCTCTCTATCTATTGTTATGTTAGCTATTGCTAGTTTTACCTTATAGTTTGGCTTTCTTTATTGTACTTGCTATTGAGGGTCTGACCACACTGGTTTTGTTTGGCCAGATCTGATAGAGGTGTCCAAAGGATCTTTTGTACCATCTACTCGACAGTGACCACCCGGAGCACCAGAGTACCTTAGTGGAATTTATATTTTGTTCTCCTACTAGTTATGTACATTATTATTTTGTGACATTTAGCCTCCGAGCACGAGTTTAGCTTGTGTTTTGGATCTTAACATTTAGCCTATGGGCCTGGACATGATTTACGTTATTCTATACTATAGCTAGAGCTAATCATGTATGATTATTACTCTGGCTAGTTTTCTATTTTGTATTACAAGCTTCATGATCATCCATGTATATATAGTTTGCGACACTTTACTATTTTATGTCTGATGATCATGCTTCTTGTGCTTTGTATATTTGCTTGTGATCGAGATACCTAGGATTGCTTGACCTAGAATTGACTGTTGGATTGTAGTAATAACTCCCATGTCTTGACAGCTTTGACCGTATCCTAGGGTACTGGAGTACTCTGGTATACGTAGCTGGCCTTGTCCGTCCTGACTTACCGGTATTTTGGTTCTGGGACGTGACATTGGTTTTTATTGATAGCCTATACAGGTCTGACTCATCAGATATGTGTGGGTTACTGATAATTATCTCAATCACAATTCTCCTTTATTGATATCATTCGTATTATTATATATCACTGATCCTTTGACCTGATATTTTTCTTGATTGTTGATCTTTTATGTTCCTTCGATTTGATCCTTGTATCCTTTAACTTTCATGGACATTATTCCTAATCCTTCCGATCATCTTGTTTGGATTTTGCCGTGGTAGGTCAGCATCCTTCTGTTAGGCCAGTTCTGGAGAATCAGTCTCAACATTCAGGAGCATAGTCTAGAGTCGACTCGAGGACAGTAATATCAGTACAGCTCGATCAGCCAGCTGTGCTCATGCAGTCAGCATTGCTAGTCCAGCCAGAGTCTTATCATTCAGTACTAGTGGTAGGTCATCACCCAATTTTGGTATCGCTAAAGTCAGGACATCCTGTACACCAGTATAGTCAGCAGTCCAAGCAGAGGTAGTATCAGATCATCCCGATGTGCTTGTATACCTAGGGATCATGAAAGAAATAATAGAGTCACAACAGAAATGAGATCTTGTTCTCCAGCAGTGTATCCAAATATTGATAGACCATAGTGGGCAAGGAATACCTGAGGTATTTAAAGCCAAGGACTGTAGCCAAAGAGAAGTACAGATTAGAGCCAAGCATTACCAGTCATCCAATCAGTCAGCATATCGAGCTCTACCTACTGTGGAGGCAGTACGATAGCACGAGCTTACAGCCAGAAGGACTACATCTAGAATCGAGGGTCGTAAGAGATACCATGCACCTGTGTTAGGTTTTTCACCCCGATGTCCATCACCAATACCAGCATATAAACATCCATACCAGTTCCAGGAGTTACCAGTCGTATGTTCCTTCTGTGGAAAGGGAGGACACACTCATCTTACTTGTCGAAGGGCCAACTTTTTATGTTTGTCGTGGGAATCACCAGACCATATGATAGGGATTCGTCCCTGGTGGAGTTGAATTGGATCGTCATCCTTCCAGTCAACAGTTCCACAATTCAACGTACCAGCACCGGTTCAGCAGCAGCAGGCTTAGAGCCCTTTACCGATTGACGCAGTCCCATGTAATCAAGTAGCAGAGGCCTCAGCAGTATGTGCAGGCCCAAGCTCGGAGGCAGAGAGACCAGCAATAGTATCAGGCAAAACAAGAAGGATGTACCTACTGTGGGGAGTTGGGGCATCTCAGATCAGTTTGTTGGACGGCCAGTAGGCGATGCTTTCGATGTAGAGCAGAGGACCATCCAGTTAGCACTTGCCTTTATCCGACATCCGGAGGATGACCAACTACACCAGATATACCACCTCAGTCCTTTCAATCGCCTCTGCCATCGCCTCCAGCAGTGGATGAGCAGTTAGAGCCAATACTAGATATTCAGCCATTGGAAAGTACCCTCTGCCATTGCGAGCTCAGAGGATTAGGCAGGATAGAGCACGATTGTATGTGCAGTCATAGGGGCTGCACTAGTATCAGCATGATAGTAGTAACTAGGGAGTCTCAAGTACCAGCTTTATGGTCTTCTTTCAGTTATGCCCTTTTAATCTATCTTTCAGTAGCAGGCCAGGTAGTGACAGTATATCTTGGGTTCCCGTCGACTGCCTTATATTCTACCTATATTTGGAGTACAACGGTCGGCTTGACTTATTCGGTGAGTGAATGCGAGTTTCTCGTCCCACTCTTTTATTTTTGTATCTTGAGATACATGATATATATAACATGTCTCGACTACGAAGATACGTCCTGGGTAAAGTCATGTCGTAGACTAAGTCATTGGTACCGACTTACTTTGAGACTTGACCCTTATCTATTTTGGGAGTCAGCGTAGGCTAGCGAGGACGGGTCCCTGCTCAACTGACTCGGGAGACATATTTAATCATATGCCTCCATCCCTTCTTTATTGAGGTTGTGTTATTGCTTACATATTTATTTATATTACTGTTGCCTTTATTTATTTACTTGTCATTCTTTGTTTTATTAAGATAATCATATTTTCTTGAGCTTTTAGGTTTGGCTATCATGCTCGACTAGCTTTAGGAAATTTCAAGGGTATAATTTTTCTAAGGATGGGAGAGTCGTGAGAATCATCTCACAGTATCGGTATTTATATATGGATACGTATTTTTGTACTATATTTCGTATTTTTTTGTTTCGGATTGCTTTAAAATTTTTCTGAAATTATAGATTTTCTCCTTGACCGACATACCTCAGTATATCGACGGTATATCGTCCGAGAGATATTTTCTACTTTTACATATTTTCATTTTATGATATTTTTATGATTAGTATTTTCGATATTTTTGTGAATAGTATTTTGGATATTTTGATGAATAGTGTTTTGATATTATCGTAAATAGTTTTTAAATATTTTTGTGAATAGTATTGATGCATCCTATTATCTAATGGATACTTGGTTTTCTTTTGAATGGTTAGGAACGAATTAGATCGTGACGCAGATCGTGATCCAACGGTCACGATTAATTTCCCTTATATATGTATACCCTTTCACTTTCTCTCTCCTCTCTCTTTTCATTCTTTCTTTCGTTCCTTTTATCATTTATTCCTCTTCCTCAAGCTTAGGAAAGCTTGGCCTTGAGGCCTAGAGTGTGGTTTCGTACCCCTCTCAGTGGTGGAGTAGAAGATTAGGCTTGGAGCTTAACTTAGGCAAGTACGTCTTGTCGAATTACTGAACAACCTTAATTATTGTTCTTTTATTTTCTTTGGTATGGATAGCTCATTTTATTCCAAAACTTATTTTGTTAAATATGTTTCCTCGTGATTTTTAGTTATGTTCATGTTTCTAAATTTGGTTTAATCTAGGTTTTAATTTTCTGTTAAAACCAAATATTGACTTAGTAAGGAAACTCGGTATCGGGAGTGATACTGGTGTTACCATCATGGATCTTGGTCACATTTGTTATATAAGACCCTAAACTAGCTTATATCCCATGGACTTTGAGTTTGGTGGATATCGGAATTCGTTTTGATTTCCCGAGAACCTATTTTGGAGTATTTTGAGGTATCGATCATTGAATTTGTTGTAGAGAATTCAATTCTATGCGATTTGACTTTTAAATTCAATTCTATGCGATTTTGACTTTTGAAAATCCGAATTTTGATTTAAATAAAAAATTTATGGCCAAAACAAGTTTTGGCAAAATTCTAGACTTTCGTTGCAGTATCGGAAAGGTATACCGAAGATATACCGGTGCAGTGTATATCGATGGAATATCGATTTTATACTCCGAAAACTCTCTATCTTTGACCGAAATACTATCGGTATACTACAGTATACCGTCGGTATACCGATTTTGGTTATTTTTTGCTATTTTTTGCTATTTTTGTCCTTTTTGCCCCTTTTTGTCCATTTTTGATAATTTTTTCGACTGTAATGAATTCTTAACATGATTAGATGATCTTGTATCGTTAGAGAATGATTGTACACCCTATATACACTTGACACCATCACATGTTTATATGTTGCCTTTGCCCTATACTTACTATGTATTGCCATGCCTTCCAGATTTATTATACTCTACAATCTAAACCATGTATACTATTTACTTGATAGTGACCTGTCATGGTGCACTCTTGTTAAACGTTTTTTCCTTGTTTACAAGATAGTGGCATGTCATGGTGCACCACGACTTTTGTATTGTCTAGCTTTATACGATAGTGGTCTGTCATGGCGCACTCCCGATCTCATTATAGTGGCTCGTCATAGTGCACTCCTGCTTCCAACCTAACTATATTTTTCTGTTGTGGCTTGTTATAGTGCACTTTCTTGTATTGTCTAGTCTTGTATATCATGTCTAGGATGGATTCTGCAGAATGTCACACCCGGAATCGAGAAAAACAATGTTAAGGACAAAACAACTAGCATGATTACCTAGATGCATTGGGAGGGGAGAATTTTTTGGTTGCCTGCAAGCCCTTTATTCTCGCCCCAACCTGAATGGGCTTGTAGCTATTTGTCATGATGAGCACACTTCCAGTATACCGTCGAGTGTTGCACCTACAATTAGGATACATTTGTCTCCTGGACGATGTATCCTCTCTACACCTATACTTACGATACATTTATCTCCCGGGCGATGTACCCAATGTTAGACCTTATGATACATTTGTCTCCCGGGCGATGTTTCCACCAGTACTTTCTTTTGGCATGGATAAGTTGTGTAGTCTACAGGGCAGTTAACTGAATTAGATTTCTTAAAACTTCCATATGTTAGTAAATAGGATTATGATAATGCTAGTTAGCTAATATATAAAGCCGTACTCATTTTTTGGCTGTGATTTGTATGGAGTCCAGTCTAGTCTAGTCTTGTCTAAGCAGTGTCCGAATTTGCTTATTTCAGTACATCATTATTTATGCTTTACTTTTGTCGACAAATGATTTGCGACTAAGTTCTGTTCTGGAGAAGGGTTACAACTCCGGTCCTTGTTTGGTTTACGGGTTGTAGTTCGATTTCCGAAATAGTTCCTAAGTCATCTTGTCATTTGTCGTCCTATTCAGTACTCACATGCTATACATGATCCCTATGCAGTATATGCTTACATGTCCTGGTTACCTTATATGCTTACATGACCTGACTGCTTTATATGCTCACATGTCCAGTTTATCTTACATGTTCACACGCTCTCATTTATTTTATATGTCCACAGTTTATGTTATGTCACATGTTGTTTAATTTATGCTCCATGTTGCTTTGCTTATAGTCTTTTCTATTCTCGAGATAAGTGCATTGGTAGTACACGAATCTCTATCCATATTTACTTTTTTTTTGTCTTTGTCCGTTGTTATGTTAGTTATTGCTGGTTTTAGTTCATAGATTGGCTTCCTTTGTGGTACTTACTATTGCGGGTCAGACCCTACTAGTTTTGTTTGGCCAGATCTGATAGAGGAGCCCGAAGGATCTTCCGTACCATCTACTTGACAGTGACCACCCGGAGCACCAGAGTATCTTAGTGGGTTTCCTATTCCATTCTCCCACTAGTTATGTACACTATTATTTTGTGGTGTTTAGCCTCTGAGCACGTGTTTAGCTCGTATTTTTTATCTTGATATTTAGCCAATGGGCCTGGACATGATTTACGTTATTCTAGAGTATAGCTAGAGCTAATCATGTATGACTATTACTCTTGCTAGTTCTCCATTTTGTATTATTAACTTCATGATCATCCATATATATCTAGTTTGGGACGCTTTACTATTTTATGTCTGATGATCATACTTCTTTTACTTTGCATATTTGTGTAGAAGCTTAAAAATGAATGGACGCCACTCATAAGAAGGTGCCAGCATCAAGTGGCGCCTAGTCATTGACTTGCACGAGACCTAGGTTGCGCCCATATCAAAGTGTGCAGGTCCCTATGTGGCAAGTTTTCTCGAGAAGTTGTATGGTAGCCATTATTACTGACAGCACAGCAGTCGAAGAATATCTCTTCGAATCTCGAGCAACGCGGCGCTCGAAAAGATTTTGTCAGCATTAAGTATTGACAGCTAGCTCGCGCAAGCTATCAAAGGGCACGAGAAATTTCCACGGCACAGAAGACTTGAGTCAGAGGCGTTAGTTATCAAGTAGCGCCGACACAACCTGGCTAGTTGGCGCCACTTGATCAATTTTTGTCCAGTAGCTAGATGACATGGCGCACATGCCACTAATTTCGAAGAACGTGTCTACTACACTGCCTACGACCACGCACATCTCACTGATAAGATGCCACGCGTCACCAACAGTTAAAGTAACCGCTTGTGCAACCGGATAGGAGGTGCGCAACTCAGAGTGCGCACAACCCAGAAAAATAGTTATTTCAGAACTCTATAAATAGAGTTTCAAATCAGTTCCAAAGAATCACTAATGATCATAATCTCCTGCTAAAGTGTTGTTGCATTCTCCAAAGGCTTGTGTCTTCAATATCACATCGTCCAAGGAATAAAGTGATATTCTTCTGATCAGATTCCTATAGTTGTACTTTCCCAAAAATTATTGTACTCTTGTACTTTCTTTCTTTCTTAGTTTGTAGAAATCAAACTTTTATTTTTGCAAACAAAATGGCAACTCTACTAGGGATGACTTTCTCCTCCGACGAGAAAGTGACAACTCAATGTGATACCGTGCCGATCGGCAAGGCGCAGAAGACCTTGGTCGTGCAAGTCGACCAAATAGCCTATGAAGCCATGATTAGTGCTGGGGGTGCTAGGTGTGCCAATGTAGCTGCCAAGAACAAGGCGCGCGCCATATGGACTCCCAAGTCCTCAACAACGCCAATTACTTCTTCTGTGCAACCTGAGCATGTTGCCTCTCTGGCACAAAACAAAGGGGAATGCCCTTTGGCTACTCCCTCTTCTTCTCCAGTTCTGAACTCGGAGAATAGCCTGTCAAGTGAGGCTACTAATCAGAATAAAGGAAAGCGACCTTTGGTCTTTTCTCATTCTACGCAAGCTACACCTATTCTGGCCTGGCGCAGAACTAGGGTAGACGCTTTTTAGCTACTCTCTCTTCCTTCTCAAGTCTGAAACTTGTTGGAAGTACACCTATTTCTGTCCTGGCACAGAACAAAGGGAAGTGCCCTTTGGTCTTTCCTCATTCTTCTTCGGTCCTTGACTCAGTGGAAAATATTTCTGGTTGCGCCCTTGCGCCAATCAGTACAAAAGCTCTTTGGGGCAGAAGCTCTACTCATCTTGACAGAGACAATCAAATCTCTAGCAAGAAAGTAAGTTATGTTCAGAATAAACTTTCTGCTACCCAGTTGTGGCATGCCAAGCGCACAGGAACAGGGTGCGCAACACAAACAGGCCTTCTGCCTACTCCCAAGAATTTAATTCAGGATCTGCCAACCCTACGCATCTCAAGGTCCAAACAAGGAAAGATGTTGGTGTCTCAAACAGACACACAAGTGGCTCACCTATCTGACTTGCATGCCTATCTTAACAGGCACCAGTCAAGAGCAACTTCAGTAAGTCATAATGCGCACAAGTCACAGTCTGCGCTAGCAGCCAACTTACGCCAGAGGACGACTCATGAAGTCAAGAATCCTTTTACCTATGCCAATCAGTTCAGCACCTCCTTGTACACTCAGGGTACAGGACATCTCAAGAACCGGAATCATGTTTCCAATGTTATCAAGGAATATATCCCTCTGACTTCTTCTCGTCCTGTCGTTGTAACCGATCTCCGTGAACTTCTTGCACAGAAGTAGAAGATTATAAGGCCGTCTCATCTACTTATAGCTCTACAACAAGAACATCATTGTAATCATCACCACGAGGTAGTCTTCAAATGTTGCTGCCAGTCAATCAAGCGGTCTGTCTTCGACCGTTTGAACTATGCTTAGACTCCTGAACCAGTGATAGTGGACGAAGATGAATTGTTGTACGTTTCTGTCAACATAACATCTCGAAACACTAGGGGTGGAAAGCATTCGAAATGAAACGCATCCCGCAACCCCAGTCAACAACACTTAGATCGGATCCGTGATTCCGATGAAGGGTCTACCGACATACCAGATCAAGAAGCCGAGAAACAATCGGTCAAAGAAATCTTCCCTTTAACCAAGAAACAATCGATCAAAAGAATCTTCCTGACTTTGACCAAGATTCCTTTAGTTAAAGGAACCTTCCTATCTCTTGTCCTGAGGGTAGTTCCTTATATGACTTGGATGCCAACAGTGAAAGTTCTGAGCAGACCATCTTTTCTACCAGTTCCTCTTCAGTGGCTAGAGAAGTGATAACATATGTCACTAATGAGGAATAAGATGTATCTAGCTCTAACAGTCAATAGCCGAGAATTGTTGTATTGGAGGCCAGTTTGAAGAGCATGGCCGAAATGATGGCAGGCATGAATGTTGTGATCATGACACAATACACAGTTCCACCGGTTGCGAATCCTATTCCAACCCAAGAACTTGTAATGACATCTCCTATCAACATTGGTCTGGGGGTACAGTCTCCTCATACTACTTCAGTACCAATCCAGGCTACTCCATGTTAGTCTGGTGTTGGGGGGCGGTGCATATCATGTAGTCCCTCCTCCTAACATACCAAATCAGTCCACTGCTCCACAACCGGTAGAAGATGCTAACGAGGCCGTAAAACTTTTGCGTACTCAGTTTGAAGCCTTCAAACAGAAAGACGGCTCCTATAGAGTGGAACAAAGTTCAATTTCAACCCAAATACAAACCTCCTACCATTATGTTGTTTGATGGCAGTACATCCCCAAGCCAGTACCTCAAGCACTTTGAGGTAATGACTGATCAACTTCAGCCAAACGATGCTCTACTCACTAGAGTATTCATAGGATGCTTAGCTGGTGCAGCTTATGACTGGTACCGCAGTTTGCCCGACGGTTGCATAACCTCCTTTTCTGGATTCAAACAAATCTTCCTGGAATGATTTTATGAGAGAACAAATGACATGACTATGCCAGCCCTCATCAAAATCAAACAATGGCATAATGTAACTACTGAACGTTTCATTGAATGATTCCGTCATAAGGCACTCAAAATGCCTCTGGAAACTCCAGATGCTCTGACTATAGACACATGCAAATCAAACTTGTTGTCTATAATCAGCATGTGGACTGGCTCTACACAGTTTTAGGATTGGCCTTCCTTCATAGTAAATGCCAAGGTAGCAGAAGAAAGTGCCGACAAGTTCAAACAATTTGGCATTCAGATGCCTAATCTTGATAGAGATAAACATACTACATCTAACGACGGTAGCCGTCAGAATAATCGCAAAGGCAAAGAGACTTTGGCTATCAATGTTAAAGGCAAAGAAGCTCTAGCCGTCAACATAGCTCAGTCAACACCTACTCCAATGGCACCACCACAAAGGGTACCACATCCTAAAGAATAATACTTTTTCGACGAGGATGATGTTATGAGCATCTTTGATTGCTTGATCTAGAGCAATAAACTTCAACTGCCGAACGCAAAGCGGCCAGAGGAAATGGATAAAACTGACCATCCTAAATATTGTGTGTATCACAAGTTTATTGGATACCCGACTCGAGCATGCTATGTGCTCAAAAAGAAAATCCAAAAGATGATCAAATCTGATGCAATCACACTTTAACAAGATGAGAAGACCGTAACTACTAATATCGTTTCTCTATAGTTTAGCGATTTTCCTACTCAACTTGTGCATGATAGAGTCATACCTATCCCGAAAGCTACTCTAGAGATTGTCAATCTTCCACCTGCACGAACTGATGGTCTTGTTCATTTGTCAACCGATAAGGGAGATATTATATATATCCATCCTGATTTGGTGGCTGACTTTGAAACACCTTCTTCATCCACAAAGTCCAAGAACGTAGCCAAATATAAGTCATGTCATATGACTTCATTGGGGTGAATACTGTCCTTTAACTGCTACCTTCACCTCGGCGGCAGATTCTTCTTCTTCTTTTTCTGAGATAATACTGCCAAAGCTAGAGGCCAATTACCAATTAGCCTTCCATCTACATAGTCAACAATCCCGTGAACTCATGATGAAGATGGGATATGATCTACAAAAGGCTTCTGGTTTCAATCGTGAAAAAGGATCTCTTATACCTCTTTCTCTATGCCTTTCACACAACCAATCTCGTGTTGGTTTGGGTTTCTGGACAGACTCTTCATCTTGTCAAAGGAAGTTGTCCAAAAGTAAGATTCGGACAAAGAGTTACAATATGGTGTACTTCGAACCTGTATCGGAAGAAGAAGCCTTAATTGGTACCAGGTCTTGGAGACTTTACCTGGGAAACTATTCAGAAGGTCAAGAGAGCCCTGCTCCAGCTTTGGAGGCTCCTCCAGCATCATCTTCTCCTGTTGTTAATGTTCCATCGGCTTTATCACCTCAGTGGAACCAACTCCTCCCAAATCGACGGCGGTCGACAAAGAAAAATAGTATGTCTGCTTCGATAAAGTATTAAAGAAGATTTCACCTCTTAGACTTGAGAAGCCTTAGAGCTTTGATATATTGGCTCAATTGGCTAATACTCCAGCAAGGTTATCAATCTTTGAACTCTTGCATCTCTCAAAGGAAACTCGAAAAATATTGAGAGAAGCTTTGATGCAAGCCGACACTTGTCTGACACTCCTTAAGAAGCCAGACGAGGAGCCTGTAACCTGCTTTCATTATCATAATATGATGGAGCTGATGCCCAATATCACCTTTACACAAGACGATATGTTATCGGAAGACAATCGATATGACCGGCCTATCTATTTTATGGGATATGTCGATACAATAAAGGTTGATCGCATCCTGATCGATCTTGGGTCTGCACTCAGTATCATGCCAAAGAATCTACTAGATGCTCTAGAGATCCCTGTGCATAATCTTTCTATAACTATCACGACAATCCTACGATTTAATTCCGGTAGAAGTGAACCCCTGGGGAAGATTTTCCTAAAATTACAAATCGACAATCTCCGTACAAAGGTCACCTTCTATGTGATCGATAATCATGGCTCCTGTAATGCCTTGCTAGGAAGACCATTTCTGCGTGAGAATAATATCGTACCGTCAACTCTTCATCAATGCTTCAAGTATATGGACGTCAATGGAGAGGTCCAAAAAGAGGTGGCTGATCTTAACCTCTTTCGGGGTATTGAAGCTTATTGTACTGATTCCCAAATATACAAGAAGAAATTCAAGAAAGATGTACTGGCCATGGATACTGAGGAAGATCAGAGGGACACTCCAGATGATGTCCTTGTGATTCCAGTCAAAGGACGTATTTTTTGTCCTTCATCCTCTTAGACATTGACCATTCATCTTTCTTCTCATGCTAAACATCCTACTGATAAAATGGAACAGAGGGAGCTAACCTCTTCTGAGCCTCTTGTTATCGATCTTCATCGTAACAAGCCTCCTCCTTCTCCTTCTCTGCCTCTGGTTATCAACCTTACCAAGCTTTCTATTAAGGCTAAGAACCCTGTTGTAAATGATGATGTACAAATCAAAAAAGTAGCATCTCCTTTACAGTATACTGATGTCTTTTATTATACTCAATGTTACTTAAAAATGTTAGATTACTTCGAACCACTTACAATAGGAGCAGTTCAACCTCTCCAAGATGAAGTATTGCTCGAACCAGTATAAGATTCCTTCTTCTTAGTTCCTTCCAGGAAGAAAAATGAACTTCATATACTTTTTAGTAAAGGAACAGAGCATAAGACTACGCCCGATAATGAGAAAAAAAATGACGATAATGGGAGACTCCAACTATGCCGTTATAGTCAACAATCAAAAGATATCATTCAAAAGATGGGCTAGAATTTTAAAGCTGGTCTCAATGGCGGTAAGGGAAGGCGAACTCCTATTCGTATCCCTGCTCCAAAAGGAAAGTCACTGCAATATTACGGTAAAATAAATCATGGATTGGGTTATACCTCGCCGATTTCGACCCTAGAAGCCTCCGAATCTGATAAAGAGGAGTGATCTAACTCTTCTGATTCTGTTTCATGGTATTCTGATACCAGTGTATGCCATGTCTATCGGGTAACACTATCTTCCAATATGGTGTCTACTGAATTCTCAGAGGACGATGATGGCTTTATTGAAGCTCCTAAAGCAGATCCTTCGGCACAAAGGATGGACACTCAATGGGAACTTCGCTTTGAGCAACGAGAACCCATACTGAAGATCAATTAATTCAGATTGATGTTAAAGAAGAAGGCTCGCCAAGACCTATCTTCATCAGCAAATGTCTCTAAGAAGCAGATAAACAAGAATTAATTCAGCTTATTCGGGAATATATTGACGTCTTCGCCTGGAGTTATATGGATATGTCGGGACTGGATCCTCATATTGCTACCCATAGGCTCAACATCTTGCCTAATGCAAGGCTGGTCAAACAACAACAGCGTCGATTCTGACCTGACATGATGGATGCCATAGAAACTGAAGTCAGGAAGCTTATCTCTTGTAGTTTTGTCAGAGAAGAACAACATCCTGACTGGGTTGCCATTTTTGTCCCAGTTATTAAGAAAATGGGGAAGGTCAGCGTCTGCTTTGACTTTAGAGATCTCAACGATGCTTGTCCCAAGGATGAGTTTTCTCTTCCGATTACTGATGTCATGATCGATCATACTTGCAGATTTGAACAAATGTCTTTTATGGATGGATTCTCAGGATACAATCAAATCAAGATGCATCCAGAATATGAGAAATATACATCTTTGCATACTCTTCTCGGAGTCTATTGCTACACTATCATGTCATTCAGTTTTAAAAATGCTGGTATAACTTATCAGCGGGCTATGAGTATTATTTTCTGTGATCATTTACGGGAGAAAATTGAATGCTATGTCGATGATATTATTGTCAAAAGTCTAAATGAAGATTACGGCCAAGACTTGAGAACTATTTTCGATCTAATGCGCCAGCATCAACTCAAGATGAATCCCACCAAGTCATTCCTGGGAGTCTCTAGTGGCAAATTTCTCGGATTCATTATTACCTCTAAAAGTATACACGTTGACCCTGAGAAAATTAAAGCCATTCAAGAGTGCGTCCTCTACGTAACCTAAAAGAGCTACGAGGATTCCAGAGATGACTTGCATACATCAGGAGATTCATCTCAAATCTCTTTGGACATTGTAGACCGTTCACTCAACTCATGAAAAAAGGTATGTCTTTCATTTGGACTGAAAAATGCTAGCAAGAATTTGAAGACATGAAGTGGTATTTGATGAACCCTCCAGTTCTAGTGCCTCAAGACTCATGAATACCCTTCCTGATGTATGTTCGAGCAATGGATCATTCATTGGGTCTTTACTAGCTCATAAGAACAAAGAAGGTCATGAGCAAGCTATCTATTATCTCAGCCACACAATGATCGAGATTGAACATCAATATAGCCCGATAGAAAAAGAGTGTCTAGCTTTGATGTTTGCTGTTCAAAAAACCAGACATTATATCACAGGCTAGACTATTTATGTTATCTCCAGAGTTAACCCTCTCCGGGTCTTGATAAAGAAGTCCAGTACACTCAATTCCAGACTTGCAATATGGGCCACATTGTTAGCACAATATGATATGGTCTATGTTCCACAAAAGTCTGTTAAGGGTCAAGCCTTAGCTGACTTCCTCGTGGCTCATCCAATTCCGGAGATGTCTAAACTCTATGACGAATTCCAGACGAAACTTTGGAATCCAACATAATTTCAGAAGAAATTCTTGACTAGCGTCTATTCTTTGACGGTGCATCCAGAATCGAAACAAAAGGTGCCATTGTCGCTGGAGTTGAAATCATCCTCGTATCGCTAGAAGGATTAGCTATTCAAAGAGCTTATTCTTTAGACGAGTCGTATTCCAACAATGTGGTTGAATACAATGCTCTGCTCATTCGTCTCCAATTGGCTAAACAATTAGATATTGAACATCTTGAAGTATATGGAGACTCTAAACTGATCGCCAATCAGGTTAGAGGCACGTATGAAGTTCGACACCAGGATGGCATCCCATATCATGAAGCGGCAGTTAGACTGGCTACATCGTTCAAGGGTTTCTTCATTAAACATGTAAGTCATGCATTAAATATGGAGGCTGATGCATGGCTAATCTGGCAGCCGTATTAGCAATCACAGTGAGAAGGCAACAGATGATTATCATTACTAACAGAGAGTTATTTTGCATCGAGAATAACTCAAATATTGAGTCCAGCAATTCAACTGAAATCAATATCATTAGTGAAGACTGGAGAGCTCCTTTCATCGACTTTGTGGTACATGACATTTTACCTGAAGATCCTAAGGAAGCTACAACAATCCATAGGCGATCACTCAGGTTTTATTATAATCACACCTCCAAGACTCTCTATCGGTGAATATTTGATGGTCTACTCTTACGTTGTCTTGTAGGAGATGAAGCAAAACAAGTACTACGTGAAGCTCACGATGGTCTATGTGGTGCACATCAGCCCGATCCTAAGTTACAGGATCATATCTGACGTATGGGCAACTACTGGCCCATTATGATGTCAGATGCTATTAAATATGCAAGGAAATGTCAAGCATGTCAAATTCAAGCAGATTTTATCCATCAACCGTCGGAGTTCCTTCACCTGACTACCACATCATGGCCCTTTGAAACTTGGGATATGGATGTCATTGGTCCTATCAATACACCGTCATCTAGAGGACATTGGTTTATACTAGCTATAACCGATTACTTCTTGAAATGGGCGGAAGCCATACCTTTATCTGAAGTTAAGACCAACAGCGCCATCAACATCATCAAACATCATGTGATATACAGATTCGACATTCCTCGACGAATCATTCATGGTAATGGACCACAATTCATCAGTCAAATGTTTACTCGGTTTTGTGATGATAACAGAATCAATAATGTTGCTACCACGGCCTACAATCCTACAACTAACGGTCTCGCTGAAGCATTCAACAAAACTATCATCAGGCTTCTCAAGAAATTTGTTTCTACCAATAAGAGAAACTGGAGTAAAAAGATTGGAGAATGTCTATGGGCTTATCGTACTACTATACGCCTCCAACCGGTTGCACACCTTTCTTCTTGGTGTATGGATGCGAAGTTGTCCTACCATTGGAAATTCAAATCCCCTCCTTAAGGATTGCAATTTCCAATAAGCTCACAACAGAAAATAATGATCGTACTCGACTTCAGGAGCTTGAAGTGCTTGACAAAAAGCGGCTATTAGCTCAGCAGCATATCGAGCTATATCAGGCTCGCATCTCAAAAGCTTTCAACCGTAAAGTCAAAGTACGAGCATTCCAAAAAGACGAATTAGCCCTTACTGTTAGACATTCTATGACTATGACACATATGAGCAAGGGCACATTCGAAGCGAAATGGGAAGGTCCCTATGTTGTAAGCAAGGTTTTCTCAAATAGAGTTTATCAACTGACTGGTATGGATGGTCGAGTTGCTATGATGCCCATCAATGGCAAATTCTTAAAAAAAATACTATATTTGGTGAATGTACAAAACATCTTCTAAATATTGTTTATACCCCAAAATGCCAAGTTATTATCTTTTATTCAATCTTCTATAAATAAAACCTCAAATAATAAATCTTTAAAATCTCCAGTGGATTATATCCAGATCGTGTTACCTTATCACAAACCTCATCTTTTAGAACCCAGTTATTTTAAAAGATATCCTATCTTTGAGTCCCAGCTGACTTGAAGATAATCAATAGATACATGAATTCACGTCTACATTACCTATGAATTCTATTATCTACATTAGCGACCTATTACATCCATATTACCTATGATAAAGTCATCTTTTGAAATGACAATATTCTGATAATTATATTCTGTCACGTCCACATTACCTCTGAACAGATATAATTAATATTGTTATTTTCTAAGGAGATATGTCATGTCCGGTACCTCTGAACATATTTTCCTATTCTTATCTATTACTTATATCTACTATAGATATATAACACAAAAATAGCATTAACTTTTATTTCAATGATGTTCAAAATGTCAAAAAGTACATCATGTGAAAGACAACAAAAAGACAAAAGTTTTTATACATCGCTTCATTGGGGAGACTGAGTATTAAGATCAACGATCAGTCTCTTCAGATTCTCAGCTCTCTCTATTCTGGAGTCGAGTACCCACTGCCTAGCTAGAGCTCTCCCAGACTCTGGATCAAATGGTTGCAGTGAGTCAGCTTGGCGTTCCAGTTCTACACTTTCAGTTTGGATAAGTGCATCTCGTTGCCTCCTCAGGTCATCTAATTGGCTCGCAGTAATTTGATGCATTTTTAATACCTCCTCTTCACGTCGTCAAGCCGCTTTGAGTACTTCTTGGAGACGGGCCATTTTAATTTCTAAATCCTGGAGGCGAGCTTGGCATTCAGTAGCTTCTTTCTCTTTCTCTACAGCTTCAGTCTTATGACGCTCAACAGAAGAAGTTGCCTTGACAATGCGAGATTATAACTCTGCAGAGCACCGTGAGAAAGCCACCACATAAGGTTCAAAGTCAGCCTTTTGTGTTGCAGCCTCACGAGCCATCGCTTCACATTCAGCATCTACGAGCTTTTGGATATTTCTCCTTGTTAGATCTTTATAAGACTTAATCGATTCCTCAAGCTCATCCAAGATATGCTCCAAGTAGTTGACTCTGTCCAGATCATCGATCTTGCAGATAGCTCTAATGATGAAGGAGGAAGGGCCCCTTACTGAATCATAAGGTTGGTCCTTTTCCATGACCATCTGAATTAGAGGCCCCAGAGAGGTGAAGAAAGCATTGGTATAAGCTTCAACGATGACCCTGTTCATCACTGATATGCTAAAAGTAGCCGCTTCTGCCTGAATCCCTCCTTCTGCAGCAGCTGGAGGAATCACAGATTGTGCCTCAGGAGATCTGAATACTGGCATCATGGAGGAGCTTCCTTCTCCAGTATGAGTCCCTATATCTAAAGGAGCCAGGGTTGGCTCTCTCGGCTGTAGACGATGGTGGCACATATCGAGGCACCCTCATCGGTAATGCACGCGATGAAGGTCCAGCAGGGGCCTTGCCCATGTCAGCAACAGACTTCCTTGGCACCATTGATAGTCGAAGAAGCTCGGGAAGAAGAAGACATGAAGATGGAGAGAAAATAACTTTTCAGTAAAAAGTGGAATTTCTCACTAAACAGCTATTTATAGCCTAAATAGATTTCTCGACCGTTGCGTAACTTACGCTCAAAAGTCGGAGTCAGTTGCATTACTAATAGGCACAACTCGTGTTGATCGTTTCTAATTCAAAGTATTTCAAATTTTGAAATCTTTCAAAACTTTGAAGGGAGTCTTGTAGAAGCTCAAAAATGAATGGGCGCCACTCACAAGAAGGCACCAGCATCAAATGGCGCCTAGTCATTGACTTGCACGAGGCCTAGCTTGCGCCCATATCAAAGTTCGCATGTCCCCATGTAGCAAGTTTCTTCGAGAAGTTGTAACGGTAACCATCATTACTGACAGCACAGCAGTCTGGGAATATCCCTTCGAATCCCGAGCAACACGACGCTTGAGAAGATTTTGTCGGCATTAAGTGTTGACAGCTAGCTCGCGCTAGCTACCAAAGGGCGCGAGAAATTTCCACAGCACAAAAGACTGAGCCAGAGGTGCCAGTTGTCAAGTTGCACCGACACAACCTGGCTAATTGGCGCCACTTGATAAATTTTTGTCCAGAAGCTAGATGACGTGGCGTGCATGCCACTAATTTCAAAGAACGTGTCTACTACACTGTCCACGATCACGCACATCTCACTGACAAGATGCCATGCGTCACCAACAGTTAAAGTAACCGCTTGCGTAACTGGACAGGAGGCGCGCAACTCAGAGTACGCGCTACCCAAAAAATAGTTATTTCAGAACTCAATAAATAGAGTTTCAAATCAGTTCCAAAGAATCATTAATGATCATAATCTTCTGCTAAAGTGATGTTGCATTCTCCAAAGGCTTGTGTCTTCAATATCACATCGTCCAAGGGATAAATTGATCGTTTCTGATCAGATTTCTATTGTTGTACTTTCCCAGAAATCATTGTACTCTTATATTTCTTTCTTTTTTAGTTTGTTGAAATCAAACTTTTGTTTTTGCAAACAATTTTCCTGTGATTGAGATACCTAGGATTGCTTGACCTAGGATTGAATGTTGATGTAGTAGTAACCCCTATGTCTTGACAGCTTTAACCGTATCCTGGGGTACTGGATTACTCTGGTATACGTAGCTGGCCTTGTCTGTCCTGACTTACCAGTATTCTGGTTCTGGAACGTAATAATATGTAATAGTAATAGTAATAGTTGATTTCTATTTGTGGGGATTGGCAGGAGATGGAAAAATTAGGATATAAAATATTTATAATATTAGAAACTATATTATATAATATATTTATAATATTAGAAACTATTAGAATATAAAAAATGTTTTCAGGTCAAGCTATAATTTAGAAAATATTATATATACTATTTAGAAAATATTAACTAGATTTTTATTACTCAAAATATGTTAAATAAATACTTATAAATTCTAGAAAATCATTTTTAGGTTACAACTAAATTCTGTCAAAATACATATTAGGTCAACGCTATATTTGAAAGGTAGCTAGAAATACTATAATAATGGTTTTCTAACTTAAAACCATTTTTAAGATACCAATAATACAATAATGTACTTTAGATATATTTTAATACATATATTAATAATAAATAACAATTTTATTAATAGTAAAACCAATGGTTACCTATAACATTTATATAAATGTATAAACACTAATACATATATACATACTAATATATACAATGATATAATAATAATAATAATAATAATAATAATAATAATAATAATAATAATAATAATAATGAAAATAACAATACTGGTAATAATACTTAGTAGTAGTCCTCATATAATACTATACAAGTATACTTATACCAATTTAGTACATACTAATACATCCTTATAGTACTAATTTTTATAATATACTTAGAAATAACCAAAGTTAAAGACTTCAAGTGTTCTCTTCGTTCAGCATTGATTGCTTCTGTTCTCGTCGGTTTCCACGAGAGAGAAAAACAGAAAAGAGAAAGCGAGAGTCAAACAGAGTGTGAGAAAAAAAATCAGAAGAGTTAGCTCTTCTTCTCCAGGAGTAGAAAAGATGAGTGAAACTAGAATAAAAGGAAATAACCCATTAGAGGAGCAGAGGTAAGAGTGGATCAATGAAAGAGAGCATTCCTCTCCTCCAGAGGAAAGAGAAAGGAAGAGCTATCCCGGCTAGATTGGCGGTTGACGTGAGGAGAGGAATTTCTGGAAGATAATCGTTAGATGCATAGGATAAAGGAGGTTGTGGCCTGCCCTCCGACAGTTGGTCATGAATGATATCATAGTCTTGGAAAGAGAAAATATAATCTCAAAGTGGATATGATACATAGCCGATAACTCTTAGAGCGTGATCTTATCTGTGGATCTCGTCTTAGGCAGCTGAGATGAATAGATAATATGATGAAGTTCATAAAAATGTTGGTTAAGATGACATACAACTGTAACCAAGGAACGAGACTCGGATGACACAATGCGACCTTGAAGGACTCAATTGTCATGTCGGGAAGAAATTAAAATTTTGTAATATCGATGAGAGCGTCACCAATGTCAGGCATTAGGAAATATACGCTCAAGTCTTCAGAGTTAAATTCAATTCCTTGTCGCTGATACATGAATGAATACTGCCGTCTACTTCTTGCAAGTTATAATAAAACATTCGGACAACATTATCATAAATTGAATTCAAAGTCTCTAAAAATTCTCAAAGTCCTAGATTTTCAAAAGTAACAGCATATTCTGAGAAAATGGTAAAGTTTATCGTTTTACTCGGAGATATTTTATGACACCGAAAATGATTGAACCAAAGGGTTGATCTCTCAGATGAAACAAAAAGGGTCGGGTTATAGTCCTCATCGTCATCAAGACGAGAGGGACTGAACACATTGACAGGTTCATACTCCGACATGGAAAATGAAGTGGTGTCTCTAGTTTTCTTCCTCTTGGAAATTCTAGAAGTCATAATGAAAAACAGAAAAAGAGAGTGATAGATATACCTTAGAATTGATCAAGAATGAAAGAGAACGTCTTCAAGAACCTTAGATCCGAAGATTTGGGAGTGGGAAGGCTTGAGGAGTATAGATCTAAAAACTAGGGTTAAGTTTCTAAGGTTTTGGGGCTGCTGTTTAGGAGGAAGGAGAAGATGAATAGAGGAAAGGGGGCTACCGGTTCGAGCTGCTGTTTATAAAAAGCTGCTCACAGAGTTCGGCCAGAACTCGGTCAGAACTCAGTTCGATTTCTGTCCGAGTTCGATCATTTGTATTTTAGGTCATTTTTGTGTAATATATTATAAAAATAACTCATAAACTTGTAGTTCTTTAATTTAATTAATATCCATCACCTTGGGTTAGCTGTAGGGGCCGGATCCCAGCTTGCGTTAGTACGAAGATCTTGGCACCGTGTCGTTTAGGCTTTTACGTCTTGTTGATAGAAGGATCTTTTTGGCTTGTACCCAAAATAATTTCAATTAATAAATCGCTGAATATTAAGTTTAAGTATTTTTATTAATCATAACACATTATGACTCTAAAAATTCAAATATGCCTAACTCTCGTCGTAGATAGCTTTGTGAATATGTTTGTCAGTTGATGATCTGTGTCAATAAACTCTATGCAGATATCCTTGTGTTGTTGGTGATCTCGCAAAAAGAGAGAACATATTTATATCTGCTTTGTACGAGGGTGACATACTGGGTTCTTAGTCAGACTAATAGTGCTAGTTTTATCACAGTAAATGGAAATCTTAGTGTAATACAGATTGCAGTCTTCTAGGGTTTATTTTACCCATAAAATTTGAGCACAACAACATCCTGCCGTGATATACTCAGCCTCAGTTGTTAATGCTACATAATTTTATTTTTTTTAAACTAAGAGACTAAAACTTTTCCTAAGCAGTGACATGTACCATTGGAATTTTACTTTCTACTTTACATCCAGTAAAATCAGCATTGGAGTATCCGATTAGGTCAAACGATATGGTTTTGGGATACCATAAGCCGACTGTAGAAGTTTCTTTAAGGAGTTGAAAGATGCAGTTAACGGCGCACAAGTGTGATTCCCTAGGATTAGCTTGATATTGTGTACAAATGCAAATGCTAAATATGATATCAGGGCGACCAGCAGTTAAGTAAAGTAAACTACCAATCATATCTCGATACTTATGTTCGTTGACTGGTTTGCCACTTTCAACAATATCAAGTCTTGTTGATATTGCCATTGGCATGACGATAGGCTTTACGTTGTCGAAGCCATATTTCTTTAGTAAATCCTTCGTGTACTTGGATTGATTGATGAAGGTTCCCTACAAGTGTTATTTGATCTGGAGACCTAGGAAGTAGTTGAGATTTCCCATCATACTCATTTCAAACTCACTCTGCATACACTTAGCAAAATTCTTGACTTATAAGTTTTTCGTTAGTAGAACCGAAAATAATGTCATCAACGTAAATTTGCACAAGTAAAATGCTATCAACTGAAGATTTGATAAACATGGTTGTATCAACTCTTCCTTCTGAAAAAACATTTTCAAGTAGAAAAGCACTTAGGCGTTCATACCAAGCATAGGTGCTTGTTTGAGTCTATAAAACACGTTTCTAAGCTTGAAAACGTGATCAGGATGTTAAAAGTTTTCAAATCTAGGGGGTTGCTTCACAAAAACCTCTTCCTTTAAAAACCTATTCAAAAATGTACTTTTCATATCCATTTAAAAAAGTAAAATTGTGAAAATATATGAATGCACAAAACATGCGAATGGACTCTAGTCTAGCAACAGGAGCATATGTCTCGTTATAATCAATTCATTCTTCTTGATTATAACCTTGTGCTACTAGACGTGCTTTGTTGCGTAGAACATGTCCATCATCACTCAGTTTATTTCGAAACACCCATTTGGTATCAATTATCGACTGACCAATAGGTTTAGGAACAAGTTCCCAAACTTGGTTTCTCTCAAATTGATTAAGTTACTTTTGCATGACATTAATCCAAAACTCATCAGAAAAAGCATCTGCTACTGACTTAGGTTCTACTTGAGAAATGAAAGCTTTGCTGCTATATCTCTACTAGAAGAACACATACCTACTCCTTTAGATACATCACCTATAACCAGTGTCTCTCGATGGTCTGGCATAAATTTTATATTTTTTGGCAGACTCTCCAGATAGTTCTCGTTGGTAGCAGTATCTTCAGATGCCTTGGATTTACTTTGTACATCTTCGTCATCATTGTCGCTAAATATTTGACTATTGAGCTCATCAAAAGTAATATTAATAGATTCTTCGACAATCATAGATCTTTTATTGAAAATTATATATCCCCTACTCTTAGCAGCATACCTAAGGAATATCCCTTCATCTGCCTTCAAGTTGAACTTACCCAAGTTATCCTTGGTGTTCAGGATAAAACAACGACAACTAAAAA
Organism: Iris pallida; assembly: GCA_029216955.1. Lineage (NCBI taxonomy): Eukaryota > Viridiplantae > Streptophyta > Magnoliopsida > Asparagales > Iridaceae > Iris > Iris pallida. The sequence continues at coordinate 11,003,996 of JANAVB010035018.1, read as the reverse complement.
CTTTAAAATAAGAAATGTTTGGAATCCTTTCAAACCACAATTCATAGAAAGTTTTCTTCGATATAGGTGGAATTAATACCCTATTCAAAATATGACAGATTGTACTTACAACTTCTACAAAAAATATTTTGGAAGATTATGCTGATTCAGCATGACTCTAGCCATATCGCTTAGAGTACAATTTTTTTGCTCCACAATACCATTTTGAAGAGTTCTAGGACAAAAAAAACTCATGGTAATATCTATTATCATCACAAAACTTTTTTAAATCAATATTTTTGAATTCGCCACCATAATCACTTCGGATTCGAGTAATCATGAAGCCTTTTTCGTTTTATACCTTTTTGCAAAATACTTGAAATTTCAAAATAGTATCACTTTTGTTTGATAAAAAGTACACCCAAGTATAACGAGAGAAATCATCAACTAAAACAAAGCGTAGAGTTTACCGTCAAGACTAGCGACTTTACTAGGACCAAACGAATCCATATGAATAAACTACAAAGGTTTAGAAGTGCTTACAACATTGATGGATTTAAAAGATGACCTAGTTGCTTTGTTCTTTCACAGTTTGAACATACCATTTCTTTCTTGAAGAAAACTTCTGGGTGTCTTTTTACCAGCTTTTTAGTGCATAGCTTTGTGATAGTGTCCATGTTTGTATGTCCTAACCTCATGTGCCATAGCCAGCTTTCGTCTTGATTGGCTACTAGGAACTTTTCTATACTGTTAGTACGTTATAGAAAGAAAACATAAGTATTGTCTTCCCTAGGAACTTCCCTTTTTGTAAGACTCCTCGAATTTAGCAATCATATCCGTGAGTCTTTACTCAGTGACTAGGTATCTCTTCTTCTCTATGTCATAAAGTTTGTGTACCTTGACATAGTCTCTTTCTTTCTTCTCTATACTGAGGATAGCCTCATGATAGTCCAATCTAATTTTAGATATTTCCTCCGTGTTATCGGTAATAGATGTCTCTTTAATGTCTTCAATAAGATTAGACAGTCTAGCTACTTCGGCTGTGTATGCCTTAATCTCTTTGTGAAATTGCTTATACTTGTCTAACACATTTTTATGCTCTTCAAGTAGTTCGTTAAAGGCATTTTCTAACTCATTGAAAGTAAAATCATCATAAAAAGGGTTCTCAGATACCTTTTCATATGCCAATAGACAGACATTTGTACTACTGCTGGGTCTACCCACCTTTTCTGACTCACTGGCCTCACTTTTGTGTCAGATATGGTATTTGCGTACTTTTGACCACTTGTAGATTTTCTGTTTGATCTCAATCGGTCATATGGATTGCTTTTCTTTAATAGTCGACAGTCCTTTATATGCCCTGACTTCTTATATTCGAAGAAGATAGTTTCTTTTTTGTTGCTTTCGTGAATGTCTTCTTTCTTTCGGTTTGATCTCTCAAATTTAAGAATTTTTTGAAGTTTTTGACCAGCAAGGCCTGTTCATCACCATCGAAATCTTCTTTTTCAGAATCATTGCATGAGACTCTTCTAGCTTGAGCTTTGAAGGCTATTTAATTTTTTTAGGAGTTGCTTCTTCAAATTCTTGTAAGTCTAGCTCATGGGTCATGAGCTTGCCCATCAGTGTCTCCAATGTTATTGTGATAAGATCATTTTTTTAATGATCATGTTTGTCTTCGGGTTCCAGTTCTTTCTTAGAGCCTACAGTACCTTCTTGATCTTCTTATGATTTACGGTAATCCTTACCAAGAGATTGTAAATGATTAGTAATATCAAGAAAATGAGTGAACATCTGTGTTATTGACTCACCGAGTTTTATCTTGAAAGGCTCGTATTCCAGTAGCAATCTACTAATTTTGGATTCTTTCACTTGGGAAGTCCCTTCATGAGTTACCTCAAGAAGTCTCCAAAAAAATTTAGATGTCGTACAGGTTGATACGCGATTAAACTCGATTTATCAATTGCACAGAATAGTGCATTGATAGCTCGTGCATCTGGACTAGCCTGTGACTTTTCATGCTCAGTGTATTTGTCATGGGGCTTGTCTACTATAACACCATCAATCACTGTTCTAGGCGGTTTCTCGTAACCGTCTATAACTATCGACCAAAGATTGAAGTCTAGTAACTTCTGAAAAACTCATCCGTGTTTTTCAGTAGGTATAATTTGTTCCATCAAATAGTGGGTGTCTATTTATGGACTGCCCTTCATCGTTGAATATCAATTTAATGACTGCTACAGATATATACACTCTAGATGGTTATATATATGTATAACCCACTGTGATACCAAATGTAGGACCATTGAGCACCTCTAGAGGGGGTATATAGAGTATGTACGTGTGCAGCAAAAAATATTACCAATTAAAAATTTAAACTTATATACTATGGTAAGTAAAAGAAAATGATATGACAGTGAATAAATTACAGTAAAGTAAGAGTCAAGAAGATCAAACTCAGTGATACAGCGATATATATTAGTTTTTATCTGAGAGGACTAGTCCAGTATCGAATACTCTTCCTCGATGTTAATCCACTATGGCACAAATTAATTGAGAGCTTGCAATCTCTTACAATACCCTACTTGGTGACGATTGTACGACCGACTCCAGAGGGCGATTTAAAATTGGAACATTTTTTGAATGTAACCTGCAATACAACTCTTGAAAGTCAAACTCTAGATTAAACAAAAATTATACTGGCTTGGCTAAGAGTAATATAGGCTTGATTTGAAAATTTAGCTCGTAGAAAACACTTAGAAATGAATAAAAAAGAGAAGGAATGAGTGATTTGGACATGTGAAAGTTCTGCTCTATTTATAGTATTTTTGTAGATCGAATTCGGGCAAAGTTCGGACAGAGTTCGGATGCAAAAATTCGCATTCGAACGTTGGATGCAGATTTAGAGGGAATTCAAAATCAAATTGAACTGACCTGAACTAAACTCGGGCCGAGTTTTGTCCGAGTTCTGCTAGGGCCAAGACAGAACTGTTAGGGCCAATTTTGGTTAGGTTTGGGGCTTTTTAGTATATGGACTTTTGGATATATATTTGTGGAAAGATAGGCTATAATTTTGTGGACTGAGAAAATCTAAGCCAGTACCGATCCTAATCAATCTTACAAAGTCTTCCTAGATACAATAAAAGTAAAATTACAGAAGAAATAGGAAAAAGACTTGATCATGATTCCAGTACTTTGGGTTCTTGATAATGACACAATATTTGTACTTTGTAGTAATAGGACGTAGATTTAGGATACAGACATTCTTCTGACTTGAAACCTGTAAACCTGTAGCAGTATGTGTATTTTGCGTATCGACCAAAGTTGACGTTGATTATCGAAATCAGGTGTGATCATTATTCAATGGGCCAACAAAATTCCTACATATAAATGTGTCTCTAAAGGAGCTCAATGGTTTATTAATAGCTATTGTCTCATTTACGTAGGGATTTAGGATTGGAGAAGTGTATCCATGTGTCGTGAAGCTTTTTGTATGATAAGTATGTCATATGTATCAATGTGTATTTATGTATCATGGAAACTAGGATTCTAGTCATATTTTGGCGTGTATATATGTGTAATCATATGGTATATATAGAATTGGTGCATTAGTGTGTTAGCGTATATTTTGGAATACATGTACTTGTACCTAAAGGACAGAGTTGCATATTGAAATATAGTAGTCAGCTACATGGTGCAGCCGGACAAGGAGGGAGTTTGCCCAACAGTTGGTAGGATGGTAGGGTGACTGTAGTAAGTAAAACAAGGTTACAAGCATTGTAGTTGAGAACTAAACAATAATTCAGTGGAATAACTGTAGGATGGTAGTATCAGGGGGTACGTGTGGCTGTAAGGAAGGAACAACAATATCAGGATTTAGTTGCAGCCGTCATATGTGCTGCAGTTACCAGATTATGTGAACCTGCGTGTACACATGAGTGTTACATATAAGTAGTTCGTGACCCCTGGAGTGGCCTATGTAGTAGTTGGGCAATAGTGATACATCAGTGTGCAAATGTGTTCAGTAGGAAACTAAATCTATATGTAGTAGGGGCAGCAGTTGTCACCCCCACTTTTTTGAATAGGGCTAATATGGTCATTTACATTATTACATTATTTTAATATTATTTAAATTATTATTGCTAGTGTTTTTACATTATTAATTAAATAGGTATTTTTGTTGATATAGATATATACATGTTCAATAGAGTTTTTAATTATAACAATCTTTAGTATATTAAATAAATATATAATGTAAAATATTTATTTTATTTATAAAGAGATTAAGATTTGTGTGTGTGTGTGTGTGTGTATATATATTATATATATATTCTCCTGCAGGCCCTCCCTCCCCCCTCTCGCCGCTAGCCGGCGGGTCTCCCCCTCCCTCCCCCCTCCTCCCCTCGCTCGACAATATCTCTCCCTCCGGACCCTCTCATCTCCGCCAGGCCCCCCTCCCCGTCGACCTCCGTCGCCATCCTCCCTCACCCACCCCTCTGCCTCCATCAGCTGCCCGCCCTCCACCTACCCCACCCCCTACTTCTGCCGTCTCCGACGCTCCGCCCCCCAAGCTCCCACTCCGCCTTTTCCGTGGCTGGACCTCCCTGCATGGAGGCCGCGTGTGGACCTCCGATCAGCGCCTCCGCTGGTGTTGTCCCGGGCCTTGTTCCCACGGGGCCGGCACCCCCTGCGGGACCTCCGCTTCTAGGTCGATCCTCGGGCTCGCCGCTTTTTCCGCTCCCTTCTCTCCCCCTCACCTCCGTTTTCAAATTTTGAATCATCATTGGCAGGCCTCGCCTCGAGTCATGCGCTCATTGAGGGACGTCCAGCCATGGGCGCATGGCCCATGGCTCCAGCGGATGTATGGTCCCCCCTGCTTTGGCGCATGGGCACCATTCCCGCACGCTTGGGCCTCTTGGCCGACGGGTGCATGGCCTGTCACCCCTAGTTTTCATGAATGGGAATATTTTGGTCATTTTCTACCTTAGAATTATTTTGGAATTATTTATTTATTTATGATATTATTTTGGGGTTATTTGAGTCGGGCTCGAATTTTAACTCAATTCGACTTGTATCGGGGACCCGGGGTAGTTTTGACTCTAATGGGACCCATTCATTAGTTAGGAATGGCCCATATAGCATTATTTTTAGTTAGTGGGTTAGACAAATTATTTATGGATAGGGTTGGTTAGTTTAGAGACTTAAATCATGACTAATTTGGCCTCAACCTTTAACCCTTTTATAATTTTAATTAAATAGATTAGTGGAGGGCTTTTTAGTCTTTTCAATAGGGGACACCTATGCTATTATGGCCGGCCACCTATAGGAAGGGATATGATTGAACCTCTTGTCATTATCCATCCATTTTCTCTCTCTTGTTCTTCCCCAAAATTTTGAGAAGAGTTCCCATTGATTTCTCCATCAAATCATTCCCTTTCTCCACCCAATCTTCTTCTTTTCTTCTCTACTCAAGCAAGGGAAGGAGCTAGCCAAGTTTAGGAGGTTTCGAAACTCGTTCGTGTCCATTTGGAGATCTCTATGTGTCGGTATCGTATCGGGAGGAGTTTTCCTAGATTCGATCTACCGGGAGGTATAATCTCTTCTCTACATCATTCCTTCATGCATATAGGTGTATTTTGAACCCATAGGAATGAATCCCATGGTTGTGTCTCTATTTGTATCCATTTCGTGTCCATTTGGAGACTTCTAGGTGTGTCCTTGTGTTGTATTGTGTCCTAGTAGGAAATCCCTATTTTAGACCCTTGTATTTTAATATATATATTGTAGGAATGATTAATTAGTGTTTTAATCTCAGATTTCAAATTTTAGAGGGTTGTTCTTAATGTGTTCTTCATGGTATCATTTAGTATCATAATCTTTTTATCTATATATATGTATATATCATTTGTTGTATATATATATATATATATATATATATATATATATATATATATATATATATATATATATATATATATATATATATATTTTGTGTCTTATTATATAGTGTTTATTGGTGGGTCAATATTCATATTTGTAGGTATGGAAATTTCGGGAATGAGAGAGGGATTGAGAGTGTTAGAGTGGTGCTGGAATTGATGTAGTAGTGTGTGTGTGTGTTGAAGAGTTAGAGAGAGTGAGAGATTAGAGATGGAGAGAATGGGATTGATAGAGAGTGATAGAGGGAAGAGGAAGTAACAGCAGCAGTGGGAGGAATCAGTCCCCACAGGGGACTGATTTTGGAGGGCTGAACAGTCCCCACAGGGGACTGTTAACACAGCTACTGTAGCAGCAATGTAGGAGGGGGATTAGCCCCCTTAGTGGCTCTAATAACCTGCTGCATTAGCAGCAGTTTAAGGGGGGATCAGCACCACTTGACAGGCCCTATTCAGCCCCATTGGGCAGCCCAGTGGACAGCCATAGGTCAGCCATTTAGCAGCCCTTAATAGCCCCATTTAGCCCTCAATTGTTGACATATATATGAGTCTATGTGTGTGAGCTTATATGTATATGTGTGAGTTTATATGTATGAGACTAGGGTGAGCCTAGGTGTGAGCCTAAGTGTGGTGTTATGTGAGCCAATATTGTGAGTGAGTGAGTGAGTATTGTGTGTGTGGGTGATTAGCTAAAGTTAGAATAATACATGGTAAGGTAATGTTGGGATGACCAACATGTATCATAGATGGACTAGATGTCTAAGAAACCTATATTTCTTGGTAGGTAAATCCTAGATAGGATAGTATCTAGCTACCCTAAGGAGCCTAGGCTAGTATCTTGAGAATTAGCGGGGTTTTCTTTGTAATGGACAAGGTATCAGGAATACCTTGTAAAGGGTAAATGTAGGTAATTGCCAATTGCTAAGGTAAGTGGTTTAGGATTTAAGATATAGTTAGAAATTGTTTGTCTTGGTTGGTAATGGTCAAAAATAGTGCTCCTAGACTAGTTTTGACTTCGGTTGACCATTTTGACCAAAAGTCAACAAAAGTCAACCGAGAGTCAAATTTACCCTATAAGTGACTAGAATTGACCAAAACCAAACCAGAGTTGACCAGTTGACTGAAAGTCAACAGTTGGTCAACATTAGACTACTTTGACCTAGAGTTGACCAGAGTTGACCAGGGTTGACCAGTTGACCAAAAGTCAACTGTAAGTCAAGCTTTGACCCCGTTTGACCTAGTTTGACTTGGATTGACTCCCAGTGACCTAGTATGATCCAGTGTGACCTAGTATGACCCAGTTTGACCTAGTTTGACCTAGTTTAACTTACACTTGCATATTATGACTTAAATTAGTCCCTTTTTCATTATAAAACCAAGTTTGACTTATAGTATCTCATTTTAGGTCTGTGATTACTCTGAGCGTCTGTTCACCTTATCAGCTCAGGACCACGGGTGAGTACATTCACTGATAGTTTTCATTGTCTTGATATCTACTATATCCGATTCAGTTGTAGTGTCTTACATGATTCCCGACACGATAGTTCATGGACTAGTATACGTCGGATCCTGTCATGAGATGTTATTCCCGGATTTTCGTGGTATATTGGTACGTAATATTTCATATTTCTTGTACTTATATAGACATCGATTTAGGAGTGGGATGGCCTCCTGCTTTTGAATTCCGTGTCATGACGTGCCATGTCCGGATCCGTGATACTATTCGGGGATGGGAGAATTATTAGGGGTTATGTCATCAAAGCCTCCTGTCACTATTTTGCTTGTGCCACTCTCATCTCACATAGGGTGTAGCAGATTCCTCCGTGTGCTTGTTATCCAGGTTGGCCGGCATGACCCTTTCCAGAGACTTTCGTGTGATTGTCGGGCCAAGTGGATAACCTGTCTTGTCAACTTACCTAAAGCCGATCACATATCGCTCTAATAATTTAAGGCACATTTTATATTTATTTATCTTATTTTATATCCTGCTCAGTTCTACTTTCAGTACTTTTCTCACCATGCTATGATATTCATTTACTCACATGCTCTACATGCCTTTATGTTATACCTTGATTGGAGAATAAGTTTTGTTCGGTAGAAGGGTTACAACCCCGGTCCTTGTTTGGTTTAAGGATTGTAACTCGGCTTTCGAATAGTTTCCAAGTTATCCTATCTCTTTGTCTTATATTTTATTATACTATCTCTTATAGAATTTGTCAATTCATATGGAACTGCTGTTAGTGTTTGTACTTGCTTATTTTCCTGACAGGATACCGTTGATATATTACAGATGATTCTGAGGCAGATTGCCCGACCTATTATGGGGACGGGTTAGATGAAGTTGACCTGGACTGTGGCTTGATAGTAGAGCCACTAGACTTTGCACACCCAGAGTAGTGTAGCTTAGCTAGGTTTGCCTGAACTGCGATCCAGCTAGTACTTTCAGATTGTAGTATTTTATATTATATTCTGTGACTCCGTGATGTTGTGTATAGCTTTGGGCTTGTGTTGGATCTTGAACTTATTTCCTGCTTTCATCTATCATATTTCCTTTCCATGCTATCTACTTTAGTTTTATTTTATGATTGAGACTGTATTGCTATGTCACCTCCATTCGGAGTGTATATACTGTACATGTACCTTTATATTGTTAGTCGTAGTATTTACAGACCTTATATACAGCGTTCTACCGCCGATTCTGCGGTGTAGGCTGGACGTAACCACGTGCTCGTGTCCCTCTTCAGGGTGCGGGTCGTGACACATTTTTGTGGTGGCCCACGTAGGTCTGTGTCACAATTAGTGCGATCTCGTAATGGTGCTCGACTTAGAGTACTAATTACGAGCCTGCAATTAGGACGTAGGACCTAGGATATGATAGGAGTTACTCAATCACATTTTAGGAAATTTCTGATCTTTTGATTACCATGACAACTCTTTTGCATTGAATTTAATTGTCCTTCTTTGATATTCTCTATCATGTGACATTATTGATTCTTGTTTCAATTTATCCTCAGGATGACGATTACTCGCTCTCAGGCAGCAGGATCTAGTGCTGTTCTGGAGAGGCCTGATCTGGTAGGACTTCCACCTCCGGCTGCGAGAGCTGCAGTTGAGGGAGATACCGCCTCAGTTCCTGCCCCTCAGGCGGGAGTAGCAGCGACGGTTCCAGGAGGTCTTCCACCTCCAGCAGCAGGACCGTCTATAGTCATTCCTGAGACTCTTCTACCGCCGCCTCTGCTACCGACTGATACTCGGTAGATGATGGCCCTTTTACAGCAGATGTTGCAGACCCAGAGGGCACAAGCCGAGGCATAGCACCGCCAAACAGAGGTGTTACGGCAGAACATGGAGAACGCCCACTAGCTGGCGATGGCAGCAGTAGTGAGGGTTGCACCGGGTACAGTTCAGGGTATAGTTCAGGGTACCCCAGTTCAGCAGCAGGGTCAAGGGAGGCCTGGCACATGCCTAGATTTCAGGAAGATGAACCCGAGGAAGTTCAAGGGTACCGAGGGTATCTTGTACGCGGATGACTAGTTGGAGGATGTCCAGCGGAGCCTGGAGTTAGCAGAGGTCCCGAAAGGGCTTTGGGTGACGTCTGCAGCGAGCCAGTTTTTTGATATAGCGCTGACTTATTTTCGCACGAATCCTTGTGCGTCGGTGAGGGGTTTGACTTGGGAGAACTTCGAGCGGCTTTTTAAGGAGAATTTCTACCCCGATGTGGCTTTGACAGCTTTGGAGGGACAGTTCGTCGGATTGGTGCAGGGGAACTCGTCGGTGGACGAGTATGCAGCGGAGTTCTTTCTTCTGAGTAGGTTTGGACCAGATCTGATTCAGAATGAGGGGTATAAGGCCCGCAAGTTCCGGAGGGGTCTTATCCATGCAGTTCGCACTCATACTTCCGGGCGACACGATGCAATATTCGAGCAGATCCTGATGGAGGCACAGATTACAGAGGAAGACTTTGGCCTCAAGCCGAAGAAGGGCAGCGATGTTCTAGGAGCGAGCTCGAGTGTAGGGCCAGCGAAGCGCCCTCATTTCCAGCAGAGGCAGATTCAGCAGCAGCCTCAGTTACAGTTTCAGCAGGCACCAGCGCGTGTCCAGTAGCACCATGGACAGGGCCAGAGACAGACTACTCCGTACGGCTTCTGCGGGAAGCTAGGGCACACTCCAGACTTACCCATCTTAACGCTAGCAGGTCCGACCATGCTCCCCTGCTGGTTGAAATCAGCAACTCAGCCAACTAGATTAAAAAGAATTTTCGGTTTCTCGACTTCTGAGCGAACACCCTCAATTCAAGAATGTCGCAGAAGCATGGAATCAGGCGGATGAAGTGGACCCACTTATTAGGGTGGCAGCCAAGCTCAAGGCGACGAAGAAAGCCCTCGCAGCTTGGAGTAAACAGGCGTACGGGGATATCTTTCAGGCGGTCCGTATGGCTGAGGATGATGTCATCCACGCTAAAGCGATCTTCATGACCGATTGGTCTCAAGCAGCCAAGACTGGCCCCAACCTTACCAAAGCCATTCTCAAATTCTGGTTGAAAGTGGAAACGAAATTTTGGAAACAGAAAGCGAGGCTGAAATGGGTCAACGAGGGGAACAAGAACTCGGCCAACTTCTACGCCTGTGTCATTGCTCGCAAGCAGAGCTGACACTTCACCAAATCACCGATGACTCGGGCAACATTATCAGTAACCAGCGAGATATCTAAGCGGCTGCTGCTGATTTTTACTCCCGACTGTTCACCAAACAAAGGGACCACAAAGACAACAACCTGCTGGATGAGATCCCACGCCTGGTTGAGAGATCGACAACAATCAGCTGGAGCTCCTTCCGACCGAGGAGGACGTTGGAGATGCAAAATGGGCCCTAGACACACACAGCGCGCCTGGGCCTGATGGTTTCTCCGGGGTTTTTTTTCTGGCAATGCTGGGACATCATCAAAAAGGACATCCACGAAGCGGTTATTGCATTCTTTCAGGGGGCGACTTACCCAAGAGCCATATCTGCCGCAAACCTGATCTTCATCCCCAAAAAAGATAATCCCGAGACCTTTCGAGATTTTTGGCCCATCAGCCTGTGCAACTTCACCAATAAGATCGTCTGTCACGACCCGCACCCTAGAGTAAGGGCACGAGACGTGGGTACGTCCAGCCTACGCCGCAGTGTCGGCGGTAGAACGCTGTCCTAGGTCACAACATCTAACAGTTGAAGGTAATAACAGTTATACTCCCCGAATGGGGGTGACATAACAGAAATATAACTCAATCACAGCTAAGGTAGAACAGAAAAAAAAATAGAATGATAATGAAAGATAAAATATCCAGAACAGATGAAACACAGAGATACAATCCAGAATTCTAAGTGTCTAAAATAATACATATCTCAAAATCTCAAAATCTAATACAGTGATCCAGAAAAGTAAGACAATCCTAAACTAATGGAGTGTCGTCTACTGCTAATGGATCCTGCTGCTGGTCCAAGTCCAGGCACTCATCTAGTGTGGCACCGTAGTAAGTAGGGCAGAACGTCTCAGTCTCGTCCTCTGTAATATTTTCAACAGGTCCAGTCAGGACGGGAACGAGCACATATCTCTTATACAATTCATAGCAGGTTAGGAGTATAAATCATGCAATAGAGTAAAATACAAGAAGTGCTGAATGGAAGTACAAATAAATAGGAGATATTTTATAACTGAAAGTAAATACATGATAGTAGAGACTGTAAGTGGCTAAGTGATTTAGAGTACAATATGGTTATTTAAACGGCTTAGGGGAACATGAATACAAATAAGGAGGCACATTTATACAGCTACTGGGGATAATGATCACATAACCAATTCTACTCACCCCGCCCCAATCAATACACAAGGATCCATTCAATTTACGTTATAAGCACATGAATACAACTAAGATACGTGAACTCATGTAATGAGTAGTATGAAGAACAGATGGCAACTCTAGAGGGGGGTGAATAGAGTTTATAGCAATAATAGCCAATAAAAAATTAACTCTTTCACAATCTAAAATTAATCAGAGTAAATACGGAAATAAATAAGGAGCAAGAGAGCATACGCAAACACAGCCGATTTTAACCTGGTTTTCCTTATGGAGGACTAGTCCAGGCCTGAGAACTCTAGCTCAGGATTAAATCCACTATTTGTGAAATAGTAGTTACACTCCGTGCCTTTTCTTCAGAAGAGCACGTCAACTTATTACAAAGGATCGCAGTGGCGATGCTTGGAATTTTCTAAGCTACTTCTTGAACTCTTGTACAAGACTCCTAACTGAGAGATGCTGAGCACTCGAGACTTAGGAAACTTGTGGCTAGTAGATGAAGAAGGGTATGGCTTATATTGAGCTTAAGAGAGAAGAGAAGAGAAGATTTGATGATTGAAAATGAGAGAATTCTTGGCCTATTTATAGGGTTTTAACAGGAAGAATTCGGCCAGAATTCTGGTAGGAATTTTCAAATATTTGGCCATTGGACAACTAGCAACCAGCCAGCCCTAAAAATTAGGGTGCTGATTTTTAGGGGACAGAGTTCGGCCCGAACTCTGTCTCCAGAGCACAGAATGGGTCCAAGGGTCCAGTGGGCAGATTTTGGATGTGGAGCTTTATGGATTTGGATAGGTTATGGGTTGAGTCTCAAGAGCCCAGCATAACTCAGCTTTACAATCATTCTAGACTCAATAAATATAAAAGTACAGACTCGAAAAATGACTCGCATTTGTAAAACTGAGCTGTCGTCTGGCTTGAGCTAGATGTAGTCGTCGTGTGTCGTATTGAATTATCACAAGTATTATTTAGTCAATGTTATCAATATTTGGTTGACTGTGACTTTGTGTCAACAATCTCCCCCTTATTGATAATTGACAAAATAATAATTGTATATTCAATATCCATACCTGGACACATATAACGACATGGCTCCCCCATAATTAGTGCCGAGCTTTAAGAATAGCTCTCCCATAAACATTGCTGTAAATCTTGTTGGCCTGTTAATAATATTCTTCCAAAAGCACATATAAACCAAACAGAACAGAATATACACATATCTCCCCCTTTTGGCATTTAGCAATATGAGATATATAAATAATAACTGGCAAACATACCCAAAAGAGAAGAAACTGCATATAAACTAAGATAATAACCAAGAGTCATAATAACATAGAAACTGATAATAGAACTGCCAAAGTCTCAAAAAGCACAACTCATAATAAGTCTACTACAAAGCAAGTACAGAAAAGCAACTAAAGCAAAATGCATAAACATAATCTAAGATCCTCAGTAGCAGCATCAAAAGTAGTGCATATCCATCATCGAGCATGAGAGGGCCCGACGGCGTCCAAAGCATCAGTAAAGGAGCGACATGGGTCCACAAATGCTGCATCCGGATCCATGTAGCGACGAACCCAAGGGTCATCGATACGGAATCCCTCACGACCTGGGTCTCGCTCCATAGGAATGGGCATAGAAGGATGATAAGACATGAAATACCAAATATCATGCAGCGAGTTGCTGATAGCACTCATCTGCAAGGTGGTCCGATAATCCAGCTGAGTCCATCGATCGTCCTCCAAAGTGAAACGATCTCGGAGCATAGTCTGAAGAGACTCGAGAGTGGTCGGAGGAGGAGGAGGATCCTATCCGATAGGAGGGGCATCTGGCTCATCATCAGAATATAGATACGACCGGTGAGCCAACGGTCGCATGAAGCCTCCTTGCCTTAGAGAGGAAGGCAGGGGCAGGTAAGAATGGACACGCATCAAGCGGTACATGGAACGCACGAAAGATCATAGGAAGGTATAATGCATAAACCAAAGATCTTGGTTTCTTCCTACAGTTGATCATCCAATCCATCATTGTGCGTGGAAGATTAAATGGAACATGGAAGTAGAGATGGTATAAGGCTGAGATCTCAAAATAAGTGACTTCATCGGTAGAACCTGCTTTGGGTAGAATGGTGTTGAAAATGATCCGATGAAGCTCATAGAAATAAGGATTGAGGAATTTTGCCAAAAGCTTACGAGGACGTGTGTTAGGGCTACACAGGTCGTCCTTGAAGCTTTCAAGTGAAATCCCTTCGGGAAAGATAAAGGATCTAGCTTCTACAAGCTTTTTCCAAGAATTAGGCTCTTGAAGTTCAAGATATTCGGCCAATTCAAAATCATCAAAGGAGATATCAATTTGTGCAACTCGTGAATAAATATGAGTGTCATCATGGGTTAAGTTGCAGTAAAACATTTGAATGGCACTACGATAAATGACCGAATTTGAGGTAACGAGTTCATCAAGGCAAAGGTCATGAAATAGTGCATCATATTGTGAGAATATAGTAAAGTTGATGGGGTGTCCCGCAAACACTGGACGTGTTCGAAAATTACTAAACCAATTATTCGAGGCGTCTAGTAATACAAAAATTCGGTCGTCGTAAGTGTTTGGATCATGTGGACGTAGAGGATTGAACAACGGATGGATTGGTGGTAGTTGTTCAATGGCCGGTGCAACGGGTGGTGCAACGGGCGGCTCAACGGGAGGAGGAGCATTCGACGAGGATGCGCCCTCAGTCCGAAGTCTTTTTTCGTGGTTGAGCAATCGTGGACGCATAACACAATAGATAGAAGATAATAAAAGAAATTTGAGATATAGAAAAGTAAGGAATTATACCTCAAACTAGTGATGAACAATGGAAGAGAATTGAAAAAATAAGCCTTCTCCTTGAGTTTGGGGATGAATGGAGTACTAAAGAGAAGAAATTAGGGTTAGGATTTTGAGAGAATTGTGTTTGAGAAGGTGGAAAGGTGGTAAGAAAGAAGGAGAGGGAAGAGAAACCGAATATAGGGGAAGGGTTTCTCTTGGTCGGACCTAATCATGGCTATTGGATCTAATTCTTGATCAACGGCTGAGACTGTTCCCGGTTCTGGAACAGTCGGGCCGAATTCGGCCCGAACTCTGGTAGGAGCAGAGTTCGGCCCGAATTCCGGGTCCTGGTCACAAAACAGGAATCAGGCAAAAAAAGAAAAATATTGGTTAAGTAATAGACAAACCAATATAAGATATGAGTATAAAGATAGGAAAGATCCAATTAGTAAACAAAAGAATAACAGAAAGTGAGTTTGAAGCAGCAATATGAAATTGAAATCATAGTATTTCAGCATGTGATAAATGAAAATGAACCATATAATAAACAAGAAATTATATTATAATTTAATATTTTGAAGCTGCCATGGGTTAGCTGCAGGGGCCGGATCCCAGTTAGCGGTAGTCCTGAGGACTAGTGCACCGTGTCGCTTAGGCTTTTACGCCTTGTTGTCAGAAGGGCCCTTTCGGCTTGTACCCATAGCAAGTTCATCATAAGAGAATCACGATATATTCGATATTTACGCAGGTTGATTTTAGTTTATAACAGCTTCATCTAAAATTCTAAGTTCACGACAAAAAAAATTGAAGCGCTCTTCGGATAATGGTTTTATGAAGAAGTCTGCTAACTGATGATCAGTGTCAATAAATTCTAAGTTAATCGTGCCATTTTGCTGATGATCACGCAAAAAGTGATGACGAATTTCAATGTGCTTCGTGCGTGAGTGACAAATGGGATTCTTAGTCAGATTTATAGCACTAGTGTTGTCACAAAAGATTAGAATATGCATGAAAGATAAATTATAGTCTTCAAGGGTTTGCTTCATCCACAGAATTTGTGCACAACAACGCCCAGCTGCGATGTATTCAGCTTCTGTTGTGGATAGTGCGACAGAATTCTGCTTCTTGCTAAACCAAGAGACTAAAGCTTTTCCTAATAAATGACACGTACTGCTCATACTTTTACGGTCGACCTTGCATCCGGCGAAGTCAGCATCAGAGTAACCAATGAGGTCAAATAATGTTGACTTGGGATACCATAGGCCCACTGTAACCGTATCCTTAAGGTATCGAAAGATACGCTTAACCGCGGTCATGTACGATTCCTTAGGATTTGCTTGATATCTAGCACACAGGCAAACGCTAAACATAATATCAGGGCGACTTGCAGTAAGATAGAGTAGACTGCCTATCATACCTCGATACTTACATTGATCTACGGGTTTGCCACTATCATCTGGTTCAAGTTTGGTTGAAGTAGCCATAGGAGTGCTGATTGGTTTGACGTTGACAAGGTCGAATTTCTTCAGCATGTCCTTTGTATACTTCGACTGACAGATGAAGGTTCCATTTGACATTTGTTTGACTTGCAGCCCAAGAAAGTAGTTGAGCTCCCCCATCATGCTCATCTCAAACTCGGTCTGCATACACTTGGCAAAATCTTGACAAAGAGTTTCATCAGTAGAACCAAAAATAATATCATCTACATATATTTGTACTAAAAGAATAGTGTCTTTGAAAGATTTTACGAAAAGTGTAGTGTCAATTTTTCCTTTTGAAAAACCTTTCTCAAGCAAGAAATTGCTTAGCCGTTCATACCAAGCTCTAGGGGCTTGTTTGAGGCCATACAGCGCTTTCTTTAGCTTGAACACGTGGTCGGAAAATTTGTGATTTTTAAAGCCAGGGGGTTGTTTTACATAAACTTCCTCCTTAATAAAACCATTCAAGAAAGCACTTTTAACATCCATTTGAAATAATTTGAAAATTTAAAAATTTGCAAATGCACAAAGCATCCGAATGGATTCTAATCTAGCAACAGGAGCATACGTCTCATCGTAGTCGATACCTTCCTCTTGGTTGTATCCTTGGGATACTAGACGAGCTTTGTTGCGTGTGACTGAACCATCTTCATTTATTTTGTTTCTAAAAACCTATTTAGTACCAATAATCGAGTGATTAGCCGGTCTAGGAACGAGTTCCCATACTTGGCTCCTCTCGAATTGGTTGAGTTCCTCTTGCATAGAAGAAATCCAAAATTTATCATTGAAAGCTTCTAAAATATTTTTAGGCTCAATTTGTGAAATAAAGGTAGTGCTAGCAATAGAGTCTCTTAATGATGATCTAGTAGTTACTCCACGTGAAACCTCACCGATTACCAAATTTTCTGGATGTGATGGCTTGAAAGAGAATTTCTTTGGCAAGCTCTCCAGAGAATTGGTTTCGGTTGTGGTGTTCATTGGAGTAGACGTTGATGGCTCAACATCATCATCAAGAGTAGCTGCTGCACTGTTATCTTCATCAAAAGTCACATTTGTAGACTATTCCACAATTAATGAGCGTTTGTTAAAAACTCTATATCCCTTGCTCTTGGCAGCATAGCCAAGGAAAATACCATCGTCAGCTTTGGCATCAAATTTGCCTAAGTTGTCTTTGGTGTTAAGGATAAAACATCTACAACCAAAAACTCTAAAATAAGAAACATTTGGGGTTCTTCCAAACCAAAACTCATAGGGTGTTTTCTTCGTAATAGGACGAATAAGTACCCTATTTAAAATGTGGCATGCTGTACTGACAGCTTCAGCCCAAAAGTATTTCAGAAGTGAAAACTTATTCAACATGACTCTAGCCATATCGCCAAGAGTCATATTCTTCTGCTCCACAACACTATTTTGTTGAGGAGTTCTTGGACAAGAAAACTCATGATCAAAACCATTTGAATCACAAAACTTTTCAAAATCAGAATTTTCGAACTCGCCTCCATGATCACTTCGGATACGAGTAATCATGTAGCCTTTTTCGTTTTGAACTTTCTTAACAAAAATCTTGAAAACCGAAATAGCATCACTTTTATTTGCAAGAAAGAAAACCCAAATAAATCTTGAAAAGTCATCAACAATAACAAAGGCATAAAGTTTTCCACCAAGACTGGCTACTCTACTAGGGCCAAATAAATCCATATGAAGTAGTTACAAGGGTCTAGTAGTGCTTACAGAGTTTACAGAATAAAAAGATGACTTGGTTGCCTTATTCAACTCACATTCGGCACATACGGTGTCCTTTTTGAATGTGATGTCGGGCAAGCCTCTAACTAGCTTCTTGGTCGATAGCCTGGATATAGTATCCATATTGTCATAACCAAGACGCTGGTGCCGTAGTAACCGTTCATCTTTATGAGCATATAGGCATCTACCTGTATTGTTAGTATTTCTAGACAGATAGAAAATATAAATATTATCCTCTCTTACCCCTTCAAAAGCGATGTCTTCCGTTGACCTATCATAAATAAGGTATTTGTTTTGTCCAAAGTTAATGTCATATCCATGGTCAGCAAGATGACTGATGCTGAGCAGGTTATGCTTTAACTCGATCACTAAGCAGACATCCTTTATTATGGAAGAGGGAGGATGACCAATATTACCATTACCTATAATATAACCTTTTAGGTTGTTGCCGAAGGATACATATCCTTCTCTTTTCATCGATAGTGATGCGAAAAGATTTGCATTTTTTGTCATATGCCGCGAGCATCCACTATCGAGAATCTACTTACTCTTAGTTGAGGAGGGAAGGTCCACCTACATCAAGAGTAGATGTGACCTTTGGTACCCAAGTTCTTGAGGGTCCTGAAAAGTTAGTTTTTGGAAACCATGCATATATCTTTCTATCTACTAATCTTCTAATTCTACATTGTGGTGAAATGTGTCCATGTAAACCATAATAAGTACATGTAGCATTCATATTTATATTAGGAGCATGTTGATGATGTCTATAAGCAGAGTAATGAGGAGAAGTGTGATGATATGTAGACTCAGCATGGTGATGATGACTATGTGTAGCATGATGATTTTGTGACATATGATAATTATTTCTACGTGCATGTGGTTTGTGTCCTTTGTGAGAGTGTGTATATATGTAAGCATGATTACGTGTTGTAGGTGGATGACGTGGGTGACTAGTATGAGAAGTATCATACTTTGTGTGTGTCTCATGATGTTGGGTTTGAGGTTGAGCAACCTGTTTTCCCAATTTAGTCTCTAGTTTCTTAGAGACAGCTTGCAGTTCAGTAACCTTAGCATTCAAACCATGCATCTTAGTAATAGAAATCTTGTGTCTACTCTTTTCTTCTGTAAGCTCCGTGTTGAGTGCTGTGATTTCTTGTGTTTGTTGTTCAATACGTGCTTCGGCATCATGTAAGCTTATTTTAAGCTTAGATACCTCATCAGTGACATCCGTGGGTGAAGTGTCTCTAATGTTATCAAGTAATAGAGAAAGTCTTTGTATTTCAACTTCATGACTTTTGATTTTGTCCTTGGCATGTTTGTATTTACCAATGACCTTTTTGAGATCATTAAGTAAATCGGTAAAAGCATCACCAAGTTCATCAAAAGTGAAGTCGTCAAGATTTTCGTTTGATACCTTGTCGGACGTCGCCATTAGGCACACATTAGCCGTATCTTGAGGAGAGTCCTTTTCTTCCTCGGAGTCACTAGCTTCGCTTTCATGCCAAATGCTTGTGTTGGCATATTTCTTTGAGGAGGTCTTCTTGTATGGCTTCTCATAGCAGTTGCTCTTCTTCAAGAATGGACAGTCTTTTTGGATGTGTCCAGTCTTCTTGCAACTGTAGCAGGTTGGCTCTTCTTCGCCATCTTCTTGTGGTTCCTTCTTTCTTCGATTGAAGCGAAGAAATCTCTTGAAGTTGCGGACCATGAGAACTTGATCATCATCTTCTGAGTTGTCGTCATCCGTCTCTTCGGGTTCAGCCCTCTGCCGGTGAGCTTTGAGTGCGATCTCCTTAGCCTTAGGAGCAGGCTCTTCGAAGTCCTTGAGGTCAAGCTCATGAGTCATTAGCTTTCCCATCAAGGTCTCCATGGACATGGTTGTGAGATCATTTCCTTCTATGATGGCGGTCACCTTAGGGTTCCAAATTTTTGGTAGCCCCCTAAGTAGCTTGCGAATCTTCTCGTGATTTGAATATTGCTTGCCGAACGAAGACAGGGGGTTGATGATGTCGAGGAATCTTGTGAACATTTGCGTGATCGTCTCATTTGGCTTCATCTTGAAAGCCTCGTATTCTTGAGTGAGACGGCTTATCTTTGATTCATTGACTTGGGTGGTTCCTTCATGCGTCACTTCTAGAAGTCTCCATACTTCGTGAGATGTGGTGCATGTAGATACCCTGTTGAACTCATTCCTGTCTATAGCACAGAATAAAGCATTAATAGCTCTCGCATCTAGACTTGCCTGTTTCTTCTTCTCGTCAGAATATTTGTCATGTGATTTCTCAACGAGATCACCATTGACAACTATTCTGGCGGACTTTTTGTAACCGTCAGTGACGATAGTCCACAGGTCAAAGTCTAGCGACTTGAGATAAAAGCTCATCCTTGTTTTCCAATACGTGTAGTTAGTTCCATCAAATAGGGGAGGCCTATGAGTGGACTGTCCTTCACCGTGATTGAAAATCAAGGATTGTGTGGTTGCCATGGATCAGCTCTTGGATATAAGTCCTTGTAAAGAGAACAGAGCTCTGATACCAATTGAAGAACAGATGGCAACTCTAGAGGGGGGTGAATAGAGTTTATAGCAATAACAGCCAATAAAAAATCAACTCTTTTACAATCTAAAATTAATCAGAGTAAATGCGTAAATAAATAAGGAGCAAGAGAGCATACGCAAACACAGCCGATTTTAACCTGGTTTCCCTCGTGGAGGACTAGTCCAGGCCTGAGAACTCTAGCTCAGGATTAAATCCACTATTTATGAAATAGTAGTTACACCTTGTGCCTTTTCTTCAGAAGAGCACGTCAACTTCTTACAAAGGATCGCAGTGGCGATGCTTGGAATTTTCCAAGCTACTTCTTGAACTCTTGCACAAGACTCCTAACTGAGAGATGCTGAGCACTCGAGACTTAGGAAACTTGTGGCTAGTAGATGAAGAAGGGTATGGCTTATATTGAGCTTAAGAGAGAAGAGAAGAGAAGATTGGATAATTGAAAATGAGAGAATTCTTGGCCTATTTATAGGGTTTTAACAGGCAGAATTCGGCCAGAATTTTGGTAGGAATTTTCAAATATTTGGCCGTTGGACAACTAGCAACCAACCAGCCCTAAAAATTAGGGTGCTGATTTTTAGGGGACAGAGTTCGGCCCGAACTCTGTGTGGAGGCAAAGTTCGGCCCGAACTCTGTCTCCAGAACACAGAATGGGTCTAAGGGTCCAGTGGGCTGATTTTGGATATGGAGCTTTATGGATTTGGATAGGTTATGGATTGAGTCTTAAGAGCCCAGCATAACTCAGCTTTACAATCATTCTAGACTCAATAAATATAAAAGTACAGACTCGAAAAATGACTCGCATTTGCAAAACTGAGCTGTCATTTGGCTTGAGCTGGATGTAGTCGTCGTGTGTCGTATTGAATTATCACAAGTATTATTTAGTCAATGTTATCAATATTTGGTTGACTGTGACTTTGTGTCAACATAGTACATGAGGCACGTGATAAAGTACATGAGAACATGTAAAAACATGAACTAGTACGAGTACAAGGAGTACCTGATGTACATGATAAAGTACATGAACATAAAATACCCGATGCACCCATAGAGGGATAACATCTCAGGAAAGGATCCATATAGTACTAATCCGTGAAGATACGTGTCAGCATCATGTAGAGTAATCTAGAGCAAGAATATAGTCCAGACAGGTATGAAAAGATCAGAGAATGTACTCGCCTACTAACTGAAAGTCCGAGATAAAAGTACTGTCCGAGGAGTGGTGTCTGGCTCCTATTTAGAACAGTACAAGTCACAACAAGTCCAGAATAGTAATGAAATGCACTACAATGCATTCTACATGAATCTAGGTCAATCTGGACCAAAGTCAACTCTTGGTCAACTCTGGTCAACCCTAGAAGTCAAACTAGGTCAACCAAGTCAAACATAAGTCAAACTAGTCTAATCTAGGTTTAGCAAGTCATTCTAGGTTCTAGCAAGCCTAAACAGTCTATCTAGATTCCAACTAGGCATACCTTGTGTAAACCCCCTGAATTTTCAGGGAATTTTTAATTTTTTTTTTTTTTTGAAGAATAGCTTGTTAATCTATTTATTTAATAATTAATTAATTATTTCTAATCAGGATTTAATTTATATTGTAAATATATATATAGATGCAAGATTACTAAATATTGTTATTTGTTAAATAAATGCTGTTACATTAATTATTAAATTATTTATAAACTCTAACCAAGTTTCATATAGATTTATTATTAGATTATATTTATATCAATAATTAAATATATATAGTGTTATTATTCAATTGGTTTATTTTTAGATTATATATATATATCTATACTTATATAGATGTGGTGTTAAAATTCCTAGCAACCAAACCCATTCCTTAAGTTTAACCCTAACTTAGGCCCAACCCAGTATGGTCCTATTCATTTGGATCTCCTTCATGCATATATATATGCATCTACTCTCAACCCTAACCCTAAACTTGCCTCCACACAAACCACCAGCCCCCCTTCATCACCGCCACCCTATCCCTCTCTCTCTCTCTCTCGTCTATCTCCTTCCCCCCTCACCCGGAGCCCCGCCGTCGACGACGACGGCGTTTCCCGCGCCCGCGTGTAGCATCCGGCGGCCCCCTCGTCGGCGCAACCCCCCCTCGTCGGCGAGCCACCCCCCTGCGGCGTGGCAAGGTAACCCCGACCCCCCGTGGCACTGTCACGTGGATTAAATCCTCTTTGCATGCTTTAAACCAAGTTTTAATAATTAAATTCTGAATATTCAGATTATTGTAAGGATTGTTGTGATGAATAGATTGATGATTAATTAGATCTAAATGTAGAAATCATTGGTAAATATGTAGGGGTTCTACCCTAATTTTCGTGTGATTTAATATTAATTATTGATATTTATTTATATTTAATTATGAAGTTTCAATGTTAGTAATTAATTAAATGTGTTTTCTGTTTTAATTTTTATGTAACATTTTGATTATGAATTAGAGAAAACTTTGTACATGAAAAAGTTTGTATAATTAATATAGTATTTTAAAATAATTTTTTCAGAATTTTTATAATTTAATTTATAATTATTTTATGTGAAAAACAGCAAATTTACACTGTTTAATTAATTCCGTTTTGATGCTTATTATTTAATTAATAAATAATTAAATAATATAACTTATATGGAAAATATAGATTTAATTATAAAGTAAGTTATGGAAATTTTTCCAGAATTTTATTGGTGTTTAAAATATTATATTTAGATTTATCTTTGAAGTTTTGTATTAATCAAATTGAATATTAAATATTGTTTTCAATTTATCTTATTTATTTGGTTAGTAATTAAATAATACATATTGAATAGAAAATGTTTGTAATAGCATGTTATTATGTAGAAAAATAATTCCAATATTTATTTATTATTATTTATTATTATTTGGATTTAGTTGAGTAATTTCTAGATTTATTACATAAGTTGAATATATTATATAATTAATTGTTATTAATTATATAAATATTGTAAATTTTGTGAAGTGATATTATTCTGTTAGAAATGTGTAAATATGGTATTTAGGAATTTATTTTATGTATTTAGATATATTTACGAATTTTTAAGACTTAAAAGTAATTTTGAGAATCATGTTTAGGTTTATGTAATCAATTGTGTAATAATTATTTATTGATTTAAATAATTATTAATTTTGTGTTACTACTGTGAATTTAGTTTTAATGATTAAATTTAAGGTTGGTGGTGATTTATTTGGATTTATTTAGAATTATTAAGTACTTATTGTTATTATTCAACTAGTTATTTAATAAATAGTTTAATGGTAATAATTCATTTTCTGTAAAATATATATATAATATATATTTATTATTCTGATATTATTTAGTTTATTTAAATAGACTAAAATGATTTTTAAGGATTTTTACTATTAAGTTAGTTTATTAGGAATTGTGTATTCATGTGTGTATTAAATGGTTGGTTAATTGATTATCATTAATTAGTTAATTAATTATTAAATATTAGTTGTAAAATTTCAGAATATAAATGGTATGATATAAGTATGGTTATCTATTTATTATTGTATAATTATTATTCATAAAAATTTGATACTAGTTAGCTAGTAGTACTAGATTAATTTAAATTATAGATTACTTAGCAATTAATGAATTGTTTAAATTGTTTAATTAGTAATTAATTAGAGATAAATTTTGTTTAGGATTTGCTTCTCAGGACTCGGACTCTACTTTGGACCCGATACTCAGTTGCTGGACACAGGCAGTACACCTTGCTTGATGTATATTTTTGCAGTTAGTT